>CM042168.1:42864550-42883066 GCA_023376005.1 Doryteuthis pealeii
TATCGACGTACAAGGGGGGATATGATTGAATATACACATGGCTTTTATGCAACGAACTTTGACCTACTAAACATTGCTCAAAATATCAATACCAGGAGTCATAAATTAAAACTCTTAAAAAATGTGTAAAGCAAATGCAAGATAAAATTATTTTAGTAACAGAGTGGTGAATACATTGAAATAAACTACCATCATCAATAGTGAATGCTCCATCTCTAAACTCATTTAAGGCAATGTTAGATAATCTGTGGAAAGATTATAAATATTCTGTAGAATTAAGATGAATGTTTTTAAGGAACAGCTGACAGGTCTATATACTAGCAGAAAGGATATTATTATTATTATTATTATTATTATTATTAAATAGATGGTGCTATTCGCATAATTGCGTCCCGGCCTCATGCCTTAAAAAACGCACCCTTACCCCCATTACGAATGAAGTCCCTAGCTGAAGCACCGAAAACCCATTGTTGTGGTATACAAACAAAATAAATATACCGAAAAAAATGTTTTGATTTTTTATTCATAATTGATTGTTGAAAAAAATAAAATAAAATGAAAATAATTAGGTATTTACCCAACCCGTCCGTCACGGGTTGGATGTTATACGTGGTTGCAAGTATGGGCCATCAAGCGAGAATCGAACTCGTTATTCAGTAGTAATGGATCTGCAAGACTAGCTTGCTAACCATTATACTACGATGAGACGATTTAGATATTTACTCAATCCGTTTTTCACGGGTGGGATGTGATATATGGTTGCAATTATGGGCCATCCAGCGAGAATCGAACTCGTTATTCAGTAGTAATGGATCTGCGAGACTAGCTTGCTGAGAATTATACCACTATGAGACGCCCTAAATTACCCAACCCGTCACAAGTATAGGCCGTCCAGTAAGGTTAGAACTCACTATTCAATAGTAATTGATCTGCGAGACTACCTTGCTAAGCATTACACCACTATGGGACACTCTATCCCATTAGCCACGGATAGGATGTGAAACAAGATCGTAAGTATGGGGCCTCCTGCGAGAATCGAACTCGCTATTCAGTAGTAACTGATTTGCGGTACAGGCTTGCTAACCAGTAAACCACGATGGGACAAAATATCACTGTACATCTATCTATCTATCTATCTATCTAATCAAGCCTATATCTATCTATCTATCTATCTATCTATATAAGCCTATATCTATCTACCTTAGCATATACCCATGTCCGTGTACATCTATCTATCTATTTATCTATCTATCTATCTAATCAAGCCTATATCTATCTATCTATCTATCTATATCTATCTATCTATCTATCTATCTATCTATCTAAGCCTATATCTATCTACCTTAGCATATACCCAAGTCCGTGTACATCTATCTATCTATCTATCTATCTATCTATCTATCTAATCAAGCCTATATCTATCTACTATCTATCTATATCTATCTATCTATCTATCTACCTAATCAAGCTATATCTATCTATCTTATCTATCTATCTATCTATATCTATCTATCTTATCTATCTAAGCTATATCTAATCTACCTTAGCATATACCCATGTCCGTGTACATCTATCTATTTATCTCTCTCTCTCTCTCTCTCTCTCTCTCTTATATATTATATATATATATATATATATATATATATATATATATGTGTGTGTGTGTGTGTGTGTATATATATGTGTATATATATATATATATATATATATATATATATATATATACATACATATATATATATATATGACTGAGCCTACATCTATTTACCTTAGTATATATACCTATTTTGTTATTTACATTTCTACATATTGTTGGATTTACTTCCATATTTTTCCAACTATCTATCTATCTATCTATCTATCTATCTATCTAATTAAGCCTATATCTATATATATCTACCTTAGCATATATACCCATGTCAGTCTATATCTATCTATCTATCTATGTAGAAATACAAATAAGAAAAACAGTTATTCCAAACGATGGATTTATTTATAGATGTGAATTCTTCCTTGGTATCCATTGCTTTTTCTTATTTATATTTCTACATACCATCGGATTCACGCAACCCATTCACCACGGGTATGATGTGATACATGGTTGCAAGTATGGACCATCCAGTGAGAATCGAACACGTTATTCATTATTAATGGATCTGCGAGACTAGCTTGCTAAAATTATACCACTATTAGACGCCCTAAATTAACCAACCCGTTCGCCACGGGCAGGATTTGACACAAGGTCAAAAGTATGGGGCTTCCAGCGAGAATCGAATTCGCTATTCAGTAGTAATTGATTTGCGGTAATAGCTTGTTAATCAATACACTATGATCGGGCGAAGTATCGTATTCACCTAACCCTTTCACTACGGGCAGAATGGAACACAAGAATGGATCTGCGAGACCAGCTTGCTAACCATTTCACCACCATGGGACGACTTTTTTTTTTTTTTACCAAACCGGTTCCTCAAGGAATGGATGTGACCCTAGGCCACAAGTGTGGAGATTCCAGAGATGCTTGATCTCGCTTTTCGGAAGTACTGGATCTGCGAGACTATCTTGCTCACCACCATGCCACGACGCGACGCCCAAGATAAATAAAAAAGAATTATACAATTTTATATTGAAATTTTTTTTTGATCTGCGAGACAAGCTTGCTAACCATTTCACCACCATGGGACGCCTTTTTTTTACCAAACCGGTTCCTCAAGGAATGGATGTGACCCTAGGCCACAAGTGTGGAGATTCCAGAGATGCTTGATCTCGCTTTTCGGAAGTACTGGATCTGCGAGACTAGCTTGCTCACCATTATGCCACGACGGGACGCCCAAGATAAATACAAAAAATTATATAATTTGATATGGCAATAGGATCTGGAAATTAATCCGATAATATGTGAAGAAAATATTTTCAAAAATATAACAAACCCAGGATGTTACGATCAGAGGAAACAATTTTATGTGTCTATACTTAAGTATTTCGGTAATAAACCATCACCAGGACACTGTTACATAAATTTTTGTGAGGGAGAAATAGCTTTAAGTCCTTCATGTTGATATAAATATAGATATGTAATTTGACATGGAATTTTCTTTTTTGATCTGCGAGACAAGCTTGCTAACCATTTCACCACTATGGGACGCCTTTTTTCACCAAACCCGTTCCTCAAGGGATGGATGTGACCCTAGGCCACAAGTGTGGAGATTCCAGAGATGCTTGATCTCGCTTTTCGGAAGTAATGGATCTGTGAGACTAGCTTGCTCACCATTATGCCACGACGGGACGCCCAAGATAAATAAAAAAAATTATATAATTTGATATGGAAAAACGATGAGGAAATTAATCCGACAATATGAAAAGAAAATATTTTCAAAAATATAACAAACCCAGGATGTTACGATCAGAGGAAACAACTTTATGTGTCTATACTTAAATATTTCGGTATTAAACCATCATCAGGACACTGTTACATAAATTTTTGTGAGGGAGAAATAGCTTTAAGTCCTTCATGTTGATATAAATATAGATATGTAATTTGACATGGAATTTTTTTTTTGATCTGCGAGACAAGCTTGCTAACCATTTCACCACTATGGGACGCCTTTTTTTTTTTAACAAACCCGTTCATCAAGGGATGGATGTGACCCTAGTCCACAAGTGTGGAGCATCCAGCGATGATTGATCTCGCTATTCAGAAATAATGGATCTGCGAGACTAGCTTGCTAACCATCACGCCATGACAGGACGCCCAAGATAAATAAAAAAAATTATATAATTTGATATGGAAATTTTTTGTTTTTTGTTTTTTAGATATTTTTTTTTATCCATGCATTTTGTGTAGGAGAAATATTTAAATGAATTTTCTTTTCGTCATGTTTTTTGGGTGGGTGGGTTGGAGTGGAGGGGGATGTTCCTCATTTAAAAATATTCATAGAATAAATAAACCTCAAACCATTAGGCAATGTTATTACGTGAATGGAGATTTCAGCGGATAATTTATGGAGAAAATGCTATTTTAAAAAATATTTTTGAATCAATTGAATTCTTTGATAATTTTGTCGGAGAAAAAGAAGAAGGGCTCGGATTAGGTTTAAATTCAGCTTTAATATTAGAAGAAGAAGAAGAAGAAGAAGAAGAAGAAGAAGAAGAAGAAGAAGAAGAAGAAGAAGAAGAAGAAGAAGAAGAAGAAGAGCAAACAAGAAGAAGAAGAAGAAGAAGAAGAAGAAGAGCAAACAAGAAGAAGAAGAAGAGAAGAAGAAGAAGAAGAAGAAACAAGAAGAAGAAGAAGAAGAAGAAGAAGAAGAAGAAGAAGAAGGCAAACAAGAAGAAGAAGAAGAAGAAGAAGAAGAAGAAGAAGAAATATACGAAAAAAGGTGAAATTTTTCGATTTTTCTTTCTTTTTTTTTTTTCATAATTTACGGTTACGGTTAGGGTTAAGTTTAAATTCAGCTTTGATATTAGAAGAAGAAGAAGAAGAAGAAGAAGAAGAAGAAGAAGAAGAAGAAAGAAGAAGAAGAAGAAGAAATATACGAAAAAGGTCAGTGCACGAAAGCATTTTTAACAAATTCTTTATCGTAAACTAGCAGAGCTACTCGACATTGCTCGGGATTTAACTCTTTGCCTACCAACTTTCCCCCGCAGCTATACCAAATTTTCTTGATATTTTTTTTTTACCTGTATGATGGGATATTTCAAATTTCATTATCTATTCACCTCAGAATTCATTCTATTGAAATAAAGTCTTTTAATTATTTTCACTTAGTTATTTTTTTTTTCAGTGTAAACAAGAGACACGTGCGTGAGCCGATGCCAGCGGCTTACAGTAGGATCTCAGTAGTGGTAAAACTGCTGTGAGCGGTTTAAAGTAGGCAACGATTTAAAATCTTAAAAATAAATCTCTTTTTTATGATTATAGATTAATTTTTAAAAATATTATTTTATATATTTCTGATTCTTTATGGGTAATTCCATGTCAAATCATCCAGAAAAAAAGTTTAATTGTCACTCACCCACTTCAATTTCTCGGAATTTTTCCCCCAGGTGTGGACTATGTTAGCATTAGACGATTCCCAACATTTGAACTTCCAATTCTAAAAAATTGGCGGAGTTATGTCGAAATTTAGCTCTCCAAATTTGGTGGGGTTGGCGAAAAATGGCGACTTTTTATAATCTATTTTTGTCTGTAAAATGAGTTCTAGAGCTTCCCTACTCCTAAAAATTGGTTTATAAAAGCATATTTTCGTTCAATATATGTGAAATAATAATAGAAAAAATTGTTGTCGTAGACTCAGTGCCACATCGGGATATTGATCCTGCTAGGAAAAAATTTGAAATCATCAATAACTTAAAATTGGTTGATTTTAAGACTTTTTTATAGCATTTTTGGATTCCTTAGACAAAAAATGCTTTTATAAATCAATTTTTAACAATAGGGAAGCTTTAGAACTCATTTTACAAACAAAAATAGACTACAAAAAAGCGCCATTTTTCGTGACTCCCCTCAAATTTGAAGAGCTAAAAATCGACATAACTCCGCCAATTCTTGGAATTGGAAGCTCAAATTTTGGGGATTGTCTAACTTTAACATAGTCAACACCTGGACAAAATTTCATAAAAATTGAAGGTTGTGGGTAACATGGCCCGGATGATTTGACATGGAATTACCCTTATATTTTCTTGCTTTTAAGTTTTTTACTCTCCTATTCAAGTTGCCTAACCAATGCTAAAGAACACATACTGCTTAGCGATTTAACCATAGATAGGTGGAGGGGCAGATTGATTCATGCTTATCTGAAAAGCATTAGCTGCAAGTGAAACTCTAATGGCCTCGTCCAGTATTTAAACTCATATCATCGAATCCATTTTCTACGACAGTTGTTGTATATTGTACAAACGGAAATAGGAATTAGTTAATTAAACAAAGAAAAGACGAAAAAAATAACAAAGGACTTTTCCGGGTAAAAGCGAACAAAGAAGTTAAAAACGGAAATAGATTTGTCCGCTGATAAGATAACAAAAGAAAACTCGTAGGCATTTGATATATATAAAAGGAAGTCAGCCATAGGTCAGCCAGACAGAAGCCTCGGGACAAGAAACAAGTAAGAGTGACCGTCGCCACGATCCATCGCTGCCAACGGGCAGTGAGGTTCATCCATTCCTCCACCTCACCATCGCCAGTCATCCCAACAGTAGTAGTAGTCACTGTCAACCCTTGGGCATTCCTATTGTCAACGCTCGCCACCCACGTACAGCCGAGAAAGAGAAATAAAGTCAACTCCTACTATACCCATGTGTTGTAGATTTCATTAAACGACTACTACATATATCGTCTTGTGGTTAGTGACGATACCCGCAACGACTACTAAAGTACACGATTTAGCAGCGTGAATTTGAATAAGTCGCTATATAACACAGTAAGCGTTACACAAAGTGTTACGATTTTTGTGGCCATCCTTTAGGCTTCAAGCAAATAAACTTAATCTTTGATTGCTTTCATCATTATCCTCATGTCGCGCTAGCAGCACGGATATCCATGACAATCTCTCGCCAACCATCCCTATCATTTATTGATCTCGGGATGTCCTCTGCGAAGCATCCAGTATCCACGCAGAGCTGGTCAATGTGGGTATTTGCTAGGCTGCCCACACTGTCGTCCTCATGTGTTGGTTTCCATAGGAGAACGTCACTTACGAATTCATCCCCGCTTCTTCAGCAGTGCCTACCATGTCTTGCTCGTCAGAGACCTGCAGGAACTAAGCTTAGCGTAATAAATGTTTATCCTGCGCGCATGCGCATACACTTACACAGACAAATGCGGCCATTTTTAGAGCTGTTAAAAAAAGATTATTCCTTTTTTTATCATGATTGGAAAGCTTGAGTTCAGACACATAATAAGCAGAAATGTAATACAACTTATCTCTGACTTCTATTGAAAAAATAAGAAAAAGAAAATGGCTCTGAAGCGACAAACAAAACGAAGAAAACTACCCCATTTTATCTCTTGCTCTCACTGGCGGGAAATGGCGTTTGGCGGGAACGTATTAAAAAAAAGGATCAATAGTCATTTGATGTGAAATGACTAGACTAATTTTGTATCTAATACTAATGAAAGGAAACTATAAAAATAAGTGACGCCATTTATTTTTTTTATAAATTTAAACATTCTCTAGTTGGCCTTTCCATCATGAAATACACTACCAACCAAAGAGAAGGGGATGTTGATGCTATTGATGAAAAGTAAATCCAAGGGTTTATTAGAAGAAGAAGAAGAAGAAGAAGAAGAAGAAGAAGAAGAAGAAGGACAACAACAACAACAAACAACAACAAGAATGGAAAGAGAATAAGAAGAACAACAACAAGAAGAAGAAGAAGAAAGAAAGAAAGAAAAAGGATCATTTAAAAGGAAAGAGAGGCAAAGAAAGAAAGAAAGAAGAAAGAGAAAGGAATATTTAAAAGGAAAGAAGAAGAAAGAAGAAAGAAGAAAGAAAGAAAGAAAAAGGAATATTTAAAATGAAAGAACGAAAGAAGAAAGAAAGAAAAAGAAATATTTAAAAGGAAAGAAAGAAAGAAAAAAAAAGAAAGAAAGAAAGAAAAAGGATCATTTAAAAGTAAAGAGATGCAAAGAAAGAAAGAAAGAAAGAAAGAAAGAAATGAATGAATGAATGAAAAGAAGAAAGAAAGAAAATGAACGAATGAATGAAAGAAAATGCATGAATGAATGAGTGAATGAAAATGAAAATGACTGAAAATGAATGAATGAATGAATGAATGAAAATGGAGAATTAATGAATGAAAGAAAATGAATGAATGAAAGAAAATGAATTTCATTCATTGATTTTCTTTCTTTCTTTCTTCCTTTCATTCAATGAAATGAATGAATGAAAGAAAATGAATGAAAGAAAAATGAATAAATAAAGAAAGAAAGAAAGAAAGAAAGGAAGAAGAAAGAAGATTGAATGAATGAACGAAAGATATAATTGCTGCATTAATTACTTTACACTAATTAGAACATCAACCGCTAATTAATTTCTGATCTTATTGTGAAAAAAATATTTGTATTATTCTTTGATACAATTGGCCACAATTTTAGTTTTATTTCGCGACTGACCGGGAAAACAATAAACCATAAAGTTAGTTTGATTTCGGTTTGATTTGTTAGGTTTTGTGGCATGTCAACACTTGTTGGGTTATTTTATGCCGTAGACATTTTGTTTTATTCATTCTAGTTGGGTATTCAATTTTTTAAGGCCGGTATCATTTTAAATAATAAAAGGCTAGTAACATTCTAAATAACAGAAGGTTAATATCATTTTAAATAATAAAACGCTAGTAACATTCTAAATAACAGAAGACTGGTATGATTTTAAATAATAAAAGGCTAGTAACATTCTAAATAACAGAAGGATGGTATCATTTTAAATAATAAAAGGCTAGTAACATTCTAAATAACAGAAGGATGGTATCATTTTAAATAATAAAACGCTAGTAACATTCTAAATAACAGAAGGATGGTATCATTTTAAATAATAAAAGGCTAGTAACATTCTAAATAACAGAAGGCTGGTATTATTTTAAATAATAAAAGGCTAGTAACATTCTAAATAACAGAAGGCTGGTATCATTTTAAATAATAAAAGGCTAGTAACATTCTAAATAACAGAAGGCTGGTATCATTTTAAATAATAAAACGCTAGTAACATTCTACATAACAGAAGGCTGGTATCATTTTAAATAATAAAAGGCTAGTAACATTCTAAATAACAGAAGGTTAATATAAATTTAAATAATAAAAGGCTAGTAACATTCTAAATAACAGAAGGCTGGTATCATTTTAATAATAAAAGGCTAGTAACATTCTCAATAACAGAAGGTTAATATATTTTAAATAATAAAAGCTAGTAACATTCTAATAACAGAAGACTGGTATGATTTTAAATAATAAAAGGCTAGTAACATTCTAAATAACAGAAGGTTAATATCATTTTAAATAATAAAAGGCTAGTAACATTCTAAATAACAGAAGGTTAATATCAATTTAAATATAAAAGGCTAGTAACATTCTAAATAACAGAAGGATGGTATCATTTTTAAATAATAAAAGGCTAGTAACATTCTAAATACAGAAGGCTGGTATTATTTTAAATAATAAAGGCTAGTAACATTCTAAATAACAGAAGGCTGGTATCATTTTAATAATAAAAGGCTAGTAACATTCTAATAACAGAAGTTAATATCTAATAAAGGCTAGTAACATTCTAAATAACAGAAGGCTGGTATCATTTTAAATAATAAAAGGCTAGTAACATTCTCAATAACAGAAGGTTAATATCATTTTAAATAATAAAAGGCTAGTAACATTCTAATAACAGAAGGTTAATATCATTTTAAATAATAAAAGGCTAGTAACATTCTAAATAACAGAAGGTTAATATCATTTTAAATAATAAAAGGCTAGTAACATTCTAAATAACAGAAGGTTAATATCAATTTAAATAATAAAAGGCTAGTAACATTCTAAATAACAGAAGGGCTAGTAATAACATTAATATCATTTTAAATAATAAAAGGCTAGTAACATCTAAATAACAGAAGGTTAATATCAATTTAAATAATAAAAGGCTAGTAACATTCTAAATACAGAAGGTTAATATCATTTTAAATAATAAAAGGCTATTAACATTCTAAATAACAGAAAGCTGGTATCATTTAAATAATAAAAGGCTAATAACATTCTAAATAACAGAAGGTTAATATCATTTTAAATAAGAAAAGGCTAGTAACATTCTAAATAACAGAAGGTTAATATCATCTTAAATAATAAAACGCTAGTAACATTCTAAATAACAGAAGGCTGGTATCATTTTAAATAATAAAAGGCTTTTAACATTCTAGATAACAGAAGGTTAATATCATTTTAAATAATAAAAGGCTAGTAACATTCTAAATAACAGAAGGCTAGTATCATTTTAAATAATAAAAGGCTAATAACATTCTAAATAACAGAAGGCTGGTATCATTTTAAATAATAAAAGGCTAGTAACATTCTAAATAACAGAAGGTTAATATCATTTTAAATAATAAAAGGCTAGTAACATTCTAAATAACAGAAGGTTAATATCATTTTAAATAATAAAAGGCTATTAACATTCTAAATAAAGAAGGCTGGTATCATTTTAAAATAATAAAAGGCTAATAACATTCTAAATAACAGAAGGTTAATATCATTTAAATAATAAAGGCTAGTAACATTCTAAATAACAGAAGGTTAATATCATCTTAAATAATAAAACGCTAGTAACATTCTAAATAACAGAAGGCTGGTATCATTTTAAATAATAAAAGGCTTTTAACATTCTAGATAACAGAAGGTTAATATCATTTTAAATAATAAAAGGCTAGTAACATTCTAAATAACAGAAGGCTAGTATCATTTTAAATAATAAAAGGCTAGTAACATTCTAAATAACAGAAGGTTAATATCATTTTAAATAATAAAAGGCTAGTAACATTCTAAATAACAGAAGGTTGGTATCATTTTAAATAATAAAAGGCTAGTAACATTCTAAATAACAGAAGACTGGTATCATTTTAAATAATAAAAGGCTAGTAACATTCTAAATAACAGAAGGCTAGTATCATTTTAAATAATAAAAGGCTTGTAACATTCTAAATAACAGAAGGATGGTATCATTTTAAATGAATAGAAGTTTTGAAACCTAACTAAAGTTACTAAATGAGAAATAACCAAACGGAAGTTGGAAATCAAATGAAATCTCAATAATATTAACAAAATACAATACTCGCGAGCAGCGTGAAGAAAGGTAACCCATTCCTAGTGGTATAACACTACTCAGCCAGCATAATAATTCCGTATTTATGTGGATTGGGATGTACCCATTTATATTTATAGGTAGGGTATATAACAATTATAAAATTGCAACACCCCTATAACCGACAATAAGGAGCTGATGGTAGGTGTGGTGCTCCTCTCAGACGTGAAAATAATCTCTTTGGTCTAGCGCTAGGGAAAAGTAGCTAGAGTTAATATCAATTCTAAGAAATATAAAGAAAATGTAAAGTCGTCGGGGTGGCCTAAAATTGGTATCAGCCAGACAGCCAGACAGTCAATCCCTTTTCACTAGCGTTAGACCAAGGAGATTATTTTAGCATCTTAGACGGCGCGCCACACCTACCATCATTCCTTACTTTACTGCACAGATCCCTGTGCTACTCATATGCTGAGTTGGCGAGGGCCGGTATCGAACCAGGAACATTGGGATTTCTACCGATTGAGCTAAAACGGCCCTAAACGTTGAAACTGTGAGTCTGTGGATGACTGATATATATGCTCCCAATTTTCATGGTAGAGCACTATAGGGGAGACATTAGTTTAAATTTCACCGTTTAGCGTAAGCATTTACTCGCCTGTTGTTTACAGACTTGAGTTCTCTGGTGATTGTAAAAACATATATCCTGTAAGTATGTATCAATTAATTATTCACCCTGGACTGACAGTCGCTGACGGCCTTACTTTACAGCACATTCGTGTGTTACTCATACGCTGAGTTGGCGAGGACCGGTATCGAACCAGGAGCCTTGTGGTACCTTGGCCGATGCTCTACCAACTGAGCTAATACTTGATGCTATACAACTATAAATTAAGACTGAGGTTTATTATTATTAAATAGGAATAAGTAAAGTTATCGGGGTGGCCTAAAGTCGGTATCAGCCAGACAGCGAGGGAGTCTATCCCCTTTTCACTAGCGCTAGACCCAAAGTGATTATTTTAGCGTCTGAAACGGTTCGCTACACCTACCATCAGTTCCTTACTTTACTGCACAGATTATTGTGCGGGGTATCAAACCCGGAACCTTGTGGTTCCAAGTCGAACGCTCCGAGGGCAGAAATTTCATTTAACTTGGGAGTATATGCTGTGAATATGAATTCAAAAGATATTTTTGTTCTGCTAAAAACCTCATTCAAACCCATTGCAGAATATTAACCTTAGACGCGTGTCGAGAATGCAAAACGGGTATTTTCGCACACACCCACCCACACAAACACACGACCCCCCCACCCCCACCACCAGTCACATGAGAATTTATAACTACTTCCTTTGTTGAGTATCGGTCTCAAGAATTTATATTATTTTTGGCATGTTACATAACTTTATAATATTAAATATTTTAAAAAGAAATTTACAAGAAGAAAAAAACGGAAAGACATCGAAAGTTTCGATTATTTGCTTATGCTAGTACAAAATCAAAAAACACCCCCCGGGCGATGTAAAAATAGATTTTTGAAACATATTGCCTGAGGGGTGTGAGTAAAAAATTCAATGTCAGCGAGTTTGTACCCTAAGTAAATAAAATCACCAAATTCATTAAAGGATTCAAAAATAAAACAATTTGAAATGTAAACTTTAAATATGTATTAAAATAACACAAACTATATATAGATATATAATACCAGACATGTATTTATTAAAACTTGTTTTAAAAAAACAATGAGGACTGTCTAATGTTGCATGTTCAAATTTTGAGTGTCCGGTTTTTGTCTGTAACAAAAACTACGTCACTGCTTACGTCACTATACCCGAAATCGTCATAACGTAGAATAAATACACTCAAAATTTGAGCATGCAACATTAGACAGTCCTCATTGTTTTTTAAAACAAGTCTTTAAAGATACATCCCTGGTATCATATATTTATATATAGTTTGTTTTATTTTAATAGATATTCAAAGTTAATAGAACTTAGTTTCGATTTCAAATTGTTTTTTTTGTTTTTTTACTCCTTTAATAAATTTGATGATTTCATGATTTATGGTTCAAACTCTCCGATATTTAATTTTTAACTTCCACCTCCTCAAGCAATATCCTTCAAAAATGTATTTTAAATCGCCCGGAGGGTGTTTTTTTTATTTTGCTAGTATATATAATGAACAAAAAGGTACTGAGAGGATGATTTTATTATATTTGAAGTACTAGTCAACGTTAAAACATTTTATTCTATGATTTTCTGGCTTTAAAATTCGATTAATCGTTAGTATTTTTGTTCTGTTCTGAAACTATCTGAATAGTTCCATTTCAGACGAAGTATCATAAACATAGCTTCTTAATTTTTTTTTTTTTTTTGTAAAACAATGTTTTTCTTTTTTTTTTTTTTTTTCAGTTTAGGGGAACACCTATAAATTATTTACCTGCATATGCATATAACCTATAGATTGTTTCAACAATAAATCCGTTTTGAGCAGCCACTGCTGAGGAGTTAAAGTCAAATTAATTACTAATTTGTCCGGATAGTATATGTGTATATATATAATATATATATATATATATATATATATACACACACACACATATATTATATATATATATATATATATATATAGAGAGAGAGAGAGAGAGAGAGAGAAAGAGAGAGAGAGAGAGTCGTGGAAAATGGACTCGTCGGTTCGAGTTCAATTCCTAGACGAAGCTGTTTGCATTTCACATAGCGCTAATACCCTTGGGAAAGGTATGAATCCATATATTCTCCTTCCAGCTATGGGTTAAATAGTAGTGCAGGCTGGGGCCTTCAGCCTTGGGTAGGTAACCAGTCTAGGAGAGGGATAACTCTGAATTCAAAATTCCTGAGGTCGGTCGTTGATTGGGTTTGTGGCAACCCTTGATGCACCAATTCTTTCCTATCGACTGTGCCAAAAGTGTGAATGGTCCAACACAAGCCTTCACCACTATAAACAAATCCCTGTGTGGGAGTTCATTGTGTGTATGAACCCTCATACGTCGAAAATCGACGGGAGAGTCCATTTTTTAATATATATATATACGTGTGTGTGTGTTTGTGTGTGTGTGTTTTATAATTTGTTTGAAGCATTGTGTTTATACTGGTTTGGTGGTGGGTTTTGAGGGCTATCACAATGCGAGTGTAAAGAAAAATAAGGTAACTATGGTGTTATTTGTTAACCTGTCATTTATTCTTAATATTTCGAGATAAAAATCTCTTCTACAGAAGATTTCCGAAACTGAAGCTGTTGCTAGCGACCGGCCATTTCGAAATGAAATATATTTCGTTATATAATGCTAGTTTCTCTGGGAGAGGAAAGGGAGAGAGAGAGAGAGAGAGAGAGAGAGAGAGAGAGAGAGAGAGAGAGAGAGAGACAGTCAATTTGAAATGTATTTCTATGTAAAAATTTCGCAAGAAGTTACTGGTAAATTAAATTAGGTCAAACATTCCCTTTCTTAAAAAGCTTACAAATGATTTTAAAGTTTTGTCCGGCCGTATTTATTTATTTCACAAGTAGTAACTTGTAAATTAAATTAGATCAAACATTCCCTTTCCTAGAAAGTTTACAAATGATTTTAAAGTTGTGTCCGGCCGTATTTATTTATTTTTTAATTTTATTCACTTTGCTAACTCACTTTTCCCTAACCTCAATTATTTACTCAGAGCTGACAGAATAGGTGATCCCAGCGGGTTGCGTTTTGTCTAGTATATATATATATATATATATATATATGTGTGTGTGTGTGTGTGTGTGTGTGTGTGTGTGTGTGTGTGTGTTTCTATGGTGAGAGGCCTGGTTAATGAGTTTTCAATTAGGTTGGGGAGTTGTTTCTTTCAAATTGGGTGGTCAGTGTGTTTGATTATTTTTATAGGTGTTGGTGACTCGCACATTTTATTACCATGATAGTAGTGTCAAGAGTTGTTTCCTGGGGCAATATATATATATATATATATATATATATATATATATATATATATATATATATAAGTGATATTATGTGTCCAACAGGAGAAAATTAAATATTTTATAAAAAAGAAGGTCAGCAAAATGGATTATATTTTTAGAAAAAAATTATATCTTTTATTTTTATCTTACATTTGCGACACGTGTGATATCTTCTTCAGGCATTGAATATATATATATATGTGTGTGTGTGTGTGTGTGTGTGTGTGTAATATTGTAAAAATATAAAAAGTTTCATGAACAAATAATGTTTATTACGCCTACGCTGCAGTGTTTCGGTCTGTTTAGATATAACTATATTATATATATATACACACACACACCACATATATATATATATATATATATATATATATATATATTATACATTTATATATATATATATATGTGTGTGTGTGTGTGTGTGTGTGTGTGTGTGTGTGTGTAATATTGTAAAAATGTAAAAAGTTTCATAAACGAATAATGTTTATTACGCCTACGTTGCAGTGTTTCGGTCTGTTTAGATATAACTATATATATATACACACACACACATATATATATATATATATATATATATATATATATATATATATATATACATTATATATATGTGTGTGTGTGTGTGTGTGTGTGTGTGTGTGTGTGTGTGTGTAATATTGTAAAAATGTAAAAGTTTCATAAACGAATAATGTTTATTACGCCTACGTTGCAGTGTTTCGGTCTGTTTAGATATAACTATATATATAATATATACATACATAATATAATATATATATATATTATATATATATATATATATATGTGTGTGTGTGTGTGTGTGTGTGTGTGTTAATATTTCTCTCTGCATCCGCTATTCTTTTTCATGACCCACTAATCTAATTTTGAACCAATTATTCGAAACAATATATATATATATATATATATATATATATATATATATATATATATATATATATATCCTACCCAACCTTGACCAGTAGGACATGAGACAAATTTAGATCTAATACTGAAAGGAAATTTGATTCTCAGACTCGACACACATGTGCGTGTGTCTGTGTGTGCGTGCGGCCATCTTTTTTTGTCGACAATCGTCAAATTTAATTACTTTCATAATTAATCGACATTGACACTTAATTATTTTTGCAAGACTCGACAAATAAAACAATAACCCCGCCTTTGTTAATCGCTAATCCTGCCAAATTGGTAGATGGATAGATAGATAGATAGATAGATAGATATGAACTTACCAACAAAGATAGATAGATAGATAGATAGATATACATACATATGAAGAACTACGTGAACAATGCGTCAGAAACGGATGGATAACAGATGTATTTCCCATCGAAGTCGGATGCCGGGGATTTATTACCAACTCAACCTTGGCATTTTTGTCTAAACTTGAACTTTCTCCACTAGACAAGAGGAAATACATGAAAAAATCCAGGAGAAAGCTCTAACCGCATCAGCGTGGATATGGCAATCCTACATTGTGACATCAAACGACAAAGTCTGGTGGTATCGTGAGATACTGCTGGGACGCTCTGGGTTAGTGGTAACGATGCTTCGGCCCCGAAACCATGCCTGAACCCAGAGTCATCATCTGAGGAAGGCTTTGTTGGTTCAATGCTACTGTGTAAATAGCAGTCATTGTATTGTAAATAAGTACACACATGCAGGCATACCTAAAAATAGACAGATGGATACACATACGAGTGTGGAGTACCTCTTCACACTGTTACTCCCACGTCCACTGTGTCCCGGGGTGGTAGTACCTGTTAGGGTCCCATCTATGTTTAAATAGACCAAAATGAGTTTTTAAAAATGTGCTTACAAAAGAAAAAATGAATACCATCAAGAATTAATAAAACAAAATGTCTTTGGCATAAAATATCCCAACAAAGGTTGACATGCCGTAAAATCCAACCAACTAAACCAAACTAAAAACACTGATAGATAGATAGATTGGTAGATATATAGATATGCCTACATATATACATATTTACTTATAAAAGACTGATAGATAGATAGATAGATAGATAGATAGATAGATAAAACAATTGCATAATCTTTACAGATCACTACCCCTCACAATCCTATAACCCCCACCACCAGAACCTTTCCTCTCATAAGCCTTCAAATGACTCATCAAACCCGTTGCAGACCACAAAGTATGATGCAAATATGACACATGAAAGACGTCCTTCTCGTTGTATCAGATAGATCAAATGTTCAAATGTTATGCTTATGCACCACCATATGTCTCTTAAGACCGGAAGCTGACTTACAGACTTTGTTACAGATTGCACAAGACACATTGTTTGTTCCTGGAGTTTGCAGGAATTGTCCCTGATGAGATTTCCTATGATTGACGTATCCAGCCTTAGAAAGCAGAATTCAACCACATGTTTGACATTTCCAACCTCCATGTTCTCTCCATTATGAGAGATATGATAGATAAATACATACATACATGTGGCCTGAGATAGTTATATAGAGAAATCGATAGATAGATAGATAGATACATACATACATACATACATACATACATATGAACAGATTGATAGATAGAGTAATGGTAGTGTAAAGATGAAGTTAACATGCGACCTGAGATAGATAGATAGATAGATAGACAGAAGATACATATATACATACATGTGACCTAAGATAGATAAATAGATAGATAGATAGATAAATAGATACTAGGCCAAATAAACATAAAACAGATAGAAATCTTGATAGATATTGATTGATATCGATACGACATTTCCAACCCTCCATGTTCTCTCCATTATGAAATATATGATAGATAAATACATACATACATACATGTAGCCTGAGATAAATAGATAGATAGATAGATACATACATACATACATACATGTGACCTGAAATAGATAAATAGATAGATAGATAAACAGATACATACATACATACATGTGGCCTGAGATAGATAAATAGATACATAAATACATACATACATATGAACAGACTGATAGAGTAATGGTAGTGTAGACATGAAGTCAACATGCAACCTGAGATAGATAGATAGATAGAAAGATAGATAGATAGATAGACAGACACATACATATATACATACATTTGACCTGAGATAGATAGATAGATAGATAGATAGATAGATAGATAGATACTAGGCCAAATAAACATAAAACAGATAGAAATCTTGATAGATATTGATTGATATCGATACGAACGGAGATAAACTTATGCACACACACACACACACAATCACAGACAATCACACACACAGGTGTGTATGTGTGTGTGTGTGTGTGTGTGTGCGCGTGCGTGTGTGTGACTCGTGCGCATGTGCATACGCGGTAGTGATGGGTGCGGTGATTTCATTATCCCTGATGCATCCAGGTGGCCATGATCTCTTTCCTTTTACTCAGAGGTAAAAATAAGTGATTCTCCTGACTTATTCAAGTCCTGATCACTTTCGGAAAAGCCAATGCCGAGAAACAAGAGAAAAGACCGCGCTTTTTGTCTTTCCCATTCAAAAACAAAACAAAAAAAGGAGGGGGGGAGGGAAAATGTCTTTTTGTCTTTACGAAACGCAACGAAACATTAACTTGATTAAAATTTTTGTATCTCCTTTTTGTTCCGCCATGTTCGTCTTGCAAAATTACTTTTTTTTTCGTTTTGTTTTGTTTTCTTTTCATATCTCAATTAGTCTTTCATCTCGGTTTCTTCTTTCTTTTTTCTTTCTTATTCTCTTTCTCTCTCCCCTCACCCCCTTCTCTCTCTACGTCTCTCTCTC
>CM042168.1:42883166-42888166 GCA_023376005.1 Doryteuthis pealeii
TAATTGAAAATACTGAAATAGAGAGTTATAATAAATACGTCTAATAAATGAGATAGATGGAATATAGATAGAACGATAGATAGATAGATAGATAGAGTTAGATAGGAACGGAATAGATAGTATATAGTATAATATGAACACACACATATATATATATATATCTGTTCTGTTGTCTGTCTGTCTGTCTGTCATCTCTCTCTCCTCTCTCTCTCTCTCTCTCTCTCTCTCTCCCTGTGTGTGTGTGTGTCTGTATCTCTCTCTGTCTCTGTCTGTCTCTCTGTATGTCTTTTCTGTCTGTCTGTCTCTCTCTCTCTATGAGACAGAGAGAGAGAGAGAGAGAGAGAGAGGAGAGAGAAGAGAGAGAGAGATTTCAATCTTTATTTGTATATATATATTATATGCTGGACTCTCCTATCATGAATGATCAATGAGGGTCGGCAGTGAGTGGTTTGTTTCCTCCCATGTTGTGCATGCTATCAAGAAGACATTTTGTGTTTCCTTGAGTGTGATAGCAGCCCAGCCTTGCTGCGAGCTATGAAGCCACACTGACAAATGAAATGTTCTAAGGCGGAGGCAGATGTTTTTGTTTTAAACTTAGGCAGAGCTCATCTCGATCCTTCAGTCTATTTTCTTCAAAGCTCTTTAATCCAGCGAAAAATGTCTTACGCAATTCCTTTCGATTTGATGCTAGATTTTCCCAAGCACTCAGGTTAATATTGAGGCGTTTCAAATTGTCCTTCAATTTGTCTTTAAAGTGTAGGAGAGAACGTCCAATCACACACAGAGCAGTTTCCTGTCTATAACTCATAACTGATTAGGCATAATATGCTTTGTAAACAATAACGTCTCTAGTTTCAACCGTAAACAGTTTGTTTACAAACACATTAGAGGCATGAAATAAGCATCCTGAAGAAGGCAAATGCTCCCTAGAACCTCTGTATAAACAGTTATATTTAATAAATACAGCTCTTACATTTGTAATTGAGCACTTTATTTTCCTTTATTTCATCTCGGAAAAATTACCAATATATATATATTATATATATACTAGCAAATATATGCACCCTCCGGGTGCAAGTATTTAAGTTTTAATGTAATAAAATATCATATTAAATTAGAAAGGCTAATGAAACTAAATAAGAATACAGAAAAAAAGATTTGAAACAGAGGGAGTATAATAAAAGATTTGAAACAGAGGGAGTATAATAAAAAAATGGAACAACTGAAACTTACTCTTTCATTGTTATTTTTTCATTATCTTTCATTGTTATTTTTTCTAATTTAAGTATTTAGTTAAAAGAGGAAGTAAAGAATAACATGACAGTTATTTTATTTTGTTAATGGATTTCATTTAAGATTCATTGAAGAGATTTTTGCTTATATTCATTAAAATAAAACCAAACAGTTAGAAATCAATAATACTAAGCATATATTTATTAAATTCGATTTTTTAATATTAATATGCAAATTAGCCTTCCCATTCACACTGTAAACCGCTATTTTGTTGTATATATAAATATAATTGCATGTTGTCAGTATGTAGACATAGTTAACAGTATTAATAATGTAAAACAATTTTATTAATAATTGAGGTTTAGATAAAAATAAAATCATGGAGAATGTGATGTTAATAACTAAGAGAATTTTGACTTGAGTAGGAATATAGTTTCGGTTGCAGACAGAAAAACACACAATCTCCATTATAATAAGATATATATATATATATATATATATATAATAAGTGGGAATCAACAATGTTAACAGACCCAACCTTTACGTAATATTCTTGTTCGTGACTTATTCGCTCATAAAATCTCTTTGAACTTCGAAGCTGAACGATACACTATTAAAATGTCTTATTTGACAACGACCACTTCACATAAAATTGCATCATAAAAAACTGTTTTTGTTTTTATTGATACTCTGATACATTCCGGTTATTTCTCTATGAAGATACAATTGAACACGCTCGGTCATGTCATCAGGGTCAATTCTAATATACACGTATTGTACTTAGACTTGGACGTGGGCCACTTTATCCAAATTCGTGTATGTACATTTATATATATGGCTGGGCGTGGTACGAGGCATTATAATTCTACCTATTTTCGTGAAAATTTAAGTTGTCGATTTTATTGTCTTTTCTTATAGATTCTGATGCGTAGAATTCATTGATGCAGAAGAATGTGCTCAATTCGGGGATTTATCGGAGATTTGAGCCCTTATAACCCCTCATAGTGCCTGAAAATGACCAATTTAAAGTGTCGATTTTATTTGCTTTTCTGATAGATTTCGATGCGTAGAATAACATAGTAAAAGATAATTGAATTCTGTTGAGAATTGGCGGAGATATGGGGCTTCGAAGAATGCCCCTTTTCGTGAAAATTTAAGTTGTCGATTTTATTGACTTTTCTTATCATCATCACGTCGCGCAGTTTGCACGGATATCCATGATGATCTCTCGCCAGCCTTCCCTATCATTCATTGACTCCGGCAGCTCCTCTGCGCAGCGGCCAGTATCCCTACATAGTTGGTTAATGTAGGTCCTGGCTGGGCGGCCCACATTAGCGTGCCCATGCGCTGGCTTCCATAGTAGTACGTCGCTTACGATTTCGTCCTTGCTTCTCCAGCAGTGACCTGCATGTCTAGTCCGTCTCACTCGTATGGTTTGTGAGATGGGGGGGGGTAGGTGGCCATACAGTTGCTCTTTTGTGGGGTGCTGTTTCCACGGCCTATCCAGGACCGCCCGTAGCATTCTCGTACAGCTCCCATCTAGCTTATTCTCAAGACGCTTCGTTAGGGTCCAGGTGGTACAGCCATACAGCAGTTCCGACACAACCACAGCCTGGAAGAATCGTCTCTTTAGCTTGTCTTATAGACCAGCGTATTTTCACTAACCTTGTTAATATTGAAATGGTGTTACACATATTGTATATAGATGCATAGGTAGATATATATGAACAGATAGAGGTGTGTCTGTAAAGTTGTTGAGAAATCTTGGATATAAGGTGTGTGCTTGATCCCCGCCCATACTTATAGACTAGCCGAGATCATGTGATATGTTCCTTTATCAATCACTGGCAGTACTCTGGGGCTGATACAATACTTAATCCACCCTACTGGTCATAATTACTGTAGCATTCATCGAGGACGGACATAGGATTAAATCACTGGACCTTTACCAATACGCAGGATAGGACTTATACGATTACCAAAGGATCACCAAAGGATTCCATAGCATAGGACTTTCTTTAAGCCCTTTTCAACTGGCCAAGGATGCCACTTAAAAACTGTACAAAAGTAACGAGACTGTTGTCACAAACAATTCATTTAAAACAACAAACTAAATATTTATCCTCCAAAGTAGCTGTTACATATTATGTGGTGTCATGGGTTGTTGACAAGACCCTGTAGTTAGTTTGAAATAGGTTCATTAGAGTTGAAAGTGTAGGCGAGTAGATTTCCGTTGGATGACCCCAACTAACCCTAGAGAGGCGCGAATCTCGCGCGCTATGAGAAAACGTAACTAGTTAGATTTAGTTTTTAACCTGACGTTGAGCAGAGACAATGCCTATCTCTCTGTGTTGTATACTCTCTTTCCTTTCTTACTTCTATTCTTCTGGCGTCTCTTCTAGCGTCTGGACTTCGTCTTGGGGACTTCGTGTCTGGTCTTCCATTGGGGATTTCTCTTTATCAAAAGCCCTGTGTCATTGGTAGTTTTTAGATAATAACACAAGACTTCGATTTAACTTAGATCATATTTTATTCTGAGATCCCCACCAGACTACCTGCGCAGATTGAGTCGACTGCGTGCATAACACGACTTACCACCGTGGTGGTTCTGGCCGATCTGACTAAACATGTATTTCTAATCTAAACCGGAAGAGGGTCTTCTCCACCGATTCTCACGGTATCCACCGGAATGAGGATCAGGACTGAGGTCAAGCCTTGTCATTCAATCCTTCAAGGCCGTGGGCTGCAACTTATAACAGCCATTTTGGTTTCTACACTACTGTACATAAATATTAGGAATCTAATAATTATGTAACATCTGCTGGAATTGTTGACTCACCACGCAGCGAATCAGAATGGGTTAAATAAATCTTGACCAATGAAAAAAAGTCTTATGGTTTAATTAATCGAATGACTAAAAAAAACTAGCCCTTAGAAGAAGCCCTTAGTCAGGAGAAAGCTTGACGACAATATCACGACCAAAGAAAAAAAGGAGGAAATATGGCGACTAGAAGTAGTTAAGAAGAAAGAAAGCAACAAGTAAGTCTCAACACAACTCTGTATCTCTCTCTCTCTCTCTCTCTCTTTCTCTCTCTCTCTCTCTCTCTAATCTCTCTCTGTTATTCGAGTTCCTCTCCCGATTATATACCCGATGTTGGGTATATACGTCTATACACCATAGCCTCCTCTTGAATCTAATGCACTTTCCCACCCTTCTCTGTCATGCTTCTCTGCCTTGCTGGAAGGATTCTTCTTGTATATCTCTCAGCTCCGTCGTTACGGACCTCTTGACGGCCTCAGTGCATTAAAAACGGCTCTCCTTGATGAGCCCCTTTAGCTTGGAAAAAGAAAAGGTCACGATTTGTCCTGCCACAACTATCGTCCCTTCCTGTGCATTTCCCAAGCTGAAGGGGTTTATCAAGGGGATAGCTAATAACCTTTGGAATAGTATGTATCCAAATATTCTCCCTCCAGCTATGGGTATATAGTAGGGCTCTTTAACCTTGGTATGGCAAATAGTCTAGAAGAAGGAAATCTCTGAATTCAAACTTGTTGAACTTCATTTAAGAAATTGACCTTTATGTAAATGGCTGGGCGTGATGTAATGGTTAGAGTCGTAGGAAATGGATTCTTCGACGTGAGTTCAAATCCTGAAAAAGGCTGTTTGTATTTCACAAATTGCTAATATCCTTGGGAAAGGTATGCATCCAACTACTCTCCCTCCAGGGTAAATAGTAGGGCAGACTGGGCTTGTTTTCTCTTCTTTT
>CM042168.1:42893166-42914303 GCA_023376005.1 Doryteuthis pealeii
AGACTCCCTTGCTGATTGGCTGATACCGACTTCAGGCCTCCCGACGACTTTACTTTTTATCCCTGGGGAATGTAACATAAGAGAGAGAGAGAGAGAGAGAGAGAGAGAGAGAGAGAGAGAGAGAGAGAGAGAGAGAGAGTAGGTTAGCATGGACAATTTTAAGGATGAATCAGCAAAACGCTGTATGTCATTTTTCTACTGGTCGAGAAGTGTCACATGGCTAAGTGGGAAAGAGGAAGAGTGAGAGGTAAAAATGTTAGGGGAGTTTGGAACTATGCGTTGACAGAGTTTGACTTGGGGAAAATAAAAATCTCATGAGAAAAAGATAAGTCACCTTGCGTTGTAACTAAAAATTATAAATGGCTCGGGACAATATGTCCCCTAGCATCCCAAGTTGGTTTCCAGACTCCAAACATCAAGGAATTGTCATCCAACTCAGCATTGGCCCAGCAATAAGATTCGAGCCTCTCAACGTAGCACAGAAAAGAGATAAATATATTTCTATATGACACGTCATCACTTCATTCCGACATAAGAGCCGTAACTTTACATAAGATACTGTAAGATTCAAGGTTGATAATTGAATAACAGCTCCGACACGTTGTGAGACAAAACATTTAATATATATAACAGCACATGGAAACGATAAGATACATAATGTACAGGAGAATAGAACATGTAAATACATATACAATATTTAGGTATAAACAAGATACCCAAATGTACGTAAAATATAAATGTTACAGACATGGAACTAAAGGATAGTCCATGCTGTATAAAGGACTTACAGTAATGTAAGGGTAAAAGCCCCACCGAGAAGGGGGTATATAGACTCTAGCCCATGGCAGTTCGTTGGAAGTGTTCAGCTAAAAGAGGAAGCAGCGTTTGAATGAACTCGCTTAACTACCAGAGGTCCCCTAGTGGGAACAAACAGCAACGCGGCGAGAAGATAACTCTTCCGGCAAAAGGAAGATAATCCCCTACAATACTACAGGCCATTGTTGAAATGGTGAGGATGTTCAAGGCATTACACCTGAAAGATGATAGAGGCAGACTCTATATGACAAGAAAAGATGGGAAAGAAGACTCGCCAGCAGGATTGTATCCAGTTAAAATTAAAGAGTGATAATACTCTTATTTTAGTTCTATCTATTTTTATGACGTTTGAGCACTCGTGAATAAATTACTAATAGCACTACAACGGAGACGATAAAGCAGCACTCGGACACTATATACAGGGTGTTCGGGAGAAATTTGACAGTTTCATGAGGAAAAAGGAAAAGTGCTTGGTAACTACAAAATTTAAAGGAGTGTAAAGGAATTCAGCAGGCACGGAAATTACACTAGTGTCAATAAGTTTATTTCAAAATAACCGCCATTAGCGTCGATCACGGCCTCAATCATGCTCCGGAACCTGGAGCAAGCAGGTTTTACACTTTCCCTGGGAACGGTCTCAAAAACTACTTTAATTCTGTCGATTAACTGGGCTTTTGTAGTACTGAAACTCTAAAATTTCTCCAGAATACCCTGTATATATATATATATATATATATATATATATATATATATATATAAAGATAAATCTAATGAGTCAGACTCATTAGATTTATCTTTATTATTTGCTCTACTTAGGTATTGAGCACTTTTTACTTATTTGCTATTCTCCTAGCGGTTATATGAGTATATATATATATATATCTTATATACATATATATACATATAAATTGTTTTTTCTTTTTACTGTCTTTTGTTGGTACGACTATCTTGGTCTTTTCTTTCTTTTTTTCAAAAATTTTTTTCTCCCCGGTTGATGTTTGGTAGTATATTTTTACAATCAAACTATTTGCTGTTTTTTTTTTCTCACCGCAAGGATTTACCGATTTCTTAACCCATATATATATATATATATATATATATATATATATATATATATATATATAATAAATGGAAATGAATCCGACAGTATGATAGAAAATGTATAGATATAAAAATAACTATGAAAAATAACATCTTTGATCTTATATATTTTTACTTCAAACCTTATTGAGTTTTCTCATGGATGTTAATACTTCTAGTTTTAAAAATAAAATCTATTTTATTTTTAACACAAAAATTTTAAAAGACATTCCGGCCCAGAACGCGAGCGTTGTTTGTGCCTCTCGTGCGAAACGGTAAACTATTCCCTCTTCTTTCATAAATATAGTTGCTCTTGAGGATGACCGTTTTATTAAAAGGTCGAAACAGATATCTGTCAGCATACTAATATTATCATTTGTTTTTTTCTATAAATTTTCTATCATATATATATATATATATATGTGTGTGTGTGTGTGTGTGTGTGTGTGTGTTTGGTTTTTTTTATTTTTATAATTTAATCTACTATATATTTCCGGCAAACTTCGGATGCTACAAGCAAAGTGACCTCTTAGAAAGACTATACAATATCGACAATGCCACAAAGAAAGGGGATATGTTCCCACGGTGTAGTGGTCGTGGTGGCGGGTTCGAACAACAGCATCACGTCGGAATTCAATAAAGAGACATCTCGATAATTTTGGTTGTCTTTGTCGATAATGGTGTAGATCGATTGAATGTCCCCAATGTTATAAGTTCCACGCAGTACACAGATTCGTTTAGATTCGGTTTGGCTTGTTTAATTAATGGCAGCTAAATAATAGACCATCCCGTTTTTGTTAGAAAGAAAGAAAGGGAAAGAAAAGACATGCAACTCTGAAAAAATATAAGAAACAAAGAAAGAAAGTAGGGGAAATATATAGAGAGAATGTGAGCGTGCGGAAACGATAACGCTAATTTGCTTCAATTGAACATAATGAAAAGATGAAAAGAAGGAAAGAAAAAAGGTCAGAGAGAGAGAGAGAGAGAGTTAAATCAAGATTATTATACTTTTTACATATTGAACTATTTGGCAATAGCTCTTAAGTAAACATATCAAACGTTGTAATAATTAAATTATCATACTGTGGTATATCTACATGTCCTGCTGGTGTCTAAAGAAATTGCTGTAATTTTTTAAGGAATTGGTGTAATAGTAATCTTAAACTAGCAGGACCTCTGTATATACCACAGTATGATAATCTAAATATTACAACAATTACTTTAGAGCTATTGCATTTATATCAATATGTAACAAGAATAATAATCTTCATTTAACTCTATCTTTCGCTGTTTTTTCTTTCTTTCCTTCTTTTCATATTTTCATTGTGTTCGATTGAAACAGGTTAGCGCTATCGCTTCGACGTCTTCGCCCTTCTCTCTATCTTTCTCCTATTCTCTATATTTTTATATTTTTCTTTGTAGTATGTCCTTTTTCTCCCCTTTCTTCTTTTAAATCGTATAATAATCTTGAATTAACTCTCTCTCTCTCTCTCTCTCCTCACACACACACACACACACACACCACTCTCTCTCTCTCTCTCTCTCTCTCTCTCACGCTCTCTCTCTCTCTCTCTCACACACACACACACACACACACACTCTCTCTTTCTCTCTCTCTCTCACGCGCACACACACACACACACATACTCTCTCTCTCTCTCTCTCTCTCTCTCTCTCTCTCTCTCTCTCTCTCTCTCTCTCTCTCTCTCTCTATTTCCTTCTTTTCATAAATGGTAATTGTAAGAGTTCTTCTCTCGCTACAGAAATGCATACCTTTCCCAAGTGTATTAGCTCTATGTGAAATGCAAACAGACGCGTCCAGGATTTGAACTTGTCTCGCTGTATCCATTTCCTACGACGATAACCGTTACACTACGCGCCTATAAAAATCCGGAGTAACTTGGGACACAGTGCCAACTTCTTAAGCGGGGTATGAATTCTGATTTCAGAGTTTTCCTTCTCGCAGACTGGTTGCCTAACCAAGGTTAAAGAGCCCAGTCTGTTCTAATATTTATTCCGGCGTAAGGGGATGGGTAAAAACAAAATAAGATAGAATAAGTCACTTTGTTTCAATGGCACATCGACCCTTGGGGGCCATCCAATGCGAAATACCGCCTCTTTCGTATATGTGATATGCAAGCGAATAGTTTGTGGGTAAATATAACTTCGTGTGTATTAATAAATTAGAAGGAAAAAAGATAAGTAAAAAAAAAAAAAATGGCAGAAAAAAGACGTGTTTGTATATGTGAAGAAAAGAGGCAATGTTCAGTAGCAAATATATCTGAAAATATATTCAGAAAGTAGAAGCATTCTTCGTGACCCACATCTTGTTAGTGTCGTTTTTCATCACAGGTCGGCAGTACTTGTTCCTCGACGTACTGACTGCGAACTGGAGATTTGGGTTCAAGACAAACTGATGTTTTTTTTTTTTGGCAATTGAATATCACAGAATCTAACTAACAATAGTCATATTCTCTCTCTCTCTCTCTCTCTCTCTCTCTCTCTCTCTCTCTCTCTCTCTCTCTCTCTCTCTCTCTCTCTCTCTCTCTTTCACTTTTTTCATTTTCACTATTCAGATAGATAGATGGCGAGATAGATAAGGGACAGACTGATATATATATATATATATATATATATATATATATATATATATATATATATGAAGAAAAAATGGAAGATGTAATATTATAAAAATTGAAAAACCTTAAGTTTGCAGCCGCACAACCAAAAGCAGATGCTCGCAGAGTTTTGTTTTCATTAATAATTTATTTTTCCTTAAACCAACGAAAGTCCTGAGGAAGGCTTATTAAACAAACCGAAACACTGCAGCGTCGGCTTATTAAAAATCATTCATGTTTTTTCAATTTTTATGATATTACACACTCACGCTCACTCACACACATACATACATACATATATATATATATATATATTATATATAATATATATATATATATATATATATATGGACTGCTGAGTAGTCAGGAGAATGGACGTGTTTTTTTCGCTGCTCCAAGAAGTAGCGATTTACTCATTGTTTTAAAGCATATAAGGGAAGTGACAATTATTATTTATTTATTTATTTTTCATTTATTTATTTACTAGTTGAAACACATCAATTCATACGCGATTATATGCATTTAATTATGTGGAAATTTATATATATATACACACATACATACACATATATATATATATATATGGTTGTGTGTGTATGTGTGTGTATGTTTGTGTGTGAGTGTGTGTGTGTGTGTGTGTGTGTGTGTAATGTTGTAAAAATTGAAAAAAAAACAAGTTTCATTAACTAATGCTGTTTATTAAACCCACGTTGCAGTGTTTCGCTCTTTTTCGAGAGACCTTCATCAGGGCTTTCGTTGGTTTAAGGAAAATAAATAAATTATTAATGTAAACAAAAGGCTGCGAGCCTCTGTTTTTGTTGTGTGGCTGTTTTTGTTGATCATCAAATGTGAGGAAAAAAGACACACTTAAAATTACTGACTAACGTCGGTGTCTTAATCTAAACTACGTGACATAATTTATCCCGAAATTCTTGGAAACTAATTTTTAATGAATTAAAATTTGTTCTTCATATATATATATATATATATATATATATATATAAAGAAAATTTTTTCAAAAATATAACAGATACAGGATGTTACGATCAAAGGAAATATTTTATATGTCAATACTTAAGTATTTTGGTTTATGATAAACCACCATCAGGACAACGCAAAGAAATTTTGTTAGGGAGAATAACGGTAAATAACATTATATTCACACATTCACCATACAATAAACATTTTTCCTTTTTCTCCCTTACAAAATACCCTTGGGAAAGGTATGAATCCAATTCTCCCTCTAGCTATGGGTAAATAGCAGAGCAGACTGGGCTCTTTAACCATGGCTAGGTAACCAGTCTAGGAGAAGAAAAACTCTGAATTCATACGCTTAAGAAATTAACCTTGTGTCACATCCTACTCGTGCGGAGGGGTTGGTATATATATATATATATATATATATATATATATATATATATAGAGAGAGAGAGAGAGAGAGAGAGAGAATATTTTACGGATATATATATATATATATATATATATATATATATATATATATCCATAATATAATATATATATACGTAAATATAAAATATTATTATATATATATATATATATATATATATATCCGTAAATATAAAATATATATATATATATCCGTAAATATGAAATATTCTATATGTATATATTAGCCCTGAAGAGCATTATGCGAAACTAATAGTAGGTTCGTCTGACTCATTAGATTTATCTTTATTATTTGCTCTACTTAGGTATTGAGCACTTTTTACTTATTAGCTTATTCTCCTAGCGGTTATATGAATATATATATATCTTATATACATATATATACATATAATTTTTTTTTCTTTTGGCCAAATACTGTACCAATAGATTATTTTTTGTTGGTACGACTATCTTGGTCTTTTCTTTTGTCCAAAAAATTTTTTCTCCCCGGTTGATGTTTGGTAGTATATTTTTACAATCAAACTATTTGCTGGTTTTTTTCTCACCGCGAGGATTTGCCAACACGCTTGGTATATTATATATATATATATATATATATATATATATATATATATATATTCGTAAAATATTCTATCAGTACCTTTATCTCAGGACTTCAGAGCATACTTCAGAGGAACGGTGGGCGAAGAGGCAAATCTGTGCCATCGAATTGTCTAGATTTAAAGGGCACTAAGTACTTTGGTAAATTGTTACCAGCAATATTTGAATTGCTGAATTTGTAAACAGCAGAAATAAGGGTCATTGTGTGGCGAAGATTTAATCTTCTTAAGATGTGTAACCAATCATCTCTACGAAAAGATAATTAAACACAACGGAAGAAGAAAGAAAGGAAAGAAAGAAAGAAAGAAAAAGGAATATTTAAAGGGAAAGAGATGCAAAGAAAGAAAGAAAGAATGAAAGAAAGAAAAATGAATATTTAAAAGGAAAGAGATGCTAAAAGAGAAAGAAAGAAAGAAAGAAAGAAGGAAAGAAAGAAAAGGGGATATTTAAAAGGAAAGAGATGAAAAAAAGAATGAATGAATGAAAGAAAGAAAGAAAAAGGAATAATTAAAAGGAAAGAGATGAAAAAAGAGAATGAAATAATGAATGAATGAAAGAAAGAAAGAAAGAAAAAAGAAAAAGGAATATTTGATAGGAAAGAGATGCAAAGAAAGAAAGAATGAATGAATGAAAGAAAGAAAGAATGAAAGAAAAAGGAATATTTAAAAGGAAAGAGATGGAAAAAAAGAAAGAATGAATGAATGAATGAAAGAAAGAAAGAAAGAAAGAAAGAAAGAAAGAAAAAGGAATATTTAAAAGGAAAGAGATGAAAAAAGAAAGAAAGAAAGAAAGAAAAGGAATATTTAAAAGGAAGGAGATGAAAAAGAAGGAATGAATGAATGAAAGAAAGAAAGATGAAAGAAAAAGGAATATTTAAAAGGAAAGAGATGAAAAAAAGAAAAGAAAGAAAAGGAATATTTAAAAGGAAAGAGATGAAAAAAGAAAGAATGAATGAATGAATGAAAGAAAGAAAGAAAGAAAAAGGAATAATTAAAAGGAAAGAGATGCAAAAAGAGAATGAAATAATGAATGAATGAAAGAAAGAAAAAAGAAAAAGGAATATTTGATAGGAAAGAGATGCAAAGAAAGAAAGAATGAATGAAAAAGGAATATTTAAAAGGAAAGAGATGCAAAAAAAGAAAGAAAGAAAGAAAGAAAAAGGAATTTAAAAGGAAAAAGATGAAAAAAAGAATGAATGAAAGACAGAAAGAAAGAATGAAAGAAAGAAAGAATGAAAGAAAGAAAGAAAAAGGAATATTTGATAGGAAAGAGATACAAAAAGATAAAGAAAGAAAGAAAGAAAGAGGAATATTTAAAAGGAAAGAGTTGCAAAGAAAGAAGGAAAGAAAGAAAGAAAGAAAGAAAAAGGAATATTAAATAGGAAAGAGATACAAAGACAGAAAGAAAGAAAGAAAGAAAGAAAGAAAGAAAGAAAAAGGAATATTTAAAAGGAAAGAGATGAAAAAAGGAATGAATGAAAGACAGAAAGAAAGAATGAAAGAAAGAAAAAGGAATATTTGATAGGAAAGAGATACAAAAAGATAAAGAAAGAAAGAAAGAAAGAAAGAAAGAAAGACGAGCATTAAAAAAGAAAGGGATGTGTCTTGGTTAAAACGGTTACTTTCCTCTGTCTTTTTAGTCGAAATCGCCTCGTTTGACTTTTTTCTCTTAAAGAGTCATGATATAAAAGAACAGTCCCCATAAAGATTTTGGTTGGTTGGTTGGTTGGTTGATTGGCATTCCAGTAGATAAATCCTTGCAAGCAATTGTATGATTCCAAGTAACTATTCCAATTTATAAATAATTATCATTTTTACACATACTTATATAATTTCCAGTATTTCAGTCTAATTCAACTAATTTGAAAGCAGAGGTTAGGTAATCCCGTTCATTGTGAGTGTTTAGATATTTGGTATTGTTGTTTCTTAAGAATTTGTTTTTGTACTTTTCGCTCACAATCCTATTGAATATTAATAGTTGTACCCATAGATGGGACCCAAACAGGTAATACATGTCAGTGTGGATTTGGGAGTAATGGTAATAAAGGGGCGCTCCATGCTCTCCATATCTCCAAAACTGAACCTCTATACATCTCGAAAACTGAAGCTCTCCACATCTCGAAAACTGAAGCTCTCCACATCTCCAAAACTGAAGCTCTCCACATCTCCAAAACTGAAGCTCTACACATCTCGAAAACTGAAGCTCTCCACATCTCCAAAACTGAAGCTCTCCACATCTCCAAAACTGAAGCTCTCCACATCTCCAAAACTGAAGCTCTCCCCATTTCCAAAACTGAAGCTCTCCACATCTCCAAAACTGAAGCTCTACACTTCTTCAAAACTGAACCTATCCCCATCTCCAAAACTGAAGCTCTCCACATCTCCAAAACTCTCCCAAAACTGAAGCTCTCCACATCTCCCTCTCCCCATCTCCAAAACTGAAGCTCTCCACATCTCCAAAACTGAAGCTCTCCCCATCTCCAAAACTGAAGCTCTCCCATCTCCAAAACTGAAGCTCTCCACATCTCCAAAACTGAAGCTCTCCCATCTCCAAAACTGAACTCTCCACATCTCCAAACTGAAGCTCTCCCAAAACTGAAGCATCTCCAAACTGAAGCTCTACACTTCTCCAAAACTGAAGCTCTCCCATCTACAAAACTGAAGCTCTCCACATCTCGAAAACTGAACCTCTCCCCATCTCCAAAACTGAAGCTCTCCACATCTCCAAAACTGAAGCTCTCCCCATTTCCAAAACTGAAGCTCTCCACATCTCCAAAACTGAAGCTCTACACTTCTCCAAAACTGAACCTCTCCCCATCTCCAAAACTGAAGCACCTCACATCTCCAAAACTGAAGCTCCACCATTAGGGTCAGCCGGGTTAACTCAGTCGGTAGAACGTTCGGCTAGAAATCACAAATATGAGAAGCACAGGAATAGGTGCGGTAAAGTAAGGAGCTGATGGTTAGGTGTGGCGCTCCACCTCAGAAACAATCTCCTAGTGAAAAGGGGATAGACTCCCTCGCTGATTGGCTGATACCGACTTTAGGCGACCCCGACGACTTTACTTTACTTACCGTTTGTAAGAAATCAAATATCAAAATGACTTGATTCGTCATCAAACGTTCCGAAAAGGGTTGATAGATCGTTAAACAAAACAACCAACCAATCAACTCTTGAGAAGGGTTTAAATCTGGTTATTCACCCTCAAGCTATGCGTAAATAGTAGGGCAGAATGGGCTCTTTACATTTGGTACGGCAACTGGTCTAGAAAAAGAAAACCCTGAATACAAACTTGTTAAACTCCGTTTATATATATTCACCAACCCCTCCGCACGAGCAGGATGTGACACAAGGTCAATTTCTTAAGCGGAGTTCAACAGGTTTGAATTCAGAGTTTTCCTTCTCCTAGACCGGTTGCCTAACCAAGGTTAAAGAGCCCAGTCTGCCCTACTATTTATCCATAGCTGGAGGGAGAGTAGGATTCATACCTTTACCAAAGGTATTAGCGCTAAGTGAAATGCAATTAACATATCCAGGATTTGAACTCGGGGCGACGAGTCCATTTCCCATGACTTTAACCATTACACCACACGCTTCCTATAACTCCGTTTATAAATTGGCCATTAAGGGGACACAGTCAGCGTATCATGTTACGATTAAAATGTATATTTAGATATCCAGGTTGGCTCAAAGAGATGGTTCTCAGGTATACAAAAATAATGATCGACAACAAAGTTGAGGAATGAATCCACTGGAATATATAATGAAAGCAACCAGCAAAAATGAATCGACCCCAACAGCGGAATTAGCATAATTTGAAAAGATTTATTTAATTTAATATAAGACTTAGCGAGGGGAAATATATTCATGTATTCGTGCGATATTTGTAAGCATAAAATATAAATATTGAATATGTTGAGGAGTTAATATAAGTTAAATGCAAATGATTGCTAAAGTTTATGAATTCAAAAGCGAGAAAGATTATATGCAATCTAATCATCATTATAATTACCTCTTTGAATATAATAGGAAAATTATGTTTCTGCTATATTTATTACAGACATTATCCTGAAATATAGTAAGCCAATATACTTTGTTTCATTTTTTACGACATTTCGCTGGGTGAGCTTCTGAATTTTATTCTTCCGTTCTATTGTCATACGTTTATAACCCAAACTTTATTTTATTCTTAAAATATATCGCTTCACGTTTTTAAGTCACGTTGATTAGAACAAAAGGGGTTTTCCCTTTGTCATAATAATATACAATGGAATTAAAACGAATCCACTGGAATATATAATGAAAGCAACCAGCAAAAATGAATCGACCCAACGGTGGAATTAGCATAATTTGAAAAGATTTATTTAATTTAATATAAAACTTAGCGAGGGGAAATATATTCATGTATTCATGCGATGTTTATAAGTATTATATATATATATATATATATATATATATATATATATATATATATATATGTGTGTGTGTGTGTGTGTGTGTGTGTGTGTGTGTGTGTGTGTGTGTGTGAAGAAAGGAAGTGAATCCGACGGTATATAGTATGTTAAGAAAAATGAAAAAACACAGGTTTAAATGAGTTGAGTGGTGAGTTTATTGGCCGACGCTGCAGTGTTTCGATCTATTAATTAGATCATCTTCAGGGCATTTGTTGGTATATGGAAGGTGATAAGAAATTATTTATCACAGAATAACGAGAAAAGCGAATGATAGTCCTTGTTATTCAGTCTGTTTAAAAAAATTTGAGGTTTGAAAAAGGAGACGGTTTGAAATATGACATCAAATATTCTATTTTAAAGAGACTGAATGACAAGGACTACCATTCGCTTTTCTCGTTATTCTGTGATAAATAATTTCTTATCACCTTCCACATACCAACAAATGCTCTGAAGATGATCTCATTAATAGATCGAAACACTGCAGCGTCGGCCAATAAACTCACCACTTAACCCATTTAAATATGTGTTTTTTCATTTTTCTTAACATACTACATATATATATATATATATGTGTGTGTGTGTGTGTGTGTTAATATATATATATATATGTGTGTGTGTGTGTGTGTGTGTGTGTGTGTGTTTTGGGGAGTTAATATAAGTGAAATGCAAATGATTGCTAATCTTTATAAATTCAAAATGAGAAAAATGATCTTCACGGGTAACCAGCAATATAATTACCCGCTTTCAATATGATAGAAAAATTATGTTTCTATTATATTTACTAGCAAAATAAAAAAACGCCCTCTGGACGACGTAAAATAAATATTACCTGAGGGGATGGGAGTTGAAAATTTGATATCAGAGAGTTTGTATCATAAGTAAAGTAAAATCATCAAATTTATTAAAGGAGTAAAAAATAATATAAATTTATTAAAGGAGTAAAAAACAAAAAAAAATTGAAATAGAAACTTAGTTCTTATAACTTTAAATATATATCAAAATAAAACAAACTATATATAGATAGATAATACCAGTTATGTATTTATTAAAACTTGTTTAAAAAAAACAATGAAGACTGTCTATAACATTGCATGCTCAAATGTATTCTATTTTATGACGATTTTAGGTAGTGTGACGTAAGCAGTGACGTAGTTTTTGTTACAGACAAAAACCGGAAGCGAATCTCCATTATTAATAGATTACGGACGTTATCCTGAAATTTAATAAGCCAATATATTTTGTTTCATTTTTTTATGACATTTCGCTGGGTGAGCTTCTGAATTTTATTCTTCCGTTCTATTGCCATACGTTTATAACCTAAACTTTATTTTATTCTTAAAATATACCGCTTCACGTTTTTAAGTCACGTTGATTAGAATAAAAGGGGTTTTCCCTTTGTCATAATAATATACAATGGAATTAGAATACCTTAAATCCTCGAGAATAGTCCACCCTTGCGTATAATGCGCAGGGGATTTTTAGGAAGCTGTACCTCTGAAAAAATGCATCTAAATAGACTTGGACATTGCTTAGAAAATATTTTTTCATTTTTAACCTCGTATATAGTACGCACTAGGGATTTTGACCTTTAAGTTTTAGGAAAAAAGTGCGGATTATACCCGAGGATTTACGGTATACATAAATAGGAAGGGGAATGACGTAATAGAAATATTTAGCTGATTAATGATAATCATAAAAAAGGGGACTAGGATTCAAAATCGGTCAGTGAGAATAGAAAGCGACAGGAGAAGCAAGCATGAGGCCGACATTAGCTTAGCCGAAAATCAGCTGGCCTGCTTTCTTTTCTTTCTTTCTTCCTTCTTTCTTTCTTCCTTCTTTCTTTCCTTTCTTCCTCTTTCTTTCCTTTCTTCTTCTTTCTATCCTTTCTTCCTTCTTCTTTCTTTCCTTTCTTTCTTTTCTTCTTTCTTTCTTTCTTCTTCTTTCTTTCTTCCTTCTTCCTTTCCTTTCTTCTTCTTTCTTTCTTTCCTTTCTTCCTTCTTTCTTTCCTTTCTCCTTCTTTTTTCCTTTCTTTCTTCCTTCTTTCTTTCTTCCTTCTTTCTTTCCTTTCTTCCTTCTTTCTTTCCTTTTCTTCTTTCTTCCTTTCTTCCTTTCTTTCTTTCTTTTCTTTCTTTCTTTCTTTCTTCCTTCTTTCTTTCTTTCTTCCTTCTTTCTTTCTTTCTTCCTTCTTTCTTTCTTTCCTTTCTTCCTTCTTTCTTTCTTTTTCCCTTCTTTCTTTCCCAAACCTCCAAAACTGGAACCTCAACGCCAGATAGAGTTTAACGTCATTCCCAGGACACGTAGACCCGCAGCCACAGCCTTCTAGCACCCATATGATAAAAAGGGGTTGGGGCTTGCCATAAGGGCAATAGGGTTGGGAAAATCAGATAGGTGCTAGGTCTTGACGTGACCAGCAGATTGATCGGAGGGGGCCTCTCCGACCGTCCGTCTACCAACCCGCTTTATCATAAGCATAAAATATAAATATACATATATGTTGAGGAGTTATTTAATTTGATATAAGACTTAGGGAGGGGAAATAAATTCATGTACTCATGCGATGTTTATAAGCATTATATATATATATATATATATATATATATATATATATATATATATGTGTGTGTGTGTGTGTGTGTGTGTGTGTGTGTGTTAGGGAGTGAATGTAAGTTAAATGCAAATGATTGCTAAAGTTTATGAATTCAAAAATTGAGAAAAATGATCTCCACAGGAAATAAGCAATATAAATTAACTCTTTCAATATAAATAGAAAAATTATCTTTATGGCTCCTATATGATTGTCACATCCTTATTGCTCTTATAGCAAATCCCCAAACCCTTGTTATCATATATGTGTTAGAGCACGGTGGCTGAGGGTGTTGCGGTCCTGTGCATGACGTTAACTGCATAATAATAATGATCGACAACAAAGTTGAGGAATGAATCCACTGGAAATATAATGAAAGCAGCCCAGCAAAAATGAATCGACCCCAACGGCGAATTAGCATAATTTGAAAGATTTATTTAATCTATAAAACTTAGCGAGGGGAAATATATTCATGTATTCGTGCGATATTTGTAATCATAAATATAGATATACATATATGTTGAGGAGTTAATATAAGTTAAATGTAGATGATTTCTAAAGTTTATGAATTCAAAAGTGATAAAAATGATCTCCACGGGTAATCATCAATATAATTAAATCTTTCAATATAATAGAAAAGTTATGTTTCTATTATATATACTAGCAAATATATGCACCCTCCGGGTGCAAGTATTTAGGTTTTAATATAATAGAATATCATATTAAATTAGAAAGGCCAATGAAACTGAATAAAAATGCAGATAACATGATTTGGAACAGAGGGGGGTATGATTGAAAAATAGAACAACTTTGAAACTAACTCTTCCATCATTTTCAATTACTCCTATTCCTAATTTAAACTATTTAAAATAGGAAGTAAAGAATAATATTACAGTTATTTCTTTTTGTTAAGGGATTTCTTTTAAGATTTATTGAAGAGAATTTTGCTCATATTCAATAAGATAAAACTAAACAATTAGAAATCAATAATATTAAGCACATATTTATTAAAATCAAAATTTTTAAGATCAATATGCAAATTAGCCTTCTCATTCACACTGTAAACCGCTGTTTTGTTATATATATAAATACAACTGCATGTTATTTGTATATAGATATGGTCAACAGTGGCTTCGGCCTCTGGACCATTGATATAATTAACGGCGTCGATCCCAGGGGGGCATCCCCCCAGGCAACACCTGCCCCCTCGATTTAAAGGGGCAGGGCTGGGTTTATTGCCCAGTGCCTGAGGCGCCCCCCTTGAGGGGGAATGCCGACGGGATCGACGCAATTTTTCACCTGCCACTCCATGAGCTTCGGTTTGTGGGTGGTCCCACGTTAATAGGGACTTTGTGCCTGACCCGTACAAGTGGGGTACGCGGTAAATACAGTAGATATGGTCAACAGTCTTAATGATGTAAAACAATTTTATTAATAATTGAGGTTTAAATAAAAATAAAATCATGGAGAATGGGATGCAGATAACAAAGGGAATTGTGATTTGTATAGTAATATAGTTTCGGTTACAGACAGAAAGACATACAATCTCCATTATAATAAGATTTATTACAGTCGTTATCCTGAAATTTAGTAAGCCAATATATTTTGTTTCATTCGTGAAGAAATGGCCTACGGATGTCAGACACTATTTGCATCTGTTCCGTAAAGTCACCCATCCAATAATGGCTTTCTAACTATCTTTCTGTTCTCAAGTCTGGCTCGAACCAATCAGAGACCAACTATCTTCTAAGCTGGTTGACTGCGGGTTGTCTATCTGCTATCTGGACATCTGCGCTGGCTTCTCTCGGTTTTTTCTGATCTTTATTCTTGGGTCTTCTCATTTTTGTGTCCGTTGCTATTTTTAGTAACGAACACAAGACTCGATATTGTTTTTAGACGTCTTTTATTCAATTCAAGTAAGAACAATATGCGTTGAAAATGGCCTACATACTGTGGATGCATCTGTTCCGTTCAGTCACCCAACCAAAACTAACTTTCTAACTATCTTTCTGTTCTCACGTTTGGCTCGGGCCAATCAGAGACTAACTATCTTCTAAGCTGGTTGATTGTGAGTCGTCTATCTGCAATCTGGGCATCTGGGTTGGCTTCTCTCTGTTCTTATCTTCTTTCTTTGGATTTCTTGGGACTTCTTATCTTTGTGCCTGTTCCTGTTTTTAGTAACGAATACAAGATTTGATATTGTTTTTTTAGACATCTTTATTCAACCCAAGTAAGAACAACACGCATGGAGAAATGGCCTACAGATGGCAGACACTAGTTGTATCTGTTCCGTTAAGTCGTCCAGCCAATGCTTACTTTCTAACTATCTGTTCGCACGCTTGGCTCTGGCCAATCAGAGATCAACTACAAGGTTAGCAAAAAGGTTAAGTCCTGTCGATCACATACGTTTTTTTTTCTTCCATGATTCAGAATTACCGTTGTTTTTAATTTCTGCACAACTGTACATAATTTATTTTTAACAAATTGATATTACTGTTTTGATCATTGTTTTTAACTTATTTCATTTTTCTTCTATATTAATCTCTGATACGTAAAATTTAAAAAAAAAAGAATAAAATAACCTGAGATGGGTGGACATGCCGTTAAAATCAACCCAATCTTTTCAATTCCCCCAGTGAGTATCAGATAAAAGTCGTTCTCAGGAGCAAATAAATGATAATGTAAAAGTGATATTAATCCGATTAGCCCGGATTAGAAGATATCTTGTATCAGTTAATTCGTCCTTTGTTTCTCTTCCTGACCCACAAGATACCGCTTATCGCCCAGTGGCTGACCGAAACCTGTTTAAAAAATAGCCATGTCATTAGAGTCAAAAACTATCAAAAAGAGTCATATTGTTAAATATATATATATATAATATATATATATAGATAGATATAGATATAGATATAGATATAGATAGATAGATAGATAGATAGATGTTTGGTACATGAAAATTTGTAAACTACTATAAGTAGAGGAATCATATGTAAAATGGGGAGGCGATATTTTATTATGAAATAAGATATAAAATAAAGGGGATACGAAGGACTTTTCGACCGGTACTTATTCAAGTATTTACACCGGTTGACAATTAAAAGTCAGAATGTAAAGAATTTGTTAAGAACAAATGGGGTAAACCAGAGAGTGGGGGGGGGACAAAAAAAAATAATGGGGAAGAGGGGTATGTGTGTGTGCCCTAGGTTAAACCAGGGTTATTGTTATACCTCCCAGTAAATAAATGGAGTGTCCAGTGTTTGTCTGACAGAGAGTATGTCTAAGAAAAGAAATACTAACAGCCTCAAGGTCGAAAAGGCCTTCGTATCCCTTTATTCTATATTTTATTTCATTATAAAATATCACCTCCCCATTTTACATATGATTCCTCTACTTTAGAAGTTTACACACACACACCACACACACACACATATTATATATATATATAATAATTATATATAATATATATATAAACATATATATATATATATTAACATAATATATATATATATATATATATATATATATATATATAATATATATATATATTTTAGGATACCCAAAATGAAGCTAAACTGGCGTTTTTTGACAAAATGACTTTAGCCCCCCCCCCCCCCGAAACAATTTACCAAAAATCAGGGATTATCGGATTTTAATGAAATTTTCAGTGTTTATTTATCAATGAATGATCTTATAACGCATTATATATTTTATTCAAAACATTCTCATTTTATTTTTTTGGTCACTTAATTTTGACCCCCTTTATGTTGGGGGCGTAAAATTTTGTTTGAGTTGGTCTTATAGTTTTCTAATTACAGTATAAATAAAGAGATAAAAGACCGAAGTTATGAATAGAAACAATAAAAAAATTTTACGGTGGCTTTTCTATGAGAAAATAAGTACCGAAAATCGAAAAATAAAATATAAAAAAATAATAAATAATTTATTTTTTGGAGATTTCTTTTTTACTCATTTCGATAATTATTTAATTGGCTATTATCTTATAAAAGAAAAAAAATTACATCGATATTTTTCTGCTTAAAAAGGGGGGGATTACATTTTCAATCGAGTTTTTCTTCAAAAAGTATACTTTGCTGTAATAAGATAAGGTTTGCATTAAATAGATATTAATTTTTAGAATCTAAGAATATAACCCATTAAACATCAGGCTTTTCATATTTTAAATGAATTTTATATATCAATTTTTAATAGCAAAAATACTAAATTAAAGTATTGAAATAAAATAACTGATGCATTATAAAATTCATTAATTGATAAATCAATACTGAAAATTTCATTAAAATCGGATAATTACCTGATTTTTGGTATTTTTTTTTCAATCGCAAATGTTACATTCAAATTGTAAACAAGCGCTTTAAACCATTGAAAAAGAACGTTAATGGTGGATCGCGTCGAAATTGACCAAAACAAATCGTTTTAAATCTATTAAAAATAAACTGCATATGTAATGATATTTTTCTTTTTTTAATGGTGGTCATTATGTTACTACTTATCATTTTAGACAAAAGTTTGACCTTAAATAATAGATTTAATTAATTTTAATTTGTTTTCAAAAACCTAGCAGACGACAAAATTGGATATGCCTAATATATATATATATATATATATATATATATATATATATATATATATATATCTTTGAAAGGAAGGAAAACTCAACACTGTTATTCCATAATAAATCTATTTCGACTAAAATTAGGGCCTTTATAAATCTAAGTTGATTTAACAATATAATATATATCTATATGTATATAATCTAAAAGGTTATTATACATTGAGCTCTCTTCAGTGATTTAAACATTCACTGTATTTATACATACTGGATCATACAATAATAATATAGTGTGTCTTAGATATCACATATAGAATCATCCCTTACTACCAAGTTTTGGATACCTCAAATCTATCTATCTATCTATCTATCTATCTATCTATCTATATATATATATATATATATATATATATATATATATAGAGAGAGAGAGAGAGAGAGAGAGAGAGAGAGAGAGAGAGAGAGGTGAGTATCCAAAACTTGGTAGCAAGGGATGATTCTATATATGATTTCTAAGACACACTGTATTATTATTGTATGATCCAGTATGTATAAAAGTGTATCTTTAAATCACTATAAGAGCTCAATGTATAATAATCTTTTAGATTATATACAGAGCAATATTTATCTTTGAAAGGAAGGAAAACTCAACACCGTTATTCCATAATAAAATTTACCCAAAACCTCATAAATCTAAGTTATTTAACAAACCCCAAATTAAGTCATCAGATAGTGACCAATAATTTGAAACATAAAGAATGTAGAATCTTCTTCCCCATCAAAAATTTTTTTTTCAAAAAATATGATACTAAACCTGAGTTAATCAACTTTAAAAGGTTAGGGTTTGCCATAAGAACAATTGGTCGGACAATCATATAGTACAAGTGGTTGACGTGAGGAGCAGAGTCGTACGAGAGGCCCTCTCCAACCACCCGTCTAGCCTAAGTAATAGAAAAAGTGGTATGTCATGAACGCTCAGCCACCGTCTTAAACATCACAGATCGCTACCTACGGCCAACAGGTTGCAGTCGGCATATACTGCCCCAACCGATAGAGTGCATGATAAAGTAAGAATACTTGATGGCATATAACTGTGTGCAAAAAAAATCTAAAGAAAAAACTACATAAAATAACCCTAGATGGGTTGACATGCCCTTAAAATCAGTCATTCTGTTAAATTCCCCCGGTGAGTATTAGAGAAAAAGTTGCTTCTCGGATGAAAATAAATGGGCAATTCCATGTCAAATCAACCAGAAAAAAGTAAAATTGACCCCCACCTTTTTCAATTGTTCTGAAATTTGGTACAAGTGTGGACTGTGTTATGGTTAGACATTCCCCAAAATTTTAGCTTCCAATTCAAAAAATTGACAGAGATTTTTTTAGTTCTCCGAATTTGATGGGGTTGGCGAATAATGGCGACTTTTTGTAATCTGTTTTTGTCTGTAAAATGAGTTTTCGGTTCTGAGAAAAAACCATACTATCCTTTTGGTACAAAAAATTTGAGGGGTCACGAAAAAATTTTCAGCTTACAAACACACAGTATATATATTATATATATATTATTTTTATATTTTTGCTTGAGGGCAATTATAAATGCATGTATCGCATAAAATTCGATAATTATAGAAAATAATCTTGACAAGTAAATCCCGCAAAGGATGGCTCGCTATGCAGAACACGTACAGACTGTTTCGACTTTATTAAGTCTCTTCAGCGATGTATACTAACGACTCCCCTCCGACAGGAATCGAAACCGGACTTCACAGGCATAGTCAGAGACCATATCCGTTCGGCCGCCGGTACATAGCGAACAATCCCTGCGAAATAACCTTGTCAATGATATACTATTACACGCCCCTGCCATAGTAGCAAGTGGACGTTTATTTAGTAACAAACCCGGCCGTAAGCTCTTCGGCGAAGTGAATAAGATTTTTGGATGTTTGTTTTTATAGAGACTTAATATTTCACATACCCCTCTGAAAGATATCTGTATTATACCCACACCTCCGCACAAGAGGGATGAATCACCGACAATTCTTGGAACTGGAAGTTCAAATTTTGGGGATTGTCTAACTTTAACATAGTCCACAGCTGTACAAAATTTCAGAAAACTTGAAGGGGGTGGGTGATATGGCCTGGATGATTTGAGATGGAATTACCCAAATAATAAATTTAAATGACTCATTAATCCGATTAGCCCGGATTAGAGGATATCTTGTATCAGTTAATTCGTTCTTGTGTCTTTTCCTGACGCAGAAGATATTACTTATCGCCCAGTGACTGGCCCACAATGTTAAAGCACTGTCACTCTGATACTAGATACCTTTAATCAACCTATTAATCACATGCACTTTAACGTGACCAGCCGATTTACTGGAGAGGGCCTCTTCGATCACCCGTCTAGCCTAAGTAAGGGGCAAAGAGGAGTGTTGCACGTCATGGACTGCTCGGCCACCAGAATTTCCTCCTTAAGCATCACGGGTGGCCACCCACGACGAACAGGCGGTCTCATTGGGGTAATTTTACCCATCTGCATAGGTGCAGTCAGCGTATTCTACATTCCCAGCCGACAGGAAGATCTTACCCCTTTGCAGTGGTGCAGTCTGCGTATTCTACAGCCCCAGCCGGCAGTGTAGTCTTACCCCTCTGCATAGGTGCAGTCAGCGTATTCTACATTCTCAGCCGACAGGACGATCTTACTCCTCGGTGCAGTGTGCAGTCTGCTTATTCTTACAGCGCCAGCCGACAGTGTAGTCTTACCCTCTCATAGGTGCAGTCAGCGTATTCTACATTCCCAGCTCGACGGGACGATCTTACCCCTCTGCAGGGGTGCAGTCTGTGTATTCTACAGCCCCAGCCGACAGTGTAGTCTTACCCCCTGCATAGGTGCAGTCAGCGTATTCTACATTCCCAGCCGACGGGCGATCTTACCCCTCTGCAGGGGTGCAGTCTGCGATTCTACAGCCCAGCCGAGTGTAGTCTTCACCCTCTACTGCATATCTCTCTCT
>CM042168.1:42914403-42929403 GCA_023376005.1 Doryteuthis pealeii
GGAGAGAGAGAAGAAGAGAGAGAGAATATGACTTATATTTGTTAGTTAGATTTCTGTGATATTCAATTGCCAAAAAAAAAAAAAACATCCGTTTGTTCTTGAACACCAAATAATCCGCAGTTGCGCATCAGTACTGACTGAGGAACAGTACTAGCCGACCTGTGATGAAAAACACACTAACAGATGTGGGTCACGAAGATGCTTGCTAACTTTCCTGAATATATTTTCAGATATTTGCTACTGACATTGCCTCTTTTCTTGCACATAATACATAACACTGTTCTTTTTTTCTGCCATTTTTTTCCTTGCTTTTTATTTTTTTTTTTTACTTATCTTTTTTTTTTTTTTCTTTTTTCCTTCTAATTTATTAATACACACGGAAAGTTATATTTACGCACACAAACTATTCGCTGTGCATATCACAATATACGAAAGAGGCGGTATTTTCGCATTGGATTGGCCCCAAGGGTCGAGATTTTGTGGCCATTGAACAAAGTGACTTATTCTATCTTATTTTGTTTTTAACTCCATCCCTTACGGGCGACGGCGCCGGAATAAATATTTAGAACAGACTGGGCTTCTTTAACCTTGTTAGGCACTGCATCTGCGAGAAGGAAAACTCTGAAATCAAGAATTGTCATATCCCCGCTTAAGAAGTTGGCACTGTGTCCCGCGAAGTTTACTCCCGAATTTTTTATAGGCGCGTAAGTGTACGGTATCGTCGTGGAAATGGACACAGCGAGAGAAGAACAATTCTGATTTCAGGTTTTCCTCTCCGCAGACTGGTTGCCTAACCAAGGTTAAAGAGCCGCAGTCTGTTCTAATATTTATTCCGGCGTAAGGGGATGGGTAAAAACAAAAATAAGATAGAATAAGTCACTTTGTTTCAATGGCACATCGACCCTTGGGGGCCATCCAATGCGAAATACCGCCTCTTTCGTATATGTGATATGCAAGCGAATAGTTTGTGGGTAAAGTATAACTTCGTGTGTATTAATAAATTAGAAGGAAAAAAAGATAGTAAAAAAAAAATAAAAGCAAGAAAAAATGGCAGAAAAAGAAGTGTTTGTATATGTGAAGAAAAGAGGCAATGTTCAGTAGCAAATATATCTGAAATATATTCAGAAAGTAGAAGCATTCTTCGTGACCCACATCTTGTTAGTGTCGTTTTTCATCACAGGTCGGGCAGTACTTGTTCCTCAGCGTACTGACTGCGGAACTGGAGATTTGGGTTCAAGACAAACTGATGTTTTTTTTTTTTTGGCAATTGAATATCAGCAGAATCTAACTAACAAAGTCTATTCTCTCTCTCTCTCTCTCTCTCTCTCTCTCTCTCTCTCTCTCCTCTCCTCTCTCTCTCTCTCTTCTAAGATAGATTAAGGGACAGACTGATATATATATATATATATATATATATATATAATATATATATATATATATATATGAAGAAAAAAGTGGAATATGTGATATTATAGAAATTGAAAAAACACAAGTTTGCAGCCGCACAACAAAAGCAGATGCTCGCAGAGTTTTGTTTTCATTAATAATTTATTTTTCCTTAAACCAACGAAAGTCCTGAGGAAGGTTTGATAAACAAACCGAAACACCGCAGCGCCGGCTTATTAAAAATCATTCGTTAATGAAACTTGTGTTTTTTCAATTTTTTAAATATTACACACACACACACACACACACACACACACACATATATATAATATATATATATATATATATATATAATATTATATATATATATATATATATATATGGAACGCTGAGTAGTCAGGAGAATGGACGTGTTTTTTTCGCTGCTCCAAGAAGTAGCGATTTATTCATTGTTTTTAAAAGCATATAAGGGAAGTGACAATTATTATTTATTTATTTATTTTTCATTTATTTATTTACTAGTTGAAACACATCAATTCATACGCGATTATATGCATTTAATTATGTGGAAATTTATATATATATACACACACACATATACACACATACACATATATATATATATATATATATATATATATATGTGTGTGTGTGTGTGTGTGTGTGTGTGTGTGTGTGTGTAATGTTGTAAAAATTGAAAAAATACAAGTTTCATTAACTAATGCTGTTTATTAAGCCCACGCTGGAGTGTTTCGCTCTGTTTCGATAGACCTTCATCAGGGTTTTCGTTGGTTTAAGGAAAAAAATAAATTATTAATGAAAACAAAATTCTGCAAGCGTCTGTTTTTGTTAGGTGGCTGTTTTTGTTGATCTTCAAATGTGAGGAAGAAAAGACATGCTTAAAATTGCTGACTAACGTCGACGTCTTAATCTAAACTTCGTGACATAATTTATCCCGAAATTCTTGGAAACTAATTTTTAATGAATTAAAATTTGTTCTTCATATATATATATATATATATATATATATATATATATATATATATAAAGAAAATGTTTTCAAAAATATAACAGACACAGGATGTTACGATCAAAGGAAATATTTTATATGTCAATACTTAAGTATTTCGGTTTATGATAAACCATCATCAGGACAATGCAAAAGAAATTTTTGTAAGGGAGAAAAATGAAAATGTTGAATGTATGGTGGATGTGTGAATATAATGTTATATTCACGTTATTTTTTATATGTGTGTTTATATATTTTACTCCCTAACAAAAATTTCTTTTGCATTGTCCTGATGATGGTTTATCATAAACCGAAATACTTAAGTATTGACATATAAAATATTTCCTTTGATCGTAACATCCTGTATCTATATCAAATGGACGTCTGTCAGTATCAACGTTTAAGTAGTTAACCGACCACGCATTCGGACTGTTGATTGACTGAGGTTTAAACCACGTAGCCTCGCTTAGTCTATACATTTAAGTGGTAGACCGGAGCACGACGTATATCCGTAAAATGGGAGCGCGTGGTCTAATGGTTTGAGTCGTAGGAAATAGACTCGTCGACCCGAGTTCAATTCCTCGACGAAGCTGTTTGCATTTCACAGGGCGCTAATACCCTTGGGAAAGGTATGAATCCAATTCTCCCTCTAGCTATGGGTAAATAGCAGAGCAGACTGGGCTCTTTAACCATGGCTAGGTAACCAGTCTAGGAGAAGGAAAACTCTGAATTCATACGCTTAAGAAATTAACCTTGTGTCACATCCTACTCGTACGGAGTGGTTGGTATATATATATATATTATAATATATATATATATATATATATACATATCCGTAAATATCATATATATATATATATATATTATATATATATATATATATATGGTAGAAATGTGAGGAGGGTAATCCGACAGTATGTGGAGAAAAGTAGACAAACACGGGATGTTATGGAAACTTGATGTTATGGAAACTTGATGTTTATTGTCGACGGTGCAACGTTTCGGTCTCTTATTAGACCATCTTCAGGACTTGGATATAGTTCTTACTCCAATGATGGAAATTCTAAAAAAATAAAAAATAAAATAAAAAATTTATATATATATATATATAATATATATATATATATATATATATATATCGTTCGGCTAGAAACCACAAGGTTCCTAGTTCGATACCGGTCCTCGCCAACTCTGTGTATGAGTAGCACAGGGATCTGTGCGGTAAAGTAAGGAGCTGATGGTAGGTGTGGCGCTCCACCTCAGACGCCAATTTCCTTGGTCTAGTGCTATTGAAAAAGGGATAGACTCCCTCACTGACTGGCTAATACCGACTTTAGGCCGCCCCGACGACTTTACTTTTACTTTATATATATATATATATATATCCGTAAATATAAAATATTCTATACATATATATATATATATATATATATATATATATATATATATCCGTAAAATGTTCTAACAGTACCTTTATCTCAGGACTTCAGAGCATACTTCAGAGGAACGGTGGGCGAAGAGGCGAATATGTGCCATCGAATTGTCTAGATTTAAAGGGCACTAAGTACTTTGGTAAATTGTTACCAGCAATATTTGAATTGCTGAATTTGTAAACAGCAGAAATAAGGGTCATTGTGTGGCGAAGATTTAATCTTCTTAAGATGTGTAACCAATCATCTCTACGAAAAGATAATTAAACACAACGGAAGAAGAAAGAAAGGAAAGAAGAGAAAGAAAGAAAAAAGAATATTTAAAAGGAAAAAGATGAAAAAAAAGAAAGAAAGAATGAATGAAAGAAAGAAAGAAAGAAAAGGGAATATTTAAAAGGAAAGGGATGAAAAAAAAGAAAGAAAGAAAGAAAGAAAAGGGAATATTTAAAAGGAAAGGGATGAAAAAAAGAAAGAAAGAAAGAAAGAAAGGGAATATTTAAAAGGAAAGGGATGAAAAAAAGAAAGAAGAATGAATGAAAGAAATAATGAATGAATGAAGGAAAAGAAAGAAAAGAAAGAAAGAAAGAAGTGAATATTTAAAAGGAAAGAGATACAAAAAAGAAAGAAAGAAAGAAAGAAAGAAAGAAAGAAAGGGAATATTTAAAAGGAAAGAGATACAAAAAAAGAAAGAAAGAAGAAAGAAAAAAGGGAATAAAAAAGGAAGGGATGAAAAAAGAAAAAGAAATAAATGAAAGAAATAATGAATGAAAGAAAGAAAGAAAGAGAAAGAAAGAAAAGGGAATATTTAAAGGAAAGAGATACAAAAGAAAGAAAGAAAGAAAAAGGGAATATTTAAAAGGAAAGGGATGAAAAAAAAAGAAAGAATAAATGAAAGAAATAATGAATGAAAGAAAGAAAGAAAGAAAGAAAGAAAGAAAGAAAGAAAGAAAAAGGAATATTTGATAGGAAAGAGATGCAAAGAAAGAAAGAATGACTGAATGAAAGAAAGAAAGAATGAAAGAATGAAAGAAAGAAAGAATGAAAGAAAAAGGAATATTTAAAAGGAAAGAGATGCAAAAAAAAGAATGAAAGAATGAATGAAAGAAAGAATGAAAGAATGAAAGAAAAAGGAATATTTAAAAGGAAAGAGATGAAAAAAAGAATGAATGAAAGACAGAAAGAAAGAATGGAAGAAAGAACGAAAAAGGGATATTTGATAGGAAAGAGATACAAAAGAGAAAGAAAGAAAGAAAGAAAGAAAGAAAGAAAGAAAAAGGAATATTTAAAAGGAAAGAGATGCAAAAGAGAATGAAAGAATGAATGAATGAAAGAAAGAAAGAATGAATGAAAGAAAGAATGAAAGAATGAAAAAAAAGGAATATTTAAAAGGGAAGAGATGAAAAAAAAGATTGAATGAAATACAGAAAGAAAGAATGAAAGAAAGAAAGAAAAAGGGATATTTGATAGGAAAGAGATACAAAAAGATAAAGAAAGAAAGAAAGAAAGAAAGAAAGAAAGAAAGAAAGAAAGAATAATATTTAAAAGGAAAGAGTTGCAAAGAAAGAAAGAAAGAAAGAAAAAGGAATATTAAATAGGAAAGAGATACAAAAAGATAAAGAAAGAAAGAAAGAAAGAAAGAAAGACGAGAATTAAAAAAAGAAAGGGATGTGTCTTGGTTAAAACGGTTACTTTCCTCTGTCTTTTTAGTCGAAATCGCTTCGTTTGACTTTTTTCTCTTAAAGAGTCATGATATAAAAGAACAGTCACCATAAAGATTTTGGTTGGTTGGTTGGTTGGTTGGTTGGTATTCCGGTAGATAAATCCTTGCAAGCAATTGTATGATTCCAAGTAACTATTCCAATGTATAAATAATTATCATTTTTACACATACTTATATAATTTCCAGTATTTCAATCTAATACAACTAATTTGAAAGCAGAGGTTAGGTAATCCCGTTCATTGTGAGTGTTTAGATTTTTGGTATTGTTATTTCTTAAGAATTTGTTTTTGTACTTTTTGCTCACAATCCTATTGAATATTAATAGTTGTACCCATAGATGGGACCCAAACAGGTAATACATGTCAGTGTGGATTTGGGAGTAATGGCAATAAAGGGGCGCTCCATGTTCTCCACATCTCCAAAACTGAAGCTCTCCCCATTTCCAAAACTGAAGCTCTCCACATCTCCAAAACTGAAGCTCTACACTTCTCCAAAACTGAACCTCTCCACATCTCCAAAACTGAAGCTCTCCACATCTCCAAACTGAAGCTCTACACTTCTCCATAACTGAAGCTCTCCACATCTCCAAAATTGAAGCTCTCCACATCTCCAAAACTGAAGCTCTCCACATCTCCAAAACTCTAAGCTCTACACTTCTCCATAACTGAAGCTCTCCCATCTCCAAAACTGAACCTCTCCACATCTCCAAAACTGAAGCTCTCCACATCTCCCAAAACTGAAGCTCTCCACATCTCCAAAACTGAAGCTCTCCCCATCTCCAACTGAAGCTCTCCACATCTCCAAAACTGAAGCTCTCCCCATCTCCAAAACTGAAGCTCTCCATCTCCAAACTGAAGCTCTCCAATCTCCAAAACTGAAGCTCTCCCCATTTCCAAAACTGAAGCTCTCCACATCTCCAAAACTGAAGCTCTCCACATCTCGAAAACTGAACCTCTCCCCATCTCCAAAACTGAACCTCTCCACATCTCCAAAACTGAAGCTCTCCCCATTTCCCAAACTGAAGCTCCACCATTAGGGTCAGCCGGGTTAACTCAGTCGGTAGAACGTTTGGCTAGAAATCACAAATATGAGAAGCACAGGAATATGTGCGGTAAAGTAAGGAGCTGATGGTTAGGTGTGGCGCTCCACCTCAGACGCAAGAAACAGTCTCCTAGTGAAAAGGGGATAGACTCCCTCGCTGATTGGCTGATACCGACTTTAGGCGACCCCGACGACTTTACTTTACTTACCGTTTGTAAGAAATCAAATATCAAAGTGACTTGATTCGTCATCAAACGTTCCGAAAAGGGTTGATAGATCGTTAAACAAAACAACCAACCAATCAACTCTTGAGAAGGGTTTAAATCTGGTTATTCACCCTCAAGCTATGCGTAAATAGTAGGGCAGAATGGGCTCTTTACATTTGGTACGGCAACTGGTCTAGAAAAAGAAAACCCTGAATACAAACTTGTTAAACTCCGTTTATATATATTCACCAACTCCTCCGCACGAGCAGGATGTGACACAAGGTCAATTTCTTAAGCGGAGTTCAACAGGTTTGAATTCAGAGTTTTCCTTCTCCTAGACCGGTTGCCTAACCAAGGTTAAAGAGCTCAGTCTGCCCTACTATTTATCCATAGCTGGAGGGAGAGTAGGATTCATACCTTTACCAAAGGTATTAGCGCTAAGTGAAATGCAATTAACATATCCAGGATTTGAACTCGGGGCGACGAGTCCATTTCCCATGACTTTAACCATTACACCACACGCTTCCTATAACTCCGTTTATAAATTGGCCATTAAGGGGACACAGTCAGCGTATCATGTTACGATTAAAATGTATATTTAGATATCCAGGTTGGCTCAAAGAGATGGTTCTCAGGTATACAAAAATAATGATCGACAACAAAAAGTTGAGGAATGAATCCACTGGAATATATAATGAAAGCAACCAGCAAAAATGAATCGACCCCAACAGCGGAATTAGCATAATTTGAAAAGATTTATTTAATTTAATATAAGACTTAGCGAGGGGAAATATATTCATGTATTCGTGCGATATTTGTAAGCATAAAATATAAATATTGAATATGTTGAGGAGTTAATATAAGTTAAATGCAAATGATTGCTAAAGTTTATGAATTCAAAAGTGAGAAAGATTATATGCAATCTAATCATCAATATAATTACCTCTTTGAATATAATAGGAAAATTATGTTTCTGCTATATTTATTACAGTCATTATCCTGAAATATAGTAAGCCAATATACTTTGTTTCATTTTTTTACGACATTTCGCTAAGTGAGCTTCTGAATTTTATTCTTCCGTTCTATTGTCATACGTTTATAACCCAAACTTTATTTTATTCTTAAAATATATCGCTTCATGTTTTTAAGTCACGTTGATTAGAACAAAAGGGGTTTTCCCTTTGTCATAATAATATACAATGGAATTAAAACGAATCCACTGGAATATATAATGAAAGCAACCAGCAAAAATGAATCGACCCAACGGTGGAATTAGCATAATTTGAAAAGATTTATTTTATTTAATATAAAACTTAGCGAGGGGAAATATATTCATGTATTCATGCGATGTTTATAAGTATTTTATATATATATATATATATATATATATATATATATATGTGTGTGTGTGTGTGTGTGTGTGTGTGTGTGTGTGTGTGTGTGTGAAGAAAGGAAGTGAATCCGACGATATGTAGTATGTTAAGAAAAATGAAAAAACACAGGTTTAAATAGGTTAAGTGGTGAGTTTATTGCCGACGCTGCAGTGTTTCGATCTATTAATTAGATCATCTTCAGGGCATTTGTTGGTATATGGAAGGTGATAATAAATTATTTATCACAGAATAACGAGAAAAGCGAATGATAGTCCTTGTTATTCAGTCTGTTTAAAATTTTGAGGTTTGAAAAAAGGAGACGTTTGAAATATGACATCAAATATTCTATTTTAAAGAGACTGAATGACAAGGACTACCATTCGCTTTTCTCGTTATTCTGTGATAAATAATTTCTTATCACCTTCCAATACCAACAAATGCTCTGAAGATGATCTCATTAATAGATCGAAACACTGCAGCGTCGGCCAATAAAACTCACCACTTAACCCATTTAAATATGTGTTTTTTCATTTTTCTTAACATACTACATATATATATATATTGTGTGTGTGTGTGTGTGTGTGTGTTAATATATATATATATATATGTGTGTGTGTTGTGTGTGTTGTGTGTGTGTTTTTGGGGAGTTAATATAAGTGAAATGCAAATGATTGCTAATCTTTATAAATTCAAAATTGAGAAAAATGATCTTCACGGGTAACCAGCAATATAATTACCGCTTTCAATATGATAGAAAAATTATGTTTCTATTATATTTACTAGCAAAATAAAAAAACGCCCTCTGGACGACGTAAAATAAATATTACCTGAGGGGATGGGAGTTGAAAATTTGATATCAAAGAGTTTGTATCATAAGTAAAGTAAAATCATCAAATTTATTAAAGGAGTAAAAAATAATATAAATTTATTAAAGGAGTAAAAAACAAAAAAAAATTGAAATAGAAACTTAGTTCTTATAACTTTAAATATATATAAAAATAAAACAAACTATATATAGATAGATAATACCAGATATGTATTTATTAAAACTTGTTTAAAAAAAACAATGAAGACTGTCTATAACATTGCATGCTCAAATGTATTCTATTTTATGACGATTTTAGGTAGTGTGACGTAAGCAGTGACGTAGTTTTTGTTACAGACAAAAACCGGAAGCGAATCTCCATTATTAATATATTACGGTCGTTATCCTGAAATTTAATAAGCAAATATATTTTGTTTCATTTTTTATGACATTTCGCTAGGTCAGCTTCTGAATTTTATTCTTCCGTTCTATTGTCATAACCCAAACTTTATTTTATTCTTAGAATATACCGCTTCACGTTTTTAAGTCACGTTGATTAGAATAAAAGGGGTTTTCCCTTTGTCAGAATGATATACAATGGAATTAAAATACCGTAAATCCTCGAGAATAGTCCACCCTTGCGTATAATGCGCAGGGGATTTTTAGGAAGCTGTACCTCTGAAAAAAATCCGTCTAAATAGACTCGGACATTGCTTAGAAAATATTTTTCATTTTTAACCTTGTATATAGTACGCACTGGGGATTTTGACCTTTAAGTTTTAGGAAAAAAGTGCGTATTATAGCCGAGGATTTACGTTATACATAAATACAAAGGGGAATTACGTAAGAGAAATATTTAGCTGATTAATAATAATCATAAAAAAGGGGACGAGGATTCAAAATCGGTCAGTGAGTATAGAAAGCGACAGGAGAAGCAAGCATGAGGCCGACATTAGCTTAGCGAAAATCAGCTGGCCTGCTTTCTTTTCTTTTCTTCTTCCTTTCTTCTTCTTCTTTCTTTCTTCTCTTCTTTCTTTCTTATTCCTTCTTTCTTCTTCTTCTTCTTTCTTTCTTTCTTCCTTCTTCTTTCTTTCTTTCTTTCTTCCTTTCTTTCTTCCTTTCTTTCCTTTCTTTCCTTCTTTCTTTCCTTTTTCTTCTTTCTTTCTTTCTTCATTCTTTTTTCCTTTCTTCCTTCTTTTCTTTCTTCTTCCTTCTTTCTATCCTTTCTTCCTTCTTCTTTCCTTTCTTTCTTCTTCTTTCTTTCTTCCTTCTTTTCTTTCTTCTTCCTTCTTTCTTTCTTTCTTCTTCTTCTTTCTTTCTTCCTTCTTTCTTCCTTCTTCCTTCTTTCTTTCCTTCTTTCTTCTTCTTTCTTTCTTTTCTTCTTCCTTTCTTTCCTTTCTTTCTTTTCTTCTTCTTTCTTCTTCCTTCTTTCTTCCTTCTTCTATCCTTTCTCCTTCTCTTCTTTCCTTTCTTTTCTTCTTCTTTCTTTTTCCTCTTCTATCCTTTCTTCCTTCTTTCTTTCTTCCTTCTTTTTCCTTCTTTCTTCTTTCTTTCTTTTCTTCTTCTTTCTTTCCTTTCTCCTTCTTTCTTTCTTTCTTTCTTCCTTCTTTCTTTCCTTTCTTTCTTCCTTCTTTCTTTCTTCTTCTTTCTTTACTTCTTTCTTTCTTCTTTCTTTCTTTCTTTCTTTCTTCCTTCTTTCTTTCTTTCTTCCTTCTTTCTATCTTTCTTCCTTTTCTTCCTTTCTTTCTTCCTTCTTTCTTCTTCCTTCTTTTCTTTCTTTCTTCCTTCTTTCTTTCTTTCTCCTTTTTTTTCTTTTCTTCCTTTTTCTATCCTTTCTTCCTTCTTTCTTTCCTTTCTTTCTTCCTTCTTTTCTTTCTTCCTTCTTCTTCTTTCTTCCTTCTTCTTTCCTTCCTTTCTTCTTCTTTCTTCTTTTCCTTCTTTCTCTTCTTTCTTTCCTTCCTTCTTCCTTCTTTCTTCTTTCTTTCTTTCTTTCTTTCTTCTTCCTTCTTTCTATCCTTTCTTCCTTCTTTCTTTCTTTCTTCCTTCTTTCTTTCTTTCTTCCTTCTTTCTATCCTTTCTTCCTTCTTTCTTTCCTTTCTTTCTTCCTTCTTTCTTTCTTCCTTCTTTCTATCCTTTCTTCCTTCTTTCTTCCTTCCTTCTCTTTCTTTCTTTTTTCATTCTTTCTTTCCTTTCTTCTTTCTTTTCCTTTCTTTCCTTTCTTCCTTCTTCTTTCCTTTCTTCTTCTTTCTTTCTTTTTCCCTTCTTTCTTTCCCACCTCAAAACTGGAACCTCAACACCAGATAGAGTTTAACGTCATTCCCAGGACACGTAGACCCGCAGACACCGCCTTCTAGCACCCGTATGATAAAAAGGGGTTAGGGCTTGCCATAAGGGCAATAGGGTTGGGAAAATCATATAGGTGCTAGGGCTTGACGTGACCAGCCGATTGATCGGAGGGGCCCTCTCCGACCGGCCCGTCTACCAACCCTCTTTATCATAAGCATAAATATAAATTACATATATGTTGAGGAGTTATTTAATTTGATATAAGACTTAGGGAGGGGAAATAAATTCATGTATTCGGGCGATGTTTATAAGCATTATATATATATATATATATATATATATATGTGTGTGTGTGTTGTGTGTGTGTGTGTGTGTGTGTGTGTGTGTGTTAGGTAGTGAATGTAAGTTAAATGTAAATTATTGCTAAAGTTTATGAATTCAAAATTGAGAAAAATGATCTCCACAGGAAATAAGCAATATAAATTAACTCTTTCAATATAATAGAAAAATTATCTTTATGGCTCCTATATGATTGTCACATCCTTATTGCTCTTATAGCAAATCCCCAAACCCTTGTTATCATATACGTGTTAGAGCACGGTGGCTGAGGGTGTTGCGGTCCTGTGCATGACGTTAAACTGCATAATAATAATGATCGACAACAAAGTTGAGGAATGAATCCACTGGAATATATAATGAAAGCAGCCAGCAAAAATGAATCGACCCCAACGGCGGAATTAGCATAATTTGAAAGATTTATTTAATCTAATATAAAACTTAGCGAGGGGAAATATATTCATGTATTCGTGCGATATTTGTAATCATAAAATATAGATATACATATATGTTGAGGAGTTAATATAAGTTAAATGTAGATGAATTCTAAAGTTTATGAATTCAAAAGTGATAAAAATGATCTCCACGGGTAATCATCAATATAATTAAATCTTTTAATATAATAGAAAAGTTATGTTTCTATTATATATACTAGCAAATATATGCACCCTCCGGGTGCAAGTATTTAAGTTTTAATATAATAAAATATCATATTAAATTAGAAAGGCCAATGAAACTGAATAAAAATGCAGATAACATGATTTGGAACAGAGGAGGTATGATTGAAAAATAGAACAACTTTGAAACTAACTCTTCCATCATTTTCAATTACTCCTATTCCTAATTTAACTATTTAGTTAAAATAGGAAGTAAAGAATAGTATTACAGTTATTTCTTTTTGTTAAGGGATTTCTTTTAAGATTTATTGAAGAGAATTTTGCTCATATTCAATAAGATAAAACTAAACAATTAGAAATCAATAATATTAAGCACATATTTATTAAAATCAATTTTTTAAGATCAATATGCAAATTAGCCTTCCATTCACACTGTAAACCGCTGTTTTGTTGTATATATAAATACAACTGCATGTTATTTGTATGTAGATATGGTCAACAGTCTTAATGATGTAAAACAATTTTATTAATAAATTGAGGTTAAATAAAAATAAAATCATGGAGAATGGGATGCAGATAACAAAGGGAATTGTGGTTTGTATAAGTAATATAGTTTCGGTTACAGACAGAAAGACATACAATCTCCATTATAATAAGATTATTACAGTCGTTATCCTGAAATTTAGTAAGCCAATATATTTTGTTTCATTCGTGGAGAAATGGCCAACGGATGGCAGACACTATTTGCATCTGTTCCGTAAAGTCACCCAGCCAATAATGGCCTACGGAATGGTAGACACTATTTGCATCTGTTCCGTAAAGTCACCCAGCCAATAATGCCAACGGATGGCAGACACTATTTGCATCTGTTCCGTAAAGTCACCCAGCCAATAATGGCCTACGGATGGCAGACACTATTTGCATCTGTTCCGTAAAGTCACCCAGCCAATAATGGCCTACGGATGGCAGACACTATTTGCATCTGTTCCGTAAAGTCACCCAGCCAATAATGCTTTCTAACTATCTTTCTGTTCTCACGTCTGGCTCGAACCAATCAGAGACCAACTATCTTCTAAGCTGGTTGACTGCGGGTTGTCTATCTGCTATCTGGACATCTGAGCTGGCTTCTCTCGGTTTTTCTGATCTTTATTCTTGGGTCTTCTCATCTTTGTGCCCGTTGCTATTTTTAGTAACGAACACAAGACTTGATATTTTTTTAGACGTCTTTTATTCAATTCAAGTAAGAACAATATGTGTTAAGAAATGGCCTACATACTGCAGATGCATCTGTTCCATTCAGTCACCCAGCCAAAACTGACTTTCTAACTATCTTTCTGTTCTCACGTTTGGCTCGGGCCAATCAGAGACTAACTATCTTCTAAGCTGGTTGATTGTGAGTCGTCTTTCTGCAATCTGGGCATCTGGGTTGGCTTCTCTCTGTTCTTATCTTCTTTCTTTGGATTTCTTGGGACTTCTTATCTTTGTGCCTGTTCCTGTTTTTAGTAACGAATACAAGATTTGATATTGTTTTTTAGACATCTTTATTCAACCCAAGTAAGAACAACACGCATGGAGAAATGGCCTACAGATGGCAGACACTAGTTGTATCTGTTCCGTTAAGTCGTCCAGCCAATGCTCACTTTCTAACTATCTGTTCGCACGCTTGGCTCTGGCCAATCAGAGATCAACTACAAGGTTAGCAAAAAGGTTAAGTCCTGTCGATCACATACGTTTTTTTTTTCTTCCGTGATTCAGAATTACCGTTGTTTTTAATTTCTGCACAACTGTACATAATTTATTTTTAACAAATTGATATTACTGTTTTGATCATTGTTTTTAACTTATTTCATTTTTCTTCTATATTAATCTCTGATACGTAAAATTTAAAAAAAAGAATAAAATAACCTGAGATGGGTGGACATGCCGTTAAAATCAACCAATCTTTTCAATTCCCCCAGTGAGTATCAGATAAAATGTCGTTTCTCAGGAGCAAATAAATGATAAATGTAAAAGTGATATTAATCCGATTAGCCCGGATTAGAAGATATCTTGTATCAGTTAATTCGTTCTTGTTTCTCCTCCTGACCCAGAAGATATTGCTTATCGCCCAGTGGCTGACCGACAAACCTGTTTAAAAAATGGCCATGTCATTAGAGTCAAAACTATGAAAAAGAGTCATATTGTTAAATATATATATATATATACATAACATAATATATATATATCTTATTATAATGGAGATTGTGTGTTTTTCTGTCTGTAACCGAAACTATATTACTAATCGAGTCACAATTCACATAGTTATTTACATCACATTCTCCATGATTTTATTCATACGTAAACCTCAATAATTAATAAAATTGTTTTACATTATTAATATTGTTGACCATATCTACATGATATTTTCCATGTACCCCACTTGTACGGGTCAGGCACGAAGGCCTTATTTATGTGGGACCACCCACAAGCCGAGACTCATGGGGTGTCAGGTGAAAAATTGCGTCGATCCCGTCGGCATTCCCCCTCAAGGGGGGCGCCTCAGGCACTGGGCAATAAACCCAGCCCTGCCCCTTTAAATCAAGGGGGCAGGTGTTGCCTGGGGGATGGCCCCCTGGGATCGACGCCGTTAATTATAGCAATGGTCCAGAGGCCGAAGCCACTGTTGACCATATCGATATTTACCGCGTACCCCACTTGTACGGGTCAGGCACAAAGTCCCTATTAACGTGGGACCACCCACAAGCCGAAGCTCATGGAGTGGCAGGTGAAAAATTGCGTCGATCCCGTCGGC
>CM042168.1:42934403-42941217 GCA_023376005.1 Doryteuthis pealeii
TACATACTAATAACATGCAAGTGTATTTATATATACAAAAAATGGCGATTTGCAGTGTGAATGGGAAGGTTAATTTGCATATTGATATAAAAAATTTGATTTTAATAAATATGTGCTCAGTATTATTGATTTCTAATTGTTTGGTTTTATCTTAATGAATATGAGCAAAAATCTCTCCTACATCTTAAAAGAAATCCATTAACAATATTAACAGTAATTCTATTCTTTACTTCCTAATTTAACTAAATAGTTAAATTATGAAAATTTAGCACTGAAAGACGGGAGTGAAGAAAAAGCAAATTTTAGTTGTTGCCCCTCTGTTTCAAATCTTTTTATCGGCATCTTATTTAGTTTCATTAGCCTTCCTAAGTTAACATATATTTTATTACATTAAAACTTAAATACTTTCACCCGGAGGGTGCATATATTCAACAAAATAGCGGTTTACAGTGTGAATGGGAAGGCTAATTTGCATATTGATATTAAAAATGTGAATTTAATAAATATATGCTTAGTATTATTGATTTCTAACTGTTTGGTTTTATTTTAATGAATATAAGCAAAAATCTCTTCAATGAATCTTAAATGAACTCCATTAACAAGAAAAAATAACTATCATTTTATTCTTTACTTCCTCTTTTAACTAAATACTTAAATTAGAAAAAATAACAATGAAAGATTGGAGTGATGGAAGAGTAAGTTTCAGTTGTTCTATTTTTCGATTATACTCCCTCTGTTTCAAATCTTTTTATTTGCATTCTTATTTAGTTTCATTAGTCTTTCTAATTTAATATAATATTTTATTAATTTAAAACTTAAATACTTGCACCCTCCGGGTGCATATATTTGCTAGTGTATATAAGATATATATATATATATATATATTCATATAACCACTAGGAGAATAGCTAATAAGTAAAAAGTGCTCAATACCTAAGTAGAGCAAATAATATATATATATATAATATATATATATATATATATATATATATATATATATATATATATAGTATGGACAGATCATAGCCACAAGCTACAAAACTTAGCATTCAGAAAGTTGATACTGTACTTAAAGCTCATGTTGTACCGGCTATAATTGTAGGAAATGGACACATCGATCCGAGTTCAAATGCTGGACGATGTTGTTTGCATTTCACATACCCCTGTGAAAGATATCTGTATTATACCCACACCTCCGCACAAGAGGGATGAATCACCGACAATTCTTGGAACTGGAAGTTCAAATTTTGGGGATTGTCTAACTTTAACATAGTCCACAGCTGTACAAAATTTCAGAAAACTTGAAGGGGGTGGGTGACATGGCCTGGATGATTTGAGATGGAATTACCCAAATAATAAATTTAAACGTCTCATTAATCCGATTAGCCCGGATTAGAGGATATCTTGTATCAGTTAATTCGTTCTTGTGTCTTTTCCTGACGCAGAAGATATTACTTATCGCCCAGTGACTGACCCACAATTTTAAAGCACTGTCACTCTGATTCTAGATACCTTTAATCAACACATTAATCACATGCACTTTAACGTGACCAGCCGATTTACTGGAGAGGGCCTCTTCGATCACCCGTCTAGCCTAAGTAAGGGGCAAAGAGGAGTGTTGCACGTCATGGACTGCTCAGCCACCAGGAGTTCCTCCTTAAGCATCACGGGTGGCCACCTACGACGAACAGGCGGTCTCATTGGGGTAATTTTACCCATCTGCATAGGTGCAGTCAACGTATTCTACATTCCCAGCCGACAGGCTGATCTTACCCCTCTGCAGGGGTGCAGTCTGCGTATTCTACAGCCCCAGCCGGCAGTGTAGTCTTACCCCTCTGCATAGGTGCAGTCAGCGTATTCTACATTCCCAGCCGACAGGACGATCTCACCCCTCTGTAGCGTTGCAATCTGCGTATTCTACAGCCCCACCGACAGTGTAGTCTTACCCCTCTGCATAGGTGCAGTCAGCGTATTCTACATTCTCAGCCGACAGGAAGATCTTACCCCTTTGCAGTGGTCCAGTCTGCGTATTCTACAGCGCCAGCCGACAGTGTAGTCTTACCCCTCTGCATAGGTACAGTCAGCGTATCCTACATTCGCAGCCGACGGGACGATCTTACCCCTCTGCAGGGGTGCAGTCGCCTATTCTACATCCCCAGTCGACAGTGTAGTGTTACCCCTCCGCATAGATGTAGTCGGTGTATTCTACGGCCCCAGCCGACAGAGCGTGGAATGCGTTGGAAACTTCGATACTATACAATGCTATCTAAGTTATAAATAGATAAAACAAATGTATATAAGAAAAAGGAAATTCGTTGATGACTAGAAAAACAGGTTAAAAGATCGGAGATCAAGCAAGAGTATATGCGGAAATGACGTCAACGGGATGTGGTGGCGGGTAGGGGGTTAGTCGAGGAGATCTGAAGGCGACGGAGAGAGTGGCGTCGAAAGAAGGTTTTTTTTTTTTTCAACGGCGGTGGTATTACATCGATTTTTCAGAAGTGCTTAATGTTGATGTAGGCGCATCGAACTGAATCTTATCGTATCATAAAAAAGTGATTGAACGTTACTTCCGGCCAACCTTCGCTTGTCAATCTCTCGATAAGAAAAATAAATAAATAAAAGACAAAAAAAATAAAACAAAAAAAAAGAAGACAAAAAAGAAGCCTGAAAAAAATCTCATTAAATTTTTACTTCTTATCATCAGTTTTATTTTATTTTATTTTTTTTTTTTTTTGGAGGAGTCTTTTTGGTTTTTGTTTGCTTTTTTTTGGGGGGGGGTTAGAGGGTCTTTCTTTTTCTTTTTTTTTTTTTTTTTTTTTCAAGATTAGCCGGTGTCTGAAGCACAGAATACTCTTTCTTTTTTATTTTTTTTTCATTTTTTTTTTTTTTCAAGAACTTCATTTTTTTTATAAGTCCTAGTAATACAATCGTTTCTACAATGGCTGCCGTTAAAGATTGTAAAGACACGTTTATTAAGTGCTTTCGTTTTTTTTTTTTTTTCTGTTTTTTTTTTTTTTTGGTTTTTTGTTGTTTTTTTACCTTTGTGGTACTCTCATAGTATCTGTGCACACGCGTGCACACACACACACACACACATACACAAAAATATACATACATTAGTAAAAAAGGAAAGTCTTCGGGGTGGCCTAAAGTCGGTATCAGCCAATCAGCAAAGGAGTCTATCCCCTTTTTACTAGCGCTAGACCAAGGAGATTGTTTTGCATCTGAGGTGGAACGCCATACCTACAATCAGCTCCTTACTTTACCGCACAGATCCCTATGCTACTCATACGCTGAGTTGGCGAGGGCCGGTATCGAACTAGGAACCTTGTGGCTTCGCCATTTCAAACACATACCACTTCCTATATATATATATATATATATATATATATATATATAAAATTCAAAGTGTGGTATATTTGCTTGATGGATTAATTGAAATTAACGTATGTCAACCTGTCTAAGGCAAATTTGTGTATTTTGTTCTTAATGGATTGTTGCACACAATTATGTATCATGTATTCCTATCTAATGCAAATAATTTTCTTTTATAAAAAATGATTAATTGATTGATTGAATTTAACGGCATGTCAAACCATCTAATATATATATATATATATATATATATATATATATATATATATGTGTGGTGTGTGTGTGTGTTTGGTGTATGTGTTTGTGTGTGTGTTTGTGTTTATTTTGTGTTTGCGTGTGTTGTGTTTGTATTTGTGTGTGTTTGTGTTTGCTTGTGTTTATTTGTGTGTGTGTGTTTGTGTTTGTGTGTGTTTTTGTGTGTGTGTTTGTATGTGTGTATGTGTGTGTGTATTTGTGTGTGTTTGTTGTGTTTGTGTGTGTATGCTTGTGTTTGTTTGTGTGTTTGTGTTTGTTGTGTGTGTTTGTGTGTGTGTCTGTGTTTGTGTGTGTCTTGTGTTTGTGTTGTGTGTGTGTTTATGTGTGTTTGTATTTGTGTGTGTGTGTGTATGTATGTATGTATGTATGTATGTGTGTGTGTTTATGTGTAAAGAAAAGTAGACAAACACGAGATGTTGTACAAAATGAATGTTTATTGTAGATGGTGATGTCGGCGTTATAACGTTTCGGTCTGTTAGACCATCTTCAGGTCGTTGGATTGAGTTCTTGCTTCAACGGTGAACATTTTCACACTGAGATCGTGAGATCCCTTTCAACACCTAACTTATGTGGCATCATTAACAGGACTCTACTAGCTACATTGCCCATCAAAAAATTAATAAATAAATAAAATAAAATACATGAAGAAATAGAACTCCCACTACCCAATTAACTCACACCCACAATTGACCCCCCCCCCTCCCATATTCACGATCTCCTAACTCTCAGTATGAAAATGTTCACTTGATGTCTGGCCTGATTTTTCTGGTGAACCTGTCTTTAGGTGAATCCCTTCATTTTGTAATCTCCGTCCGATGAGGCCAGTCTCTTAAGAAAATGAATTTTATTTAAAAATAAAATGAATTTTATTTAAAAATAAAATGAATTTTATTTTTAATTTTTAAAAAATCAGAAGCATTATAGTAAATAAGACTCAAAAGAGCCTGATGAAGAATTATTTAAAAAAGTGTATAATTAAAAATTCATTTTATTTTTAATACAGACAGCGCATTTTTTCTTTTGAATAATTCCAACTTTTGACTAGCAGCGTTCTGTTTTTTTGCTAACGTCATTCTTCCCGTCATTTTTTTGATGAACCGACCCACGTGCGGTCGATGCATGATATTATCTGGGTCCTCACATCATCAGTGAGGAGGGCCGGTGTTGCTATATAAAACCGTAGAGAAAAAAGGCCCCGAAACGGTTTGACATTCTCTCCTGATGAGCCCAATGGATTTATAAACATCCTTTGTATATATATATATATATATATATATATATATATATATATATAGCTCTCAACAGAGCAATTGCAATTGACCAAGTGAAAGTAAATTTTTAGGTATACAGATAAAAATACGGAGATAATTTGGTACAGCCATGGAGGAAATTTGGTTGGCAAAGAGTTAATTAAATATTAGTCATTATTATTTTTTTTAAAAACTGCAAGGATTTGTTAGGATTTCAGACCAAGTAACCAATAAGCACCCCAGCTGTGAGCTGTTTTGAAAGGAACACCTTTTGCTTTTCACCGTAAACTCCCGGTTGTTTGTTTACAAATAACAGACGATTTTTTTGCATTAGAATTTCACTGTAAGATTTTTTTTAAGTTTATTCATGTATATTTACAACCCAAAGGCACATTTTTATACTAAAATAGTTTTCGATTTTAATTTTTTTTAAATAATCATTTATTGATTACTTGGTCCCAACATCCTTTTATTTAAATAAACATAAAAATAATTTTTGTAAATAAAAACTCTTTTCATTTAAATAAACATATCTGCATTTCTCTTCGGATTAAATAAAAACTATTTTATATAAAAATGTGTCTTTAATATAAAAACAGATCTTTCGTTTAAAGTTTTTAAAAAACTTAAACTTAAAAAAAAAACCCTGTTGAATTAACGACAACAACATGAAATAACTAAACAAACAACCGGGAGTTTACGGTGAAAAGCAAAAAGTGTTCCTTTCAAAACAACTCCCAGCTGGGGTGCCTATTGTTTACTTGGTCCAGAATTTCTAATACTAATAAAGTCACCCATCCAAATACTGAACACGCTCCTCAGTGATTTACTTATAACCGGTACTTTCAACGTGACTTAACCATAAACCCGTGGTGAGCGAGTTGAATACGAAGCGTAGCTTAGATGTGGCACAAGGCCAGAAGTACGGAGCGCCTAATGAGAATCGATCTGAGAATGGCCTGCGAAGCGCACCATGTGAGATACCGTTGATAACTCTCTCTACCACATTTAATATGAAATGAATACAATGAATATGAAAACAAGGAAGTACGGCATCAACTGGTGTCTCTAACCTGTTGAAAGACACCTGCTTTAAAAAGAAACAACTAAAAATACACAAAGGTTGTATAGAAAAATGTTTCATTCACGTAGTCAATGGTAGCGGCAATTGAATGTTCGACAGCCAAGAATTGCAACATGCCCGGATCTGATCTTGGAAAGGGTTTGGGACGTTTTTGGCCGGGATTTCTTTGAAGCGATCACCGGAAGTCACGTGGCCAATCATCGTAACGGAAAACGATTTTCTCTTTTTAGAGAGAACGGCTGGGCAGTTGCCAAATCATCTTGGCAGGGTCCCATTGCTTATCTGAAACAAGTTCTTGATTCTGTCGTAGGGACACGTTTTCAGAAGGATAGATCAGTGGTTAGGGCATAGGGCTGAAGGTGACAAGGTCAGTAACGAAGTGAAAAGGGGAATCTTGTTTCCAACTTCAAAGACGTATCCAGTCGGTGGGGTTTAGAATATGTTGATTGTAGTGAGAGAGGAAACCTACCTCGTGCAACACGGTGTGACAGAGAGAGTGGCGGGCGTGAAGACTTGCCGTATTCTCGAAGGAAGCAGGCTAGGCTTTGCCTGGCGTGTAGGACTGACCTAGAGTCGAACCCGCTTCCTTCAGAATGTGAGAGCTGTGGACGATCAGTGAAATAAGAAATAGCACAGTGGCCCGGATGTAGGTGGTCGCGCCGTGCTGACGAGTGTCGCACGTGCTGCACGGACAGTTATGAGTGAGAAGTCCGGATGTGGTGAAATTAAGGTGTATTTAAAGGACTTATTCTCACAGACCTAGGAGAACGACTGCAGTAGTATTTTGTTGTCAAGACGAGCGGGACAAAGAAATAATTTGGATATGGGATTCTGATCTCTCTCTTTT
>CM042168.1:42941317-42943817 GCA_023376005.1 Doryteuthis pealeii
TAATATATATAAACATGAGTGTGTGTGTGTGTGTGTGTTGTGTGTGTAAGATGTTAAAAATCTCAAATATTTTCTTATTACTTAAGATTTATGTATTTCGATTCTCATGTAGGCAGAAAAATAAATTACTAAGCAAGTTTTTAGTTACTGCCTAAATATTCTAATCTTAAGATGTTTATCACGTGACTGGAACTTACCAATCGGCATTCTCATTCGATTTAGAACTTTTATCAATATACAAGGTAGACCATAATGATGGGACACATTTTAAATGCTATTTTCTCAGATTACAAAAGCGACACAGAATACTAAATATATTTATTACATAACTGGTCGTCAATGTCGTCCAATGAGCCACCGTATATCCCTAAATAATGAAGGAAGTGTAGGAAGCGCGTGGTGTAATGGTTAAAGTCACAGGAAATGGATTCGTCGGCCCGAGTTCAAATCCTGGACGTGGTAATTGCATTTCACTTAGCGCTAATACCCTTGGAAAAGGTATGAATTCTACTCTCCCTCCAGCTATGGGTAAATAGTAGGGCAGACTGGGCTCTTTAACCTTGGTTAGGCAACCGGTCTAGGAGAAGGAAAACTCTGAATTCAAACCTGTTGAACTCCGCTTAAGAAATTGACCTTGTGTCACATCCTGCTCGTGTTGGGAAATATATATATCCCTAAATAATCCAAAGGTCACAGTGGAGTGTTGCATGTCATGGATTGCTCAGCCACCATGGTTCTATCCTTAAGTATCATGGGACGCCACCCACGGCTAAGAGGTTGGGGTGGAGAGTCTTACCTCTCTGCAGGGATGTACTCTGTGTATTCTACAGCCCCAGTGTTGCATGTCATGGACTGCTTAGACACCATGATTCTGTATCACGGGTCGTCACCCACGGTGAACAAGTGGCCCCATTGTATTAGGGGGGGGGTCTTACCCTTCTTCAGAGATGCAGAAATTTGAAAAAACAAGTGTTCCAAAAATAAGATGAATTTATTTATCGACGCTTAAACGTTTCGGTTTCTTTAAACCTTCATCAGGATGTATTATGGGGTGAAGAAATTGATGGATGTTCTATAGATGACAGGAGATTTTAAAAAATCTTTATAAAATTTATAATTTATATAATACATCCTGATGAAGGTTTAAAGGAACCGAAACGTTTAAGCGTCGATAAATAAATTCATCTTATTTTGGAACACTTGTTTTTTTTCAAATTTCTTAATATTGTCGGATTTATTTCCATATTTACTCCCATACATATATATATATATATATATATATATATATATTTTTTTTTTTTTTTTTTAAATAAATAAATAAAAATACTACTCTGATGAAGGTCGGCAAAATCTGTGTACGGAACATTTTATGCATTTTTCCTATATTATTATTATCATCATCATTTCAACTCCATCTGATTATTTTAATAACAATAATAACGTAAATCCGTATACATTTTGATAAACAGACCGAAACACATGTGTAAGTGATATCGATAAAATTCATTTTTATCCATCTACATTTCTTTTCTTTACTCATTTTTTTCCTCATATTGTCGGATTCATTTCCCATTCTCACACACACACACACACACACACATATATATATATATATATATATATATATATATATATATATTATTGATCTTTTGATTCGAGACAACATCTTGTGTCACTATCGAGTTAGCAATAATAAATCGGAGTGTGCTCCATGACGCAGGCATAAAACAAGTTAGTTAACCGAAACAAATGGTTGAATCCATTCAATCGTTCTTTATTAATAAGGACTCATAATCTTCAGAGTCCGGACGCCATGCATGCAGATAAGATCCTAATAAAGATAAAATAAATTTCAATTATCAGGGGCGCCAGCGTGTCCGATTGCAAACGTAATAATTATTTCTTTTTATCATAATATAAGTGGCACTCTGAAAGTAATGAACCCCCTATTTATTCCCACAGGAACTACAACAGATACCGGAAGCATAATAACATCATTAGATAGAGCGGATTTTCAGCTACAAAAGAGATTTTCTACATCATCATCATCATCATCATCATCATCATGTCGCGCAGTTAGCACGGATATCCATAAGAAACTCTCGCCAATCTTCTCTATTATTCATTGTCCCAGGGAGGTCTTCTGCGCAGCATCCAGTATTCTCGCAGATTTGATCAATGTAGGTCCTTGGTGGGCGGCCCACATTAGCATGTCCTTGTGTTGGCTTCCACAGGAGAACGTCGCTTATGAGCTCGTCCTTTGCTCCTCCAGCTGTGTCCAGCATGCCTTGTCCGTCTCACTCGGATGGTTTGTGAGATATGGGGTAAGTGGCCATACAGCTGTTTCCTTGTGGGGTGCTGTTTCCACGATTTGTTCAAGACCGCGCGCAGCATTCTTGTGCAGCTTCCATCTAGCTTATTCTCAAGGCGCTTCGTTAGGGTCCCGGTGGTGCAGCCATACAGTAGTACTGATATAACCACAGCCTGGAAGAATTGTCGC
>CM042168.1:42948817-42953817 GCA_023376005.1 Doryteuthis pealeii
ATGTGATCTACTAGGAAAAAAGAAGACAGGGTTACGGTTAGGGTTTAGGGTTAGTTTAATGGGAAAATAATGGGTTGTTAATGGGTAGATCACATATTGGAATGTAAACAACTCGGTATATCACATATTGGATGAGAAACCATTCGGTAGATCACATATTGGAAAAGCACCGTTTTATCTTCAGTAGCCAAACCACTTCTTATAATACGTTAGAGAAGTCTCTAACGTAGGTGAACATATACAGAGCCATCCAACAAAGACATACGTAACAAAATACAGACTTTATTGTCTGAACACAATTTAACATAAAATACCGATACAAAACAGTTAGGACGAATGTCCTAAAGAAAGAAAAGAGTTCTTAGTTAAACGAAGAGATGAAAGTTACCTCGAAAGGTTATCAGGTAATTTATGAGGAAGTGCGTCCCGGTCTCCTGCCTCAAAAATTGCTACCCGGTGACTATCAAAATAACAACCCCAGCTTGTCGTAATTCTTGTTTATTTATCGTAATTTGTCGTAATTCTTGTTTAGATATGAAGATGGATATATAGTTTGGAATAGACTGAGATAGATAGATAGATAGATAGATAGATAAACAAACAAAATAATATAGATATGAACAAATGGAGATGGATATTTTCGACAAGTAAATGTATTTGTGGGGGGTCACATCTTTTTTTGTCGTAATTCTTGTTTATTTCAACTAAAAATAAGACATTAAACAAACATGAATTAAAAAAATCTTAGTATTTAAAGTAATATAGATAAATATGAACAAATTGAGATAGATAGATAGATAGATAGATATGAAGATGGATAGTTTTGAATAGACCGAGCTGGGTCGTTATTTTAATAGTCACCGGGTAGCAATTTTTGAGGTAGGAGACCGAGACGCACTTCCTCATAAATTACCGGTTATCACTTACTTCGTACAGGAGCCACGTGGAAAGGGCTACGTACATACAGGGATATATACATTTACCAACCCCTCCGCACGAGCAGGATGTGACACAAGGTCAATTTCTTAAGTGGAGTTCAACAGGTTTGAATTTAGAGTTTTCCTTCTCCTAGACCGGTTGCCTAACCAAGGTTAAAGAGCCCAGTCTGCCCTACTATTTATCCATAGCTGGAGGGAGAGTAGGATTCATACCTTTCCCAAGGGTATTAGCGCTAAGTGAAATGCAATTATCACATCCAGAATTTGAACTCGGGGCGACGAGTCCATTTCCCATGACTTTAACCATTACACCACGCGCTTCCATACAGGGATATAACCCTATAGTGGTGGGGCATTCCCTCCAAGCCTTAATAAACAGAGACACAACCTGTCTAGTGCATCTTTGGAGATGGAAATTAGTTTTTCCCGGTATGTGTTTAAATAGCCAGGCTGTGTGTGCCCCCTAATGGTAAACCCTGGTGACAAGGGCAGATAACTCATTTTCATTTTAAACTCCATCCCAACAGGGGAGGACAATCGCTACAAAGGTATGAACTATGTCATCACAACGGGTAATGTTTGGTTTGGTTTGGTTTGGTTTGTTTTACGGCATATCAACCTCGGTGGGTCATTTAATGCCGACAAAGTTGTGAAATAAATAAATTCTTAATGCATAATACAATTTTGTTTATAAACTCATGTTTTTCTATTCAACCCATAGATGGGACCCTAACAGGTACTACCACTCCGGGTCAGAGTGGACCAGGGAGCAATGGTGATGAAGAGGTGCCCCACATTCCCCAAACCACCAGAACTGGAACCTCACCATCAGATAGAGTTGAACTTCATTCTCAGGACATATAGACCCTCAGCCACCGCCTTCTAACACCCATATGATAAGAAGGATTGGGGTTTGCCATAAGGGCAATAGGGTTGGGAAAATCATATAGGTGCTAGGGCTTGACGTAGCCAGCTGATTGATCGGAGGGGGCCTCTCCGACCGCCCGTCTAGCCCAAGAAAAGCCTAAAGTGGAATATTGCAAGTCATGAACTACTCAGCCGCCCGGGTTCTATCCTTAAGCATCACGGGTCGCTACCCACGGACAGCAGGTGGCCCCATTTGGGAAGTTTTACCCCTCTGCAGAGGGGCAGTCGGTGCACCCACAGGGCGGACAACGGGTAAGGGCTAAATAGTACAATGTTGCATTAGGCCAAATTCGATTTGTAGTAGTCGTTAGTTCAGAAACAATATACGCAAGTCGTATAGTTACAAAGGGGTTGTTTATTCCTTTCTAGGCTCGTTGGTTTTTTTTTCAGAGAGACGGAGAGAGAGGGGGGCTGAGATCAAATTATTCTATCGTAAATCATGTTCGGTACTACTATGCGAAACCCATACGGGGGAACCCGGAAAGCCCCTGGGGGTGAGAGGGTCACTCCTGCCCCTCCGCAGAAACTAAAACTTCCAGTTTTATTTTTAACTTTAGTTCCGGGGTCATTGGTCGGTCAATTGAGTTCCAAATTTTAACCTCTGTTCTTATTTCTTTTTCGTCTCTTTCTCCAGAAATCTGAATACCGTTTTATTTTCAATCCTCAAATTCCCCGTAGACTATAATAATACAACGACCACTTTTCTTCTGCACGGATTGCTTTGGTATTAAATAGCCCAGGAATGTTGATGTGCCATTAAACAAAGAGACCGAAAATAGATCTATTCATCGAGAGTGCGAGCCGTGTCCGCTGTTTTACATTCTATTTCATCTTTACCAAGAAATTGTTTTTTTGTTGTGCGATACCGGTGTTACGATTTTAGTAGGCATCCTTTAGGCTTCAAACAAGAGCGCTTGTCCAGCGGAGATCGTTTAGGTTAAGCAGAGCGTGATCCTTGGTAAAGAATCCTTTGGTTGTTCCTTGGTGCTCATCAGTATTGCAAGTCCTTCATCAATGATTGCAAATGGACGTCTGTTCAGTATCAGTGATTAAGTAGTCAACCAGCCACGCATTCGGGCTGTTGATTGGCTGAGGTTTAAACAACGTGAACCCGCTTAGTCTATAAATCATGTGGTGTATTGTAGCACACCTTGTATACCAAAACAATCCAACAACCGAGACACAACAAACTTCATATTAGTGAGAGGAAGAGTCTGCGTGGCGCAGTGGCTACCGTGTTGGACTGCAACATCGTTGTAGGCGAGGTCGAACTCCAGTCGCGGACTAAAGTTCATTTTCGAAATAATACCCTTGGGAAACGTATGAAACCTCCCATCTCTCGTTACTGGGTTAAATAATATCACTACTGTTCTTCTACAAGGATGACTTTGGTATTAGATAATCCATATGCCATTAAACAAAGAAACAGGCGGAAAAAAAAGAAAGTAAGTACACTCTTTATGTTGTAAGGGAGGATATATCACTTACAAAAAAGTTGGACTCGTCCAACGAAAGATATGAATAATAAGGATTGCACGAGGGAGTGGTCAAGTAATAACTAGTCTTGCTACAGAGATATAATTACTCTTGTTAAGAGTTGCGCGTTGGATTCTATGTTATTTATATCTTGATAGTTATATAAAATTATTTCTTATTATATATTAGTATATTTCATTCGATGTTGTTATTTGAAAAGTCAGACAACACGTTATGATTTAGAATTAGTGCCAATAAAATTCAACCAGAGAGAGAGAGAGAGAGAGAGAGAGAGAGAGAGAGAGAGAGAGAGAGAGAGAGAGATGTTTTATAGGCATGAACTTATGTTATAATGGTTTTTTCCAGGTATTTTTATCTTGACAGAAAAACTCATCAAATTAAAGATCAAATATCCATGTTTCAAATACGAGAAGTGACAGGCAACATTCCAGCTATCGGAGCTGACTATACTAAAATACCCAGACCCCAATAGTTACGGGTGTCTCTGATCTAGCAATACATACACGTCAGTGTTAAACAAAAGAGAGAAGAAGGAAGTTGAAATCCGATATACTTTCTATTGTACAAGCTAAGCGACACGCAACAGGGTATTGGCTGAGGCTGTAGAATACATCGACTGCCCCTATACATTGAAATCCAACATACTTCCTATTGCACAAGCAAAGCGATACCCAAAAAGATACGCCCTGTTGGCTGGAGCTGTATAATACATCGGCTACACCTCTACAGAGGGGTACAATCTCCCAATGCGGCCATCTGTTGGCCGCGAGTGGTGACCCGTGATTATTAAGGACGAATCTTGGGGGCTAAACAATTCCTGACATGCAACACTCTACTTTAATCCATATTTAGATATAAGGAAGGAGAGACGATAAAAATTATGGGCCCACGGGAGCTCTCAAAAAATAATAAGATGCCTGACCCAAAACTAACTTTCAAACCAGGCAAAAGTAAAAGTATAAAAGAAAATATGCAGCCTATATGCTCAACCAAAGAAAAATTTTCTCAGCCCCAAGGCAGGCTGGACTCACCCCTACTTTCTCCTAAAAAGGAAGGAGAGATAATAAGAATTATGGGCACACAGGAGCTCTTAAAAAATAACAAGAAAATGCCTGACACACTCACAAATTCTAAGCTAAAGAAAATCAAAAAGAGAGTGAATAATAAAAGACAAAATAAGAAAAAATTTAAATGCGGTCCTCTACCCACTACTATTGGTCTTGGGTATGACCTTAAACTACATCCTACAACACATACTGGATATGAAGTAAAAATACATCCTACTACCAACAACCGGGGTCCTGGGTAAGACCTAAAACTGCATCCGAAAACAAGACACCCAAGCTAAAGGACCCTTGATTAAATCCCTAGCACCTATATGATCGTCTTGACCCTATTGCCCTTATGTCAAGCCCCTAACCATTTATCATGTATGTGCTAGAAGGCGGAGGCTGGAAGTCCATCTTGAGTATGACGTTAAACTGCCTCTAATGGGGAAATTCCAATTCTGGATCTTTGGGGGAGTATGGATTAATCCCAGGTCCTCTCTGGTCGTACCTGTTAAAGTCCTATCTATGGGTTGAATAGAAAAATGAGTTTTTTTTAAAAAACGGGTCTAAAAGTATTGAGTTTTAAAAA
>CM042168.1:42958817-43003704 GCA_023376005.1 Doryteuthis pealeii
CATATATTTGCTAGTATATATAATTTAAAAAAAAATACACGCAAACTGTTTCAGAGGGTGTTTGAACTCGGCTCGCCGGTTCGATTTCTTTTTTTTTTTTTTTTTTTTTTTTTTTTTCGTTAGGCCGCCATGCACTTCCGAAATACATTAATGTTAATGTTTTCGTTCTTACCTGTTGGCAAATGAAACGAAGAAATAATTCAAGCACAATGCGGCGGCGGTGGTGGCGACGGCGGTGAACCGTTTCTTCATGCAAATTGGATGACCTTCATGAGGCAGGACGCCAGATATGACACGTTCGCCCAAGGCAGCGAACAGAAGCCGTTATGTATGAAAGGTATTCGTGATATGAGAACAATGATGATGCGAGGGCATTGATACATTCACCATCAAATCAAGGGACAAATACACTTATATATTATATATATATATGTAAAGTCGTCGGGGTCGCCTAAAGTCAGTATCAGCCCGACAGCGAGGGAGTCTATCCCCTTTTCAATAGCGCTAGACCAAAAAGATTATTTTAGCGTCTGAGGTGGAGCACCACACCTACCATCATCTCCTTACTTTACCGCACAGATCCCTGTGCTACTCATACGCTGAGCTGGCGAAGGCCGTTATTGAACCCGGAACTTTATGATTCCTAGCCGAACGCTCTACCGGCTGAGCTAAAGTCGGCCCTTATATATATATATAATATATATATATATATATATATATATATATATGTGTGTGTGTGTGTGTGTGTGTGTGTGTGTATGTGTGCGTGTGTGTGTCTGTAGGTGTGATGCAATGGTTTACGTGGTAGGAAATGGACACGATGACCCAAGTTCAAATTCTTTGTCGAGGCTGTTTGCATTACACATGACGCTAATACCCTTGGGAAAGGTATGCACCCAACTACTTTCCCTCCAGCTATTGGCAAATAGTAGGTCAGACTGGGCTCTTTAACCTTGGCTAAGTAACAAGTCTAGGTGAAGGGAATATATTTTTTTTTATGTTTTTTTTTTTAAGTTGGGCGTTATTACGAAGCATTAAAAATATATAAATGAATGAACTCGATATTATGGAGTATTGGATTCACTTATTTTTTATTATTATTTTTTGTCATAAATTTTCAGGTTCGTTTGATACCCTTTATCAAATGAATGAGTTCATTCATTTATATATATTTTAATGCTTCGTAATAACGCCCAACTTTTAAAAAAAACATTAAAAAAATATATACCGAGAGAAGCATTCGGAGACCACCTAAAATACAACATGAATATATATATATATATATATATATATATATATATATATGAATGACCGGTTTAGCTCAGTCGGTAGAGCGCCCGACCAGGAACCACATCGTTTCAGGTTGGATACCCACACTCGTCAACGCCAAAAACAATCTCCTAGCACTAGTGAAAAGAAGATAGACTCCCTCGCTGTCTGGGTGATACCGACTTTAAGCCACCCCGACGACTTTACTTACTTACTAAATATGTATATCTATTAATAATGGAGATTCGCTTCCGGTTTTTGTCTGTAACAAAAACCACTTCACTGCTTACGTCACATTACCTAAAATCGTCATAACATAGAATAAATACACTCAAAATTTGAACATGCAACATTAGACAGTCCTCATTGTTTTTTAAAACAAATTTTAATAAATACATGACTGGTATTATATATCTATATATAGTTTGTTTTATTTTAATACATATTTAAAGTTTACTTTTTAAATTGTTTTATTTTTTAATCCTTTAATGAATTTGAGGATTTTACTTACTTAGGGTACAAACTCGCTGACACTGAATTTTTAAATCCCACCCCTCAGGCAATATGTTTCAAAAATCTACTTTTACATCGCCCGGAGGGTGTTTTTTATTTTGCTAGTATATATAAATACTCTTAATGAGTCAGAGACAATCTACTTAGGCTTCTCCTAATGGATCATCAGGCTAATTCTGACTGCTTAAGGTTATTAATTATTCATTGACTCTACTTAGTGTAGTGAGCACTATATCATATTTAACTTGGGCAATTTTTCGGTATTTTTTTCTTTTGGCCATTTTTCAGGTGGTGCATATAATTTTTTTTTGGTTTTATAATATATTGTTTTTGTATATATATATATATATATATATATATATATATATATAGTATATTGTATTTGTATAAATATTGTTTTTGTATTGCTTTCTCCATGCGAAAATTTGTATGGCGTAATTACAAATTATAATGCCGGTTTTTTTTTCTACACTGTCAGCGTTTATAAATAAAGATAAATATATATATATATATATTATATATATATATGGTGGACTTTCCTATCATGAACGATAGATGAGGGTCAGCAGTGAGTGATTTGTTTCCTCTCATGTTGTGAATGCTATCAAGAAGACATTTTGTGTTTCCTCGAGTGTGTTAGCAGCCCAGCCTTGCTGCGAGTTGTGAAGCCACACTGACAAATGGGATTTCCTAAAGCGTGAGTCAAATGTGTTTCTTTTAAAGTTAAAGTTAAAGTTTTAAAGCTCAAACAGAACGCTTAGCATTTGGTAATTGTTCGTATAATATCTTCTTTGAAAGCCTGTTCTCATTCATTCTGACAACGTAACCAGCCACCTAAGCTGAACCTTTCCTAGTAAGGTTTCAATATATATATATATATATATATATATATATATATATATCCATTAAGTATCCATTAAGAATGAATTTTATTTTTATTTCAAAATTTTGTGGCATTAAATGACACACTGCATAAAACAAACCAAACCAAACCTTTCCTGTTTAGAAAGACTAAGAAAGTTAGCGTAATGAAGACAAGGAATCAACGACACGTCACCACCGATGGTCATAAGATGTCCCCATGTGTGTATGGGAGGGGTCATACACCTCTGCATGTGGTGTATTCTACAACCCATAGCCGACATGGCGCTCTTACTCCTCAGCATGGATGGAGTTGACGTATTCTAGGGTTACAGCCAACAGTGCGGTCATGCTACTCTGCAGGGGTACAGTTGTCGTATTCCACGGACTCCGCCGACATGGCAGTCATGCTACTCTGCAGGGGCGCAGTTGGCGTATTCTAGGGCTCCAGCCGACAGGGCAGTCTTACTACTCTGCAGGGGTGCAGTTGTCGCATTCTACGGCCTCAGCCAACAGGGTAGTCTTGCTACTCTGCAGGGCTGCAGTTGGCGTATTCTACGGTCCCAGCTGAGTGGTCTTGCTACTCTGCATGCAGTTGGCGTATTCTACGGTCCCAGCTGAGTGGTCTTGCTACTCTGCAGGGGTGCAGTTGGCGTATTCTATGGCCCCAGCTAACAAGGCGCTCTTACTCCTCTTCAGGGGCGCAGTTGGCATATTCTACGGCCCCAACCGACAGGCGTAAGAGTAAAGTGGACGACTGGATCATGTATTAATACACACCCAGGGGAACGAGCGCCTCGTCACGCGACTAACATGAGCGGATACGATCGCAATCAAATGTCATTAGGCGGAGTTTTATGACCAGGTAATTGCATCTGTGTAGCAATAACAGCTAAAGTAATGATCGCATTCATATTAAGAAGAGTGGAGACCATTTTGGAGGGGGGAGGCATGTAGAAGGGTTTCCGACCACGGATAACGAAGGGGTAATCATGGATGATTACGTAAGCGGGAATCATGGTGGCTGCTGTGGGGGGGGGGGAGTGGTGATGGTTGTGGAGATTGAGGAGCAAAGTTGCGGTATTTTTGTCACGCATCAGCAAATGACTGGGTATTAGCCTGCTGTGTTCCAGTCCCACTGCCAAATATTTCCTCTCTCTCTCTCTCTCTCTCTCTCAGATAGATAGATAGATGGCGAGATAAATACTGATATATATATATATATATATATATATATATATATATATATATATATAAATATATATATATGAACAAAAAGTGGAAGATGTAATATTATAAAAATTGAAAAAAACAGAAGTTTGCAGCCGCACAACCAAAAGCAGATGCTCGCAGAGTTTTGTTTTCATTAATAATTTATTTTTCCTTAAACCAACGAAAGTCCTGAGGAAACCGAAACACTGCAGCGTCGGCTTATTAAAAATCATTCGTTAATGAAACTCGTGTTTTTTCAATTTTTATAATATTACACACTCACACACACATACATACATATATATATATATATATATATATATATATATATATATATATAGTCATCCACAGACACGTGTTTCGACTTATCAAGTCTTTTCAGTGTGGCTAGACATTTGCAAGCTATCTACAACCGGGATTGAAATCCGATCGGTTCAGTGTCAGTCAGACACCTCAACCACCAGGCTGTCATCACCTACAGAATGCGAAGGGGGTTTTAACTGTTTTAATACATACATCGCTTTGTATGTAAAGGCCGCCATAGAGTGCTCCATCCTTTATATAGGAGAGCGTTGCGTATATATTTGAATCAAGGACCATGGTCTGAGGATGACATAGGCTAGAAACTGTCAGTAGCCAAGCGTTGACTCCATGTCCCCGGTATCTTAACTTAAATATTAAAGCTCTATCAATAGAATTAAGCAATTAACTCACGTTCCTTGTTGTTGTTTTTTGTTTTGTTTTTTCAAATTCGAAAATGCATGACTGCCCATTGGGGTCATACCAGATATTCGGCCGGATTGTAAATAACCCATGTCTCGTATTACACAATGACATCCGGATAACGAGTGACGTATTTGCAATTTCTTCATTATTTCAGTTGGGTGGAAACGACACGTATACTTCACATACTTTCGTGTAAAACAATACAAAACAACGTGGTGTTGGTGATGCTTTTTATCCCTCTCTTTGTTTTATTCATATGAAGTTACTTTTTTCTTAATTCTCTAATGTATGTTTCTTAATATATGGCAATTCAATTCAATTGTTGTTTGAGGGTGCTCCTCCACGTTTTGCTATTGTTGGAGATGGAATCGCATTAAATGATCTTCACAGGAACTCTTGTGAAATGGCAGAAATAAATTCTCCTATTACTCCTTCAAGTTCTTCCAAAGTCATTGGTTTTGTAAAGTAGACTTGCTCCTTCAACCCCAAAGAAAAAAGTTGCAGGGTGTTAAATGAGGGCTTCTGGCCGGCCACTCATGCAGACCACGTCTACCCATCCATCTTCCAGGAAATTTTTTTTATATAAGTTGGGTTACAAATGGAACAAATTAAATTTGTAAGTCAAGGTACCTTTTTGTATATCCAAAATTTAGTAAGGTTGTTTAAAATTATATTGTTTATCTATTTAAAAACAAATGAATATACAAAATGTTGATTATCAAAATATTCCCCTTCAGCCTGTTTACATTCAATTTACCTTTCTAGCAAATTTTATGTATATATATATATATATATATATATATATATGTGTGTGTGTGTGTGTGTGTGTGTGTGTGTGTGTGTGTGTGTATGTATGTATGTATATATATATATATATATATATATATATATATATATGTGTGTCTATGTATATATATGTCTATGTATGATTATATGTGGATATGCGTATATATGGATTATATGTATTTATATATTGTTTTAATCTTCTTACTTTTCTAACATTAATATTCCATATGAAATACGTCATATCTTTGTTAACTTTTCGTTCTCCGCCTATTCACGTTCATGCATGCGTCATCTTATGATCTTCACCTTCAATTTTTGCACATGCAATGATCACGTCATTGGCTTTCGTAAACAAACGTGCATATAAAAATTAACGGTTAATAACATCGTATTCACACATTCACTATACACTTAACATCTTTCATTTTGTCCCTCACATAAACATTACTTAACAGTGTCCTGAAGATGGTACAATATACCGAAATGCTTAAGTATTGACATATAAAATTGTTTCCCCTAATCATAACACCCTGTGTTTGTTATATTTTTTAAAGATTTTCTTCTTATAATATATATATATATATATATATATTAAATTTTTACTTGAAGGCACTTACAACGCATGTATCGCATAAAATTCGATACTTTTTCTTATAGAAAATAAACTTGACAAGTGTAATCCCAACAAAGGATGGCTCGATGTGTAGAATACCGTACAGACTGTTTCAAACAGTCTGTACGGTATTCTACACATCGAGCCATCCTTTGTTGGGATTACACTTGTCAAGTTTATTTTCTATAAGAAAAAGTATCGAATTTTATGCGATACATGCGTTGTAAGTGCCTTCAAGTAAAAATTTAATATATACTTTATTCAGCAGCGTTTCTAAAAAATAAACAAACATCCAAAAATCTTATATATATATATATATATATATATATATATATATATATATATATATATATATATATATAAAGAGAAACAGGAAAGAAAAGAGAATTATGAATTTAAAGCTAAAAGATATGCATCCAACTACTCTCCATCCAGGTATGGATAAATAGGTTTTTAATTCGTTCAATACATTAGTGGCAATGCCCTGAGTATGACGTTAAACTGCCTCTAATGATAAAGTTTCCAATTGACTCACGTTCCTTGTTGTTGTTTTTTTGTTTTTTGTTTTTTTCAAATTCGAAAATGCACGAATGCCCATTGGGGTCATACCAGATATTCGGCCCGATTGAAAATAAGCCATGTCAATAAAATTTTCCTAATGGGGTCACTTGTTGGCCGTGGGTGGTGACCCGTGATGCTCAAGGACGGAGTCCTAGTTGCTGAGCAGTCCATGATATGCAAAACTCAACTTTGGCCTTGCATTTAATGGTGAGGTTCCAATTTTGGAGTTTCGCATAGTTTGGAGTACCTGTTCATCTACATTACTCCCAGGTCCACTCTGACCCGGAGTGGCAGTACCTGTTAGAGTTCCATCTATGGGTTAAATAGAAAAAATGAGCTTTTAAGAATGTGCTAACGAAAAGATTTAGTTTTAAAAAATTGAATACCCATAAAATATATAGAGAAAAAAGTCTTCGGCATAAAATACCCCAACAAGGATTGATATGCCGTAAATACCAACAAATCACTTTGAAAAAAACCTTTTTGCTTATTTTTTAAATTCATTTATTTTTCTTTTCTTAGATTCTTTTCTTTTCCTTTTTTCTTTTTTTTTTCTTTTTTTTCTTTTTTGGGTTTTTTTTTGTTTTGTGTTGTTTTGGTTGTTTTTTTTCGGTGTTTTTTATTTATTTCTTTTGTTTTGTTTTGTTTTTGGGGGGTGTTTTCTTTTTAGTTTTGTATTGTTTTGGTTGTTTTTTGGGGTGTGTATTGTTTTGTTTTTATGGTTGTTTTTTGCTTTGTTTTGTTTTTGTTGTTCTGTTGTTTTTTTTAGTTGTTTTGTTTTGTTTTTTGTTTTTTTTTTTTGGGGGAGTCGTTTTGTTTTGTTTGTTTGGGGGTTTTTTTTTTGGGGGGGGTTCCTTTTCATTCATAAATCTTTCCTTTGTTTTTCTCCAATTTACTCTCAGCATATTTTTTAATTCATTCTCCTTTTGATTTTTCTTTATTTTAATTCATTCGTTGTTGTTTTTTTAAGGGGATAATTGTTTGTATCAATTGTATTGTTTGTGTCACCAACGTGACGCTAAATAACGCTAGCGGCTTTTGAGGAGCGGATGGCTGTATATGAATTACAATTTAAAAAATATGTAGCGTCATATGCAACGTGATGTAAACTAAAAATTGTATTTTCCTTCTTTCTTTCTTTCTTTCTTTCTTTTAAACAATCTACTTTTGAAAAAGCACCGGTCGAAAGGGCCTTTAAGTTTCCTTCTTTTTTTTTTCTTTTCTCTTTCGCTCTGTTAAATTGCTGATCAATAAAAGTATGTTATTTTTAAAAATTTTATATAAATTCAGCTGTACCAACAATTTGTTTATATATATATATATATATATATATATATATATATATATATATATTATATATATTGGAGGATATGTGCTTAATTGAAGTCGTACCTAATTTTGAAAATTAATTAGTTAATAATTAATGAATTTTAGGCGGGCATATATGTTCAAATGTAAGGCTAAACGAATCGAGAAAATGTCAATCCCTGAATGTACATTTCGACCTATTAGGTCTCATCAGCAAGGTTATAGACATGGGAGACTGCTCCGTGTGTGACTCGAAACCTCGACTGTTTGGTGACAGGCGAAGTCTCTAACCGTTACACTGGCAGCTTGACAGTCGAGGTTTCGAGTCACACACGGAGCAGTCTCCCATGTCTATAACCTTGCTGATGAGACCTAATAGGTCGAAATGTACATTCGTAATTGTTGGCTTAAAGCCATATAAAAATAAACACATTTGTTTGTTTACTTAACCTCATATATATATATATATTATATATATATATATATATAGAGAGAGAGAGAGAGAGAGAGAGAGAGAGAGATTATAACTAGTATTTTTTCTACAGGATAGCAAGTGTAAATAATTTCTAAATAACTTGATGTGAGTTATAATTTTATCTTTCAACTTTTTTTGTCATACAATATTTTAGTGTGTGAAGAAAGGTAGACAAACACGGGATGTTGTAGAAAATGGATGTTTATTGTAGGTAGTTATGTCGACGTTGTAAAAAGAAATTGAGTTTACAAAATAATTGAGTACCCATCAAGAATGAATGTAACAAAACGCCTTCGGTATAGAATGACCCAACACGGTTTGACATGGCGTAAAATCGAATAGCCAAACTTTAGTAGACCAGCGGTTTTCAAACTATGGGACCCGACACTTCAGTGGGCTACGAAATAAATAAATTGGGACGCAAAGTAAAAATAGATCGTGAAAATAAGAAGAAAAAAAAACACCATAATTTAGGCTTGGTTATTGTAATGTACACTCCACAGTCTAGGAAGTGACTACAGGGGGGGGGGCTTTTCCTGATTCTTTCTTTATCGCTTATGTCATCCGTTTTCCGCAAAAAACTCGTAATTGTAGTTTTACCCCTATCATCATCATCATCATCATCATCATGTTAGCAGCACGGATGTCCATGAAAATCTCTCGCCAACTGTCCCTATCATTCATTGCCCCCGGCAGGCTGTCTACACAGTATCCTGCATTCGCAGCAGAGCTGGTTAATGTCAGACTGTTAGGTCACCTAAAGAAAAAGAGTTGCTTCCCTTACTGTGACGAGACCGAAAGGCAGCCCTATGAACAAGCGGATTCCCAGACCCCACAAACAAAGCGTGTCAGGATATGTTTGGCCTGTGGCGAGCGGCTACGGATACCCGAACTCGCTACCTCCTCGTAGCTGAGGTATTGTTAGTACAGACCCAAATAAAGTATATCCGAATTTGCATAAGAGCATCCGAACGAGCAGAAATAAAGACGGACTGACGCTGACAGGGCGAGTGAGGAAGAAAGTGTTTGGACGGCAATCTGAAGACTGCTGTTTGATGTGAGAGTGGCGTATTCAGTTGGGAAAGGAATTGCATTTCGTTTGCTGGAGAGACTTTCAAAGGATTGATATTACCTTGATTTTTGGACCCCTATCGAAAGACTTACTTTGGCTTAAAATAACCCACAAGGATTCATATGCCATTAAACACCAACCAATCAAGCTAAAAATCGTCGTCTTTCCACTTTGAATTGTTTATTTGAAAATGAAAATTATGTTCAGTAAAAATAGGAATGAAAGAAGTAAGAAGTTAATTTCTGTCTTGACAAATACAGCTTCTGTTACAATACTTTTTTTTTTTTTTTTTTGCTATATCTCGTACACTGAACGAGACTTCGGTGAGATTTGTTCGCGAAACGGCGCCAGCCGAGAACCAGAAGGGAAATTACTACCTAGCAACGCTAATGTTAAAATATAACGCGAGCCGTGGTTAATCTTAAAAGTTTTAATATCCGACTGGCGGCGAGGCGAGCTATTTTAAGAGAACACTTTCTTCCAGCTAAGAGGCTGACTCTTTACAGAAAGTAGTCAGCCCGGAAAAGAAGTGTTCCACAATCTATATCCATTATACATTTAGCAGGCAAAGAGAACTCAAAGAAGAACGGCCTGGCTTCTTTGCAAGTCATGAATTTCTATAGGGCGGCCATTTTGGTTAGATCGGTTGGAAATTATTTACGATGCACAACATGCAAGAAGCTTAATTCAAAACCTTGTAGCAGTTGTCTCATTAATTCTATTCCCTGCGAGTTTTTTTAACACCAATTTCAGTTGGTGGTCTCTAATTGGAGTCTGAGTGACAGCAAATCTCCTCAGGTTTCTAAAATTCCCCGAAGCCTGTTAGCTGATCTTAATAATTCTGTGTTCTGAATGGCCTCGATTCGTCCTCTGATTTTCAATTTCTCCAGTCTTCTTTTCAAGCTCTTTGGGGCCGTTCCAAGGGCCGCAACTAGAATTGGGGCTACTTTCAACTTCATGTTCCAAAGATTGTCGGGGTTTCTTCTGGGGTTTTTTCTGTTTTTCGTTTTTTGGGGTTTTTTTTGTGGGGGGTCAGTTCTCTGGTCAAATGGTTAGAGTCGTACGAAATGGACTCGTCGACCCGAGTTCAATTCCTGGGCGAAGCTGTTTGCATTTCACATAGCGCTAATACCCTTGGGAAAGGTATGAATCCAATTCTTCCTCCAGTTATGGGCAAATAGCAGGGTAGATTGGGCTCTTTAAACATGGCTAGGTAACCAGTCTATGAGAAGGAAAACTCCGAAACCTGTTAAACTCCGCTTAAGAAATTGACCTTGTGTAGCATCCTGCTCGTGCGGAGGGGTTGGTATAATATATATATATATCAAGTATTCCAATCTAATACAAATATTTTTCACACAGGTGTACGTTTTCAAGTATTCCTATCTAATACTAGTAATCTATACACAATTATATGGTTTTTGCAGCAACTATAATTGGTTCTACTTTCAGTTTCATGTTCCAAAGTTTATCGGGGTTTCTTCTGTGTTATTTGTTTTGTTTTTTGTTTTTTTTTTGTTTTTTGGGGTGGGTGTTTTTTTTTTTTCAGTTCTCTGGTATCGTCCAAATATTTGTCCATCTTTTCGCTTTCTTTTATTTTTGCTCTGTGATTTATCGGAACAGCAAAATCCATAAAATGACAATTACTCTTCTTTTCTTTTCTTTTCTTTTCTTTTTTTTTTTTAATTATACTCTTGCATGAAATCTCAGAATTTATTTCAATTCTTCCTCTGATTTCCAGTTCCTCTAGTCTCTTTTCTAAGCTTTTGGTAACCGTTACAAGTGCACCAACTACAATTGGTATTACTTTCACCCTCATATTCCACAGCTTGTTCAATTTTTTAGCAAGGCCCAGGTAAGTGTCGGGATCTTGTCTTCACCCTCTGATCTGCTGGAACTGCAAAATGTTGACAAGTTCTTTTTTTTTTTCTTTTTTTTTTTTTTAATTAACACTTGGTCTGATCTTCTTGCATGAATTAGATGATTCGTTTGTATCTCAAAATCCCAGATAATTTTATGTGTCTTATTCTCTATGACAGATTCTGGTTTATGCATATACCATCTGTTCATATGCTCAAAATTTCATATCTTGAACAATTTTCAGTGGATCCCCTTTCCATCCAGTCGTGCCAAGTTGTGTACTCTTCTGAGTATTCCAGCTGATTTCAAAAATGCTGTTGTCGGGATGGTTTCAATTCTTTCCGGTTCCTCTAGTCTCTTTTCTAAGCTTTTGGGGACCGTTCCAAGTGCACCAACTACAATTGGTATTACTTTCACCCTCATATTCCACAGCTTTTTCAGTTCTCTGGCAAGGTCCAGGTAAGTGTCTATCTTTTCAGGGTTTTTGGAGTTTCATCTTCACCCTGTGATCTACTGGAACGGTAAAATCTACTAGTTGACAAGTTCTCTTTTTTTTCTTTCTTTTTTTTTCTTTTTTTTTTTTTTTTTGTTCGTCTGTACTATTTCTTGTCGGACTCGGGAACCTTCTCAGACACGGGAACCTTGTTGTAAGAAGGTTCCCGAGTCCGAGAAGGTTCCTAGTCTGACAAGAAATACCTGAAGGCCGGAGGGTATATCGGTCGAAACGTTGTATAGATAACAATGAAGATGCGGACAATAGTCCGAATAATACAAATAAACTAAAAATTTCTAAAGATCCAAAATAATCCTACGATTAAAAAATGTAAATAAAAAAGAAACAATTCGTAAAAAAATGGAACAAGGGGATGAAAAAAAAGAGGAGAAAATGAATGAAAATTACGTGTAAATAAGAAAGAATAATTATAAGACAGAAGAAGGAGTATGTAGCATGTAAATGACAAAGAAATAAATAAAGAAGAATCATGAGAAGAAGAAACAAGCAGCAGCAGCAGCAACTATAAGAAGGAAACGGATGAACAAAAGAAAGAAAAAACATAAATTAAAAGCTTGGAAGAAGGAGAGGGTGTAAGAGAAGACGACGAATGAAATAACACTTAAATTTAGAAATAAATAAATAAAGAATAATCAAAAGAAGAAGAGCAACAACAACGAAACGGATGAACAAAAGAAAAAAAGAAGAAAAAAGAAAGAAAGAGATATCATAAAATAAAATCTAGGAGGAGGGGGGAGAAAGAGAAGGAGACGTATGAAAATAACACTTTTATAAGAAAGAAAGAAAGAATAATCAAAAGAAGAAATTTCGGCTGAAGAAGAAGAAGAAGAAGAAGAAGAAGAAGCAAAGAAAAGAAAAGAAGAAAGAAGAAGAAGAAGAAAGAAGCAAAGAACAAGAACAAGAACAAAAAAGCGAAGAAGAATGCAAAGAAGAAGAAGAAAAACAAGAACAAGAAAGCAAAGAAGAAAAAGAAGAAGTAGAAAGCAAAGAAGAAGAGGAACAACAACAACAACAACAAAGTGAAGAAGAAGAAGAAAGCAAAGAAGAACAAGAAGAAGAAGAGAAGAACGCAAAGAAGAAGACGAAGAAGAAGAATTCAAAGAAGAGGAACAACAACAACAAAGCGAAGAAGAAGAAGAAAAGAAGAAGAAGAAGAAGAAGAAGAAGAATCGTTCTTAGATCTACAAGCCAAACTTGGACTGCAGGGAGACTTTCAGATCTATGTGGTGCGATATTTTGCCAATACCCCCAAAACTCTTCCACCCCTACCCGCCACAAGACAATCCCCTGGAGACCCCATTGGGAATGTGACGATCACACAACACACAAAGCTCATTAAATAGCGATCAAGAATTGGACCAAGAAATACAAAAATTTACAATTGAATGACAAATATGTGGGGTCTGCATTCACACTAGACATCACTTTTTAATTATACTAGATTCTTGATAGAACGGAAATAACTATGGAATTATACGGTCTTGACAAAGAAACTTGCTTTTTGGTTTTTATTAAGATAAAAATCTTGGAAAGGAGGGACAAGATCAATTCGGAAGGAATTAGATTAATATCACATTCTTGTAATAATCACAGACTTCAGATTTTATTCACAAAGGAATAAAAGAATAAGAGATTTCATTCAAGAATGAATAAAAAGAATTTTAGAATTCATTCAAGAATGAATAAAAGAATTCATTTAAGAAGGAATAAAAGAATAAGAGATTTCATTCAAGAATGAATAAAAAGAATTTCAGAATTCATTCAAGAAGGAATAAAAGAATTTCAGATTTCATTAAAGAAGGAATAAAAGAATAGAGGAATTCATTCAAGAAGGAATAAAAGAATCACATATTTCATTCAAGAAGGAATAAAAAAATTACAAATTTTATTCGAGAAGGAATAAAAGAATTTCAGATTTCATTTAAGAAGGAATGAAAGAATTACAGATTTCATTCAAGGAGGAATGAAAGAATTTCAGATTTCATTCAAGAAGGAATGAAAGAATTTCAGATTTCATTCGAGAAGGAATAAAAGAATTTCAGATTTCATTCTAGAAAGAAATAAAAGAATCACATATTTCATTCAAGAATGAAATAAAAAATCATAAATTTTATTCTAGAATTGTGAGGTCTGCAATTTTAACCTATTACAACTGAATGTATCTTGGACCCCCACCTAAATCCTCTATAAGCGACAGCCTGCTTCACTACGACTGAGCTATACCTGCTACTGGATGGATGTGAAATAAACTTTTTGGTTTAAGAATCGTGAGAAACGGGAATCGAAATAAGAAGACAACAGCATTTTATTGCTTTATCAAAGGATTTAGAACTGTGCTAAGTACAAGCTTCCTATGCTATTCACAACCAATTAAAGAAAAAATATGTTAGCAGATTTCTTCTCGGCGGAAAATCTGGGCGTGGTTTTGTTTTATCGCGTCTTAGCTCTTAGCGAGACGCTCCACTTGAAAGATGACCTCACAATAATGCTTATACAATAAAAATAATAGTATTTACTCTATATTGCTTAGACGTAGAGATTTAGAAATATATCTTAATAGAATTTGCGAACCGATGCGTTTTTCTAAAAAAAGAGAAAAAAATTCGGTTCGTACGACGTATGATCAAAATGTATAGAAACTGAAGTCTTTTTAAAAATTTTGTTGTAACTTGAGTATCCTTTATTCGTCATTTAGTAGCTTCAAGACTATCGACAAAGACACTTTCCTGTACGACTTTCGTCCTTGCTTGTTTTGTATTGTAAATGTTGGAGGTTGCTCAGACAATAAAGTCTGTATTTGTTATAACTCTTGTTGGAATTCGTTTTATATGAATTTGAAAATTCACCCGTGTTAGGTGGCTTTCTGAGCTTACTAACGCATTATAAGAAAATAGTGTTAGCAACTGAAGTTAAAACTACTATTTAATTCTTATAACATCATTGAAATTTTGTAACGAAGAAAAAAATCCAGTTTTTGATTTTTTTTTTACTTTAAAATAAAGCAACAACAAAAGATACCACACTAAACTGCTTTTATGATGAGTCTCCCGTATTAGAGTAGAATTGGGCTGTCCTATTAAGTAATGGGGGCTTCTACAGGAACCATTAAACTATAACACACTTTCAATAGTATATAAGAACCTAATATATATTACTGGTTAAATCCTACTTAACGGACATAAATTTCACCATCGTATGTCACCCGTCGAAAGAAAAAAATACTAAAAATCAAGGAATTTACCGAAGTTAATGAAGTATTCAGTGTTGATACATTAATGACTGAAAAATATAATGCACCAGTTATTTTATTTAAAAACTTTTACATATTTTTACATTTTTTCATGTCAATTAACTTTGAACCACGTATATTTGTGAATCTGTGTTACGCCTTAAAGATATGTGGTTCAAAGTTAACTGACCTGAAAAAATGTAAGAGTTTTCAAATAAAATAACTGGTACATTATATTGTTTATTCATTAATATATCAACACTGAAAATTTCATTAAATTCGGTTTATTCCAGGATTTTTAGTATTTTTTTCTTTCGATGGGGTGACATACGATGGTGGAATTTATGCCCGTTAAGTAGGATTCAACCATATTAGTAATCGAACCTCAAACAAAAAAATAGTATAATTAGTTATTAAATTTCGTAAAAGTTTTACTGGGGGATTTATTTTACAATGCAAGTGTCATGATTGACCCCTAATGTTTGCCCTTCTGGTTAGGTAAACTGTATCTTATGATATGTTTAACCCTAAGTGGACGTCTGGCTTATAGATTTGCCAGCTGTGAAATATACACCGAGAGAGAATTAATCGAAGATCTATTCTTGAAATAAACTGATAAAGGAATTATCTATTCCTTGTTTTATTGCAACAATAAAACCCAGAGATAACCGCGAAGCATCTTTTTTTTTGTCAATATATTACGGTAATGTAATTACATCTCACCACCCACAATCTGCCAACGGAAGAGTGGAGGCGTTTGATGGGCAAGTGAGGCGAGAGTTCAACTCAAATTGAAACGAGTGGATCCCCATGGTGGTTAACATGCTGGATAATGACATCGTAGTTAGCTAGTTCGAATTCCAATCATACTATCACGTTCACTTTTTGGACTAGTAGTATTCTTTTGGACTAATAGTAAGTAAAGTCGACGGGGTGGCCTAAAGTCGGTATCAGCCACACAGCGAGGGAGTCTATCCCCTTTTCAATAGCGCTAGACCAAGGAGATTGTTTGGGGCGTCTTAGGTGGAACGCCACATCTACCATCTTCTCCTTACTTTACCGCACAGATCCCTGTGCCACTCATACGCTGAGTTGGCGAGGGCCGGTATCGAACCAGGAACCTTGTGGTTCCTAGTCAAACGCTCTACCGACTGAGCTAATTCCGACCCCTTATTTCCCCCGGATATAGGTTAGCTCAGTTGGTAGAGCGTCCAACTAGGAACCACAAGGTTCCGGGTTCGATACCGCCATCTCAGAGTATGAGTAGCACAGGGATCTATGCGGTAAAGTGAGGAGCTGATGGTAGGTCTGGTACTCCACTTCAAACGCAAAAAACAATCTCCTTGTCTAGTGCTGGTGAAAAGGGGATAGACACCCTCGTTGTCTGGCTGATACCAACTTTAGGCAACCCCGATTACTTATTATTTAATTCAGTTGGTTTGTTGGGTTTTACTGTATGTGAACCCTTGTGCGGATATTTTATACTGAAGGTCTCTTATTTTATTAATTCCTGATTTGAGAGTACTCTATTGGAGAGAGAGAGAGACAGACAGACAGACAGAGAGAGAGAGAGAGAGAGAGAGAGAGAGACCCAAACCTGTCAGTTTCTTGCATTCTTTTTGAAGAGGATGAAAAAAATGTTAACTCAATTTTTAAATACATTTTGAAAACGCAATTAATTTTTTATTTAACCCATAGATGGGACCCTAACAGGTACTACCACTCCAGATCACAGTGGACCTGGAGCAATAGCAATGAATGGGTACTCCACAATCCCCAGAATTCCAGAATTTAAATCTTACCACTAGATGCAGTTTAACGTCATACCCAGGACACTAAGACCCTCGGTCACGGGTTTGCCATAAGAGCAATACGGCCGGGATTATCATATAGGTGCTAGGGCTTGACGTGACCTGCCTATTGATCGGAGAGGGCCTCTCCGACTGTGTGACTAGCCCAAGTTAGGGACACAGTGGAATTTTGCATGTCAAGGACTGCTCAGCCACCAGGATTCCGTCCTTAATTGTTTGCCCCCGATGACTTACTACTTAGTTATTCTTATATATGATAGCTTTGGCATTGAATATCCCAAGAAGGTTGATCAGCCAGTAAAAAAACAAAGAAAGAAAGAAAAAAGAAGCAATTTAAAACAACGAGTTTTAGTAGTGATACTCCGGCAGTAAAACAAAGCGGACACGTTCTTTTTAGGCAATGAAAATAATAAAAACATTTTTCTAAAATCATAATCCATTTTACGGACTTTCTTTTTTATAATATCTTATTATAATGGAGATTGTGGGTTTGTCTGTCTGTAACCGAAACTATATTACTATACAAGTCACAATTCCCTTTAGTTATTTACACACATTCTCCATGGTTTTATTTTTTTTTTAAACCTCAATTATTAGTAAAATTGTCTTACATTATTAAGACTGTTAACAATATCTACATACTATTAACATGCAATTATATTTATATATTCAACGAAATAGCGGTTTACAGTATGAATGGGAAGGCTAATTTGCAATCCTAAAAAATTGATTTTAATAAATATATGCTTAGTATTATTGATTTCTAATTGTTTGGTTTTATCTTAATGAATATGAGACAAAAATCTCGGGGATAAATCTTAACAGAAATCTATTAAACTAAAGAAATAACTGTAAATTTTATTCTTTTCTTCTATTTTAACTAAATAGTTAAATTAGGGAAAATTTACCACTGAAAGACGGAGTAAGGGAAAATGGTGGAACAGTTAGTTTCAAAGTTGTTCTTTTTCGATTATACCCTCTTTTCCAAATATTTTTATCTGAATTCTTATTCAGTTTCATTAGCCTTTCTAATTTAATATGATATTTTATTATATTAAAACTTAAATACTTGCACCCGGAGGGTGCATATATTTGCTAGTATATATATATATATATATATATATTATATATATGTATGTGTGTGTGTGTGTGTGTGTGTGTGTGTGTGTGTGAAGAAAGCTGGAGTTTATATATGTACTATATACATTTATAATTGTGTGTGGGGGTATTTGGGACAGTTTCCTCCCTTAATTTGCATATATACCTGTTGGTAAGTAGAACGAGTAACCTCCTCTTGGTAGTACTCTTCCTCTTCAGTAAGAAAGGAGGTTTAAAAAAACAAACGTATTCATTGAACAACGTGATCCAGGCTTCATTCCTTTTTCAAACGCACAATGTGTAAAGAAAAAAAAAAGATAGAAAGAAATCAAATGAATTAATATAGAAAAAGTAAGTATGACAATTTAATTTTGTTTTTTGATATTTATAATTGAATATGCTCTGATGATGACGACATGTTTATATGGCTGGACTTTCACAAAAGTGTCAAAATTAGGGTGACCCAGAAAAAACAGAACTTACAAATTTTGTAATAAAACCGTTAATTTTAACCATGGAGGTCATGGGTTAAATTTGGGGTTTAGGGTTAGTTTAATGAGAAAATGAATAAATAATTTAGGTTCTGTTTTTTTCTGGGTCATCCTGTATACCGGTGACTTAGAAAAAACAGACCCCACAAATTTTGTAATAAAACTGTTAATTTTAACTCGGGGTGTTTAGAGTTAGGGTTGGGGTTTAAGGTAAGTTTAATGGGAAAATAAATAATTTGGGTTCTGCTTTTTCTGGGTCACCGTAATTTTGACACCTTTGTGCAAGTTCAGACGTATAAACAACGTTTGAGATGCCTTTAAAAGATGAAAAAAAACCTAGCTCCTCCAAAGAGGGGCGGTTTGTAAACTCATTCAGATGGCCGGTCTGTAAAATAAAAACAGATAAACGTGGGAACCAAATGTAAATGTTTGCTTTTATATTTCTCAGGTTGACTGCCTAGGGGCGGCCTAATGTCGGTATGAGCCATACAGCAAGGGAGTCTATCCCCTTTTCAATAGCGCTAAACCAAGGAGGTTATTTTAGCGTCTGAGATGGAGCGCCACACCTACCATCAGTTCTTACTTTACCGCACAGATCCCTGTGCTACTCATATGCTGAGTTGGCGAGGGCCGGTATCGAACTAGGAATCCTGTTGTTTCTAGCTGAACGCTCTACCTTAATTGTACAACTCTTATCATCTTCTAACACACTCTCATTAATCCGTTTTTATAATAAAGAAGGAAAAGGGGGTAAAAGGACATGCTACACACAAAAATATATTAAGAAAGAAAGATAATAGAGGAAAGATAGAGAAAGGGATTGAGCGCGCGGAAGCGATAAGGCTAATCTGTTTCAATCGAAATAGATGAAAAGAAGAAAAAAAGAAAGAAGTGAGAGATAATAAAATCAAGATTGTTACGCTTTTTACATATTGAACTATAAGCAATAGCTCTTAAATAAACATATCAAATATTGTAATAATTGAATTCTCATACCGTGGTAATCTACAAGTCAGCTAGTATATATATATATATAAGCCTCGCTTTGTTTACATAAGTTTGAGGCCTCTAGTGAATTATAGAAATGTAGCGATTAAATAGTCTCCTATATTTGACATATGGCCGTACGGGTAGGGTTGGTGAACTAGTTCTTTCGGGTCTAGGTAGCTGTCTGATAGGTGATACCTACGTGTCTGTAGTGTGTGTGATATCGATTAATGTGATATCGTCGTTTCTTTACTCATTTTTCCTCATATTGTGATTCAATTCCTTTTCCATTTTTACACACACATTATATATATATATATATATATATATATGGGGGGTGTTGGCTGTCAACTCGTCTTCGAGTAAGACCATTTCCTGTTTTGTTCTTTTTTTGTTTTTATCATAGTTGGGTGCCAGTAGCATTTGACACTCTATCCTTGTGTTTTCTCAGATGACTCACCAGGCCAGTCCTGGAGAGACATACTCTTTCCACATAAACTACGTGTTGGAACTTCTCCACTTTCAATGTTGCTTGGGTGAAAACTACCCTTTCTAATAGCCCGCTTCAATTTTTGAGAGAGAGAGAGAGGGGGGGAATAGAAGCTATTGTCATCTGAGAGAGAATCAGAAAGGGTAACCATTATCATCACGAGAGAGAGAGAGAGGGGGTGGGAGAACCATTATCACGCAGAGAGAGAGAGAGAGAGGGAGAGAGAGAGTAAAATAAATACATTTACTCGCATCTTATTTGTAGTCCAAAACTGTCAGTTTCATGCATTCTTTTTGAAGAGGATGAAAACATAGAATCGTCAGATGAAAAACGAGCTTGTCCCGATCTGACTGGTTGTATCTTTTCTTTACCCTCTGAAAAGTACAAGAGACTGACAGTTTGGGGGCAGCCAAAGAGTGATGAGGGTGGGTTACATTTTATTTGGGGTGTTATCCTGGTCTATTGGTTGGTATCATGCACATTTTGTAAAAAAAATGTATTATATATATATATATATATATATATTATATATATATATAAAGATAAATCTAATGAGTCAGACGAACCTACTATTAGTTTCGCTTAATGCTCTTCAGGGCTAAGTCAGATCCTAGCCCTGAAGAGAATTAAGCGAAACTAATAGTAGGTTCGTCTGACTCATTAGATTTATCTTTATTATTTGCTCTACTTAGGTATTGAGCACTTTTTACTTATTAGCTATTCTCCTAGCGGTTATATGAATATATATATATATCTTATATACATATATATATACATATGAATTGTTTTTCTCTTGGCCAAATACTGTACCAATAGATTATTTTTTGTTGGTACGACTTTCTTGGTCTTTTCTTTTTTTCAAAAATTTTTTCTCCCCGGTTGATGTTTGGTAGTATATTTTTACAATCAAACTATTTGCTGGGTTTTTTCTCACCGCAAGGATTTACCAACACGCTTGGTATATTATATATATATATGGTGTATATATAATATATATATATATATATATATATATATATATGAGGTAGGTAAAAGGATAGTGAACAAAAATAATAACTCAAAACACGTCTAAGAGTTGAAATATTTCGTCCTATTCATAAGGACATCTTCAGTCAAATGATTTTTTTTCAAAGCAAAAATTACGTACATGTGATTTAATGAGGGAGTGAGTTAGTAGCGGAAATGAAGGGTAGGGAGGTTAGGGGCGGAATAGTTAGTTACTATTTTTTTGTTCACTATCCTTTTACCTACCTCATACTGTCGGATTTTACTCCAACCATCCTATCTTCATATATATATATATTATATATATATATATATATATATATTATATATATAATATTGAAAAGGGCACTACCCAGATATGAAATACAGAACGATGGTAGGAACAAAATACCCTGAAGATTCGTGCTACTGCGAGAAACTTAAATTGGTAGTTTTTAAACCATTCGATTTTAAACGTGTATATATATATATATATATATATACTAGCAAATATATGCACCCTCCGGGTGCAAGTATTTAAGTATTAATGTAATGAAATATCGTATTAAATTAGAGGCAGATAAAAAGATATGTAACAGAGTGGGGGTATAATAGAAAAATATAAATGAAACTTACTCTTCCATCACTCCCGTCTTTCATTGCTGAATTTTACTTATTTAACAATTTAGTTAAATTAGGAAATAAAGAATAAATGACAGTTATTTTTTCTTGTTAATGGATTTCATTAAGATTCATTGAAGAGATTTTTGCTTATATTCATTAAAAAACCAAACAGTTAGAAATCAATAATACTAAGCACATATTTAATAAAAATCACATTTTTAATATCAATAGCAAATTAGCCTTCCCATTCACACTGCAAACCGCTATTTTTGTATATATAAATACAATTGCATGTTATTTGTATGTAGATATGGACAACACTAATAAAAGGTGAAGAAATTTTATTAATAATTGAGGTTTGAATATAAATAAAATCATGGAGAATGTGATGTAAATAACTATGTTAATTGTGACTCGATTAGTAATATAGTTTCGGTTACAGACAGAAAAACACACAATCTACATTATAATAAGATATATATAATAAGTATATATCAGTTTGTGTGTGTATATATAGTGTTTTGTGATCATAACCTGGTTGTTAGAGGTTCTTACTGATATAAAATCGGTCTAGTTTCGATCCCGACTTGACGCAGCCAGCAAAATCTATCCACACTGAAAAGATGATACATCGAAACAGGACTGTATATGGATGACTATATATATATATATATATATATATGAAGAAAAAGTGGAAGTAAATCCGATCATATGTAATGTTTAATTTTTTTTCATTAACGAATGATGTTTAATAAGCCGACGCTGCAGTGTTTTGGTTTGTTTCATTAATAATTTATTTTTCCTTAAACCAACGAAAGCTCTGAAGAAGGTTTGTTAAACAAACCGAAACCCTGCAGCGTCAGCTTATTAAACATCATTCGTTAATGAAACTTGTGTTTTTAAAAAAATTTTAAAGCATTACATATGATCGGATTTCAAGTTTTATAATATTACATATATGTATCTGTGTGTGTGTGTGTGTGGTGTGTGTGGAGAGAGAGAGAGAGAGAGAGAGTGATGGGGGAGGGATTAACAAAAATTGATAAGACAAATAGGTAGATTACTTTATAATCATCCATTTATCAAATTTTTGTCATCTACTTTTGACCTGAGCTTATCGTCGGGAGAAAGGTTTGTGATTAAAAATTGTTTTTAAAGTTGTTTATATATATATATATATATATATATATATATATATATATTATATATATAACAAATTTTTGGTAACAGCTAAACCTGTATAAGATTTTGAAAAATAACGACATTTTATTGATCAGCAAATTTCTTTTATTTTCGAAAGAGAAAGAAAAAAATAGAAATTTAAGGGCCCTTTCGACCAGTGCTTTGTCAAAAGTAACGACCGGTAGATCGTTTAAAAGCCACAATGTGAATCAGATTGGGTAAAAGAGAGAGTTGATACGCCGCAAAAGAAGCGGCAAAAAAGAAACTGGTAACATAGCATATTTCTTCATTGAAGGTAGGGGAGTCCACTTTTTTTTTTAATCCTTCGAAATATTGGATGAAATAAAATACAACGTGTGTCAAAAAAGTACCATGTTTAAAGCTATATTTACCTAGATAAAAATGAAGAATGATTGGAGCGTTATTTTTTTCAGAATACAAGGTGTGTCAAAAAGTACAAAAAATCTCGATACTTCTTGACACACCTTGTATATATATACATATATGTATATACATGTGTGTCTGTATATATATATATATATATATATATATATATATATATATATATGTGTGTGTGTGTGTGTGTGTGTATGTGTGTGTGTGCGTGAGTGTATATTTCAGTTAAGGTGGCGTGAACATGGAGACAACACCTTATTATAGATAGTTTCTCGTTTATGCGATCTTTGGACCAAACTAGAATTACTACAGAAGATCGCATAAGCGAGAAACTGTCAGTAACCAGGTGTTGAGTCTATTTCCACGCTACCTTAACTCAAATATAAATGCTCCATCAATAATATTAAGCTCTCTCTGCTTATTATCTACAATATATATATATATATATATATATTATATATATTATATATATGAGAAAAGGTGGAATGAAAACATCACACAATGCTGTTAAAGAAGAAAACAATTTATAATATAATCATAGCTGATACTGATAATATTTCGATTTTACAAAAATCATCATCAGAGCTCATTCACTCCCGTAGTTGTTTGGGTCGGAGAGGAAAGTCAAAATGAGTTTACAAAACAAAAACCTTAATACTGCAAAAAACGAAAGACGTTACAATATTCACCACGTGGACATTTCGCGCCATATATATGTCGGGCATGTCTCATGTATATCTTTTGTCAACAAATGTAGCGAATTTTTGAGATGTTGGCAACAAGACGAAACAATTTAAACGGAAGGGATGGGTGTTAAGAAATGTGACGGTTTGAATTCAAAAGACTTTTAGTAAAGGAATTTTTTTACGATTAATTGTTTTTATTATTTAAATTTTATTTTTAAGTTCTGTAATTCATAAATGATTAGATATTTACTGTAATTAGTTTTTATATATAAAGTGAAAAAGTTATGAGCGGAATATGTTAATATTTTAGAAAAGGAGTTTTTATATATTTTTATTTTACGATTAATTATTTTTAAATTTCTAATTATTATTATTATTAAGTTCTGTATTTAATAAATGATTAAATATTTATTGTGTTTTATTTTTATATATAAAGTAAAAAAGGTTATGGGCGGAATTGGTTATTATTTTAGATAATGTTAAGCGATTTGGATCTAATGTAAGGTATTATTTTAAACCGAAATATATATATATATATATATATATATATAATATATATATAATATATATATATATACAAGATGTGTCAAAAAGTATCGAGATTGAAACTGTATTTACCAAGATACAAATGAACAATGAATGGAACATTAATTTTCTTCTGAACATAAGGTGTGTCATAAAAGTGCTGAGTTTGAAGCTGTATTTACCAAGATAGAAATGAACAATGAATAGATGGTTAGTTTTTTTTTTTTCAGAATACAAGGTGTGTCATAAAGTGCTGAGTTTGAAGCTGTATTTACCAAGATAGGAATGAGCAATAAATGTAACGTTAATTTTTTTCAGAATACAAGGTGTGTCAAAAAGTACATATTTTAAAGCAATATTTACCAAGATAGGAATGGACAATAAATGTAACGTTATTTTTTTTCCGATTACAAGGTGTGTCAAAAAGTACCGAAAATCTCGATACTTTTTTGAAACACCTTGTATATGAACTCAGAAAAAGGTATATTATTGTGAAATTTTTATTTGAGAAATACCATAACTTGGTGAATAAAGCAATTTCCAGGTCAACTTGAAACGTAAGAATAATTGTATGGGGTCTGCGTTCGCGCAGAATGCCAATTCTTTAATCAATCAGGTTCTCACTTTTACAGACATAACTCTGCAATGCTAGGCAGGATCCTTCTCTGATTGCTGAATAGAAGCATCGATATCATCAAGGACCGCTTTCAAATCGGTAACTCGACAACTTCACGGTACGTCTAGAACGAGATCAGAGAAAGTCGGCCTCGCCCCGTCTGTACTGGCGAAAAACACGTTTACATCGAAAATAGGCCATTTTTTTTTCTTTCACCCTTAAACAAACCGTACGCTCGCTTCACACTCACTCACATATGTAGTACAGATGCGGTATGAAATTAAATAATCTCTCCGCCCCCCCCCGCCTCTCTCTCTCTCTCTCTCTCTCTCTCTCTCTCTCTCTCTCTCTCTCTCTCTCTCTCTCTCTCTTTATATCTCACAGCCGTCTTCAAACTTACATTAAAAATAAATGTATTTCTGGAATGTATAGTTTTTATTATTACATCATATCGTGGACGCATGCGCATAAAAGATCCCAGTGCTGTTCGCAGACGATATTTGACGATTATTTCATAAAGGGGGGGGGGAGAAGAGAAAGAAAGAATGAATGAATGAAAGAAAGAAAGAAAGAAAAAGAAAAATGGATGAATAATAAAAAATGAAATAAGCAAAGGTTATGAGAAAGAAAGAACGAGTGAAAGAACAAATGAAAAAAGAAGGGAAGAAAGAAAAAAGAAAGAAAGAAAGAAAGAAAGAAAGAAGCAAACAAACGTTAACCAATAAAAACAAAGAAAACTAAACAAAACAAAAAAGGAAAAGAAAGAAAGAAAGAAGAAACAAACAACCAAACAAATGATAAAAGAAAGAGAGTAAAAAAGAAAAAGAAGAACGAAAAAAGAAACGAAGAAAGAAAAAAGAAAGAATAAACGAAAGAAAGAAACGAAAAAAGAAAGAAGCAAACAAATAAGAAAGAAAGAAGGAAAGAATGAATGAATGAAAGAAAAAGAAAAAAATGAATGAATGGATGAAATAAGCAAAGGTTAAAAGAAACAAAGAAACAAAATAAGCAGAATGAAAGAAAGAAAGAAGAAAAGAAGAAACAACCAAACAAACAATAAAAGAAAGAAAAAAAACAAGAAAAAATGAAAGAAAGGAAGAAAAAAGAAAGAAAAAAGAAAGAAACGAAAACAGAAAGAAAGAAAGAAAGAAAAAGAAAGAAAGAAAAAGAAAGAAACGAAAAAAATAAACAAGAAACAAAATAAGAAGGAAAGAAGAAACAACCAAACAAACAATAAAAGAAAGAAAGAAAAAAAGAAAAAAGAAAGAAAGAAAAAAAGAAAAAATCGAAAGAAACGAAAACAGAAAGAAAAAGAAAGAAAGAAAAAGAAAGAAACGAAAAAAGAAACAAACAAACAAAGAAACAAAATAAGAAGAAAGAAGGAAAGAAGAAAGAACCAAACAAACAATAAAGAAAGAAACAAACAAACAAACAAACAAAGAAACGAAGAAACAAAGAAAAACAAGAAAGGAACAAAGAAACAAAGAAACGAAAGAAAGAAACGAAAGAAACGAAAAAAGATAGAAAGAAACAAAGAAACAAACAAAGAAGGAAGGAAGGAAAGAAGAAACAACCAAACAATAAAAGAAAGAAAGAAAAAACAAGAAAGAAAAAAGAAAGAAACGAAGAAACAAAGAAAAAAGAAAGAAACGAAGAAACAAAGAAAAAAGAAAGAAAAAAGAAAGAAACGAAAAAAGAAAGAAAAAAGAAAGAAACGAAAAAAGAAAGAAAGAAAGAAAGAAAGAAACGAAAAAAGAAACAAACAAAATAAGAAAGAAAGAAAGAAAGAAAGAAAGAAAGAAACAACCAAACAACCAATAAAAGAAAGAAAGAAAGAAAAAACAAGAAAGAAATGAAGAAAGAAACAAACGAAGAAAGAAAGAAAGAAGAAAGAAAGAAGAAAGAAAGAAAGAAAGAAAGAAAGAAACGAAAGAAATGAAAAAGGAAACGAAGAAAGAAAGAAACGAAAGAAACGAAAACAGAAAGAAAGAAAGAAAGAAAGAAAGAAACGAAAGAAATGAAAAAGGAAACGAAGAAAGAAAGAAACGAAAGAAACGAAAACAGAAAGAAAGAAAGAAAAGAAAGAAACGAAAGAAACGAAAGAAATGAAAAAAAGAAAGAAAGAAAGAAAGAAAGAAATGTCTGCTCGATCTAAAAAAAAAAGTGTATCAGCTCTAGTGATTCTATAATCGTTACTGAATGAATTCTTTGTGTGTGTGTGTGTGTGTGTGTGTGTGTGTGTGTGTGTGTGAATGCTTTTAGCATTGGCTGAGCTGCGCGGGAAATCCTTTCTGAAATCCACCCGACATATGCCCAACTTAACTCAAATTAAAAGTCTTCCTTTTAACTCGCAGGTCAGTAGGATTTTTAATGGCGGTGCATTCAAAGGGGAAATTAAACGTATTAAATGGGGATAACATTCTCTTGCCAAAGTTAGAATGTGTTGCAAAATAGGTTAGTAAATATCACATTTTTTTTCTGTGTTAAAAGCGAGGGCGTGATAGATAGATAGATAGATATTTAGATAAAAACAGACAGAGATATAGAAAAAGTTATATATATATATATATATATATATATATATATATATATATATATATATATAAAGAAAGTTTGGTATCTACGTGTCGATATATAACTCTGAAAGTTGAGTTCACTCAGATCCGATATCTTGCATACACCTTAATATCCTTCTAACTAAGAAACACGCCAAATTTGGTTATTGATTTTTTTACTGATTAAGGGATATAATTAAATAATTAAACCAAAATCAACCAGTTGGTCGTCGACGAGAGAAGGCGGAAGCTTGAGACCTGTCGGTCACGGGTGAAGACGGGCTAAGACCTGATCTTCCCCGTGCAGTGATCATGGATGAAGTTAAAATAAATAATGACTTTATCAAGTCGCAAAATGGATGTAATTCCTTTTATTTTGACCAAATCATCCTTAGCTAGAAGCACAATCAGAAGAAGCCGGCGGATATGGTAGAAGCTCTGCAAGTCAGTCTAATCTCTCTCTGATATCTTTCATAAAAAGTCTCTCTCTCCCTAAAGAAAGTTCTTACCAAAGAATAATCACTGTCACCAGTGCGTATGTGACACGTATCACATTTGGTACTATGGACAACATAGTATCAGTGGGGTACGTATGCGAAACATATGGGGTCACATTCCTCATACGTTCACACTGGGTGCCGTTCCAGGACCTAATAGTAATCACATGGGGTACGTGAACCTTATAGTTTCACAACTCCCTCGCTGTTCGGCTGATTCTGAAAATAGTAATTAAAAAAATGAAATCGTCGGCGTGGCTTAAAGTCGTTAAAAGCGCTAGACCAAGGAAAATGCTATTTATAGCATCTGAGCGGAGTGATATACCTACCATCAGCTCCTCATATTACCGCACAGATCCCTGTGCTACTCATACGCTGAGTTGGTGAGGGCCGGTATCGAACCAGGAACCTTGTGGATCCCAGCCGGACAGACTGGGATATCGACAATAGACCACTCTAACTTTTTTATGGCGAAAGTGCGGATAATTTTTAATTCTCCTTCGTATATTGCTGTGGTAGTACGGTGACTGTGTTTGCCTGTGCCTGTGCACTCTCTCTCTCTCTCTCTCTCTCTCTCTCTCTCTCTCTCTCTCTCTCTCTCTCGCTCGCTCTTCCTCTTTTACTCTCTCTCTCTCTCTCTCCCTCTCTTACTCTCTCTATCTCTCGCTCTATCTCTCGCCCTCGCACTCGCTCTCCTCTCTTAATCTCTCTCGCTCTCTCTCTCTCTCTCTCTCTCTCTCTCTCTCTCTCTTTCGCCCTTACTCTCTCTCTCTCTCTCTCTCTCTCTCTCTCGCCCTCGCTCTCCTTCTCTACTCTCTCTCTCTCTCTCTCTCTCTCTCTTTCGCTCTATCTCTCTCGCTCTATCTCGTCCTCGCTCTCTCTCACTCTCCCTCTCTTACTCTCTCACACACTCTCGCTCTCCTTTCTTACTCTCTCTCTCTCTCTCTCTCTCTCTCGCTCTATCTCTCTCTCGCTCTCTTGCCATCGCTCTCTCTCTCTCTCTCTCTCTCTCTCTCTCTCTCTCTCTCTCTCTCTCTTTCGCACTTGCTTTCTCTCGCTCTCCCTCTCTTACTCTCTCTCTCTCTCTCTCACCCTCGCTCTCTCTCGCTCTTCCTCTCTCTCGCTCTTCCTCTCTTACTCTCTCTCTCTCTCTCTCTCTCTCTCTCTCGCCCTCGCTCTCCCTCTCCCTCTCTTACTCTCTCTCTCTCTCTTCCCCTCCCCTCTCTCTCTCTCTCTCTCTCTCTCGCTCTCTCTCGCTCTCCCTCTCTTACACTCTCACACTCTCTTTCTCTCTCTCTCGCTCTTCCTCTCTCTCGCTCTCCCTCTCTTACTCTCTTACTCTCTCTCTCTCTCGCCCTCGCTCTCCCTCTCTTACTCTCTCTCTCTCTCTTCCACCCTCTCTCTCTCTCTCTCTCTCGCTCTCTCTCTCGCTCTCCCTCTCTTACACTCTCACACTCTCTTTCTCTCTCTCTCGCTCTTCCTCTCTCTCGCTCTCCCTCTCTTACTCTCTTACTCTCTCTCTCTCTCGCCCTCGCTCTCCCTCTCTTACTCTCTCTCTCTCTCTTCCACCCTCTCTCTCTCTCTCTCTCGCTCTCTCTCTCGCTCTCCCTGTCTTACACTCTCACATTCTCTTTCTCTCTCTCGCTCTCACTCTCTCTCTCTCTCTATATATATATATATATATATATATATATATATATATATCTTGCTCTCTCTCGCCCTCGCTCTCTCCCTCTCTCTCTCTCTCTCTCTCTCTCTCTGCTGGGGAAGGGGGATGCTCGAGAATCAATCCTTATCAAATGCTGGTGGGGTCACCTCGGAAAAGTAATGAATACATAAATAAGCACGTATTTCACGAAAAATCGACGTGCCTGTTGAATAAAAACCGTCCTCCGTCATTCTCCGCCAACGGGATCCGACGCCACCTCCGACGCCACTCCGACGCCACCCTTTTCAACTCCACAACCCCCACCACCACCACCACCACCGTACGCACTATTCCTCCCTCCTCCTACTCCTCCTCCTTCTCCTCTTCCTCTATTACCACAACCACCAGCGCAACCGCAGCCGCCCAACCCCCTTTCACTGCCACAAGCAGCACTAAGGAAATAGACTGCCCAAACATCTGTCCAAACGACTCCGTCACTTATTGATCGGGATGTGTGTGTCCTTTCCGGACAGCGGCCGGGTTGTCGACCATTAGTGGATGGGTCAAGTGCCCCGGGGTGGCGTTGGGTGAGGGGAGGGGAATAAATCTGCTTCTTAACTGACCAGAACCATTAGAAAGCGGAAGAAGAGAGGCTGATTTTGCTCGTCACTCTTTCCTTCATTTCCCCTTTGCCGGCTGTAAAGTGTCCTATAAAATGAAATTTTGCATAATGGCGAATGTTTTGCGATAAGACTACGATTCCGAGAGAGCAATTTGGCAAAGCAGCCGGCATTTTCAAATCACACACACACACACACACACACACACATATATATATATATATATATATACACACACACATATATATAGGCATACATACATACACACACATATATATATATTTACACAGACACACACACACATATATACTTACACACACATATCTGTACACTTACACACACACAAACACACACACACACACACATATATATATATATAGATAGATATACTCACGCGCAGAAACGCACACACGTATATATACTTATACATATGTATATAACAAAAGGAATATATATATATAATATATATATATATATATATATATATATATATATATATATTAGATTTATTACGTTTGCTTACACCTTCACACACACACACACACACACACATATATATATATATATATATATATATGCACACTTACACACACACATATATGTATATACACTTATACAAACACATATGTATTCATTTATACACTTACACACACTCATATATATATATATATACTTACACACACACATATATATAACGAAAAGAACTATATATATATATATATATATATATATATATATATATATAATTCCTTTCGTCTGCTTGCTTGTTACCTATGGACTCCTAGGCTAATGGGCCAGTCTTGATAAAACTTGACATATGAACTCCTTTCCCTCAATCACCGTTTAAATGGCTCGTTGGTGGAGGAGGCGGTGAGACGCGAGGTGCTGGAAATATTTTAACTTGTACTTGATCAAGAAGGTTTAATTTGTACTGAAAGCAAATAAAATTGGCATCACTTGAGCACTACCCTTACCGCAAAGAAGGGGGTCGGGAATTCTGGGAGTAAAATAACCCAGAAAGGATCTATTCTACCTACAGACTGCCTGGTCGACGGGCAAATTTTGATTAAAATTTACATGTTAACACCTTTGACATTAAAGCGTGTTTTTAAAACATCTTAACGGAAAAAGAAATAGTGGTGGGCGCAGCAGATTCCTCACGAAGCTAATTTTTTAGTGCGTTTCTATTGTTGAACCTTTTGGCTTTTGTTGGAAAGTGACTGGTTATTAGTTTTATCAGTATTTTTCTATATTTGTTTTTACATTTTTATCGCATGGTTTGTTGAACCAAATGAATATTAAATTAACTCTCACTACTAAGCATATAAGCAATGAACATTTCCCCGAAAACTTGATCTCTCTTTGACCGTAAAATACATAAACAAACCTATGTACTTAATAGTTTAAAACCAGTCCCCGCTACAGCTGTCAGTGGACGAGGGGATAACATATCAGGCTGCCAAACAGTCAGTCTGAGTTCGACCCTAGCCAAAGATAGTTGTGTCTCGCCACACTGACGAGGCGTGAAACGCCGAACACGTGTCTGTGGATGACTTATTAATATTTGTGTGTCTGTGAATGACTTATTAATAATTAATGAATTTAGGCGGGCATATATGTTCAAATGTAAAGCTAAACAAATCGAGAATATTTGAACATATATGCCCGCCTAAATTCATTAATTATTAACTAATTAATTTCAAAAATTAGGTATGACTTCAATTAAGCACATATCCTCCAAAAATAGTCGGATAAAAGCCATATCAAAGATAAATACATTGTTTGTTTACTTACTTTCATATATATATATAATATATATATATATATATACAAACACATGTATATATATATGTGTGTGTGTGTGTGTTTTTATAAATATATATATATATATATTATGGACTCTCTCGTCGATTTTCGACGCATGAGGGTTCACACACACAAGGAATATCCACACAGTGATTTGTTTATAGTGGTGAAGGCTTATGATAGACCATCCACACTTTTTGGCACAGTCGATAGGAAAGAATTGGTGCATCAAGGGTTGCCACAAACTATGTGAAATGCCAACAGCTTCGTCTAAGAATTGAACTCGAATCGACGAGTCCATTTTTTACGACTCTAACCACTAGCCCTATATATATATAATTATCCCTCCGGCTATGGGTAAATAGCAGGGCCGACTGGGCTATTCAACCATGGCTAGGTCACCAGTCTAGGCGAAGGAAAACTCTGAATTCAAACCTGCTAAACTCTGCTTAAGAAATTGACCTTGTGTTACATTCTGCTCGTGTGGAGGGGTTGGTAAATATATATAACAAGAAGGTTTATTTTCCGATACAAAAGACGGTACACGATTAACAACGATTAGTTGTAGATGCTCTAAAACTTCACACACAGTACAAAAAGATTAATTTAATGGTAAATTTTCTGCTTTGCATTTCAGATGGTCTTATTGTCTTCGAGAAAAGAGTTTTCAAATTATTTGCTTGATAGTAAGTCTACACACTCTAGAAGTATAGGCTTCACTGTAAATCTCTCTTGGCATGTAGTGCATATTGGGGATTCTATTCCCTCTAGTGTTTCACTGTAAATCTCTCTTGGCATGTAGTGCATATTGGGGATTCCTTGCCCTCTAGTAAATGATGATGGGTGGTGTATGTATGGCCTATGTGAAGGCGGATCAGCACAACCTGTTCTCGTATATGTTTGTTGTATTTTAAGTTCCATATCTACCTTAATTAGGTACATATGAAGAATAAACAAACTAATAAATAAATGAACTGGGGCCGCCCATTTAGATAAAATCTGGAATAGATTGATTTAACAGAAATTCCTAACAAATTACTGACAAGTAGTCAAATATCTTTGTTACTTTACAGCTGAGCAGACAGGACAATATAAACAAAACAAAAAATCTGTTTTCAAATGCCTTAAAAGTAATAAAGAATTCATCATTTGCATCTGATGAGCTGGGAGAATTAGACACTTTGTCTAAGCTCCCCGAAATAGACTATAATGCAAAATCTCTAAGTCTTTTGTTATTTCCTTACTTATATATACTAGCAAATATATGCACCCTCTGGGTGCAAGTATTTAAGTTTTAATGTAATGAAATATCGTATTAAATTAGAAAGTCTAATAAGAAAGCAGATAAAAAGATATGTAACAGAGTGGGGGTATAATAGAAAAATAGAAATGAAACTTACTCTTCCATCACTCCCGTCTTTCATTGCTGAATTTTACTTATTTAACTATTTAGTTAAATTAGGAAATAAAGAATAAAATTACACTTATTTTTTCTTGTTAATGGATTTCATTTAAGATTCATTAGAGAGATGTTTGCTTATATTAATTAAAATGAAACCAAACAGTTAGAAATCAATAATACTAAGCACATATTTAATAAAATCACATTTTTAATATCAATATGCAAATTAGCCTTCCCGTTCATACTGCAAACCGCTATTTTTTGTATATATAAATACAATTGCATGTTATTAGTATGTAGATATGGACAACACTAATAAAACGGTGAAGCAATTTTATTAATAATTGAGGTTTAAATTTAAATATAAATAAAATCATGCAGAATTTGATGTAAATAACTATGTTAATTGTGACTCGATTAGTAATATAGTTTCGGTTACAGACAGAAAAACACACAATCTCCATTATAATAAGATATATATATATATATATATATATATACTTTGTCGTTAATTGTTTTATTTTCGGACATACAGATTCACATAACTGCCCTTTTGTATATGTATAGATTAAAACTAGGCCAGGTCTCCTTGCAAGCATTAGGTGATCCGGCTGTATTTCAAAGTCAGAGAGAAATTTATGCGTCTCATTCTCTAGGACCGTACTATATCTTCTGTATTTTACAGATATTTCCCGATTATGTAGGCGAACGAAAAAACAGATTCAACGTAAATTTATACGTAGCACGTGTTCTTTGTAACACTTGGTTAGTAGCAGTTTTGGGTTCAAGGTTATTTCTTTGTGTTCACGCCTATTTGGTGATATTAGGTTTCATGTAAAAGTTTATTGTGTACTTAATGCAAAGCATTTTATCTGTAACAGTTTTTTTCCCTCCATTATTGAAACTTACAATTCTTGATAATGACTCAGTTGATATCCGAAAGTACCCAGTCAAAAACATTTGGATACCCCCTTTTAATCCCTATTGAAAAAATTCCGTGTCAAATAATCCAGGATATGTTACCCATGCCCTTCAATTTTTCTGAAATTTTCTCCAGGTGTAAATTATGTTAAAGTTAGACAATCCGCAAAATTTGCGCTTCCAATTCCAAAAATTGGCTGAGCTATCTCCCAAACTTTTCGCGAACCCCACCAAATTTGGAGAGCTAAAAATTGACATAACTCCGCCCATTTTTGGAATTAGTAGCTCAAATTTTGGGGGTTGTATAACATTAACATAGTCCACACCTGGAAAAATTTTCAGAAAAATTGAAGGGGTGGGTGACAATTTTACTTTTTTTCTGGATGATTTGACATAAAATCACCCTATTTTAAGAATAATTAACCCAATACTATTTGTTTCATAGTCAGATCATCGGCGGCTAAACCTCATAGATTTTGTTTGGTGAGGAGGGTAGCTAGATACCCTGCAGAACGAAAAACAAAATCTGTAAAAGGGCTGAGGACGCTCTTTTCTCAACGGCTATCTAGCATATCATTTCTAAATTTCAACCCTTCCTCATCGCGACAGGGTCGTGTAAACTTGGTAGAGTCAGGGGCTTGCCGTCAGGAACTTAATTTCCAAGTCGGACAGGTCTGGCACCCTGTGGTATTAGGGCCACAATCCAGTCAGGGGAGCTCTGGTGAAAATCCAAACGGCGTCTCTGTAAAGTTTTTTAATGGCCATCCTTGGCCAGTTGAAATAGGGCTTAAAGAAAGTCCTATGTTATGGAATCCTTTGGTGATCCTTTAGTAAGCGTATAAGTCCTATCCTGCGTATTGGTAAAGGTCCAGTGATTTAATCCTATGTCCGTCGTCAAAGAATGCTGCAGTAATTATGGCCAGTAGGGTGGGTTGAGTACTGCCAGTGATTGTCCAAGGAATAGATCACATGATCTCGCCAAGTCTATAAGTAGGAGCGAGGATCTAGCAGACACCTTATATATAAAAAAGGGAAAGGTATGAATCCTACTCTTTCTCCAGCTATGGGTAAACAGTAGGGCAGACTGGGCTCTTTAACCTTGGTTAGGCAACCGGTCTAGAAGGAAAACTCTGAATTCAAACCTGTTAAACTCCGCTTAAGAAATTGACCTTGTGTCGCATCCTGCTCGTGCGGAAGGGTTGGTATATATATATATATATATATATATATATATATATATATATATATCTTTACGGTCATCACATTTCTGTCTAACAGATACACATTCTCTACTTTTACATTTGAACTCGCAAGCAGCTGAAGAATTAAAACAATTAGAGAATTAGATTTAAAACAATTAGAAAATTAGATTTAAAAATAAAAGCATTTAAAGTGATATGTACGAGAATATAATAAAAAAATCAAGATTAAATCTTTAAATTTGAAATTTAAATGAAGACGTAAGTAGCTGAACAACATGATAAAATGATGATATCTCGACTTTGTAATGCCCTGGTCATGTCTGCGTGGAGGGAAAATAGGCGGATTCATGCTTTTCTGAAGGCTTTTATGTGAAATTCAAACAACCTTGTACAGGATTTGAACTCCTCTCCATTTTCTACAACGGTAGCCATCAAAATCTCATGCCTTCATAGTATATGATAAATGGGAAATTTATTGTAGTAGATGATAAATATGAATTTTTTTCTATGATAGATGATAGATGTTGAAATAGCTGAAGGTACTATGTTAATCTGCACAAAAGAACAGTGGCGCGCGAGTATAAACACCACGTGACCACACAGCTGTCATGTCACTCAGGAAGCAGATGCATTCTGTTGCTTAGGGATTCATACAGATTGATGTGAAAGGTGCAACTCGATCTAAGGAAGATTGCAAAAGTACCTTGTGAAGTTAATAGATGGGGAATTAGGTACGAAAGTATCTACATCCACGGTAAAAAAAAAAGAATAGTATATCAAAATAGTTTGGTTTGATTTGTTTTATGGCATCTCAACCTTGGTGGGTCATTTAATGCCGACTAATTTTTGGGTTCATAGCGTTAGTTTGGTAGAAAATAAATGTATATATGTATAGATTTTAACTATTGTTTAATTATTTATCTTTGAGTACAATCCCACTTCTTTTAGGAAATGTAAAATCCTGGATGGTCTTATTTTTGTGATAAGTTTTTTCAAATTATTTGATTGGTAGTATTTTGTTTGCACTAGATCAAAGACTTCACACTCTAGAAATATATGTTTCCCTGTAACAGGATATCTTATTTTGCACTACATCTTATTATAATAGAGATTCGGTGTCTGCTTGTAGCCAAAACTATGTCACTGCTTACGTCCCAATACCCCTTGACTATAAAATGAATCAGCCGGTTAGAATTCTGCCTGCTTAGGTGACATATAGGGCCATATATATATTAGTGAGATGTGACCAGGTACTACCATTTTGGGTTATAGTGGACATAGAAGTAATGGCAATGAACGAGTACTCCAGACTCCACAGAACTGAGATCAGTTTCACCATCAGACAAGTCTAATTATGAAATGGGTGGGTGTTCTTATCACTCTTCAGGGGATACAGTCTTAGTTTGGCTTGGTTTACGGCATTTCAATCTTGGTGGGTCATTTAATGCCGACTAAGTTTTGAGTTCATAGCGGTGGTTTGGTAGAAAAAAAATGTATATATGTATAGATTTTAACTATTGTTTAATTATTCATATTTTTGAGTAAAATCCCATTTCTTTTAGGAAATGTAAAATCCTGGATGGTATTATTTTCATGAAAAGTGTTTTCAAATTATTTGATTGGTAGTATTTGTTTGCACTAGATCAAAGTCTACACACTCTAGAAGTATAGGCTTCACTGTAAATCTCTCTTGGGATGTAGTGCATATTGGCGATTCTGTGCCCTCGAGTAAATGATGATGGGGGAATGTCGATGTGGTCTATGTGAAGGCGGGTCAGAACAACCTTTTCTCGTCTATTTTTGTTGTATTCTAAGTTCCATTCTCCAATGAAAGGTTTAATGTTTTGAAGTTTGTTATTAATGAGAGCATTCCAATGATTTTGCCATTTTTTAATGATAATTTTTTTTACAACTGTTTTATAATCAGTATATGGTATTTTTGTTTTTGTTATTGTGTCTTTCATAGCTTTCTTCGCTTCTGGATCTGCCCTGTCATTTCCAGGTATGCCAAGGTGGCTTGGAATCCAACAAAAAATCATTTCATCATTTTTGGACAGACAATGCTATAAAACAAATGTCTGTTGCGTGGGTCGATAATGAGGTCGAGCCCACAAACGTTTGAAAAAATAGCAACAGCTAAGACAAAGAGATCATAGACAATTTGATTATGTTAAAAAATCGATAATTTTTTAGCAATAACAAATGAACCAAATAGTTGGATTTTTGTCCTGAAAAGGACAGTTTGCATATAGTGGGATTTTTGTCCAGAAAAAGGATAGTTCGCATATATGTCCTGAAAAGGACAAGTGATGATTGCTGGGCAGGTCGCTGGCTCAGGCGTTATGCTGGCTGAGCTGTCGCTAGCTCGTCGTCGTCGGTCCTGGCGTTAGGCTGGCTTGTTGCTAGCTGGTCACCGTCGGCCGGGCGATTCCATTTATGGTAAAGGGATGTGTTCCAGTTGTTAGCATGTACTTGGATTTTGCCTTGAAAAGGAAATTTGCATGTCTAGTTGAAACTTTTGTCCTGAAAAGGACAGTTTAATTGCCTGACCTTCAGTTGCCTGGAACGGATCCTTTTCAATTGCCTGGAAAAGAAACCTCACTTTTTTCCTCTTCGTCCTTACAGATAGAATGCTGGAATATTTGGTGATATAAGGTGTGCTACAATTCCCCACCTGGATTTATAGACTAGCCGAAGTCACGTGGTTTATTCCTTCGCCAATCACCAGCCATAATGCGTGGCTGATACACCACTTAAACACTGATACTTGTCACAGCTGTACTTGCAATCATTGAGGACAGACTTACAATACTCAGGATTCTTTACCAGAAGAACCAAAGGATTCTTTATCAGAGGATTACCAAGGATCCAATTCCACTGAACAAGCGCTCTTGCCTAAAGCCTACAGGATGGCCCATAATATTGTAACATAGAATAGAATGAAATAAATAAATAAAAGAGAAAAAACTAACGAAAGGGAACCGCGTATTTTTTGCTCTAGCCATCGCATGAGCTTCAGTTTGTGCGTGGCTCCTAACGTTAAAAAGACTTTGTGTCGCATCCTTTCTCATGTGACGTTGCAGGATCTCGAAGAATGTTGTCGAAGGCAAAGACGAGACTAAGAGACGACAACGAAAGGAAAATCAGACACCTGGTCACAGAAAAATACCACTCATTTTATTATCGGTGTTGCGACAATAGGGATTACATTTTTTACTTGCCACGGTTCCCCTATAGGGTAATTCTATGTCAAATCATCCAGGCTATGTCACCCACCCACTTCAATGTTTCTGAAATTTTGTCCGAGTGTGGATTATGATAAAGTTAGACAATACCCAACATTTTGCAAACATTTGTAAATATTTTGAACTTCAATTTTTCTGAAATTTTGTCAAGGTGTGGACAATCCCCAAAATTTGAGCTTCCGATTAAAAAAATTGGCGGCGTTATGTCGTTCTAAAAATCAACATAACTCTCCAATTTTGGGTGGGTGATCAGGAAAAAATGGTGACTTTTTGTAATCTATTTTTGTCTGAAAAATGAGTTCTACAACTTCCCTACTCCTAAAAATTGGTTTATAAAAGCATTTTAGCTCAAGAAACTCAAAAATGCTATAAAAAATAACGTCAAAAACAGAAGTCATAATGAAAATGTAAACCTTATTCTTATATATTTGCGTACAGTTCTACATGGCTACCTTCGATGGATTGAAAGACGTTTAATAACACTGCTTAAACAAGCATGTACACATTTCTTCCATATGTGCACAAATTCCACGTGTCACTTGTTGACACATACACACACACACACACACACACATACATACACACACACGTACACGGGCATGTAAGTATATTCAAAGTGAGGTACGAAGAAAAGTCGGGTTAATCGGGGACATTTTGCGTAAGTACCGTATTTGACGACATATAGGATGCACTTTTCTTTCAAAAATTTCGGCTAAAAAAATTGCCCTTCGTCTTATAGATCGTATATATCACAGAAAGCGATGTTAACACACGAATAGGAAAGGCATGGTTGGCCACAAACAAATTATCAGTCGTATGGAAATCCGACCTCCCTGACAAGCTAAAGAGACGATTCTTCCAGGCTGTGGTTATATCGGTACTGCTGTATGGCTGTACCACCTGGACCCTAACGATAGAATAAGCTATATGAGAGCTGCACAAGAATGCTGCGAGCGGTCCTGAATAAGTCGTGGAAACAGCACCCCACAAAGAAGCAACTGTATGGCCACCTACCTCCCATCTCACAAACCATACGAATAAGGAGGGCTATGCGTGCAGGACACTGCTGGAGAAGCAAGGATGAGCTAGTAAGCGACGTACTACTGTGGAGGCCAACAGATGGACATGCTAATGTGGGCCGCCCAACCAGGACCTACATTGACTAACTATGTAAGGATGCTGGATGCAGCGCGGAGGAGCTCCCAGAGTCGAAGAATGATAGGGAAGGTTGGCGAGAGATCGTCATGGATATCCGTGCAAATTGCGCGACATGATGATGATGATGATGATGATGATATATATGAACATAGGAGGGTTGGAGTAAAATCCGACAGTATGGGGTAGGTAAAAGGAAAAGTGAACAAAAAATATTGACTCAAACAAGTAGAAGTAGGAGATGCATAAATCAAAACTCCGTCCTAACCAAGAATTTTACCCACTTCTCCCAACAAGCACCTAGCAACCTCCTCATCTCATCTTCCCGCACAAACCACCACCCACTGAACTTCCCCCTCCACTTTATATGATGTTATTCTCTGTTCAATCAAATTCCTCTCTAACCTCCCTACCCCTCAATTTCACCACAAACTCACTTTCTCTTCGATAAATACAAATGTATGTATTTTGCTTTGAATAAAGTGAGACTGATGATGTTCTTCGCGTAAAGAGGAACGAAATATTTATCTCCTACTTCTACTTGTTTGAGTCATTATTTTTTGTTCACTTTTCCTTTTACCTACCTCATATATATATATATATATATATATATATATATATATATATATATATATTGTCATCTCGTGGATTTTGCCGTCCCGACAGATCACAGAGTGCAAATGAAAGAGAGCAAAAAGATCGACAAATACTTGGACCTTGCCAAGAACTGAGGAAACTGTGGAACACGAGGTGAAGGTCGTATCAATTGTAATTAGAGCCCTTGGGACGATCCCCAGGGGTCTGGAAAGAGTCTGGATGAATTCAAAATTGAGACCATCCATACTACAGTATTGTTGAGATCGGTTGGAATACTTAGAGTCCTGGAGACCTAAGGAGACTTGCTGTCACTCAGCCTCTAGTAAACCACCGGCTACGGCAGGTGTGAAGAAGTCGAATGGAGTGAAATAATAATAATAATAATAATAATATAATAATAATAATAATAATAATAATAAAAATCGATAAATACCTGGACCTTGCCAGAGAAATGAAAAAGCTGTGGAATATGAGAGTGAAAGTGATACCAATTGTAGTTGGTAGACTTGGAACAGTCCCAATAAACTTGGAAAAAAGACTGGAGGATCTGGAAATCAGAGGAAGAATTCAGATCTTCCATACTACTGCTTTGTTGCAATCGATGAGAATACCCAGAAGAGTCCTGGAGAATTGAGGAGACATGTTGTCACCAGCTCCAGTGAAATACCATCAGCTAACGCTGATGTGAAAAACTAGAGGTTGCACCTAAAAAGACCTGGACATGGTTAAGAAGAGGAAACCTCAAAAGAGAAACTGAATCACTAATGATTGCTGCACAAAATAATCCCACAAGAACAAACTATATCAAAGCAAAAATTGATAAGACGCAACGAAACAGTAAATGTAGACTGTGCGGTGACAGAGATGAGACTGTAAATCATGTATTAAGTGAAAGTAGCAAACTAGCACAACGGGAATATAAATCTAGGCACGACTGGGTTGGGAAGGTCATCCACTGGGAATTATGCAAAAAAATAAAATTTTGGACATACAACAAAATGGTATATGCATAAACCAGAATCTGTTCTTGAGAATGAAACGCATAAAATTATCTGGGACTTTGAGATAAAGATGGATCACACTATCCCAGCCAGGAGACCAGACCTAGTGTTGATTAACAAATAAAGAGAACGTGATGAAGGAAAACGAAAAGATGGACAAATACCTGGACCTTGCCAGAGAACTGAAAAAGCTATGGAAAATAAAAGTCAAAGTGATACCAATTGTAGTTGGTGCACTTGGAACGGCCCCAAAATGCTTGGAAAAAAGACTGGAGGAACTGGAAATCACAAAAAGAATTGGGAACCATCTAGACTAGTGCATCGCTGCAATCGGTTAGAATACTCAGAAGAGTCCTGGAGACCTAAGGAGACTTGTTGTCACTTAGACTCCAGTGAAATACCATCAGCTAACGCTGATGTGAAAAACTCAAAAGGAGTAATAATAATATAATAATAATAATAATAATAATAATAATCTATGGAATATGAGGGTCAAAGTGATACCAATTATAGTTGGTGCACTTGGAACGGTCCCAATAAACTTGGAAAAAAGACTGGAGGATCTGGAAATCAGAGGAAGAATTGAGACCATCCAGATTACTGCACTGCTGCAACCGGCTAGAATACTCAGAAGAGTCCTGGAGACTTGTTGTCACTCAGACTCCAGTGAAATACCACCAGCAAACGCTGATCTGAAAAACTCAAAAGGAATAATAATAATAATAATAATAATAATAATAATAATAATAATAATAATAACAAAAGACACGGATACATAAATTGTAAAAGATCCTGTCTTTAACTAGTGGACAACCACTAATTGCTGAGTCGGATTTTGGTAAATTTCTTAATTAGTCACAGCTGTGTTGCTGATTTAATTTCTCTGTAATTTTGCCCGGTAGACTAACAATACCCAAAGAATTTCCCCCGGCCCAAACATTCCAATAAAAAAAAACATCTATACATGTACTATGCCTGGTTGATTGTTTCATACGATATCTTGTTTGTTTCTTTCTTTTTCTTTGTGAATTGCTTATTTGGTACACACGATGCATGCTGCTGAGCAAAAGAATCTTAATAACATTAAAAACATTTCAGATATGATCACGTTCTGGCTATGTAAATAACTAGACGAGGCGCGAGTAAGACCCAGGACCATATTACCTTTAGGCACTCCTTTTTGATCTCGATTAAGAAAGGACGTGTTTTTCATTTACACCGTCAATATCCGGTTGTTTTAACAGACGATTTTCAGGGTTTTCTTTTTAGTTATTAAGCTAACCCCTAACCCCTAACAAAATAACCAGATATTGACGGTGTAAATGAAAAACATGTCCTTTCTTAATCGAGAACAAAAAGAGGTGCCTAAAGGTAATATGGTCAAGACCCAACTTACCAATTGACAATGTCCTCCTTCTGCATGACAATGCTCGACCACATTCAAGCATCATTCGGATAGACAACTTTACCGCATCCTCCATACTCACCATACTTAGTGCGTTCAGGCTATTATCTCTTCAGCCCCATGAAAGATGGTTTGAGAGGCAAACATTATTCCAGTGACGAGGAAGTGAAATCTGTAGTGAAGAAGAGGCTCAACGAACAGTCAACAGAATTTTACGGGGCTGTGTTACATGCTCTCATTCGAAGGTGGAACATTGCTATTGAGAGAAACGGTAACTATGTGGAGAAGTAGGGATGTGATCCACAGAGAATAGAATAATAAAAAAAGAATAATAACGTTAAAAACATTTCAGATATGATCACGTTCTGGCCATGTAAATAACTAGACGAGGCACGAATCTGTTGGGCCTCCCGTTGTGTGGTCACGTGTGTTATGTATATATTTACCAACCCCTCCGCATGAGCAGGATGCGATACAAGGTCAATTTCTTAAGCGGAGTTTAACAGGTTTGAATTCAGAGTTTTCCTTCTGCTAGACTGGTTACCTAGCCATAATTAAAGAGTCTAGTCTGTCTTGCTATTTACCCATAGCTGGAAAGAGAATTTGATTCATACCTTTCCATGTGAAATGCTAACAGCTTCATCCAGGCATTGAACTTGGGTTGACGAGTCCATTTCCTACCATTAGACCACACGCCTCCATCATTTTGATCTATAAGGTGTGCTGCAATACACCACTTAAATTTATATACTTAGCGAGGTCACGTGGTTTAAACATCAGCCAATCAACAGCCCGTGTGCGTGGCTGGTTGACTACTTAATCGCTGATACTGAGTGACGTCCATTTGCAATCATTGACGAAGGACCTGCAAGACTGAGGAGCAGCAAGGAACAACCAAAGGATTCTTTACTAAGGATCACGCTCTGCTTAACACAAAGGATCTCCACTGGACAAGTGCTCTTGCTTAAAGCCTAAAGGATGGCCACTAAAATCATAAAAACGTGATCAAAGTTTGAGTCTGATTACGCCATTTTACTTCCTGGCGAATGTGTAAACATACCCGCTTCTCTAGTAATATGCACCAATGAAGTGACACCCGATTTCTCTGGTCGGAAGGACTGTCAGGGTGTCAAATTTATCGGAGGCTTTTACCACAATACGGGAACAGTGCACTACTGCATAGGAGGGTTTATGGGGGGTAGAGAAGTTTAAAAGTGGCCGAACACAAGTGACGTACGAAAAGGGAACCGGAAGCCCGTCAAACTCCACTACAATACACCTGTCTTAAACAAAATGGCATTACTTTTTGAATCATCTATGTGGATTCGTAGGGATGTGATCCACAGAGGACCAGCTTATTTTTTATGTATGCTACATGTTCCTGTGTTGGTAATTATACCTGTCCTAAACAAAATGGCATTACTTTTTGAATCATCTATGTGGATTCGGAGGGATGTGATCCACAAAGGACCAGCTTATTTTTTATGTATGCTACATATTCCTGTGTTGGTAATTATACATGTCCTAAACAAAATGGCATTACTTTTTTACTACCTATGTGGAGAAGTAGGGATGTGATCCACAGAGGACCAGCTTCATTTATGATGCATGATACATGTTCCTGTGTTGGTAATTATACCTGTCCTGAATAAAATGGCATTACTTTTTACTAACCTATGTGGAGAAGTAGGGATGTGATCCACAGAGGACCAGCTTCATTATGAGGCATATATATGTTCCTGTGTTGGTAATTATACCTGTCCTGAATAAAATGGCATTACTTTTTTTACTAACCTATGTGGAGAAGTAGGGATGTGATCCACAGAGGACAGCTTCATTTTGATGTATGATACATGTTCCTGTGTGTTGGTAATTATACCTGTGCTAAACAAAATGGCATTACTTTTTGATTCACCTATGTGAGAGTAGGATGTATCTCCTCTT
>CM042168.1:43003804-43026304 GCA_023376005.1 Doryteuthis pealeii
ATAAATGGCAGGTAACAAATAATTAAACAAATAAATAAATAAACAAAATAAAAATAAATTAAATTGAATTAAATTAAATAAATAAACGAACAAATAAATAAAATAAAATAAAACAAAATAAAATAAAAATCAAAATAAATAAACAAATAAATAAATAGATAGAATAAAAATACAATAAATTAAATAAAATTAAATCAATGAACAAACAAATAAATAAATAGATAAATAAAATAAATAAAATTAAAATCAAAATAAATAAACAAATAAACTATAAATAAAATAAAAAAATAAATAAAATAGAATAAAATAAAAATAAATGAATAAATAAAATAAAAATGAATAAATGAATAAAAGGAATCTTTTATTTCCAGAAAGAAAAAAAAAAGAAAAAAATTTAAAAACTCCGAAAACCTTGGCACTAACAACTGATCCGAAACGATCTTTTGCTTTCACAGAAGAAGGAACCAAATTGCATCAGTTATTTTTTTTTTCTTTCTTTTCTTCTTTTTTTTTTTTTTTTCTTGGCTTCCATTAAATCCTTTTAAATCATTCTCCTTTTTTTTATAAATGCACTTTTCTAGAACGTTCCTTCCTTCCTTCCTTATCTGTTTTTTCTTCCTTTTCTTTTTCTTTTTTTTTTTTTTCAATTCAATTTTTTTCCAATTAGATTTTTGTTCTTCTTTTTTTGTGTGTGGGAGGGGGAGGGAGTGTTTTTGCAACTTTTAAGCTTTGCTCTACGCGGACGTTCTTTGTTGCAGCAAATTGAATTTCAAGTTATCTCTTCTGATTTTTCTTCTCTCTTTTTTTTTTCTTTTCTTTTTTTTTTTTTTCTTTTTTTTTCAGATGGCAAGGACGCTTTACTCAATGGTAAACAAACAGGTATAACAACAATTAAAAAAAACTCGCTTAGTTTCAAATCTTGGCTGTGGCAAACAAATTATTATCATTATTTGCTCCTTTTGAGTTTTCACATCAGCATTAGCTGATGGTCATTCACTGGAGTCTGAGTGACAGCAAGTCTCCTCAGGTTTCCAGGACTCTTCTGAGTATTCTGGCAGCAGCAGTGCAGTGTTCTGAATGGTTTCAACCCTTCCTCTGAATTCCAAACATTCCAGACCCTTTTCCAATCCTTTTGGGACTGTTCCAAGTGCACCAACTACAATTGGTATCACTTTCACTTTCATATTCCATAACTTATTTAATTCTCTGGCAAGGTCAATATTTGTCTATTTTTTTAATTTATTTTAGCTTAGTCGGTAGAATGTCCGCCTAGGAACCACAAGGTTCCTGGTTCGATACCGCCAACTCGGCAAATGAGCAGCACAGGGATCTGTGCGGTAAATTAAGGAACTGGTGGTTGGTGTGGCGCTCCACCTCAAATGCAAGAACAATCTCCTTAATATCAACATTTTGCTTTGATTATTATTATCATTATTATTAATATTACTATTATTATTATTTAGATTTTTTGGACTGCTATCCTCGTCTTGATGTGATATACACAATATTTCGACCGATGTGCTCTCTGGCCTTCCCCAGGGGTTTCTTGTCAAATTCAAGAACCTTCTTGTCGAACTCTAGAGTCATCATGTCGTAATTCTAGGTAAAAAGAGCATTTATAGGTTCCAAAAATTCACTTCAATTTTGCAGTTGGACACATGGCGTAACGCATATGAGTTTTCGGGTAATACAGTTTTAAATTATAATCATCTGGAGGTTCCAGGTTCAATCCTGACTGTAGAATACTTAACATAGCTTAATGGTTAACGGTCATGGTTAACGGAATGCGAAGAATCTACCCTAATAGATTAATTGAATGGTTCGTTGTGAGGTTCCGTGAAGGCTCCCGAGTTTGACAAAAATATTCCTGTTCAACAAGAAATACATGAAGAAAGCTGGAGAGCACATCGGCTACAAGGTTGTGTATAAAGATGGGACAACAGTCCGAACAATCTAAAGGATACTAATTATCAAGCCTCATATCAAACATTCTCACAAATAAATATTCGCAAAACCACTTTAAATGATCGATGAAGGAGGTAATAGTGATATAGCCAAAATTTCGGCACCACAGTTGGTTGGTTGGTTGGTTGGTTGGTTGGATTTTACGGTACGTCAAACCTTGTTGGGTTATTTTATGCCGAAGACATTTTGTCTCATTCATTCTTGATTAGTATTGAACTTTTTAAACTAAATTTTTTTACTCAATCTATTTCTATTAAACCAATAGACTGGACCCTAACAGGTACAAATGGGGTCAGGATGGACCTGGGAGTAATCGCAATGAAAGGGTACACCGCACTCCCCAGAGCTCCAGTATTAAAACTTTACCATTGGATGCTGTTTAATGTCATCCGGTACGACACCATCTTTCCTTTTCTTTAACATTTAGCAAAAATATTAAATTTTAATTTTTTTCCCTTAAGAACAGCGTAAACATACATATGATTTTTGTCGATGGATTTCTTAATAATAATGATGAAATATATCACATTAAGAATAACACATCTTCAAGAAAGAAAAGAAAGAGAAAACATTTGACAAAGTTTAATTTATAAAATTCTTCCATGTTAAAGGTTGTAAAATAAATAATTTTTACATGTGATTTCTCTAAAGTCCTTCCTCTTACAGCAAAATCCTATTTCTTACAGCAAAAATATTTCCTCTTACAGCAAAACTCCCATTTCTTACTGCAAAAATCTTCCCTCATACAGCAGAAATCTTTCCTCTTACAACAAAAATCCGTCCTCTTACAGTAAAAATATTTCCTCTTACAGCAAAAATCCTTCCTCTTACAACAAAAATCTTCCCTCTTACAGCAAAAATCCTTCCTCTTACAGCAAAAATATTTCCTCTTACAGCAAAAATCCTTCCTCTTAGCAAAAATCCAGCAAAAATCCTTCCTCTTACAGCAAAATCCTTCCTACAGCAAAAATATTCCTCTTACAGCAAAAATCCTTTCTCTTACAACAAAAATCCTTTCTCTTACAACAAAAATCCTTCCACTTACAGCAAAAGTCCTTCCTTTTACAGCAAAAATATTTCCTCTTACAGCAAAACTCCCATTTCTTACTGCAAAAATCTTCCCTCATACAGCAGAAATCTTCCTCTTACAACAAAAAGCCTTCCTCTTACAGCAAAAATCCCTCCTCTTTCAACAAAAATCCTTCCTCTTACAGTAAAAATCCTTTCTCTTACAACAAAATCCTTTCTCTTACAACAAAAATCCTTCCACTTACAGCAAAAGTCCTTCCTTTACAGCAAAAATATTTCCTCTTACAGCAAAAATCCTTCCTCTTACAGCAAAAATCCTTTCTCTTACAACAAAAATCCTTTCTCTTACAACAAAAATCCTTCCTTTTACAGCAAAAATATTTCCTCTTACAGCAAAACTCCCATTTCTTACTGCAAAAATCTTCCCTCATACAGCAGAAATTTTTCCTCTTACAACAAAAAGCCTTCCTCTTACAGCAAAAATCCTTCCTCTTTCAACAAAAATCCTATTTCTTACAGCAAAAATTCCTCTTACAGCAAAAATCCTTCCTCTAACAGCAAAAATCCTTCCTCTTTCAACAAAAATCCTATTTCTTACAGCAAAAATCCTTTATCTTATAGCTATAGTCTAAACAGATGGACTCACCATTTCTAAAACATGGAATTACCCGCTTAATATACCTTCTGATACTAAAAGTATTGAAGAGGTTCATTGAGGCCTAAATTTGTTGATCTGGCGGGAAGCGGCCATTTTAAATGTTGTTGTTGTTGTTGTTGTTTACAAATCTTTAGATTGCTTAGAGTAGTTTCTCTTATTAAATGGTTACTCCCGAGTTCGACATGAAGATTCCCGAGTTCAACGAGGAAGTTCCTGAGTTCGACAAGGGGTAGCTGAAGAAGACTGGAGGGTACATCAGTCACAACATTGTTTTATTTTTTATTTATTTATTTATATTGTTTTTCATTTTTTAGCCTTATAGCAAGCAGTTTTCGCTGTCAATCCAATCGGGTATGTCCCTGCACGAATCTGTCCAATCCATAAACTGTACGCGCGTCACCGGAGGTTAATGTGTTGGTCAACTTTGGCCACAATCGATAGAGCAAAACTGGCAAAGAGACAAGAAAGAAGAAGAAAGAAAGAAAAAGAAGAAAGAAAGAAAAAGAAGAAAGAAAGAAAGAAAAATGTGTCTCGGATGACGAACGTGCGAAACAGCGGCCCATTAGAATATCGCAGTCGTCACTTTCGAAGGACAATACTGAGGTAAACGTCTGATAGTTCGGAGTGGGCGTTATTGGCGTCTGTGGACTCGCGTGACTGGGGGTATGTTGAAGGCGGTAAAAAAAAAGTAAAGTCGTCGGGGCGGCATAATGTCTGTATCAGCCAGACAACGAGGGAGTCTATCCCCTTTTCACTAGCTAGATGAAGGAGATTATTTTAGCATCTTTTTCTCGCAACGAAACAGGATTTAAGTTATCCGTGGATAATATCAACATTTGAGATCAATCAATAGGTAATGTTTTGTTTGAGAATTAGAGACGAGTTGTTGAGATTCAATATTTTTTTTTAGACTGGAGACATCTCCACTCTGGATAGTAAAAGTAAGTAAGTAAAGTCGTCAGGGTGTCCTAAAGTCGGTTTCAGCCAATCAGCGAGGGAGTCTATCCCCTTTTCACTAGCGCTAGACCAAGGAGATTATTTTTGCATCTGGGGTGAAGCGACACAACTATCATCAGCCCCTCACTTTACCGCACAGATCCCTGTGCTACTCATACGCTGAGTTGGTGAGGGCCGGTATCGAATCAGGAACCTTGTGATTCCTAACCGAACACTCTACCGGCCATTAAGGCTGTAGGTGGAGGGGATCTTTAATATTCGTAGCAAAATGGAGTTGACTTCTACCCGTACTAACGTCGGGGATACTACTTTTAGAACGGAGGCGCTCGTCGTGTAACGATTATTGTCTAAGAATATGGACAAATCCAAGACGAGGCTGTTTGCATTTCGCATAACGCTAGCGCTGTTACGCTTGTCCTCCTAGGAAATGAACAATGTGACCCAAGTTCAAATCCTGAACGCGGCTGTTTGTAGTTCCTCTATCTCTAATGCCTTCCAATCGTTCTCCCTCTAGCCATAAAGGAGTGGTAGAACAGACCTGTCTCTTTGACTACCCAACTTACTCTACTTAAAAGCCCGATTAAGGGACCATAAAAATTTGTTGACTCTAAGGTCGAATCAAATGGTTTCTTGTGGCAGAAGAACCATTTTGAGACGACCAAAAGCCTTAAACGCAATACAAATATCTACCTTACCAGACCTGATAAATGTGTTGGTATTGTTATCCTAAATCGCTTAGATTATGTGTCAAAAATGAATACTATATTGGATGATACAAGCGAGTTCGCAAAATTGGGGGATTTATCAAAAGATGATACATATATAATACAAGTGAAATTTCAAAAACGTTTTCTTAGTTTACATTAGAAAAAGTTATTATCGAAGGAAGTATATGACAGGATCCGCCCAGTCGGTTCAAACAGACCAAGGATGTACGAGTTACCAAAAATCCATAAGCCCGGCGTCCCACTACGACCAATATTGTCTATGTGCCGTTCGGACCAGCATGAACTGGCCAAATGGTTGGTCGAACTATTAAATCCTCTTCTGAATTTTTATTCAGTTTATTGTGTTCCTGATTCCTTGAGTTTTGTTTCCTCTATTCGTCAACTGCTTTGTTGTAGAGAATCCCAGTTTATGCTCTCTTTTGACGTCACGTTCTTATTTACCAACATACCATTGGACGAAACTATTGACATTTGTGCAGATTTACTGTACCGCAGCCATCTGCCCCCCCCCACACACACACACTTTTCCTGAAAATGTTTTCATTGAGTTGATGGGGTTGGCCACTAAATCAGTGTCCTTCAGCTTTAATGTACAGGCAGATTGATGTTATGTCGATGGGGAGTCCCCTTGGATCCCTAATGACTATTGTGTTCGTGGGTTTCCTCGAAAAGACGTTATTTCAGAAGGTTTCCAAACCTTATTATTATGCTCGTTACATGGATGACACTTACTTAGGCTTGACAGGCCGTCGGAGAGCCCCCGCCCCCTTCAATCCATCGGCTGGTTACGTCAACCCCTAGCATCTATATGATATGGTCTAGGAGATGGACAATTCTAAATTCAAATATGTTAAACCCCTCTTAAAAATTGACCTTGTGTCCTGATCGTGGCGGGGTGATTGGGTACATACATACTACTTGTAGAAGAATTGATATTGAATTGATAAGGAACCTCTAACATTTTTAAGGTACCTTAACAGTTTTTCGTTGAATGTACCTCAGCTATTTTCCCTTGAAGGTACCTCAACAGTTTTTCTTTGAATATACTTAACCGTTTTTCTTTGAATTTACCTCAGCCATTTTTCCTTGAATGTACCTTAAACCATTCCCCTTGTAATAACCATAAAAGTTTTTCTTTAAATGTACATTCAACCTTTTTTCCTCGAAGGTACCACAACTATTTTTCCTTGAAAGTACCTCAACAGTTTTTCCTTGAAAGTACCTCAAACATTTTCCTTGAAGGTACCTCAACACTTTTTCACTTGAAGGTACCTCTACCATTTTCCCTTGAAGGTACTCTTTTGGATGGTCTAAAAATTTAAGATAATATTAATCTTCTGCAAGTCTCTTTAGCAAACGAAATGTAATTCCTTTCGCCATCAGCATAGTCTCTACCAACTGAGCACGTTACTCTCACTTCCTGACACCCCAAATAGCAGTCGTCAGATTTCACTTGCCGTCCAAACACTTGCTTTCTTCCTCACTCTCTGTATCAGCGACAGTCCGTCTTATTTCTGCTCGTTCGGCTGCGCTTATGCAAATTCCGATATACCTCATCCGGGTTTCTGCCAACAGCATTTCAGCTACGAGGAGGTAGCGAGTTCGAATATCCGTAGCCACTCGCCACACTCTTCCCTTTCGCACAGGCTAAACATATCCTGACGCACTTTGTTTGTGGGGGCTGGGAATCCGCTTGTTCATAGGTCTGCCTTTCAATTTCGTCACATGTACATTAACCATTTTCTTTGTAATAACCATGACAGTTTTTCCTTAAATGTACCTCAACCATTTTTCCTTGAATAAACCCCAACCATTTTTCCTCGAAGTTACCTCAACCATTTTCCCTTGAAGATATCTCAACCATTTTCATAACAAAAGACTATACTTAGAAATAGAGTAAATTAGTTTTGTTTTGTTTTGTTCTTTTCTCTTCGATAAAAAGAATTATCTACAAAAAAAAGTCTTGTATCATTTTGATTTTTCGAACTGTTATCCGCATTTTTATTGTTACTAGAAAATATATGCACCCTCCGGGTGCAAGTATTTAAGTTTTACTATAATAAAATATCATATTAGATTAGAAAGGCTAATCAAAATGAATAAAAATGCAGATAAAAAGATTTTGGAACAGAGGGGGTATGATTGAAAAATAGAACAACTTTGAAATAACTCTTCCATCATTTTCCGTTACTCCGTGTTTCATTGGTAAATTTTCCTAATTTAACTATTCAGTTAAAATAGGAAGTAAAGAATAAAATTACAATTATTTCTTCTTGTAAATGGATTTCTTTTAAGATTTATCCCCGAGATTTTCGCTCATGTTGAATAAGATAAAACCAAACAATTAGAAATCAATAATACTAAGCATATATTTATTAAAATCAAATTTTTAAGATCAATATGCAAATTAGCCTTCCATTCGCACTGTAAACCGCTATTTTGTTGTATATATAAATACAATTGCATGTTATTAGTATGTAAATAAGTAAACAGTATTAATAATGTTAAACAATTTTATTATTAATTGAGATTTAAATAAAAATAAAATCATGGAGAATGTGATGTAAATAATAAAGGGAATTGTAACTTGTATAGTAATATAGTTTCGGTTACAGACAGACAAACCCACAATCTCCATTATTTATTGTTATATATAAAAACACAACAAACAAACTATTCAAAATGGTTTCGTAAGTTGAATAATTGCTATGATCAAACGGACAAGATACACCTGAGGAAGACGGAAGGGTACAACGGACGAAACGTTGTGGTTTTATATATTGCAATAAAGATGAGTACAACAATCCGAAAAATCAAAATAATACACATCAGACAGCAAAGCCATGGCTGTTACTGAATATTTTTTGAGGGGTGGGGTTGTCAAATATATTTAAACCCATAGAAACCACGGAATAAATTCAGTAACAACTATGGTTTTGTTCTGTCTTCAGAATTTTGCAGTTGAAATAAATTATTACATGAAGCAAATTTAAAGTTGTTTTTTCCTTCATATATTCACTATATTGCTATGTACGTCCACATATTGGTACCAGGCACATCGAGCTCTCACTATGAAATCTGTAACATTAAAATTGAGCCCTACATAGAAGGATCCCCATCACCAATGTTGTAAATTGAATAGTTATTTCCTTCTTAATAATCTTAACCTTTGATTAACCTTAACCTTAACTCCTAATTATCCCCCCTGCCCGCTAGGGAATATTGGGTTATTTCCTATAACTCCAACATAAATAAAGGGGAACCACTATTGACTAATAAATCATTTATTTATTGATCTACTAGGAAAAGAAGACGGGGTTAGGGTTAAGGGTTTAGGGTTAGGGTTAGGGTTTAGAGTTAGTTTAATGGGAACATAAATAAATAATTTATCAGTCAAGAGTGGTTCCCCTTTGTTTATGTTGGAGTTATAGGAAATAACCGGATATTGTATATACTAGCAAAATAAAAAAAACGCCCTCTCGGGCGACGTAAAGTGAATATTGCCTGAGGGGATGGGAGTTGAAAATTTAATATCAGAGTGTTTGTATCATAAGTAAAGTAAAATCATCAAATTTATTAAAGGAGTAAAAAAGTTTTAAAAATTGAAATGGAAACTTAGTTCTGATAACTATATATTGAAATAAAACAAACTATATATAGATAGATAATACCAGTTATGTATTTATTAAAACTTGTTTTAAAAAAATCAATGAGGACTGTCTAACATTGCATGCTCAAATTTGTATTCTATGTTATGACGAATTTAGGTAGTGTGACGTAAGTAGTGACGTATTTTTTGTTACAGACAAAAACCGGAGCGAATCTCCATTATTAATAGAAGATATACGAACACGGACATTTTGTAGAACTGTTATAACTGGTGTAATTGTTTTGATATTAAAACCTATCCAAACGGTTTATCAGTCTCATTGTTCTACTCTTTATTTTTCAATTCAACCAAATATTTTTTTTTAAATTTCGCTTCTTTCTTTTCTTCGATTGATCAGTAAGCCTTGTTCATTATTTAGTCTTTTTTCCTGTTCTACTGACCGACTTTACTTCTTTCTCTTTAACTTTCTTTCTTTCTTTCTCTCTTTTTTCTTTCTGTCTATTTTTCTTTCTTTCTTTCTTTCCTTCTTTCTTTTTCTTGTTGCCTTTTCTTTTCTTTCCTTCCTTATTTCATTTTGGGACTCTCTCTCTCTCTCTCTCTCTCTCTCTCTCTCTCTCTCTCTCTCTCTCTCTCTCTCTCTCTCTCTCTCTCTACAAGTCGTCGAGGTGGCCTAAAGTCGATATCAGCCAATCAGCGAGGGATTCTATCCCCTTTTCACTAGCGCTACACCAAGGAGATTGTTTTGGCATCTGAGGTGGAGAGCCACATCTACCATCAGCTCCTTACTTTGACCGAATTACCATTTTTTCCTCATAATTTAGTCTTTTTTCTGCTAACCGACTTTCTATTTTTTTCTCATTTTTCTTTCTTTCTTTCTTTCTTTTTTTTCTTTTTTCTCTTTTTCCTTTCTTTCTTTCTGATGGTTTAACACAGCTCGGTTAATTTGTCATTTTCTTTCTTTCTTTCTTTCTTTCTTTCTTTCTTTTAACGCAGATTGACTACTTTTTCTTTTTCTTTTTTCTTTCCTTTTTTTCTTTCTTTCTTTGATTTTCTTTCTTTCTTTCTTTTTACGCGGCTTTGTTACTTTTTGTCTTTTTTTCTTTCTTTCTTTATTCTCCTTTTTTCTTTTCTTGTAGCTTCATTACATTTATCCCTTTAGCCGTTCTTTTTTCTCTTTTACTTTCTTTCTTTCTTTCTCTTTTACTTTCTTTCTTTCTTTCTTTCTTTCAATGCAGTTTGGTTCCTTTTGTCCTTTTCTTTCTTTCTTTACTTTTTTTCTCGCAGCTTCGTTATATCAGTCTTTTTCCTTTTAATTTTTTCTTTCTTTCTTTCTTTCTTTCCTTTAACGCAGCTTGGTGACATCAGTCCTTTTATTTGCTTCTTTATTCCTTCTTTCTTTCTTTCTTGTCATCTTCTCTTTTTTCCCTTATTAACTTCTAGGACATTTTTATCATTTAAAAAATATTACAGACCTACATAAAATAAACTTTTATCTGATTTACCAATAACATATCGTATCAATATTTTTTTCGTGTGACCACGTGAAAAAAGCCCTCACTCTGGCTAACCGCCATTCCCAATGATTGTTCACAACGCAGCCGACTGGAAACGCTAAAAGCTTCAAATTGTTATTTCAAAATGGCGTACTGAACGCACACACACACAACAGTCAGGGACTTGCGAGAAAAAGAAACAATTGGAAATGATAATATTAATTAAACGTCTGCTTTAATGACACCGTGATTACGCCATTTAATTTAGCCGAGATTGAATTCGGTACTTGACCGACTGATGTTTAGAATAAAGCCGTTCAGTTCGTAATCGATTGGGATTGAGATTTGGCGCGAAAGAAAAAAGTCAGTGTTCCATATTGAAATAAAAGACGAACAAGGTAATTGCTTTACTTGAGCTTTATTAAAAACTAGAATGAACTACCCAGCGTCGCCTGGGTAGTGGGGAAACCTTGATGGCTGGAGGCGCGTGGTGTAATGGTTAGAGTCGTAGGAAATGGACTCCTCGATCCGAGTTCAAATACTGGGCGAGACTACAGTTCGCATAGCGCTAATACCCTTGGGAAAGGTATGCATCCAACTACTCTCCCTCCAGCTATGGGTAAATAGTATGGCGGACTGGGCAGGTTGGAGGTGCGTGGTGTAATGGTTAGAGTCGTAGGAAATGGACTCCTCGATCTGAGTTCAAATCCTGGACGAAACTACAGTTCAGATAGCGCTAATACCATTGGGAAAGGTATGAACCCAACTACTCTCCCTTCAGCTATGGGTAAATAGTAGGGCGGACTTGGCAGGTTAGAGGTGCGTGGTGTAATGGTTAGAGTCGTAGGAAATGGACTCCTCGATCTGAGTTCAAATCCTGGACGAAACTACAGTTCACATAGTGCTAATACCTTTGGGAAAAGTATGGATCTAACTACTCTCCCTCCAGCTATGGGTAAATAGTAGGGCAGACTAGGCACTTTAACCTTGGATAGGCAACCAGTCTATGAGAAGGAAAACTCTTAATTCAAACTTGTTAAACTCCTCCTAAAAATTGACCTTTTGTCAAATCCTGTTCGTGAGGAGGGGTTGGTAAATATGTACACACACACACACACACACACACACATACACACACCAATGACCTTAAATACATGTTTGGATTTTTTGACTGGTCAAGTTTATCTTATACCAAGAAAAAGGGGAAGGTTCTTTTAATTGATTTCATATTTGTAAGAGCTTCACTTTATTTCTATGCAATTGCACGAATTTAAAAAAAAAACTTGTGTAGAAACATTTAAAACTAGCAAAATAACATTAAACTTGTCATTTTTAGCAAGCCTCTTAGGGGAGCATTAATCTATACATATATAAAGGGCAGTTGTATGTATGTGTATTTCCGGATGAAACTTCGAAAATAAAACAATTAACGACAAAGTAAATATATACACATTAAATATCACCAGGGCTTGGTTTTTCAGCATAAATAATGAAGGTTTGATTTATATTTGTGAAGATGATTAAAAAATAAAATTTAAATGATAACAGCATCGATTTTTTTTTTTCATTTAATATTTTAGATAGTAGACATTAACATTTCTTTTCAGAGTAGCTGGATCAATGCAAGGTCGATTTTTTTTTACATAGGGATGTTAATGGGGGCATCCCATGAGGATTCAACTCACGATTCAGTTCAGTAATAATGGATCTGCGGGACTAACTTTAAAATCCCCCCTCTACCCAGGCGACGCCGGGTAGCCATTTCTAGTACATATATAAAGGGCAGTTGTGTGAATCTGTATGTCCGGATAAAACTACGAAAATAAAATAATTAACAACAAAGTAAATATATACACACATTAAATATCACCAGGGCTTGGTTTTTGAGCAAAAATAATGAAGGTTTGATGAATATAATTAAAAAATAAAATTTAAATGATAACAACATAGAATTTGTTTTGCATTTAAGCTTTTAAATAGTAGACAATAATTTTTGTTTTCAGAGTGGCTGAATCAACGCAAGGTCTTTTTTTTTTTACATTGGGATTTTAATGGGGCATCCTGCGAGGATCCAACTCGTGATTCAGTAATAATGGATCTGCGAGACTAAATTTTTGCTACCCCCCCCCCCCCGTACCCAGGCGACGCTGGGTATCCGCTTTTAGTACCTGATAAGAGCCAACATTTTCTACTTTTGATTCAAGCCTATTTACATTCTGTTAAAATTTGAGATTATTTGAACAAGCGATTACTAGCAAATATATGCACCCTCCGGGTGCAAGTATTTAAGTTTTGATGTAATAAAATATTGTATTAAATTAGAAAGGCTAATGAAACTAAATAAGAATGCAGATAAAAAGTTTTGAAACAGAGGGAGTATAATCGAAAAATAGAACAACTGAAACTTACTCTTCCATCAATCTCGTCTTTCATTGTTATTTTTTCTAATTTAAGTATTTAGTTAAAAGTGGAAGTAAAAAATAAAATGACAGTTATTTGTTCTTGTTAATGGATTTCATTTAAGATTTATTGAAGAGATGTTTGCTTATATTCATTAAAATAAAACCAAACAATTAGAAATCAATAATACTAATCACATATTTATTAAAATCACATTTTAATATCAATATGCAAATTAGCCTTCTCGTTCACATTCTAAACCGCTATTTTGTTGTATATATAAATATAATTGCATGTTGTTAGTGTGTAGATAAGGTTAACAGTATTAATAATGTAAAACAATTTTATCAATAATTGAGGTTTAAATAAAAATAAAATCATTGAGAATGTGATGTCAATAACTAACGGAATTGTGACTTGAGTAGTGATATAGTTTCGGTTACAGACAGAAAAACACAATCTCCATTATAATAAGAGATAAGATTTGCTATTTCTCTGAATGTTTGAGATGACGCTTGATGATTAGTATTATTTGCGTTATTCGGACTATTGTCCTCATCTTCATTGTTATCTGTACAACGTTTCGGCCGATATGCCCTCCGGCCTTCTTCAAGTATTTCTTAAATAAAACCTTCTCGGACTCGGGAACTTTCTTGTCGTAATCGGGACAGATAACAATGAAGATGAGGACAATAGTCCGAATAACGCAGATAATACTATATTTATTTGGTTTCTATATAAAATCATTCCTAGGATTGATTTTAATACGTTCGAGAATAAGAAAATAATATTAGAGGTCAATAATACCATGTAATTACTTCTTAAACCCGGTTTTGTAAAAATCAGTATGCAAATTAACCACGCCATATATTATGTAAATCTTTATTTTTTAATGATATATAAGACACATTACAAGATTTTAAACGCGCTAAAAATCCGGAGCCACTGAACCTGTGTGTTAAATTAACGGCGTGATCCCAGGGGGGCATCTCCCCAGGCAACACCTGCCCCCTTGATTTAAAGGACAGGGCTGGATTTATTGCCCAGTGCCTGAGGGGCAATGCGGACGGGATCAACGCATTTTTTGCACCTGCCCCCCCCCCATGAGTCACGGCTTGTGAGTGGTCCCACATTAATTGTGCTTAACCCGTACACGTTGGGTAAGTGGTAAATACCACACTAATAACATGGCCTGTTTTGAAGCAAATCTAAGATTTTCATAGAGACATCGTTAATAAATTAGATTTATTCTATGTTTTAATGATTTTGACAATAAATTAAATACTCATTGATAAACTTATGCAATCCCTAGTGGTATTGTGACCTAATTGGAATTGGGTGAGATATTAGATTTCGAAACTGCATCAATTTTTTTATTTGAAACACCCTGTGCATCTAAAATGATGTGAAATATTTTGAAACACCCTGTATTCCTCGGGGGGGGGGTATTGTGACGTAAGCAGTGGCGTAGTTTCAGTTACAGACATACACCGTTATCCCTATTATAATAAGATAAGAATTGGGCGAGATATCAGATTTCAAAATTGCATCATTTCTTTTTTCTGAAACACCCTGTGCATCTAAATCTTTTGAAAGAGCCTGTATTATATAATGACATGAACTTTTCTGAATTTGTTAAACTTTATTTCGAAAGTTTTGCTCGAAGGCAAATTGTAATTAATACAAACACTCGAAAAAATTCAGATGACATTTCGGAGGTAATGGGATGCATTTAATTTAATTTAATTTTTAATTACTATTAATTACCTTGTATTCCATCTGCAAGTTCATAACAGTGTTAGTTCCTTACCCGCAGCATATTTTTCAACATACACGCATATATATATATATATATATATATATATATATATATATATATATATATATATATATATATATATCTTATTATAATGGAGATTGTGGGTTTGTCTGTCTGTAACCGAAACTATATTACTATACAAGTCACAATTCCCTTTGTTATTTACATCACATCCTCCATGATTTTATTTTTATTTAAACTTCAATTATTGATAAAATTGTTTTACATCATTAAGACTGTTGACCATATCGATATTTACTGCGTACCCCACTTGTACGGGTCAGGCACAAAGTCCCTATTAACGTGGGACCACCCACAAGCCGAGACTCATGGGGTGGCAGGTGAAAAATTGCGTCGATCCCGTCGGCATTCCCCCTCAAGAGGGGCGCCTCAGGCACTGGGCAATAAACCCAGCCCTGCCCCTTTAAATCGAGGGGGCAGGTGTTGCCTGGGGGGATGGCCCCCTGGGATCGACGCCGTTAATTATATCAATGGTCCAGAGGCCGAAGCCACTGTAGACCATATCTACATACTAATATGTATTTATATATACAACACAATAGCGGTTTACAGTGTGAATGGGAAGGCTAATTTGCATATTGATCTTTAAAATTTGATTTTAATAAATATATGCTTAGTATTATTGATTTCTAATTGTTTGGTTTTATCTTATTGAATATGAGCAAAAATCTCGGGGATAAATCTTAAAAGAAATCCATTAACAAGAAGAAATGGCTGTAATATTATTCTTTACTTCCTATTTTAACTAAACAGTTTAATTAGGAAAATTTATCAATGAAAGACAGGAGTAACGGAAAATGATGGAAGAGTTAGTTTCAAAGTTGTTCTATTTTTCAATCATACCCCCTCTGTTCCAAATCTTTTTATCTGCATACTTATTCAGTTTCATTAGCCTTTCTAATTTAATATGATATTTTATTATATTAAAACTTAAATACTTGCACCCGGAGGGTGCATATATTTGCTAGTATATATAAAGTAAAAGTAAAGTCGTCGGGGCGGCCTAATGTCGGTATCAGCCATGCAGCGAGAGAGTCTATCCCCTTTTCAATAGCGCTAGATCAAGGAGATTATTTTAGCATCTGGGGTGGAGCGCCACACCTACCATCAGCTCCTTACTTTACTGCACAGATCCCTGTGCTACTCATACGCTGAGTTGGCGAGGGAGGGTATCGAACTAGGAACCTTGTGGTTTCTAGCCGAACACTCTACCGACTGAGCTAACCCGGCCCCATTACTGTTGGCATTTCACATAGCGCTAATACCCTTGGGAAGGGTATGAATCCATATATTCTCCCTCCAGCTATGGGCTAAATAGTAGGGCAGACTAGGCCCTTCATCCTTGGGTAGGTAACCAGTCTAGAAGAGGGATAACTCTGAATTCAAAATTTCTGAGATTCCGGATATAAAAAGATTACACTTATTTCAATTGAATTTTGAAATTTAATTTTAATTTTGAATTTATTTCGATATAGAATTATACACAGGGTTGCTTTTAATACGTTTGAGAATAAAATAATAATATTAGGAATCAATTACAACTAATAGTTATTAATTAAACAAAGATTGTTAAAGGTATTATGCAAATTACGCAAACCATCTGTACTATGTAGGTAAAACCATTTTATATAAACTTTATTTCTTTTGAATTAAATGAATCTTTTTTATTATTATTAAAAACTCATTGCACAATCGGTTTTCCTATTAACAGCGGGGGTCCAGCGAGCTTCGGCCGCCGGACTTATCGAGAGTTTAATAATAGCGTCGATCCCGGGGGGGGTGCTATCTCCCCAGGCAACGACGCAATTTTTGTTCTTTCCCACCCAAACGAGGCCTTGTGCCCAGTCCATACAAGTGGGGTATGAGACAAATATACTCGGTTTTCCGCCCCTCCCTGTACGTAACCGGAAAACCGAGTATATTTAGTGTTCTTCGGCCGCTGGACTAGCCAGAGTTTTGATTAAGAGTCGATCGCAGGAGGCTATCTTCCCAGGCAATACCTACCCCGTTGATTTAAAGGGACTGGGCTGGGATTATTGCCCAGCGCCTGAGGATCCCCTTAAGGGGGAATGCCGACGGGATCGACGCATTTTTTGTGCCTACCACCCATGAGCTTCGGCTTGTGGGTGGGCCCACATAAAATTTCCTTATGTCATGCCCTCATTAGTGGGATGAGAGGCAAATATCCCACCCATGAGCTTCGACTTGTGGGTAGGCCCACATAAAAATGTCATTGTGTCACGCCCTCATTAGTGAGATGAGAGGTAAATACAATTCATTGCACACACACAGACACTAAATGGGAAACATGGATAAAAGCAGTCTGTAATTTCAAAATATTCTAGCTGGTATTGTTGCAATAATACAAATAAAAGTGTTTCTCATAAACACCCATTCTTGCATCCATATGATAAAAGGGGTTGGGGCTTGCCATAAAGGCAATAGGGTTAGGAAAATCATATAGATGCTAGAGCTTGATTGATCGGAAGGGGCCTCTCAGACCGCCCGTCTAGCCCAAGATAGGGCCAAAGTGGAGTTTTGCAAATCATGAACTGCTCATCCACCTGGGTTATATCCTTAAGCATCACGGGTCGCCACCCACGGCCAACAGATGGCCCCATTGGGGGAGTCTTACCCCTCTGCAGAGGTGCAGTCGGTGCATTCTAACGCCCCAGCGGACAGGGCGGTGACTTTGTTTTGGCAGAGTCGGGTCTAACGTTATCGTGTTGCAAAATGACTCCTTTTCTGTTCACTAGAGCAGGACATTTTCTACGCAGCGATGCATTCAGAGGTTCGAGTTGCTGGCAGTAAAGGTCTGCAGTCACAGTTTTTCCTTGCTCCAATAACTCAAAGTGAACCACACCTTTTTGATTCCACCAAAGACACAGCATTACCTTCTTTTGGCCGCCCTGTCGGCTGGAGCGTTAGAATGCACCGACTGCGCCTCTGCAGAGGGGTAAGACTCCCCCAATGGGGCCACCTGTTGGCAGTGGGTGGCGATCCGTGATGCTTAAGGATAGAGCCCAGGTGGATGAGCAGTTCATGACATGCAATACTGGTGGTTGTAATATATATATATATATTTATATATATATATATATATATTATATATATATATATGTGTGTGTGTGTGTGTGTGTGTGTGTGTGTGTGTGATGGCAGCAAACCCGCGTTCGAGTATTGCTATTAAATGATTTTTTTTTAAATGAAAATAAAAATAAAAAAATAAAAATAAAAAAATAATTTTAAAATAAATTTTAAATCAAAAAAAAAATTTAATTAAAAAAATAAATGAATAAAAATAAATAAATAAATAACTGTGCATCGGCAAAATGGACCAATAAAATACCCTGTGCTCCCTGGAATAACTTGTAAATGTAGGAAGATGTGCAAGACTTTAGCTGGGCTAAAAAGCCACATTCGCGCAGCTCACCGTTGAACTTGTTGAACTTTTTGAAGCTCACCTCACCGTTGTATACTTTGAACTTTCTGAACTTACACACACACATATATATATATAATATATATATATATATATATATATATATATATATATATATTATATATATATATAGTGGGGGGGATTGTCACTGTTTCAGCTTTTACTGGAACGGTGTACCAAAGGCAGTATTATTGGTAGAGTGCTCAATATAAAATAGAGCTGTTAAATAATATAATAACATAAATATATAAAGGTTTTACATATCTATTTATTGGGTGACAAAGGAACAGTCACAACAATTTTGGTTTCATGCGTCAACAATCATCAGGTGAACTTGTTTTAAAATCTTTTGAAACAAGTTCACCTGATGATTGTTGACGCATGAAACCAAAATGATTGTGACTGTTCCTTTGTCACCAAATGAATAGATAATGATTAAGTTAAATCCCGCCTAATTAATCATTAATGAATTAACTTTCAAAAAATTAGGTTTGACTTCAATTAAGCACATATTCTCCCAAATATACATGTATATATATATGTATATATATATATATATTTTTATATATATATATATATATAATATATATATATATATATATATATATATATATATAAATATAGAATGAATAAAGAATGGATGAGAAAAGTATTGGCATATGAAGGTGCTCAATGCTAAAATAGCAGAGCAGTTTTCCAATAAGATATTATATATTATGGATTTAATATCCCGTAACTAAAGTTTCATGCTTACTGCAATCATCAGACGAGACGGTCAAAATTTTGAGCATCTCGTCTGATGATTGCAGTAAGCATGAGACTTTTAACGGGATATTAAACCCATAATATATATTTGATCATATATATATATATATAATATATATATATATATATATATATCTGTGTGTGTGTGGTGTGTGTGTGTGTGTGTGTGAGAAGAGAGAGAGAGAGAGAGAGAATGGGAAATGAATCCGACAATATGAGGAAAAAAATGAGTAAAGAAAAGAAATGTAGATGAATAAAAATGAATTTTATCGATATCACTTTTAATCGATATCACTTATACACGTGTTTCGGTCTGTTTATCAAAATGTATACGGATTTACGTTATTATTATTATTAAAATAATCAGATGGAGTTGAAATGATGATGATAATAATAATAGGAAAAATGTATAAAATGTTCCGTACACAGAGAGATTTTGACGACCTTCACAAGAGTGGTATTTTTTTTTTTTTTTTTTGAGTTGGAGACAAGAATAGAATTCAGTGATATCGATAAAAATTCATTTTTATCCTTCTACATTTCTTTTCTTTACTCATTTTTTCCTCATATATATAGAGAGAGTCAGATTTTAGCCCTGAAGAGCTTTATGCGAAACTAATAGTAGGTTCGTCTGACTCATTAGATTATCTTTATTATTGGCTCTACTTAGGTATCGAGCACTTTTTACTTTACGGTTATATGAATATATATATATATCTTATATACATATATATACATATAAATTGTTTTTTCTTTTGGCCAAATACTGTACCAATAGATTATTTTTTGTTGGTACGACTATCTTGATCTTTTCTTTTGTTTTTTTCAAAAAAATTTTTTCTCCCTGGTTGATGTTTGGTAGTATATTTTTACAATCAAACTATTTGCTGGGTTTTTTCTCACCGCAAGGATTTACCAACACGCTTGGTATATTATTGTTGTACCGGCCGTTCCTACAATGGAGAATATACACCGGTTCTCACTATAAATAGTGAGACACCGAGTGAAAAGGTTGTACTGTTACCGTTTAGCGGCAAGCTAGCCGTTCTTGTACCTTATTGTAAATACACTTGTCTCATTTTACCCTACCTCGACTTGACTTCTTTTTTTACTGTTGAATTAACATCACAACAATTAATATATATATATATATATATATATATATATATATCTTCTTTGAGTGAGTCAAAGGTTTTGCAATATTTCGTACGTGCTAGATTGGAGCGCGTATCACGTGACCAAAGCATTGCAAAGGTATCCGCTGTGGCTAGCTGGTTGACTGGTTGGTTGGATTTTATGGTATGTCAACCCGTGTTGGGTTATTTTTGCCGAAGACATTCTTTTACCTATTATTCTTGGGTATTCAATTTTTTTTCAAACTCAATTTTTAAACACATTTTTAATACTCATTTGTTTATCTATTTAACCCATAGATGGGACCCTAACAGATACTACCACTCCGGGTGAGGTAGTAAGCCTAAAAGCATGGATTCCGAGGTCGTGCCCCAAGCCATATTCCAGTGAGATGCATCACATTCGCGAACTCAGCAATAGCAGCTGCCGAATTGTGCATCAGGTTACTAAAATATTGCAAAACTTTTGACTCACCCTGGTATTATTATCATGATAGAAGTGTCTTTTATCCAAGACACGTCGCAATACCTTTTCGAAAATCCAACCACGTGACATCTGGACAAGCAATCTAAATGAATCAAGAGCCTGTTCCATCGCAACATCACTGACGTCAGCAAGCTTGTAACCCATGGCAACAGAAAACTCACTAGTAATAGGTTGTATTAACATTGCGTGAAAGAGAAGAATAAAGAAAGAGTACAATGGAAGGAAGGAAGGAAGGAAGGAAGGAAGGAAGGAAGGAAGGAAGGGAGGGGGAAGGGGGGAAGGATGAAAGAAAGAAAGGAAGGGAGGAAGGATGGATGGAAGGAAGGAAGGAAGGAAGGAAGGAGGAGGAAGGAAGGAAGGAAGGAAGGAAGTGAGGGAGGGAGGAAGGAAGGAAGAAAGAAAGGGAGGAAGGAAGGGAGGAAGGAAGGGGGATGGAAGGAAGGAAGGAAGGAAAGGAAGGAAGGAAGGAAGGGGGATGGAAGGAAGGAAGGAATGAAGGAAGGAGGATGGAAGAAAGGAAGGAAGGAAGGGGGATGGAAGTATGGAAGGCAAGAAGGAAGGATGGAAGGAAGGATGAAAGAAAGGATGGAAGGAAGAAAGGAAGGAATGGAGGGAGGGAGAGAGGATGGAAAGAAGGGAGAGAGGAAGGGTGGAAGGATGAAAGAAAGGAAGGGAGGAAGGATGGATGGATGGAAGAAGAGAGGGAGGAAGGAAGGAAGGAAGGAAGGGAGGAAGGAAATAAGGAAGGAAGGACGGAAGGAAGGCAGGAAGAAAGGAAGGGAGGAAGGGAGGAGGAAGGATGGAAAGAAGGATGGAAGAAAGGATGGAATGAAGGAAGGATGGAAGGAAGGAAGGAATGGAGGGAGGGAGGAAGGAAGGAAGGGAGGGAGGGAGGAAGGGAGTGAGGGAGGGAGGAATGAAGGGAGGGAGGAAGTGAAGAAGGACTGATGCGATGGCTTGCAAAAAGGAAGACAAGAAAAATGGTGGCAAACAGAGTAAGAAAAAGTCAAAAAAAGGCAGAGAAAGAAAGACGAAAACAGAAAGAAAGAAAGAAAGAAAGAAAGAAAGAAAGAAAGACGAAAACAGAAAAGAAGAAAGAAAGAAAGAAGAAAGAAAGAAAGAAGAAATAGTTAAAGAATTAATTTGAAATTTAAATACATATGAATGATTGAATCCAAAGAAAAAAAAAGAATTTGAACTTTTAAAATTAACAGAAAGTGAATGAATGAATTCAACGTAAGAAAGAAAGAAAGAAAGAAAGAATCAATCAATGACAAACTCCATTTGAAAATAAGAAAAAATCCATAAGAAAAAATTAAAGAAAAAAAGAAAGAAAGAAAGAGAGAAAGAAAGAAAGAATCCGATAAAAGAGCGAATGGAAGAAGAAGTGCGTGAAGAAGAAGTGCGTAAAGAAGAAGAAGTGTGTGAAGAAGAAGAAGAAGAAGAAGAAGAAGAAGAAGAAGAAGAAGAAGAAGAAGAATGGAAATGGGAAAGAAGAAGAAGAAGAAAGAAGAAGAAGAAGAAGAAGAAGAAAGAAGAAGAAGAAGAAGAAGAAGAAGAAAGAAGAAGAAGAAGAAGAATGGAATGGAAAGAAGAAGAAGAAGAAGAAGAAGAAGAAGAAGAAAGAAGAAGAAGAAGAAGAAGAAGAAGAAGAAGAAGAAGAAGAAGAAGAAGAAGAAGAAGAAGATTCTCCTGTCCGGGGAATCGTCGAGTAAGTCTTATTGACTTCTACTTTGGCTTTCAAATGTATTTAACAAAAAAGGTCGGAAGAAATCACAGAGGGGTTTCTACAGGAACTCGAACAGATGGGCCCACCTGGTGCTTTCAGTTTCAATCAAGAATAGGCCGTGGCAAATACTCCTTCAATGAATTCGCTTGCCTCTTCTGGTGTTTGCTAAAGAGAAAGAAAAAGAGAGAGAGAGAGAGAGAGAGAGAGAGAGAGAGAAAGAAAGAAAGAAAAAGTGCGGATACGGACTTCAAATAAGTCCCCTTT
>CM042168.1:43031304-43051304 GCA_023376005.1 Doryteuthis pealeii
CACCTACCATCAGCTTCTTACTTTACCGCACAGATCCTTGTGCTGCTCATACGCCGAGTTGGTGAGGGCCGGTATCGAACTAGGAACCTGTGGTTTCTAGCCGAACGCTCTACCGATTGAGCTAACTCGGCCATATATTACATGGGAATTTCAGTGACTCTGGATATCATGACGAGTCTGATGAATGGGATCAAGTATCCAATAAGCACCCCAAATCCTTCCATTAATAAAAGATTCACGTTTGCCTTGTTACCGGTAACTTCCGATTCCGAATATATTGGTAAACAACCAACAGACGATTTTAATCAGAAGTTTATGAAGATTCGCACTTACGATAAATTGAATAAATAGTTGGTTCATGTTGTTAACAAACAAAATACACGTAGTTTTTGGGTACAAATACCGCACAGGAGATGATATCATTAGGATGGCATTTTACGTATAAATAGCGGAAACTCCTCGTGTAGCCTAACATTGATATTAACTCTAACCCTAACACTGACCCATAACCCTAATTCTAGCGTCTCTAAGGCTTCAGGATTTATCCCCGAGATTCTTGCTCATATTTATTAAAATAAAAACAAACAATTAGAAATCAATAATACTAAGCAAATATTTATTAAAATCAAATTTTTTATATCAATATGCAAATTAGCCTTCGCGTTAAAACTGCAAACCGCTATCTTGTTGTATATATTAATGCAATTGTATGTTATTAGTATGTAGATAAGACCAACAGTATTAATTATGTAAAACAATTTTATTAAATAATGAGGTTTAAACAAAAATAGACTCATGGAGAATGTGACGTAAATGATTAAGGGAATTATGACTTGGTTTCTGATATAGTTTCGGTTACAGACAGACAGATACACAATCTCCATTATAATAAGATATATTCTAGATGTTTGGCAGATGAGATGCTCCACGGTAGAGTGCTTCATCAGTGTATTTTTATCTATGCGTATTATATATGCCATGCATTCTGGAAATTTTACTTTGATAGATAGATAGAAAATGGGCAGAATATCTTCAGAAGACAAAAAGAAAGAAAGAAAGAAAGAAAGAAAGAAAGAATATACATAGATAGATAGATAGAAAATGGACGGAATGTCTTCAAAAAAAAGAAAGAAAGAAAGAAAGAAAGAAAGATAGATAGATAGATAGATAGATAGATAGATAGATAGAACATGAGGAGAATGATTTCGATAGATAGAAAGAAAGAAACAAAAAAAACAAGGAAAGAAATGGATACATTGAATTTGATGAATAGATATGAAAGGAAAGAGATAGATAGATAGATAGATAGATAGATATGAATAGACTGAGATAGATAGATAGATAGATAGATAGATAGATATGAATAGACTGTGATAGATAGATAGATAGATAGATAGATAGAAACTGAAGAGAAGAAAAACGAAAGAAAGAACGAAAGAAAGTTGATAGATAGATAGATAGATAGAACATGAGGAGAATGACTTCGATAGATAGAAACAAAGAAACAAGGAAAGAAATGGATATATGGAATTAGATGAATAGATATGAAAGGAAAGAGATAGATTGATAGATAGATAGATAGATAGATAGATAGATAGATATGAATAGACTGAGATAGATAGATAGATAGATAGATAGATATGAATAGACTGTGATAGATAGATAGATAGATAGATAGAAACTGAAGAGAAAAACGAAAGAAAGAAAGAAAGAAAGAAAGAAAATGGACTGATTGACTTAGATAGATAGATACATACATACATGCATACATACATACATATGAATAGTCTGAGACAAAGGATAGATATATATAAAGAAACGGAGATAATTAGAGACAGACAGACAGACAGACAGACAGAGGGTGATAGATATAAAAACAGATAGATAGATATCTTTTGAAGTTATGAAAAGGCAGCTATATAGTCTCTCTCAAAACTCCATTTAGCTGTATGCTCCTCCTGACGGAAGATGAAGATGAAGAAGAAGAAGGAGAAACCTTGGCGGAGAAGAATTTTCGTAATGACGTCATTTTCTTTTGCAGCTGCCAACTGGGCTTCTTAGAAACGATTCGATTCTCGTTTCAAACCGAAACCTCAAAGACTCTAACCAGCGCATCTGAAGACCAGCTGGGTTAAAAGATGCTGTTTTCTCACCCAGCTTACGTGTTGCACGCATCAATACATCCGGGTCTGCAAGCACGTACTCTCTCTCTCTCTCTCTCTCTCTCTCTCTCTCTCTCTCTCTCTCTCACACACACACACACGCGCGCCGCGCGCGCACACACACACACACACACACGTGTATGTATATATATATATATATATATATATATATATATATTTGAATGTTTGGTATGTACGTGTCGACCTATAACTCTGAAAAGAAACGCCGCTCAGTTTTGAAATCTTGCATACACCATGATATGCCTATAACTAAGAAACACACCAAATTTGGCTTTTGATTTTTACTAATTAAGGGATATAATTCAATAATTAAAAAGAAAAATTAAAAAATATCGTATACAGACTCTCCGACCTCACCCCAACCTACTCCACTCCTGTCGACGTGAGTTGAGTTTTGAACTTCCAAAACAGCCCAGCCTACACCCACCAACCACTTACTCTATGAAATAAATACAAATGTTTCACACACACATAGACACGCACACACAAACTTGTGTGCATCACCTTCATTCTATTGCTCTTACAGATGTAGTTTTATATGTGCGTCATTTATATATATATATATATTATATATATATATATATATTTGTGTGTGTGTGTGTGTGTATGTGTGTGTGTGTGTGTTTTGTTGAACTCGACGAACAATTCTTGTCTGCCAAGTTTCTTCTCTATCCTTTTTAATTGTCTGGCCGTCTTTTTTATATCAGGGTGAAATTGGTGTATGAATCCACCAAAGGTTTTTACACGAGTACTTTCTGCACTACTTAGTGCCATCATCAGGTGTGAACTGGTGAGATGTTTCCATTGTTTCTTTTTAAACAAACAGTAGCAGTAGGAATAAGAAAAAATGCTGCCAATATATATATATATGTGTGTGTATGTGTGTGTGGAGAAAGGTAGACAAACACGGGATGTTGTAGAAAATGGATTTTTATTGTACTGATGTCGACGTTGTAACGTTTCGGTCTGTTAGACCTTCTTCAGGACTTCGGATTGAGTTCTTGCTTCAATGGTGAACATTTTCATATTGGTGAATTAGGAGGTCATGAATAAGGGGAGGGGTGGTCAGTTGTTGGTGTTAGCAAAGGTTACTAGTAGGAGGTTTCTCTCAGATAAGGTGTATTAGCAACTAATCACCCCTCGCCTATTCACGACCTCCTAATTTACCAGTATGAAAATTCTCACCATTGAAGCAAGAACTCAATCCAAAGTCCTGAAGAAGGTCTAACTGACCAAAACGTTACAACATCGACATCACTACAATAAACATCTATTTTCTACAACATCCCGCGTTTGTCTACCTTTCTCCACATACTGTCGGATTAATTACCTCTTATTTCTCCCATATATATATATATATATATATATATATGGTAGGCTGGGCTCTCGAATCTTGTTATGGAAACCAGTCTAGGAGAAGAAAAACTCAGGTTATACCTGTTAAACTCCGCTTTAAGAAATTTACTTTGTGTCGTACCCTACTCATGTGGATAGACACATACACACATTTCTTCCTCTCCCTTCCTCTCTCCCTCCGCCTCTCCCCCCTCTTCCTCCCCCTACTCTCTCTCTCTCTCTCTCTCTCTCTCTCTCTCTCTCTCTCTCTCTCTCTCTCTCTCTGAGCACTCTTTGGATAAATTACACACACAACAATACTCCAACGAAAATGTTGAAACAGAACTCGGACACCATATAAACTTTCTAAATGTAGACATATCAACAAATTTCTCTTGTGTAATCTACCACCTGACCCTAATTAATCCCAAATTTCATGCTCCTCTATTAAAAAACTGTATTCATTTATTCATTTTTTTTTTTACATCGAAATGTCGCCTGCATTAATACCTAAGCATGTTATGTTTTTGAATATCACATAGGTGAGAAACTGTCAGTAGTCAAGCACCTTTAACTCCATGTCCATATATATATATATATATATATATATATATATATATATATATATATATATACATACATATATATATATATATATATTATACATACATACATATATATATATAATGAATAAAGAATGAATGGGAAAATGAGAAAAGTATTGGAATGAAAAGGTGCTCAATGCTAATAAAGCAAAGCAGATATATAATCAATTGTAATATTATGGATTTGGACTCATAAATTAAAGTTTCATGGTTATGCAATCATCAGATGAGTCAAATGGTTGAGATCTTAAAAGCCAGTAGTCAAATGGTTGATTTTTTTTTTAATGGTTGAGATTTTAAAAAACAGTAGTTTTTTAGCGTTTATATAAACGTGAAGTGTTTTCACGCGATGGGATAATATAAAGCTAAATTTTTTTTTTTTTTTTAACTGTGGCTTGTTTAACGTTTATGTGACGTGGATCGTGTTATTTTTTTTTTAAATGGTTGAGATTTGAAAAACCAGTAGTTTATTTTTTTTAACATGATCCACGTCACATAAACGTTAAACAAGCCATAGTTTTAAAAAAAAACAATTTTTAGCTTTATATTATCCCATCGCGTGAAAAGGCTTCACGTTTATATAAACGCTAAAAAACTACTGGTTTTTTAAATCTCAACCATTTGAAAAAAACTCAACCATTTGACTACTGGTTTTTAAGATCTCAACCATTTGACTCATCTGATGATTGCATAACAATGAAACTTTAAGTTATGAGTCCAAATCCATAATATTACAATTGATTATATATATATATATATATATATATATATATATATATATATATATATATAATTGATAATTTTTGAATCATATTACCACGACCAGACAACTCGGCAAACACCATTTGCGACATCCGGAGCACTGGACAGCTGTTTCGACCTCCTTTGGTCTCATCAGCAGTGCATACCACAATCTCCGCCACTAGAGATTGAACTCGTGGACCACAGCGTGAAGAGCGGGGACTTAACACACTGGGCCACGAGCCCATGCCACATACCCTTTGCCCATTAGGTTGCGTTCTGTGGATACAGGCCCCGAACTGGGAAGTCGTGGTCCTAGAGGTGCCCTTGTCCTCTGTAATCCTGCGATGGGATACATGGCAGTATAGGTTAGGTGACTGCGCATTTGAATTAATATTACCATTGACTAGATGATTTGGCATTCTCCGTTTGTGGCATGGGCTCGTGACCCAGTGTGTTAAGTCCCCGCTCTTCACGCTGTGGTCCACGAGTTCAATCTCTAGTGGCGGAGATTGTGGTATGCACTGCTGATGAGACCAAAGGAGGTCGAAACAGCTGTCCAGTGCTCCGGATGTCGCAAATGGTGTTTGCCGAGTTGTCTGGTCGTGGTAATATGATTAAAAAATTATCAATTATATATATAATTCCTCTATCAAAAAAAAAAAAATCAATATCAAAAATTCAATATATATATATATATATACCAACGCCTCCGCATGAGCAGGATGTGACATAAGGTCAATTTCTTAAGCGGAGTTCAACATGTTTGAATTCAGAGTTTTCCTTTTCCTAGACCGGTTTCCTAACCAAGGTTAAAGAGTCCAATCTGGGCGACTATTTACCCATAGCCGGAGGGAGAGTAGGATTCATACCTTTCCCAATGGTATTAGCGCTAAGTGAAATGCAATTACCACGTCCAGGATTTGAACTCAGGGCGACGAGTCCATTTCCCATGACTTTAACCATTACACCACGCGCTTCCTATGTTTTTGAATATACTAACGATTTCTTAATTTCTTAATAAAGTTGAAACAGACTGTACGATGTTCTACACACCGAATAATTCTTTACCGAAATTCACTTGTCATTATCATCTTCTATAATTATCAAATTTTATGCGATATACGCATTGTAATTGCCTTCAAGCAAAAATATAAATAATAATATATACTTTATCAACAATGCTTCTAAAAAAACAAACATCCAAAAAATCTTATATATATATATATATTTCGTATAAAAAATATATTATTAAATCGTATATATATATATATATATATATATATATATATTTCGTATTTAAACAAATACAAACACGTGCACACACATCACTGTGTACATACTTTTGACCAACCTCGATGTGTGAAATTACGCCCTTTATTTAACACAATGAAACTTTGAATAAAAGTTAATATTATCGTCAATGGTTTTTGGACCATTTAAAAGAAGAAACAATAAAAACAAATTCCTGATGATTTTTAAAACTGTTTTTCAGTCCCCGAAAATAATGAAAATTACGAACGAAAAGAATGTTTATATTTTCGCACTATTGAATCAATTGTATTTTAACGTAGCCAAATACAAGTTACGCCTACAGATTTTTTTTAGGTATTTCGTAAATTCAAGGACGAAAATGATTACGATAACATTGGAGTGCACAAGCGACACATTTTGTTTGTTATACACATTTTTTTTTAATTTCGATTCTTATTTACCTTTAGATGAATTTATGTTTAAAACATTTTTTTCTAAAAGTGTTGTATACCCTTTCTTTACTCTTTCTTTACTTCTAAGGGGCCGGGTTAGCTCAGTCGGTAGAGCTTTCGGCTAGAAACCACAAGGTTCCTAGTTCGATACCGGTCCTCGCCAACTCAGCGTATGAGTAGCACAGGGATCTGTGCGGTAAAGTAAGGAGCTGATGGTAGGTGTGGCGCTCCACCTCAGATGCCAAAAACAATCTCCTTGGTCTAGCGCTATTGAAAAGGGAATAGACTCCCTCGCTTACTGGCTGAAACCGACTTTAGGCCGCCCCGACGACTTTACTTTACTTCTATTATTCTTCTGTTCATCTTTGGTATCTTATGTTCTTCTTCCAGCGTCTCTTCTAACGCCTCTCTTCTTACTGGTTGGTCGTACTTGATTCATTTCTTCTTCTAGGTCAGTATTGTTGCCAATACATTCATCAACCACAAAACCATATTATTTATTTAAACCTTTATTTACATAACTAACATCTTCATCTAACTAACACAGCGCGCGTGTGCGTGAGCTCCAGCTAAGGCCTTATAAGGTCCAAGCTGAAACTGAGAGCCAACCAGGTCCCACGTGACTTCACGTATTTTGCGGGCTTTCTGTAATATTCGATGGAAAGTCCCGCCCGTGATATGAAAAGGGGCCATCCCTTCAGAAATACAAGGTGTTGACAATAATCTATACCTAGATTATGTAACAAAAGTACGACAGAAGATATCCATCATGATAAATTTATTAGCCAATTTCGACCTGATATTATTTTAAAAAACTGTAAATGGTTACAACCAAAATATATAGACAAAAAATATCTATATTATTAAACGAAAAATATGTTTAAATGAAGTAACAGGTGGTATGCAGATTTTGTGGTCTCTTGTGCCGTGCGAGAAACAAACAAATTGCACAATGTTTAATAGGATTTGAAATGGTTACAAGCAAATTATAGAGACAAAAAAATGTCTATATGATTCAACAAAACATGCGATAAATATACAGTACGTACAAAGTATCTACGTTCACTCACAACCAAACAAACTGCACAAAGACTCTGTAGGGACCGTGGTTGTTTGGTGATGCGTAGTTGAAGATTGAAGAAGATCCGAATTTTGATCCCCACAATTTAAATGTATACGACTACGGAAATGAAGTTTCCATAGAAAACAAAAGACAAAATTGATAAAAGAAACAAACTTTATATACATTAATTTACAATTGGTATATTCAATTGTTCTTTTATGTGTCTGTACGTAGTTGTGTGTGACAAGTATGACATGTATTGTTCATATTTGTGCGATTAGTTGTGTCAACATTGTAGCAGTTTTGTCTGTGATTGAAACTTGTGATTGAAATTTGTTGTTATTGAGCGAGAGAGAAAATAAAAAAACGAAAAAATAGACGGACCTGTTGAGTCGTATTTTATGTTTACTGACAGTGTATTCTTCCTATTGTGTCGAGTTGGGAGCATCAGCTTAATTATTTTAATTTGGTCAATTCCACATGCCGTAAAAATATAGGGGCCAATCCCTATAACTCTATGTTCATTTGTGCAGTACCAGAACCAAATAGCCTATGTCTGAAGTCTCTATGTGCAGGTACGTAACAGCAACATAAAGTTTCAATGTTCAATTACGCAGTGTATAAAACAAACAGCAAGCATAAAACCTCTAAAATATATTTTCATTCTATGGTCACTTGAAATGTGAACAAAATGTACGATTTTTAGATTTATCTATAAAGATAAAAGTCTGAATAATTAAATCATAAATTCTTAGAAACGTTTTGAAGTTCCTTACTGTCATAAATTCAAACTAATATCTCAGTGGAATAGATTGAATATGATGCTTTTTAAGTAAATAATCTTTTTTTAAATATTAAACGTTTTGGTATTATCTTCGTTATTCGGACTATTGTCCTCATCTTCATTGTTACCTGTACAAAGTTTTGGCTGATATGCCCTCCGGCCTTCTTCAGGTATTTCTTATCGGACTCGAGAACCTTCTTTTCGGACTCGGAAACTTTCTTTTCGGACTCGGGAACTTTCTTGTCGTAATCGGGAGCCATCACGGAACTTTGAACCTAACCCATTATTCAATCCACAGAGGTATCCTGTTCTCATTCCGCTAACCTAGAATAATAGAGTAACATAGAATAATAATTAGCACAGCTTAACGCCCCTACCCCAGCTATGGTTAGTGGAATTAGTCCGAATAACGCAAATAATACTAATCATCAAGCCTCATCTCAAACATTCAGAGAAATTAAAGGTTTTATTTTATTTATCTAATCCCCCCCCCCCAAGCAATATCTTTTTAAAAATCATTTTTACACCACCCGGAGGGAGTTTTTTACGTTCATTTTTGATAGTGTAATTTTCAAATTTATAATGCACTAACAGAGCTACCTGATGTTGCTTGATATTTTGAAAGTTAGAAATTCATCTCTTGTCTATATGTATAGTCAAATTTCGGTTAAATCGAACTTAACCGACTTAAATTCCACCATCGTATGTCACCCCGCCGAAAGAAAAAAATACCAAAAATCAGGGAATTAGGCGAATTCAATGAAATTTTCAGTGTTGATATATTAATGAATAAAAGATGTAATACATCTGTTATTTTATTTAAAAACCTTTACCTTTTTCAGGTCAGTTAACTTTGAATCACGTATCTTTGAGAATCTGTTTTATGCCTCAAAAATACGTAGTTCAAAGTTAACTGACCAGAAAAAATGTAAAAGTGCATTATATTTTTTATTCATTGATATATCAACACTGAAAATTTCATTAAATTTGGTTAATTCCCTGATTTTTGGTATTTTTTTCTTTCGGCGGGGTGACATATGATGGTGGAATTTAGGTCCGTTAAGTTCGATTTAACCTAAATCTCTTATCCATATGTATACAGTCAAACCTCGAGGTCGTTCGTCATCAAGAGAGGGAAAGTAGCAGATAATTTCCGGTTTTCAATACCGGTTACAACGAATCCAACGTTGTCTGAGCGTCCCGTAAAAAGCCTGGGGTAGTTTTTTTTTGGGTTTTTTTTTCAATAGCACCTTAAGAGATACGTCTGCCATCCGAACAGCGGTCACCGAATTGGAAATATGGCTAACCAATGTGGACAAATCTGGACTTCCAGGCCTCTTTACAGTGTGTATATATCAGGGTTGGGGCAATCATGTAGGTGCTAAGGCTTGACATGACAAGCCGATTGATCGGAGGGAACTCTCTGACCGACCATCTAGCCTAAGTTAGGGTCTAAGTAGAATGTTGTGAGAGGGGTATATACATCTAATATTAAAATGATAAACACATGGATATATATGGTCCCAACCTCTAGAGTAAAATTTGACCGTCAGTCGCTCAAATGGCAAATGTTCTCCTATAAAACGGTTGTGAGCTCTCTAGCACGTACATACATATGTATGTATTTATCAGTTAAATTGTACCCATTGCCTACAGTTGGCAGATGGCCCAGTGGTTAAGAGGCCCTGACTGATGAAAATTCGGTCGGGTGTTGATCCCGACCGGAGGTAGCCTGCAAAGTCTAGCCACTTTGAAGAGACGGTTTGGGGAAATAGCAAATTACTAATTAAGAGGGGAACATTAACGCACCCGCAACCGCAGAGGCAGGTAGGTAAAACTTAACTTACCTTACTTGTGGAAAATTTGCAGCAATGCCTTGCGTTACGATTTCATGGACCATTCTTTAGGCTTCAAGCAAGAGCGCTTGTCCAGCGGAAATCCTTGGTAAAGAATCCTTTGGTTGTTCCTTGGTGCTCCTATTGCAAGTCCTTCGTCAATGATTGCAAATAGGACAGTTTCAGCATCAGTGCTTAAGTAGTCAACCAGCCACGCATTTGGGTTGTTGATTGGCTGAGGTTTAAACCACGTGACCTCGCTTGGTCTATAAATTAAATGGTATATTATAGCACACCTTATATACAAAATAATCGTAATAGGAAGCTCGTGGTGTAATAGTTAAAGTCATGGGAAATAAACTCGTCGCCCCGAGTTCAAATCCTGGATGTGGTAATTGCATTTCACGTAGCGCTAATACCCTTGGGAAAGGCATAAACCCTACTCTCCCTCCAGCTATGGATAAATAGTAGGGTAGACTGGGCTCTTTAACCTTGGTTAGGCAACCGGTCTAGGCGAAGGAAAACTCTGAATTTAAACATATTAAACTCCGCTTAAGAAATTGACCTTGTGTCACATCCTGCTCGTGCGGAGGGGTTGGTAAATATATATATATATATATATATATATATATATATATATACAAAATAATCCAACACCTTGTTGCGACCTTGATAAGCAGGTACGATGTGAAATAACCTCTTAGGTCTTGTAATATTAGTGACAGGAAATCAAACAGTAAATAAAGGAATATCTTTTCGTTGCCGGTCGGATAGACCTACTACGAATAGCCCCACAAAAAAGCTGGTAGATAATATGGTATATATAACCGAATCAAAAACAAGAATTAAATGTTAATATCAACAACAACAGATATAAAACATTGTTAGTGCACTCTTCGAGCTTTTCCTCCCTCCGGCCGACTAGACCTTCTAAGAATAACCCACCTCAATACTAGCAGGTAACGAGGTATTTATAACCTATTCAACCAATCACAAACCAGAACTAAATGTTAATATCAACAACAACAAATATAAAAGATTGTTAGTGCACTCTTCGAGCTTTTCCTCCCTCCGGCCGACTAGACCTTCTAAGAATAACCCACCTCAATACTAGCAGGTAACGAGGTATTTATAACCCATTCAACCAATCACAAACGAGAACTAAATGTTAATATCAACAACAACAAATATAAAACATTGTTAGTGCACTCTTCGAGCTTTTCCTCCCTCCGGCCGACTAGACCTTCTAAGAATAACCCACCTCAATACTAGCAGGTAACGAGGTATTTATAACCTATTCAACCAATCACAAACCAGAACTAAATGTTAATATCAACAACAACAAATATAAAACATTGTTAGTGCACTCTTCGAGATTTTCCTCCCTCCGGCCGACTAGACCTTCCAAGAATAACCCACCTCAATACTAGCAGGTAACGAGGTATTTATAACCCATTCAACCAATCACAAACGAGAACTAAATGTTGATATCAACAACAACAAATATAAAACATTGTTAGTGCACTCTTCGAGCTTTTCCTCCCTCCGGCCGACTAGACCTTCTAAGAATAACCCACCTCAATACTAGCAGGTAACGAGGTATTTATAACCCATTCAACCAATCACAAACGAGAACTAAATGTTGATATCAACAACAACAAATATAAAACATTGTTAGTGCACTCTTCGAGCTTTTCCTCCCTCCGGCCGACTAGACCTTCTAAGAATAACCCACCTCAATACTAGCAGGTAACGAGGTATTTATAACCCATTCAACCAATCACAAACGAGAACTAAATGTTGATATCAACAACAACAATTATAAAACATTGTTCAAGCACTCTTCGAGCTTTTCCTCCATCCGAAGATAGCAGATAAGTAAATGTTTTCAGAGCATTTTTTTCCCGACACAAGAATTTTCTGGGAAATGTGGAGTACCCCTTCTTCACTATTACTCCTCGGTCAACCCTGACGCAGGGTCGTAGGACGTGTTTTGGTCGCAGTCTATAGGTTAAATAGAAAAAATGAACTGGGAAATGGACTCGTCGCCCTGAGTTCAAATCCTGGACGTGGTAATTGCATTTCACTTAGCGATAAAACCATTGGAAAAGATATGAATCCTACTCTCCCTCCAGCTATGGGTAAATAGTCGGTCAGACTGAAAAATCTGTATAAAAAAAGAAGAAAAAATTTGAGTTAAAATTTTTTTTTTCAATACCTATCAAGAATAAATAAAACAAATATATTTAGCATACAATAACCCATTGGATTGATATGCTGTAAAAATCCAACCAACCTTCCACTCATCAAATTTATATTTATCACCCAATAATATCAAAGTGTCTCAATGGTGTCATGGACTGTAAAACGTATTAACTAAAAAAGAAGATTTTAATGATTTTGTTTAATTGAGTTTTGATTTAATTTTCTATTTGAAAAGGAATCTAAATTATATCACTGTCAAGATGATAAATTAAGAACAATGAATCTATGATTCCCCAATGATAACAGTGGAAGCCATTAGCGGAGAATTAGCGGCTGTCTTCGCAGATGGATGGGGCTATCCAGAAGTTTGATATTGCTCTTATATACGGAACCTCAAATGTGCTGCAACTTCCCTTTAAAGGCCTGGTAGAAGAATTTGTAGTCTCGCAGACTTCAATATAGGGACGTTAAAGACCCAAAAGTGGCGGCGGCCGGCATCGGAGTCCACACTGGTGGAAAATGGGGTGCTAGGAAAGAATTGAGGAGCGGTTAGGAATAATAAAAAGGGGATAGACTCCCTCGTTGTCTGGCTAATATCAACAATAGGCCACTCTACCGACTTTATCTATCTCTACCCCCCTCTCTCTCTCTCTCTCTCTCTCTCTCTCTCTCTCTCTCTCTCTCTCTCTCTCTCTTTATATATATATATATATATATATATATATATATATATATATGGCAGTTGTGTGTATGTATGTATGTGTGTATGTCCGGAGTAAACTACGAAAATAAAATAATTAACGACAAAGTAAGTATATAGATACATTCACTATCACCAGAGGTTGCTTTTTGGGCGAAAATAATGAGGATTTTATTTATATTAGTGAATATATTTAAAAAAGTAAAATTTGAATGATAACAGCATAGAATTTGTTTTGTTTTGGTTGTTTTGTTTTTGTTTTGTTTTATTTTATATTTTAACTAGTAGACATTATTATTTTTCTTTTCAGAGTGGCTGGATCCATGCAAGATCTTTTTTACGTGAGGTTTTTAATGGGTCTTCCTGTGAGGATCCAACTCACGATTCAATAATAATGGATCTGCGAGACTAACTTTGTTAACCCTCCTATCTCCACCCAAGCATCGCCGGGTAGCCGGTTCTGGTGTACAATATAACGAACTTTGAATTTTATATTACTGTTTCTCACTAGTGTAACAATTATGTAAATGAGAATTGAATTTATTCCCAGATAGGAAATACGTAAAAGCTAATCCAAATATTGCTTTTTTTGTATAAATAGATGTTAAGCCCGTCTGTCTGGACAAAACTATAATACTATTTTAGTTTTGCTTTGAATTTTTGAGATGAGGTTGGATAATTAGTATTATTTGTATTATTAAGAGTATTGTCCTCATCTTCATTGTTATCTCCGCCCTGTCGGCTGGGGCGTTAGAATGCACCGACAGCACCTCTGCAGAGGGGTAAGACTCCCCCAATGGGGCCACCTGTTGGCCGTGGGTGGCGAACCGTGATGCTTAAGGATAGAGCCCAGGTGGATGAGCAGTTCATGACATGCAATACTCCACTTTGGCCCTATCTTGGGCTAGACGGGCGGTCGGAGAGGCCCCCTCCGATCAATCGGCTGGTCAAGCCCTAGCACCTATATGATTTTCCCAACCATATTGCCCTTATGGCAAGCCCCAACCCCTTTTTATCATATGGGTGCTAGAAGGCGATGGCTGTGGGTCTACATGTCCTGGGAATGACGTTAAACTCTATCTGATGGTGAAGTTCCAGTTTTGGAGGTTTGGGGAATGTGGAGCACCCCTTCATCACCATTGCTCCCTGGTCCACTCTGACCCGGAGTGGTAGTACCTGTTAGGGTCCCATCTATGGGTTAAATAGAAAAATGTATTTATAAAAAAATTGTATTATCCATTAAGAATTGATTTATTTCAAAACTTTATCGGCATTAAATGACCCACTGAGGTTGATATGCCGTAAAACAAAACAAACCAAACCAAACCAAACCAAATCATTGTTATCTGTACAACGTTTCGGCCGATGTGCCCTACGACCTTCTTCAGGTATATCTTGTCGTACTCAGGAACCTTCTTGTCGTAATCGGGAACCTTCTTGTCGTAATCGGGAGCCATCACGGAACTTTGAACCTAACCCTTTATTCAGTCCACGGGGGTATCCTGTTCTCATTCCACAAACCATAGCTGGGGTACATGTGTTAAGCTGTGTTAATTATCATTCTATGTTAGTGCTGCCCCTGACCAGGATTGAACCTGTAGTCTAGAGATAACTGCCACTTAGAAATGTCTTAACCTCACTCCTTTATCCACTAGGCTATGTCTCCAATTGTATTTATTCCAAGAAAGGAAATACGCAAAAACCTAATCCAAATATTGGTTGCTTGTATAAATAGATGTTAAACCCGTCTGTCTGGACAAAACTATTTTAGTTGTCCTGTTATCTCACTTCGGAATTACAAAACATACTGACATAAGTGATGGTATTTTCATAATATTCTAAACTAGCAGGACCTGTGAATACCAATCGTTTAACCTGACTATGGCCGTTTTGGGGCAGATCGTCATTGTGAAATGGTTAGACCACTGATTCCCAACGTGGGGCCTACACCCCACTGAGGGGGGGGGGTAATTCAACAATAATAGAGGGACAATATGAAAAAGGTAGTAATATCAACATTTTTTTTTATTTTACCCTATATGGGTAAAAATTATAAATCTATAGGGTAAAATTGTAATTACAACCTAGCTGAGCACGACATCTTGTGCAATCTAGTCAAGTGTTCACCCATTAATGTTATCATGCATATGGCACCAGCTATATGCCTGGCTTCTGACTTGTTTAACTTTGCAGTTCTTCATCTGTTGCCCTCCCTCACAATTATACACATTATGAAATGGATTTTATTTGATTAAATTTGAAGTTAAACCCTTTAGTTTTATTTGAAAGATAGAATTTTTATGATATACCTCTTCAAAACTGATATTTTTATATCATACTAAACAATTAACAGGTGGGGAACATGAGGAAATTTGTGATAAAGAAGTGGGGCATGGTACATAAATGATTCAATATCTTATCTCTTATCATAATGGGGATTGTGTGTTTTTCTGTCTGTAACCGAAACTATATCACTACTCAAGTCACAATTCCTTTTGTTATTTACGTCACATTCTCTATGTTTTTAGTTTCATTTAAACCTCAATTATTAATAAAATTGTTTTACATCATTAAGACTGTTGACCATACCGACATACAAATAATATGCAATTGTATTTATATATACAACAAAATAGCGGTTTACAGTGTGAACGGGAAGGCTAATTTGCATATTGATATCAAAGATTTGATTGTAATAAATATCTGCTTAGTATTATTGATTTCTAATTGTTTGGTTTTATTTTAATGAATATGAGCAAAAATATTGGGAATAAATCTAAACAGAAATCCATTAACAAGAAGAAATAACTCTAATCTTATTCTTTACTTCCTATTTTAACTAAATAGTTAAATTGGGAAAATTAGCTATGAAAGATGGGGGTGATGGAATAGTAAGTTTCAGTTCTATTTTTATTATACTCCACTTCTATTTCAAATCTTTTTATCTGCATTCTTATTTAGTTTCATTAGCCTTTCTAATTTGATGTATTATATTATATTAAACTTAAATATTTGCACCCAAAGGGTGCATATATTTACTAGTGATAATGACTTAATGATTACAATGTTTGATATGTTTACTTAAGAGCTATTGCTAAATAGTCCAATATGTAAAAAGTATAATGATCTTGATTTAACTCTCTCTCTCTCTCTCTCTCTCTCTCTCTCTCTCTCTCACACACACACACACACACACACACACACACACACACACATATATATATATAATATATATATATATATATATATATATATATGAAAAGGAATGACTCACCGGTAAAAATATTGGGTTGGTCTCAATATTTGGTTGATATAAGTTTTACCCGGATAAGTCGGCGTTATAACAAATATAAAGTGATCAATACTTAAGTAGAGCGGATTTATTATTGTAGTGTGTACAGAAATAACCTACTCGAGTTTCACCATAAGGATTGTCAGGTTTAAATCCACTGAATTAATCAAGATATTGAAAAAATATCTTGTAAAACAATCAAGTCTTGCTTAATTATTACCAACATTTTACCAAATAACGAAATGAACACAGATAACCCGGCCCAGCAGAAATCAACAGAAGAAGAAGATGGGCGCCGACGAAACAGGAACTAGTAACCACCTATACCCTCTCCTCTCTCTGTCCTTCCACCATTTGTATACCCGATGTAAAAGTGTATATGGAGGCGCGTGGTGTAATGGTTAAAGTCGTAGGAAATGGTCTCGTCAATGCGAGTTCAACTCCTGGACGAGGCTGTTTGCATTTCAGATAGCGCTAATACCATTGGGAAAGGTATGAATCCAGCGATGGGTAAATAGCAGGGCAGACTGGACTCTTTAACATTGACTAGGTAACCAGTCTAGGAGAAGGAAAACTCTGAATTCAAACCGGTTAAACTCCACTTAAGAAATTGACATTGTGTCGCATCCTGCTCGTACGGAGGGTTTGGTAAATATATATATAACACACCTATACAAAGAAATGCATCAGCTACTGGTACCCCACCTCTAAATTGGAACGAATTACGTTGGAGGCCGTGGTGTAATTGTTAGAGTCGTAGGAAATGGACATGTCGAGTCGAGTTCAAATCCTGGACGAACCTACTGTTCACATCTATTAATAATGGAGATTGTCTGTATTTCTGTCTGTAACAAAAACTACGTCATAGCTTTACGTCACAGCTTACGTCACAATATTCTTATGCTATATACACCCAAAATTTGAGTAAGCAATTTAAAAAATTGTTTTTACTCTCGTCCTTTTTTTTTTTTTTACAATAACAAGAAGTTAGCTAAAAAGTTTACAAATAAATAAATACCTACGATTTTGTGTAAAATTGATGTGGAAAATATTCAAAATAATTTTTGATTATTACATGCACGCAACATTTATTTGAGAGGGACGGGGCTCAGTTTTCATTTCAAATTGTTTTTTTTTTTTTTTTTTACTCCTTTAATAAATATGAGGATTTGTCTTACTTATGATACAAACCCTCTGACATTGAATTTTCAACTCCCACCCTCTCAGGCAATGTCTTTCAAAAATTAATTTTTACGACGCCCGGAGGGTGTTTTCTATTGCTAGTAGCACTAATACTCTTGGAACATGTATGAATCCAACTACTCTCCCTCCAGCTATGGGTAAAATAGTAGGACAGACTGGGTTCTTTAACCTTGGTTAGGAAACCAATCTAGGAGAATGAAAACCTGTTAAATCCGCTTGGGATGGTCGCTACTAGAATAGGCTCAGTCCTAATTAATGATCTTTTTCACTAATACCCCCAAACTTTTTTTTTAAACTCATGAGCCAGGTGCATTTACCACATAGACATATGTATATATAAAAACTAGCAAAAGTACCCGCTCCATGACCGGACTAGAAAAAAAATTAGGAACACCAGATAAATAGGCCAGAGATTCCGAGCTGAACGGCATAGACTGCCATTTTGTTCACTAAACTGCTGGTATCGCTATAATAGAAAACAGGCAGCGAACAATATTTTATTAGCAGCAGGAGCTGATATACGGACAGTTCTGCAAATTGGTTGATATTGGTTTAATTAATTAATTATATCCCTTAATCAGTAAAAAACAATAACCAAATTTGGCATGTTTCTTAGTTAGACGGATATTAATGTGTATGCAAGTTTTCGAATCCGAGTGACCTCCCGTTTTGGAGTTATACGTCGACACGTATATACCAAACTTTATTTTATATATATACATGCAATTGAAGATAATTTGATCAGAGGATGGTTTTCACTCAACAAATTGATATTCCACATTGCAAGCATATTTTGATCGCTTATCTTGGGTCATAGCAAAAAGCCTTCCAAAAATATTTTCCCCAAAACGTTTACTCCTGACGATGACTTAAGGTAGAAACTTGTTGATAATTGTTGTAGAGTAGCTAACTCTCTTTCAGCACCACGATTAAAGTAGATTAACTAGGTGAATAATATTCAAACTGGCTTTGCTGCGTTGGCTATACCGAATTGACCCTCCTCTGTTAGTGTAATTTTGTCTTATTAATTGTTTGTACTTATTTGTTCTGGGTTTGTATGTATCCGTTTAGTACCGGATGCTGGAGCTTAATAAATGTGTTAAGCACAATATTCATTTGTGTATCTTCTACCACAAACACACACACACACACACACACACATACACACATACACATATATATATAGTTGCTGTGTCTAGTCACACTGATGATACGTGAAACATCGAAACACGGTGTCTGTGGATGACTTATTATATGCTCCCGTAACCCGGTAGAGCTCTTTATTAAACTTTCACCAGTTGATCATCTGTTTACAGATTTGATCTCTTTGGTGATCGTAAAGTATGTATGTATTTAAAACAGTTAAAACATCGCTCCTTAAAGGCAGGTGGCGATGGCCTAGAGGTTAACGGATCGGGTTGACGTAAAGTCAGTTGGGTTTCGCTCCTGGTCGGAGTTAGTTGCTGTGTCTAGTCACACTGATGAGACATGAAACGTCGAAACACGACACAATACTTTATATATATATATGCTGTTGGTATTTCACATAGCGCTAATACCCTTGGGAAAGGTATGAATCCATATATTCTCCCTCCAGCTATGGGTTGAATAATAGGGCAGACTGGGCCCCTCAGCCTTGGGTAGGTAACCAGTCTAGGAGAGGGATAACTCTGAATTCAAAATTCCTGAGGTCGGTCGTTGATTGGGTTTGTGGCAACCCTTGATGCACCAATTCTTTCCTATCGACTGTGCCAAAAAGTGTAGATGGTCCAACACAAGCCTTCACCACTATAAACAAATCACTGTGTGGATGTTCATTGTATGAACACTCATACGTCGATCGACGGGAGAGTCGTCCATATATATATATATATATATATATATATATATAATTGCAGTATTTAAAGTGTTTTGTATCTACAAAGAAAGTGCTCAATATGTACAATAGAGCAATAGAGCATTATGACCAAGAAATGTAATTATTTAAACTTGTAATTTCACGCTTTCGCGATTATCAGGTAATAAATATTCCATTCTGAAGCTCTTTACAAAGAAGTGGCATGAACCATATTATGTTTCTATTTTTCGTATCATTTTTATTATCATTGTTGTTTGTTTTGTATGTAATTCAGTTTGATGTATAACCGCCAAGTTTCAGAACTTTTATCGTTTCCCATTTTAGCTTTATTGAAACCATCAACATTGTTAGGATTAATTGTTCGTCTATTCGGTTATTAACTTGTGAATATGTTTTGCAATGGTTGGTGGGTGTCCAGATACAGTCGGTGTAAACCCTCCGACAGGGCTGTTACACTCTTTGAGCACCCTGACTAATACTCTGAGTTGGT
>CM042168.1:43061304-43063172 GCA_023376005.1 Doryteuthis pealeii
TTCACCTTTCGATGCAGTCATACCAACACCCTCAGTCACCGCCTTCCAGCACATATATATATTTACCAACCCCTCCGCACGAGCAGGATGCAACACAAGGTCAATTTCTTAAGCGGAGTACAACAGGTTTGAATTCAGAGTTTTCCTTCTCCTAGACCGGTTGCCTAACCAAGGTTAAAGAGCCCAGTCTGCCCTACTATTTACCCATAGCTGGAGGGAGAGTAGGATTCATACCTTTCCCAAGGGTATTAGCGCTTCCAGCACATATATGATAAGGTTGGAGGTGCATGGTGTGATGGTTAGTGTCGTAGGAAATGGACTCGACGACCCGAGTTTAAATCCTGGACGAGGCTGTTTACATTTCACATAGCGCTAATACCCTTGGGTAAAGTATGCATCCAACTATACTCTCTCCAGCTAGGGGTAAATAGTAAGGCAGACTGGGCTCGTTAACCTTGGCTAGGTAACCAGTCTTGCAGAAGAAAAATCCGAATTCAAACCTGATAAACTCCGCTTTAGAAATTGACCTCGTGTCACATCCTGCTCGTGCAGAGGGGTTGGTAAATACATATATATATTAAAAGGTTCCTAGTTCAGTACCGGCCCTCGCCAACTCATCGTATGAGTAGCACAGGGATCTGTGCGGTAAAGTAAGGAGCTGTTGGTAGGTGTGGCGCTCTACATCAGACGCTAAAAATAATATCCTTGGTCTAGCGCTAGTGGAAAGGGAATAGACTCCCTCGCTGATTGGCTGATACCGACTTTAGGCCACTCCGTCGACTTTACTTTACTTTATTAGAGCAATAAGGTCGGGACACTCATATAGATGCAAAGGCTTGACGTCTAACCTAAGAGCCAAATTGGAGTGTTGCATGTCATGGACTGCTCAGCCAGCAAGATTTCGTCCGTAAGCATCACGGTTCGCCACTCATGGTTCGCCACTCAGGTGGTTCCATTGACCTTATGTCGTATCATGCCCGTGGCAAAGGTGTTGGGTAAAAATACATTGTAATTAAGAGCTATTCAGCTAACTTAAATAACAGTATTTCTGAAATTCCATATGTACGTTTCGATCTCGTGTAAAGACTTGTCGGTAAATTCTTTTTTAATCCAATTGTTACTCCAGGTGCTACACCTGGAGTAACAATTAAGTAAGGTTGTTACCTTGGTTACGGGTAGCGTTACGATTATCTTTATAGGAAATTGTGTTACATAATAATTGGATCCCTAATACATTTTTAAGGTAGTGTAGAAATCATTATGGCGATCAGTACAGCTGATGGCCTTGAGAGTGAGTGACAATGTTTGACCTCACTCTGACCTTGCTTTCTGGGGATAGACCGTGAGAAACGGAACCCCGATAGAAAGCCCCCTTCCGGTTTAAGGAGTAAGCAACTCAGTTAGTCAGTTAGAAGTTAGAAGCCAAGCTAGCAAGTTGTGAGTCTCACTGCGCAGATTGTCTGGTCTGGGGATCTACGAATAAAAGTAACATCGTCGTAAATCGAAGTCTTGTGTTTATTACTAAAAACCAACAATGACACAGGCTTCTGATAAGGAATGATCCCCAACAGAAACCAGACACGGAATCCTCAATAGAAGACCAGACGAGACCTTAGAAGATATACCAGGCCAGAAGAATAGACGATCCGAGTGAGTATATGGGAGTAAGTATAAAATGTTAAATATAATTGATTAATATATGTACTTATTATTGTCATCTTATTAGTGATAAAGACGGCATTGTAGTTATTTATTAACCCAAATTATAACTATTAAGTGCCCGGTAAGAAGCGCTATGCAACCAATTGTCTTGCGTGATTATCTGGAATAGTAATTTATTAGATTCGATTTCGGTTTTTTATAATTTT
>CM042168.1:43070772-43073272 GCA_023376005.1 Doryteuthis pealeii
TACTTTCGGCACTTCGAAGTGCCATCATCAGGGGTGATGTGTTTGTGTTCCAGTTTTTGTTTTTTATTTTTTGTTTTTTTGTTTGTTTTTGTTTTTTGTTTTTTCAAGTTAATAGTAGTGAGAGTAGTAGAAAAGGGTGCGGAGGCTGGAAGTAGGAGAATTGGTAGGAAAAGCGTTATAGGCATTTTAAAATGTAAGTACTGCATTAAAAATTAATTTTATTTAAGGATGGTTTGTATTGTTTGAACACAAACACATCACTCCTGATGATGGCATCCAAATGTAAAAAAAAGTTGGACAGAAAGCTGGAAAAGATCGTTAATAAAATTGTTAAACATATATAAATGAAAGAATACTGACCAAATACACATACACATACACACACATACACACACGCACACACACACACAATAAAACAAAAGTCGTTTGAGAATCGCATAGGTGAGAAACTGTCAGTAACTAAGCGCCGTTGAATTATTGTCAACGCTGCCCCAACATACATACTCTATCCACAATATTGAGCAATATTTAGTTATGAATACACCACACGATATTATCAATACAATATATATATATATATATATATATATATATATATATATATATATATATATATATTTGCATGGAGACTGGCCTGCTGCCATTGGTTTCATGCTATGTAATCTTAATTGTTTAATGTTCGGGCAGAGAAAGATTTTTGAAAATTTATTAGCGCTCTATCACAGATATTGAGCACTCTTCTAATAATACTGTCCGTTGGATCACTACTGCCTCTTCAAGTGTTATAGTGCTAACCATACACATTGATATATATATATATATATATATATATATATATATATATATATATATATATCAAGCGTGCCTCGTGTAATGATTATGGTCTTAGGAAATAAATACGGTGACCTAATTTCACATACTGAATGAAGCTCTTTTAGTAAGTGCTAATACTATTGGGAGAGGTATGAATCCAAATATCCTCCCTCAATCTATATGTAAATAGTTATGGAGGCGCGTGGTCTAATGATTAGAGTCGTTGGAGTTCAATTCTATGAGCACACTTTTGATTTTTTCTCCCTCGCCACCTATGATAGATTTCTTTTGACCAATCAAATCCTCACAAACTCTTCCCATCCTCCTGACTTCATCACCAAAGTCACCCCCACCCGTTCACTTTCTCTTCTATAAAAACAAATGTATATTGCACTACTGCCTCTTCATGTGTAATAGTGCTAACCATACACATTGATATATATATATATATATATATATATATATATATATATATATATATATATATATTTAAGAGTAAGGAAATGAATCCGACGGTATAAGTATAGATAAAAGGATATGAAAACACACAATGCTGTTAAAATGAAAATATTTTATATCATATTCATAGCTAATATTGAACAATATTTCGATTTATAAAAATCATCTTCATGGAAATTTTTATAAACAGAAATTCGGGTTACCTATGGGATCACCTTTGAGTGGTGTATTAGCGTGATTATTCCTTTATATATATATATATATATATATATATATATAGAGGAGAGAGAGAGAGAGAGAGAGAGAGAGAGAGAGAGAGAAAGCGCGTGGTGTAATGGTTAAAGTCATAGGAAATGGACTCGTCGCCCCGAGTTCAAATCCTGGACGTGGTAATTGCATTTCACTTAGCGCTAATACCCTTGGGAAAGGTATGAATTCTACTCTCCCTCCAGCTATGGGTAAATAGTAGGGCAGACTGGGCTCTTTAACCTTGGTTAGGCAACCGGTCTAGGAGAACGGTCTGAATTCAAACCTGTTGAACTCCGCTTAAAAAATTGACCTTGTGTCACATCCTGCCCGTGCGGAGGGGTTGGTAAATATATATATATATATATATATATATATATATATATATATATATATATTAGAGAGAGAGAGAGAGAGAGAGAGAGAGAGAAGGCGTGCGTCATCGAAATCTCACTGTACAACCAGGCTGTATGCTCTTGTAGGTGCAAATATATATATATATATATATATATATATATATATATATATATATATTCTTTTTCTTTTGGGAGCAATGAGAAGATTCAATTCTGTTGATATATTTTCTATTTCTTTTAGATTCCCTGTATTTGTAAAACCCGCTCGATGAGGCTAGACTCATTTTTTTTAGTTTCTGGTCGAAATATTCCGCGTGAAAAATAAAGAATTAAAAATACAGGGTGTTTTGAAGCAAGAATATATGATTGTAGGTTTTCAAACTAGATTAATGTTTAAAAAATACAAAAGACTTACCAGTCGTGTTAGAATTGGTATTGTAAGTGATATTTTACTTGGGAGATTTATTGATATATAGATTTGTTGTATTGCCGGTTAAAATTGTTGAACGTTGGTGGTGATATATATATAATATATATATATTATTATATATATGAGGTTAAGTAAACAAACAAATGTGCTTATTTTTATATGGCTTTAAGCCGACAAATTTGGAGGATATGTGCTT
>CM042168.1:43080772-43108272 GCA_023376005.1 Doryteuthis pealeii
TCTAGAAACCGAAGCTACTGGACACAGGGTACGAAACCGGGTAAATTTAATAGAGTATATTTTCTGACCTCACTCCATGTCGGATGATTAGAAAGTCCGATTATTGTGGGGAGTCGCGCACAAACCGAAGCCATTTAGTGGTAAGTGTAAAAATTTCATGAATCCCGTCGACATTTCTCTTTTTAAGCGACTTAGGCACTGGCAATTATGGTACTATGCTAGGGGCACGGTATCAATTATGGTACTATGCTCCGGGCACGGTACCAAATGTCGTCTAATAGGAGTGTGTCAGAGTGAGAGTTCTTTGATAAGAAAGTTCTTCAGGGAGAGAGATATTGGAGAGATATTATAGAGAGATTAGACTTACTTGGAGAAGAGATCTTACCTGCTTCTTGCTGATCCTTTTATCATGTCATCCGGCTGCCATCTTGTTGTCTAATTGGGTTGACCTCTATCTAACTTCCTTTTAACTAAGGGCTGTTCCTCTAACTAAGGGCTGATTTGATAATTGCAATTGAATTAACAAGACATTTTTTGTTTAAAGTTTTTATTTTATCTAGCCCATGATCACCGCACGAGGGAGACCAGGCATCAGCCCATCTTAACCCTTCGGCGACCAGGCTGCATCTCCAAACTATCACCTCTCACTCTTCCACTTCAAACTATCACCTCTCACTCTTCCACTTCAAACTATCACCTCTCACTCTTCCTTTCTCCCCTTCACCACGTCATCATTCCATGTCCAATCAAAACTATCATTCCTTATCCAATCAAAAACAACGTCACACGTCTTTACTGAATCATCATTTAAATTTTTCCGTTACGGATCACGTTACCACTAAAACTTTTCCCTAATTAAACACCATCATGGTTCCACGTCATAACCATTGCGTCACATCATAAACCCAGATCTAACCCTTTTAGACGAGGGCAGATGCTGTCCTAAGATAGCGACCCCTGGGGTTACACGATATCTTACCGGTCTAGAAGCCGAAGCTTCTTGACACGAGACATGAAGTCGGTAATTTTTATAAGAAGAATATATAATAGAATTTTCAGGTAGAAATACGTTAGGCATTTAGTTTACAAAGATATTATCGCTGAGCAAGTTGAATACAAGAGTTCGTCAGCCACTTATAATAATTACATATGAAATTAAAGATAATTAACAATAATTAAATACGGAATTAAATGCATCATATTACCGCCGAAATATCAATTTGATTTTTTCAGCTTTTCGTATTCACAATTATTAAGTGCCGCGCTTAAATTTAATGACAAAACTTAACCAAGAAATTTATATCATTGAATAATGACATGCATCCCATCATGGCTGGTTGGTTGGTTGGTTGGCTTGTTGGTTGGATTTTACGGAATGTCAACCCTTGTTGGGTTATTTCATGCTGAAGACATTTGTTTTATTCATACCTATTGGGTATTAATTTTTGGGTTTTTTTTTTTTTCAAATTCAAGATTTTTAAACACATTTTTAATACTCATGTTTTTTATCTATTTAACCCATAGCAGGTACTACCAGCCCAGATTAGGGTGACCTGGAAGTAATGGCGATAAAGGGGTAATCCCTAATTGCTCAAAGCTGCAGAATTTGAACCTCACCACTAAATGCAGTTTAACGTCATACCCAGGACACTAAGACCCTCAGTCACCGCACACATATGATAAAAAGGTTGTGGGATTGCCATAAGGGCAATAAGGCTGGGACAATGATATCTATCTCTCTCTCTCTCTCTCTCTCTCTCTCTCTCTCTCTCTCTCTCTCTCTCTCTCTCTTTGGGTATATTAAACTGATCTTGGCATCAAAATTATATATATATATATATATATATATATATAGTTAAGAATTAATGGAAAAAATGAATGAATGAATGAAATAAAGAATGAATGAAAGGAATGGAATAAATAAAAAAAATCTTCTCCAACGGACCTCTTTTAAAAGAAAAAAAGAAAAGAATTCTTATATAAGATATTGGAAAGGATAAAATAGGTGTCTTACCTCATATATATATATATATATATATATATATATATATATATATATTTGGGAATAAAAGGCCTTAAATACCATGGTATCGTGGTTATGGACCATTTCCACTCGCTTTGCTCTGTTTACAATAATTAAACATTGAGCTCTCATACGGAACCTGAACTCTACAACAAACTACTGGTAGAGAATTAGGACCCACCTAGAATCACCTTGTACCAAGAAACTTGGTACCGCACCAAAGTATATATATATATATATATATATATATATATATATATATATATATATATATATATATATATGAATAGATTTTTGGTACAGGAGAACTTATATAATACTAAAAGTGGAGGAATCATATGTACATAGGGGGGTAATATTTTATTATAAAATAATACATAAAATAAAGGGAATACGAAGGCCTTTTCGACCGGTACTTTTTCAAGTATAAACACCGGCGACGAATAAAAGTCAGATTGCAAAAGAAATATTCTTTAAGAACGAATGGGAGTGAGCCAGAGGGGGACAAAAGAAAAGAAGAAAAAAAAAGGGGGTGTATGTATGAACCCTAGGTCGAAACAGGGTTAGAAATGTCACCCAATAAATAAAGGGGGTTTTTTGGTGTTTGTTTGCACAGCGTAGGGTGAAAGAAAGAAATATGGACATCTTCAAGGATGGTTAAGTGCTGTTTGGACCTGACTCTGTGCAAGACGGAGAAACACTCGTCTGTATTGTCGGCCCTACAAGCATTTATAGATGACAAGTGTTCAGCTATGGCAGAATCATATGCTTGGGAATGCCTGGATGTATTATTAGCAATAGCATTGCGAAGTGTGCGTGGAACATGCTGTTTTATTCTAATTTCAAGTCGCTCGGATGTACGTCCAATGTATACCGAACTACATCGGCATTTAAACATATATATATATATATATATATACGCAACGCTCTCCTATAAATGGGATGGAGAACTCTATGACGGCCTTTACATACATACAGATGTGTGTATTAAAACAGTTAAAATCTCCTTCATATTCTGTGGGTGATGATAGCCGAGAGGGTAAGCTGTCCGGCTACTGCTGAAACGATCGGATTTCGAACCCGGTTGTAGGTAGCTCACAAAATGTCTAGCCACACTGAAGAGACTTGATAGGTCGAAACACGTGTCTGTGGATGACTATATATATATAGAAGTCCGTTTAGTGTAGGGGTTATGGGATTAGTAAATCATCTATAGCTCTGCTGATGAGGCCTACATACAGAGATTGATTTTTCTCGATTTGTTTATGGTATTCCCGCCTAATTCATTGTTAAGGTACGACTCCAATTAAGCACTTGTTCTCCCAAAAATTATCAGCAAAAAGCCATTCCAAACAAACCATGTTTACAATATATATATATATATATATATATATACCAATCCTTCTGCACGAGTAGTATGCGTCATAAGGTCAATTTCTTAAGTCGGGTTTAACAGGTTTGAATTCAGAGTTTTCCTTCTCCTAGACTGGTTGTCTAACCAAGGTTAGAGCCCAGTCTATCCTCCTATTTACTCATAGCTGGAGGAAGAATGGTTGGGTGCATACCTTTCCCAAGGGTATTAGCGCTATATCTATCAAAATGATATAGCGGATATTGTGAATGAATCAACCACCACCGACCCACCCACTTTTCCTTCTCCTAGACTGGTTGCTTAACCAAGATTAGAGAGCAAAGTCTTCCCTAATATTTACCCATTGCTAGAGGGAGAATATGGGAGTTGCACAAGAATGCTATATGCATATATTAAACAAATCATTGAAACAAGGAAGCAATCAACAAGGAAGCAATTTCACGGCCACTTGCTTCCTATCTCACAAACCATCACAGTAAGACGAACAAGACATGCAGGAAACTGTTGGAGAAGCAAGGACGAACTCATAAGTGACGTTCTCCCGTGGAAACCTGCACCTAGTGGGTGCGTTAGTGTGTGCCGTCCAGCAAAGACCCACAGGCGCTGATACTGGATGCCTGCCGCGCAGAGGACCTTCCGTTGGGGATGAATGATAGGGACGGTCGGCGAGAGATCATCACGTATATCCGTGCTGCTGCTGATGATGATGATGATGAGGAGGATGATGATGATGATGATGATGATTAACGCTTACATATATATCAGAATCCGATAGGTGATCTGGCGAATGGATCATCCATTAAGATACTGGCTCTAGATAATTAGTGCATCACCCTCCTCCACACACACACACACACACACACACACATACACACACACACATTTTTTCCTAATAAGGTCTGCATGACGTTAAATTGATCGGTTCGGCCTTTCCCGTCACAATGCCGACGCTTCTCATTATATTCCTTCATTATTTTAACGGGAATTGATCGAATAAATAAAATAGAATAGAAATAAATTAATTAAAATAAAATAAAAATGATAAAATAATAAAATTAAAATAAAAACATGATTGGCATGTGGTGACGTACCGACGAGGATCTCGCGAGATTATAAAATAATTAGCTATGCCGAATTCAAGTATTTGAGAATAAAGAAAATTTGATTTAAGGTCCCCCACTTTGCCCTGCTAATTGGTTGGGAAAACCAGGTGTGTCTCGTCTTTTTCAAAAAAAAAGGGGGGGGCGTTCTTCTTTTTCTTTCTTTCTTTCTTTCTTTTTTTTCTTTTTTTCTTTTTTATATTCTGGTATGTTCTATGGCACAGTGACTGAATTCAGAATGGTGCGTTGATCAGTAACTCATGATAATTGAGTTTTCTGCAACTCGGCAAGAGTCGTTAGTTCTAATTAAAATAAAATATTTCCTCGCAGACACTTAATTAACCCTCTTTGAACGGGTAAAAAGAAAGCAACAACAAAAAAAAAAAAAAAATTCAATCCTGAATAGGTTACCAACTTTTTGAAATAACTTAAAATTCCAATTAAGGCCACATCGGCGGCTCAATATCTGTTGCCTTATGCCAGACGAAGCTAAGTTTGTAAATAAAATAGGCTGCGTTATTTTGAGCTGGTTCATTTTTTTTATTTATTTTTTTTTTTTTTTGTTAATGAAATTTTTGTGAGATTTCCATCTTTCATCGAGTGACGACCTGTAATGCCCGAGGAACGGATTCTAGTGTCTGAGCGGTCCGTGAACCGGATACTAAGTGGTCCAGTGACAGGCTAGACGGGCGGTAATAGAGGCCAAAACCGGTCAACCGGCTGGTCATGTTAAGCCCTAGCACCAATATGATTGACCCGACTGTATTCTTCAAATTATTCTTATGCAAATAAGTAAGTAAAGTCGTCGGGGTGGCCTAAAGTCGGTATCAGCCAATTAGCGAGGGATTCTATCCCCTTTTCACTGGCGCTAAACCAAGGAGATTGTTTTTTGCGTCTGATGTGGAGCGCCACACCTAACATCAGCTCCTTACTTTACCACACAGATTCCTGTGCTACTCATACGCTGAGTTGGCGAGGGCTTTCTAGCCGAACGCTCTACCGACTGAGCTAACCCGGCCCTATGGCAAATACTCAACTCTTTTTCATTATAATTAGAAAAAAATAACAATGAAAGACGGGAGTGATGGAAGAGTAAGTTTCAGTTGTTCTAATTTTTCGATTATACTCCCTCTGTTTCAAATCATTTTATCTGCATTCTTATTTAGTTTCATTAGCCTTTCTAATTTAATACGATATTTTTATTTCATTAAAACTTAAATACTTGCACCCGGAGGGTGCATATATTTGCTAGTATATATATATATATATATTATATATATATGTGTGTGTGTGTGTGTGTGTGTGTGTGTGTGTGTGTGTGTGTGTGTGTGTGTTTATTGCAACAATCATTAACTACAAGTTGTAGATATGTGTCAGTGGAGCAATTCAAATATAGGCCTTTGCATCAAAACATATCAAAGAGAGACGGCGAGAAAGAGAGAGAGGGGGAGAGAGAAAGAAACAAAGAAACAAAGAAACAAAGAAACAAAGAAAGTGAGAGAGATATAGATTATTGTTTTTCTTGTTGCTGCTACCGTTTAATACCTCTCGCTACTAAAACAGCGACAGTATCTTCAGCAAGCTATTCATCATTCATCATGTGAGTAGGTATGGTTACGGGGCTGAAATATCATTACCACTATCCCAAGGCGTTTCGACAACACACCTGTGATCTCCTTTGACTATCAACCTCTGCTATGCGAGTTGCTACAATACCGACCATTTACTCCATCTCTCCAAGAGACGATTCTACAACGTCTACTCAACATCTTTGACATCCAATTTCCTTCCGGTTTGATTGGCCAGTTAAGTGCTCTTCACTTCACGGATCCTGGGAATCTCACAGCATTTGAGGAAGTCGTGTTTCCCCCACTTTAAGTGACGTAATGGCTGTCGTTTTCAATTTTAACAACCAGCTGTACGACGCCATTTTTAGTTTAGCTAATTGCATATTAAACGCTGGGTCTTTTAATATTATATAATATATATATATATATATATGTGTGTGTGTGTGTGTGTGTGTGTGTGTAGAATTAAACAAAAGACACATCTCCTCACAATATCTGGCAAAAATGGATTTTAGAAGCACTGCATATTAGACACAAAAATTAAACTTTGATAATAGCACCAATGTTCTAAAATGCCTAAAATTACATTAACAATTTATAAAATAATAATAATAATACCAAAAAGATAATAAAATCAATAATAATATCACTAATAATAACAACAATAATAAAATAAACACAACCTATATAAATAGGAAATGGGACAACCCATTGTTGTACAGTTTGAAAATTACCCTGAAGATGGCCCACGATAGGGTGGAAAGTACTTGGACAATCACCTATGGCAAATACATCAGCCAATTTTCGCCAGATATTATTAAAACAATCCGGCAATATTTTCATAAATAAAAAGAAAAAATTTGCAGACAAAAAATGGCTAAGATATGTCGTTGTTTGCATGTTTGTGTTTCTATAATGGTGGTGTTATCGTTGAGTATTTTTTTGAATTTAGTATTGGGACGAGAGTGTGTTTTTAAATTTTGGGCTATTGAAGCACTAGGTCAATAAACTATGGCAAATACATTAGCCAGATATTATTATAACAATCCGGCAAAAAGAAAAAATTGCAGATAAAAAATGGTTACAATGTTCAACAATATATATATATATATATATATATATATATATATATATATATATATATATATATATATGTGTGTGTGTGTGTGTATATATATAATATATATATATATATATATATATATATATTATAAAAAAGAAGGTTCGCAAAATGGATTATGTTGTTTTTTTTTAATTTTTTATTATCTTACATTTGTGACATGTGTTTCAGATCTTCTGATATCTTCTTCAGGCATTAATTAACCATATTCTGGCAGAATATGAATATGTACATGTATATATAATTTCTGATATTTGATAGGTTGTGTTTGTGTTTGTAATTTGTAATATATATATATATATATATATATATATATATATATATATATATATATATATATATAATAAAAAAGAAGGTCCGCAAAATGGATTAAATAAGTCTATAGACTCATTGAATTATTCCCAGCTACGCAAAACTTTGGTAAAAGGCGAAAGGTTTATCCTATACTGATGATTGGAAACCTGTATATATATATATGTACTAGACAAAATGTGACCCGTTGGGTCACCCATTCAGCTCTGGGTAGATAATTGATATTAGGGAAAAAGGAGTTAGCAAAGCGAATAACTTTTTTTTAATAAATACGACCGGACGGAACCTTAAAATCCTTTTATAAGCCTTCTAAGAAAGGAAATGTTTGACCTCATTTAAACTACGGGTTGCTGGTTGTGAAATTTTAAATAGAAATGCATTTCAAAATTATCGCCTCTCTCTCTCTCTCTCTCTCTCTTCTCTCTCTCTCTCTCTCTCTCTCTCTCTCTCTCTCTCTCTCTCTCTCCAGAGAAACTAACATTATATAATGAGGAGGTAGTCAAGAGATACATAGAGGAGAGTAAAGAGATAGACACAGAGTAAAGTAAGAGATTGGTCGTTTTTTTTACTTAAATGCGAATTTCGACTAATTAGAACCAATTAAAACAGATTTTTTTCAAACATAATTCAATCCTAAAAGTAAGGAATAATTTAGTATAATTTTCGTGTCATTAAACTAAACAGTCAAAAGTCTTTAGGGAGCAAAAATTGATTAACTCAGCTTTATTCTAAATATATATATATATATATATATATATATATAAAACCCTTCGCATGAGCAGGGTGTAGCACAAGGTCAATTTCTTAAGCGGAGTTTAAATGGGTGTGAATTCAGAGTTTTCCTTTCTCCAATGCTGGTTACCTAGCCATGGTTAAAGAGCCCAGTCTGCCATACTATTTACCCATACCTCAATGGGGAACATATGAATTCAAACCTTTCCCAAATATATTAGCGCTATGTGAAATGCAATCAGCCCCATCCAGGATTTGAACGCGGGTCAACGAGTCCATTTCCTACGACTCTAACCATTACACCACGCACTTCCATTAGTCTTTTAATATATATATATATATATATATATATATATATATATTGTAGCAACAATATGCATACCACGGGCGTAAGTGTTTTATGTTTAATATAAACATAGATATTAAAATAGAAAGACTAACGAAATTAAATTCGAACGTATATAAAAGGATTACACTTATTTTAATCATTTATTAAACCCCGTTTTGTTAAAACCAGAATGCAAATTAACAACACCGTATAATAAATAAGATTTATTCTATGTATTAATAATTTAGACTATAAATTGAATACGTATTGATAAATTTACACAATTCCTGAGGGTATTGTGACATAAGCAGTGACCCAGTTTCGGTTACAGACAAACAGACACCGAATCTCCATCATCATAATAATGATATATATATATATATATATATATGTGTGTGTGTGTGTGTGTGTGTGTGTGTGTGTCCTAAATTATCCAAATTATCTACTCATTGAGTCAATTACTTAAAGTTTTCTGTCGATCACAAACACGTACCACAACAACAACAAAAAAGAAAAGATTATTGATTCATTGATTTTTAAGATCCGAGCAGTCCAAATACATTTTGAAATCAATCAGGTGGTAAATGACACAGAAGAAATTTGTTAATACGTCTACACTTAAAAATCAATTCATTTCATTTCTTTCTTTTTTTTTTTTCTTTTTCACCAATTTATGCTTATAATTTTTCAACCAGACATAATCTGCAATTATCATGACCTCTTGATTTTTTTCATAATATTGATATTTTACAGACTTTTAATCCAAAGGTTTATTCTGCGTACAAACCTAAAGAATATCCATAAGTTAATACTCTTGTTCCTTAATCTTCCGACTGTTATCATCTTGCAACACCCTCTTGTTAAAAATGAGGCTGTCCAAGATGAAAATCAAAAGATTAAGATAAATAAGTTGCAATAGAATAGAAAAGTGTAGGATGTGTAGAGACAGAGACAGAAACTGTTAATCACATCTATATATCAATACTCTTGTTCCTTAATCTTCCGACCGTTATCATCTTGCAACACCCTCTGTTTAAAGATGAGACCGTCCAATGCGACCAATAAGTCGTGCGCTTTATTTCCCGAAAAAACTAACAATCATTAAAACGCTTAAACCGTTTTTGGGGGGGTGGGGGAGGGGTTCAATAAGGGTCAATATATTTACTCAAGAGCTATTGCAATATAGATCAGTATGTACAAAGTATAATAATCTATATTTAACTCTCTCTCTCTCTCTCTCTCTCTCTCTCTCTCTCTCTCTCTCTCTCTCTCTCTCTCTCTCTCTCTCTCTTTCTTCATTAATGTTCGATTGAAGCAAATTAGCGTTATCACCCCCTATCTCTATCTTTCTCTACCCTACTCTCTTTCTTTCTTTCTTTCTTTCTTTTTTTTTTCTTTCTTATTATATTCTTTCTGTGTATCATGTCCTTTTTCTTTACTTTCTTTATAATAAAAACGGAATAGTCCATTATTTTGCTGAGGTAACAACACTAATAAAAAATAAGAATTCTGCAGATAAGCAACACCAGATAATCAGGATTTACAGTTTTGCATTTCATCTTGAACGGTCTTATCTTTAACCAGAGGGTGTTGCAAGATGATAACAGTCGTACAATTAAGGAACACGAGTATTATTATTATCAATTGTTGAAACATCTTTCTAGTCATTAACTCTTTGCCTACTAAATTTCCCCCACGGCTGTACCAGATTTTTCTTGGTATTTTTAACCCGTATGATTGGATTACGGTAGAATCGCAGTTGTGGGAAAGCCGCTGTGAGCGGCTTAAAGTTGCCAAAGAGTTAAAGACATCTTGATAGTTAGTATTATCTGCATTATTCGGACAATTGTCATCATCTTCATTGTTATCTGTACAACGTTTCGGCCGATGTTCCCTCCGGCTTTCTTCAAGTATTTCTTCACAATTGGACACATGGCCTAGTGAATAAAGGAGTTAGGTTAAGAGAGTCCTAAGTGACAGTTATCTCTGGAGTGCAAGTTCAATCCTGATCAGGGGCAGCAGTAACATAGAATAATAATTAACACACCTTAACGCCTCTACCCCAGCTATGGTTAGCGGAATGAGAACAGGATACCCCGTGGACTAAATAAAGGGTTAGGTTCAAAGTTCCGTGATGGCTCCCGATTACGACAAGAAGGTTCCCGAGTCCGAAAAGAAGGTTCCCGAGTCCAAAAAAAGTTCCCGAGTCCGACAAGAAATACCTGAAGAAGGCCGGAGGGCACATCGGCCAAAACGTTGTACAGATAACAATGAAGATGAGGACAATAGTCCGAATAACGCAGATAATACTAATCATCAAGCTCATCTAAAAAAATTCAGAGAAATCTTGATAGTTATTAGCTACGTTTTTTATTGTCCTACAATACATCTTTTAGTTATTCAATACATCTTTTTAATTATTATACATCTTTTTAATTATTAGATACATCTTTTCATTTAAAAACACATCATTTATAGTTATTGAATACATCTTTAAAGTTATCAGATACATCTTTTATTGTTATAAAATACATCTTTTAGTTAATAAATACATTTTTAGTTATTAAGTACATATTTTTATATCAAATAAGTCTTTATAGATTATTATTAAATACATCTTTTTATAAAATACATCTTTTTAGTAATCAAATACATATAGTTATCAAGTATATAGTGTTAGTTATTAAACATATCTTCTTTCTATCATGAATTGTTATCATAAATCATCATATATATATATCTTATTATAATGGCGATTGTGTGTTTTTCTGTCTGTAACCGAAACTATATTATTTCTCAAGTCACAATTCCCTTAGTTATTGACATCACATTCTCCATGATTGTTTTTTTATTTTAACTTCAATTATTAATAAAATTGTTTAACATTATTAATACTTTAAACCATATCTACATACTAACAACATGCAATTATATTTATATATACAACAAAATAGCGGTTTACAGTGTGAACGAGAAGTCTAATTTGCATATTGATATTAAAAATGTGATTTTAATAAATATGTTAGTATTATTGATTTCTAACTGTTTGGTTTTATTTTAATGAATATTAGCAAAAATCTCTTCAATGAATCTTAAAAGAAATCCATTAACAAGAAAAAATAACTGTCATTTTATTCTTTACTTCCTCTTTTAACTAAATACTTAAATTAGAAAAATAAAAATGAAAGACGAGAGTTATGGAAGAGTAAGTTTCAGTTGTTCTATTTTTCGATTATACCCCCTCTCTGTTTCAAATCTTTTTATCTGCATTTCCCATTTAGTTTCATTAGCCTTCTAATTTAATACGATATTTTATTACATTAAAACTTAAATACTTGCACCCGGAGGGTGCATATATTTGCTAGTATATATAACAAATTTTATTTTAAATATTGCTAAATTTCCCCCAAACATTAAAAATTAAAATTCCACCTAACATTACACAAAAAATATTCTCTAACCGTCATCTTTCTTTTCAAATTCCGTCGTAGACGACGATGACGTCAGCATTACTATCTTCTATTGCTGTGGAGTGTCTCTCATGTATTTTCAAAAGAAATTCGTTTTTGGAACACTTCAAAATTCTCTGTATTTTGACCGTTTTAACTTCAAATATCAAACACTTTACTCTGATGAAGGCCGTTATTCTTTGTATGCTTAAAGATTTTATAATTTTCTATCATCCTTATTAGTATTATCTTTGAAATAATAGTAAATAGAATATATGTGTACATGAACAAACTCCTGGCCGAAACACGTGTTAATAAATCTATTTTATCCATTCAACATTTTCTTTCCTTTATTTATTTTTCCTTTCAGCATACCGTTGGATTCATTTCCATTTTCAACTTACACACACACACACACACACACACACACACATATATTATATATATTATATATATATATATATATATATATATATATATATATATATATATATATTATGAGGAAAAAATGAGTAAAGAAAAGAAATGTAGATGGATAAAAATGAATTTTAATCGATATCACTTTTAATCGACACTTACACATGTGTTTCGGTCTGGTTATCAAAATGTATACGGATTTACGTTATTATTGTTATTAAATTATCAAGATGGAGTTGAAATGATGATGATAATAATAGGAAAAATGCATAAAATATCTGTGTACGGAACATTTTATGCATTTTTCCTATTTATTATCATCATCATTTCAACTCTATCTGATTATTTTAATAACAATAATAACGTAAATCCGTATACATTTTGACCGAAACACACGTGTAAGTGATATCGATTAAAAGTGATATCGATAAAATTCATTTTTATCCATCTACATTTCTTTTCTTTACTCATTTTTTCCTCATATTGTCGGATTCATTTCCCATTCTCTCCACACACACACACACACACACACACAATCATATATATATATATATATATATATATATATATATATTATTATGCGTGCGAGTACCCGGTAACATATACTTAATGGCAATCATTATTTATTTGAAATTGCGTCTCAATTTTCCCCATCCCCACCCCCTGCCCAATTTATGTATGTTTGCTGCTTTGCGATGAATCCGAGATCACGTGCTTTTATCGCGTTCATCTCGTCTTTGAGAGTGTTTCAATCGACTGGGGACATTTTAAAGCATCGTTATATTCACTTCCGCGTTTCTGTCAGCCATGTTCACTAAGTGGAGATGAAAAATATAGATTTTGCTTTTTAGATTTATTTTCTTTCTTTTCTTTCTTCTCTTATTATTTATTACTCTCTCTCTCTCTCTTTTTTCTCTCTCTCTCCTCTCTCTCTCTCTCTCTTAAGATGGTCAAGTTACGCAACTTTAATATTCCTTTAAAATAATTGATATTTTGGGGGAAAACTATTTTTAGAAAGAAAAGAGAGAAAGAAAGGAAAGAGAGAAAGAAAGACTCTAACACAAAGAAAGAAACGTAGTCTGTGTAAGAAATAAATAAATATATAAATAAAAAATAACGAAAGATAGAAAGATAGAAAGAAAGACAAAAACAGAAAGAAAGAAAAAAAGAAAGAAAAAAAGAAAAAAAAGAAAGAAAGACGAAAACAGAAAGAAGAAAGAAGAAAAAAGAAAGAAAGAAAGAAAAAAGAAAGAGAGAAAGACGAAAACCGAAAGAAAAAAGAAAGAAAAAAAAAAAGAAAGAAAGAAAGAAAAAAAGAAAGAAAAAAGAAAAAAAAAAAGAGAAAGAAAAAAGAAAGAAAGAAAGAAAGAAAGAAAGAAAGAAAGAAAAAAAGAAAGAAAAGAAAAAAGAAAAAGAAAGAAGAAAGAAAGAAGAAAAGGGAAAAAAGAAAGAAAGAAAAGAAAGAAAGAAAGGAAAAAACAGAAAGAAAGAAAGAAAGAAAAAAAAAAGAAAGAAAAAAAAAGAAAGGAAAAAAGAAAAGAAAGAAAGAAAAAAAAAAAGAAAAAGAAAGAAAGAAAAAAGAAAGAAAGAAAGAAAGAAAAGAAAAAGAAAAAAGAAAAAGAAAGAAAAAAGAAAGGAAAAAAAGAAAGATAGATAGAAGAAAGACAAAAACAGAAAGAAAGAAAGAAAGAAAAAAGAAAGAAAAAGAAAAGGAAAGAAAAAAAGAAAGGAAAGAAAGAAAGAAAGGATCCATTAACTGGCAAATGATTGGGAAATGAAGATAGAGCCAGAATATCTAATGAACATCTGCGCATGTTTCATTCCCCGACACCCTCGCCCTCACACACCTACGACCCACGCCCCCCCCCCCAATCAGTGTTAGTCGGGTTAATAACTCTACTAATAAAATAATACCGAAAGTAATAGACCTCTTCTTAAAAGTCGGCCTGATAATAAAACGGAGATTTTCTTTCGAACAATAATTACTCAAGGTTCATATGACAAGTTTAAAAAATTAAAAGAAAAAAAATGAAAACAAAACAAAACAAAAAACTAAAACAATCCAAATGGTTCGCTATTGTTTTCAAGTAAAACAAAAAGTATTATTTGTACTATTCGGACTATTGTCTTCATCTTAATTGTTATTTGTACAACATTTTGCCCGATGTGTCCTCCGGTCTTCTTCAGGCAAAACAAGACATTAGGTTTATAAGTTCCCAAAATTCACACTAGATTATCCAATTGGACACATAGCCTAGTAGATAAAGGAGTTAGGCTAAGACAGTTCTAAGTGACAGTTATCTCTAGACTGCATGTTCATTATCTCTAGACTGCAGGTTCAATCCTGGTCAGGGACAGCAGTAACATAGAATAATAATTAACACAGCTTAACACCTGTACCCCAGCTATGGTTAGTGGAATGAGAACAGGATACCCCCGTGGACTGAATAAAGGGTTAAGCTCAAAGTTCCGTGATGGCTCCCGATTACGACAAGAAGGTTCCCGACTCCGAGAAGGTTCCCGAGTCCGACAAGAAATACCTGAAGAAGGCCGGAGGGCACATCGGCCGAAACGTTGTACAAATAACAATGAAGATGAGGACAATGTTCCGAATAATACAAATAATACTAATTGTCGAGCCAAATGTAAAAAGAATTTAAGAGAAATAAAACAAAAAGTATAGAAATTGCAGTTTTTGCTTAAGACTATTTTATTACCCTTACATAGTTAAACGTTAGACAATTAAATCGAACTTAACGGACCTAAATTCCATCGTCGTCTGTCACCCCACCTAAAGACAAAAATACCAAATATCAGGGAATTAACTGAATTTAATGAAATTTTCAGTGTTGATATATTAATTAATAAAAGATATAATGCCCAAGTTATTTTAAAAACTTTTATATTTTTTCAGGTCAGTTAATTTGGAACCACGTATCTTTGAGAATCTGTGTTATGCCTCAAAGATACGTGGTTCAAAGTTAACTGACCTGAAATAATGTAAAAGTTTTCAAATAAAATACCTGCTGCATTATATCTTTTATTCATTAATATATCAACACTGAAAATATCATTAAATTTGGTTAATTCTCTGATTTTTTTTCTTTCGGCGGGGTGACATACGATGGTGGAATTTAGGTCCGTTAAGTTCGATTTAACCAACAATACTATGAAGAAATGGGTTGTCCGTCTTTATGTCCTGTGAATGACGTTAAACTCTAACTGATGGTGAGGTTCCAGTTCTGAAGGTCTGAGGAATGTGAAACACCCCTTCATCACCATTGTTCCCTGGTCCACTCTAACCTAGAGTGGAAGTACCTGTTAGGGTCCCATCTTGAATAGAAAAATTTGTTTATAAAAAAATTGAGTACCCATTTAAGAATGAATTTATTTCAAAACTTTATCGGCATTAATTGGCTGGTTGGTTGGTTGGTTGGTTGGTTTGTTTTACGGCATATCAACCTCGCTGGGTCTTTTAATGCCGACAAAGTTTTGAAATAAATTAATTCTTAATAATGGATAATAAAATTTTTTTTATAAACTCATGTTTTTCTATTTAACCCATAGATGGGACCCTAACAGGTACTACCACTCCAGGTCAGAGTGGACCAGGGAGTAATGGTGATGAAGGGGTGCTCCACATTCCCCAAACCTCCAAAACTGGAACCTCACCATCAGATAGAGTTTAAGGTCATTCCCAAGACAGGTAGACCCTCAGCCACCGCCTTCTAGCACCCATATGATAAAGGGGATTGGGGCTTGCCATAAGGGCAATAGGGTTGGGATAATCATATAGGTGCTAGGGCTTGACGTGACCAACCGATTGATCTGGGAGGGCCTCTCTGACCGCCCGTCTAGCCCAAGAACGGGCCAAAGTGGAATATTGCATGTCATGGACTGCTCATCCACCTGGGTTCTATCAAGCATCACGGTCGCCACCAACGGCCAATTGGGCCCCATTGGGGGGAGTCTTACCCCTCTGCAGAGGTGCAGTCGGTGCATTCTAACGCCACAGCCGACTGGGCGGTCGGCATTAAATGACCCTTTGAGGTTGATATGCCGTAAAACCAAACAAACCAAACCAAACATGTGTGTCAGACGTATAATCTGATTTGTATAAATCCATTTTCGTGATACACTTAACGAGACACACTTGAAATAACGCGAGATTTATCAGCTGAACGGAATTCAGTGAAGCACGAACTGAACGTTTTCACATGTGTTCATTATTTTTAGCAATCCCCCATCTCAAGCAGTTTAGAAATAATTAACATAGATAAGTCATTTGTTGGGAGAGTGTTGGAATATTTTGATATATATAAGGTGTGCTAGAATACACCACTTAGATTTATAGACTAGGCGAGGTCACGTGGTTTAAACCTCAGCCAATCAACAATCAATCGGCATGTCAACCCACTGAGTCATTTGGGTATTATTACATAAATGCGTCCTAACCTCCTGCTTAAAAAACGCTAGGCGGTGCCTGCTGAAAATCCAAGCCGCGCTACTATTGAACTCCCTAGCTGTTTGAAAGGGGTTTTCCCGAAAAGTTAATGCTATATGAAAGCTATATTTTACCCCGGTTGTATTTATTTAAAAATTCGTGACAGTTGGCTGGTTTAATAATGCATTGGTTTCTTTTATTTACGAAACTCGGTCGTATTTATCTAAAAATTCGTGACAGTTTTTTTTTATTGAAATAAAATGAAAATAGCGAATAAAAAGGTGTTTTAAAGGAGGGGGTTAAAATATTTACATTTACTTGTCGATAAAAAAAATCTTTTAACGCCTTCAAACCACTAAAAAAGTTATTTGTCGATAAAAACGCATTCAAACCGCTAAAGAAAATATTTTAAAGAGGGCGGGGGTCAAAATATTTACATTTACTTGTCGAGAAAAGACTTTGGTGGAGTAAAATATCGCTTTCATATCGCATTAACTTTTCGAGAAAAACGCCTTTAAACAGCTAGGGAGTATCAATAGTATCGCGAGTTGCATTTTCAGCAGGCACCGCTTAGCGTTTTTTTTTGGGCAGGAGGCTAGGACGCATTTATGTGATATGCACCGGTCTTTTATGCTGCAGACGTTTTTGTTTTATTCATTTTTGGTGGGTACTCAATTTTTTTCTATTTAAGCCATAGATGGGACCCTAACAGGTACTACCACTCCGGGTCAGAGTGGACCTGGGATCAATGAAGATGAAGGGGTGCACGACATTCCCCAGTGTTCCAGAACTAGAACCTCACCATCAAATAGAGTTTAACGTCATTCCCAGGACACGAAGACCTTCAGCCACCGCTTTCTAGCACATATATGATAAAAAGAGTTAGGGTTTGGGCAGTAGGGTTGGGACAATCATATAGGTATTAAGGTTTGATGCGACCATCCGATTGATCGGAGGGGGCCTCTCCGACCGCCCGTCTAGCCTAAGTAAGGGCCAAAGTAGAATGATGCATGTCATGTACTGCTGAGTCACCAGGATTCCGTTCTTAAGCATCACGGGTACGAAAAAGAGAAGAAAGAAAAGTAGTATGAGGAGATAAACAAAATGAATGAGAAGGAGACGAAAACAGTTGCAACAAATGGACAAGCAGAAAAACTACAAAAACAAGAAAACAGAAATGGGAAGAAAAACAATTATACAAGTGGCGCCCATATTTGTAACATCCACATCCTACATGTAGCGAACGGATTGGGTAATTAGGGCGTCCCATCGTCGTGTAATGGTAAGCAAGTTAGTCTCGCAGACCCATTACAACTGAATGCCCCGTACTTGTGAGCTTGTGTCACATCCTACCCGTGGCGAACGGGTTGGATAATTAAGGTGCCCGATCGTGGTTTAATGGTTAACAAGTTAGTCTCGCAGATCCATTACAACTGAATGCCCCGTACTTGTGAGCTTGTGTCACATCCTACCCGTGGCGAACGGGTTGGATAATTAAGGTGCCCGATCGTGGTTTAATGGTTAACAAGTTAGTCTCGCAGATCCATTACAACTGAATGCCCCGTACTTGTGAGCTTGTGTCACATCCTACCCGTGGCGAACGGGTTGGATAATTAAGGTGTCCGATCGTGGTTTAATGGTTAACAAGTTAGTCTCGCAGATCCATTACAACTGAATGCCCGTACTTGTGAGCTTGTGTCACATCCTACCCGTGGCGAACGGGTTGGATAATTAAGGTGCCCGATCGTGGTTTAATGGTTAACAAGTTAGTCTCGCAGATCCATTACAACTGAATGCCCCGTACTTGTGAGCTTGTGTCACATCCTACCCGTGGCGAACGGGTTGGATAATTAAGGTGTCCGATCGTGGTTTAATGGTTAACAAGTTAGTCTCGCAGATCCATTACAACTGAATGCCCCGTACTTGTGAGCTTGTGTCACATCCTACCCGTGGCGGACGGGTTGGATAATTAAGGTGCCGATCGTGGTTTAATGGTTAACAAGTTAGTCTCACAGATCCATTACAACTGAATGCCCCATACTTGTGAGCTTGTGTCACATCCTACCCGTGGCGAACGGGTTGGATAATTAAGGCGTCCTATCGTGATTTACTGGTTAACAAGTTAGTCTAGCAGATCCATTACAACTGAATGCCCCATACTTGTGAGCTTGTGTCACCCGTGCCGAACGGGTTGGGTAATTACGGAGTCCGATCGCGGGGTAATTGTTAGCAAGTTAGTCTCGCAGATCCATTACTACAAAATAGCGAATTCGATCCTCATTGGATGCCCCATACTTGTGACCTTGTGTTACATTATATCCGTGGCATCCACATTCTACCTGTAGCCGAACGGTTTGGGTAATTACGGTGTCTGATCACGGTATAATTGTTAGCAAGTTAGTCTCGCAGATCCATTACTACTAAATAGCGAATTCGATCCTCATTGGATGCCCCGTACTTGTCACATCCTACCGGTGGCGAACGGTTTGGGTAATTAAGGCGTCCGATCTTGGTTTAATGTTTAGCCAACAAGTCTCGCAGATCCATGACAACTGAACGCCCCACACTTGCGACCTTGTGTCAAATTCTACCCGTGGCGAACGGTTTGGGTAATTAGGGTGTTAGTCTCGTGGAACCATTACTACTAAATAGCGAGTTCGATCCTCATTGGATGCCTCATACTTGTGACCTTGTATCACATCTTACCCGTGGCGAACGGGTTGGGTAAATACTGAATAAAAGAAAAAGACACGTAAAGATTAAACATGCTTTTAAAATTTGAGATCATTGAACGAGAATTAGTCAAGTATATTGGATTACAAAATGATTTCAGTTTTCCTGAAACACCCTCTGTATAGTTTTATTAACATAGCTAACTAATTAAAAAGAAATTAAGATTGTTTTTCCTATAAATAACTCAACTATAGGTTTACTTCCTTCACCCATATTATGAGTACCTCGCCCGTATGGTAATTGTTAGCAAATTTGATTAGGTTTTGCTTTGTTGGATTTTACGGCATGTCAACCCTTGTTTGGGTTATTTTATGCCGAAGACGTTTTGATGCTTGATGGGCATTCAAACTTTTTTTTTTAACTTAATTTTTTAACACAGTTGTAAAACGCAATTTTCTTATTTAACCCATAGATGGGACCATAAAAGGTACTACCATTCAGGGTCAGAGTAGACCTGGGAGTAATGGCAATGACCTTGTGTCACTTTCTACCCGTGGCGAACGGGTTGGATGATTAGGGCGTCCCATCGTGGTGTAATGGTTAGCAAGTTAGTCTCGCAGATCCATTACAATTGGTTGCCCCACACTTGTGACCTTGTGTTACATCCTACCCGTGCCGAACGGGTTAGGTAATTAGGGCGTCCCATCGGTTTATATGCCATTAAACAAAGAAACCAAACCATCTATAGAGAGTTAGATTTTCACTGGGTGCTCCCATACTCCTGGCCTTGTGCCACAACTGAATTAAGCTTACTAAATGCCTGCTCCCCGCAAGTAATTCTCTATACGATTTTATGGGTCATCCTTAGGCTTCAAGTGTTACATAATCTATGTGGTTGCATAAGATTATTGTCAATCCCCTGTATTTCTAAAGGGATGGCCCTTTTCATATCATGGGCGGGACTTTCCATAGAATAATACAGAAAGCCCGCGAAATACGTGAAGTCACGTAGGGACCTGGTTGGGTCCTCAGTTTCAGTTGGACGTCAGGCAGAGAGGATGTCCTGTCTTAACTGGAACTCACTGCATACGCGCGCTATGTTAGTCAGATGTTAGTTACATGAAATGTTTAGTTAAGCAAATAAAAGCTTACGAAAATAACATGGTTTTGTGGTTGGTGAATGTCTTGGTAACAAGCCTGATTAGAAGAAGAAATGAGTTAAGTGCGACCGACCACCAAGACGCTAGAAGTCCAGACGCTAGAAGAACTTAAGATGTCAAAGACGCCAGAAGAAGAATAGAATAAAGTAAGTAATGAAAAGGGTATACAACACAAGCAAGAGAGTTTGTCCAACGGAAATCCCCAGAACTCCAGAATCGGAACTTCACGTTTAGACGCAGTTTAACGTCATAACCCAGACATTAAGACCCTCAGCCACCGCCTTCTAGCACATATATGATAAAAACGGTTGGGGATTGCCATTAGAGCAATATGGCTGAGGCAATCTTATAAGTGGTAGGGCTTGACATGACCAGCTGTTTGATCTGAGGGTGCCTGTCGGATAGCCTGTTTTGTCTAAGTAAGGTCCAAAATAGAGTGTTGCATGTCATGGACTGCTCAGCCATCAGGGCTCTATCCTTAAGCATCACGGGTCGCTACCCACAGCCAACAGGTGGCCCATTGCAAATGTGCAGCGGGTGTATTCTTCTGTCCCAGCCGACCGGGTACGTTAGCAAGTTTGATTACAACACTGAGTTTTGGGTTCGATCCTTACTAGGAGCGCCATGACTGTAGCCTTGTGCCAAACATAAACTATACATATCAAAGCCTCTCGCGTGGTTTAAAGATTAACTTAGTTAACATACCATATTTAGTGAAGCGACTTTCCTTATTATTGGTGGCATCGTGGCTAACGTGTTGGACTGCGACATCATAGTAAGCGAGTTCGAACTCCAGTCCTGCTATTGCGTTCACTTTCATACTAATACCCTTGGGAAAGGTGTGAACCCCCACATCCTCCAGCTATAGGTTAAACAGTACAATTACTGTTTTTCAACAAGAATTTATTTGGCATTAAATAACCCACGACAGTTTATATGTCATTAAACAAAGAAACCAAACAAACCAGACCATCTTTAGTAAGTTCAATTTTCACTGTATGCTCCCATACTCCTGGCCTTGTGCCACAACTGAATTAAATTTATTAAATGACTAATTACCCCAAGTAATTCTCTATACGATTTTATGGGCCATCCTTTAGGCTTCAAGCGAGAGCGCTTTTCTAGCGGAAATCCTTGGTAAAGAATCCTTTGGTTGTTCCTTGGTGTTCCTCAGTATTTCCCCCACTGTAAAGGCATGAAGCTTTATTCCCTTCTCTCTAAACTCACGATCCTTATTTTGTCATAATTCTATTAGAGTGAAAATAGAATATGTATCATACTGGGATTTGAATACATCGACTGTGTGGGATTGTTTTCCCTTTTGGCTGGAAGAGTTATCTTCCCTCTGGTTCCCCGTTTTTGACCACCCGGGTTTTTTTTTTATTATTTAATCGCCTGTTTTGAACTTCTGCGGCATCTCACGCACATGGGTTAGACTTTTATGTCTACACCCTTCTCGTGAGGGGGTTTCTGCCCCCAACGCAACGCTAGTAAGTGATATTGCTTTAAGGACTCTCCATTACTTCTACTAGTAACAGAAAACACCCTCCGGGCGTCGTAAAAATTAATTTTTGAAAGACATTGCCTGTGAGGGTGGGAGTTAAAAATTCAATGTCAGAGGGTTTGTATCATAAGTAAGACAAATCCTCATATTTATTAAAGGAGTAAAAAAAATAAAACAATTTGAAATGAAAACTGAGCCCCGTCCATCTCAAATAAAATGTTGCGTGCATGTAATAATCAAACAATTATTTTGAATATTTTCCACATCAATTTTACACAAAATCGTAGGTATTTATTTATTTGTAAACTTTTTAGTTAACTTCTTGTTACTGTAAAAAAAAAAAAAAAGGACGAGAGTAAAAAACAATTTTTAAAATTGCTTACTCAAATTTTGGGTGTATATAGCATAAGAATATTGTGATGTAAGTTGTCATGTAGAGCTATGACGTAGTTTTTGTTACAGACTGAAATACAGACAATCTCCATTATTAATACTAGCAAAATAAAAAGACACCCTCCGGGCGATGTAAAAATAGTTTTTAGAAAGGTATTGCCTGAGGGGATGAGAGCTGAAAATTCAATGTCATAGAGTGTGTACCACAAGTATGTAAAATCGTCAAATTTATTAAATGAGTAAAAAAAAAAGAAAGAAAGACAATTTGAAATGGAAACAGTTCCGATAACTTTAAATATTATATTAGAATAAAACAATCTATATATGAATATTTAACGCCGGGCATCTATTTATTGAAACAATGAGGATTGTCTAACGTTGCATGCTCACATTTTGAGTATATTTATTCTATGTTATGACGTTGGATTATGTGTTGGGTAATGTGACGTAAGCAGTGACGTAATTTTTGTTACGGACAAAACCGGAAGCGAATCTCCATTATTAATAGATAGATATATGTAGATTTATGTATCTCTTTTATACCTCCTTATTGTATCTCTATTCATGAACGTGTCCTTTTTATATCTTCTTTGTATTTCTGTTATATGCATCATTTCCATGTGCTTCTATAAAAGAACTTTTGTGTATTTAACACTCGTGTTTTGTTCAACTTATTATAACTTTGAACCTTACAACTGCATCCCTGAAGAGGGGTAATGTCCCCGCTAAAAAGGGATTTCTAGGTATAGCACTAAACAACATCCGGTGGTGAGGCTCCAGTTCTGGGGCTCTGGTATGTATTGAGTCACCTCGTAATTTCCATTACTCCTTTTTCCACTCTGAGACGAAGTGGCAGTATTTGTTAGAATCGTATCTATGAGTCAAAAACAAATGGACACACAGTTCGATTCTCACGTTTATTAATCTTATAATGAATTAGGCCGGTCATATCAGTGAGTTTCCAAACCGTCTTTCATAGAAAGTAGTGAATCCTCAGCATCTTCTAAAAAGTCTCTATTTGTTACGATTCTTGTGGCCATTTTTAAGGCTTCAAGTGAGAGCACTTTACAGTGGTGATCCTTTGTGTTCCTTGTATTAAGCAGAATCTTTGTGTTAAGCAGAATCCTAGGTTGTTCCTTGGTGTTGAGCAGAATCCTTGTGTTAAGCAGAATCCTTGGTTGTTCCTTGGTGTTGAGCAAATCCTTGTGTTAAGCAGAATCCTTGTGTCAAGCAGAATCCTTGTGTTGTTGATCCATTCGTCCGTGTCTACTACGAGCAACTGAACGCCTTTCTAGATCGGCAATTAAATAGTTAACTAACCACGTATTCGAGCATGTTGATTGGCTCATTGAATCCACGCGGCCACGTAGAGTCTATAGGTTTAAGTGGTGGGAATGAGTTACACCCATTTTTGTTCTACTTCTGATATCAGAGCAGAAGGTGTTTCTACATGGTGTCCACAAAGTCTGGACGCATGGAGATTTCACTATTGTATTTATTTATGTTATTTTTCCGAGAAGGCAGATATGGTAATTTAGTAGTAAATAAAATATTACATAAACAATTGAATATAAGAAATAATAATTTTACTTTTTTAGTTTTGTTGAAATCAAATAAAAATACTTTACTTTTCTAAATCTATTTATGTTATTTTTTCTACCCAGATCGAATGGTGGCTGTGTCTAAAGAAGAAAGAATCGAGTTAGTACTCTTAAGGTTCACCAGACCTTTCTCCCCTTGACTTCTTTTTCTGGGGTATGTTGAAATAGAAAGTTTACTCAATAAAGATTATAGATTTAAACCACATGAGAGAACGTATTACCGGTCAGTGCGCTGAAATCGAGTTCACCTGAATTTTGCAAGGCACATCAAGTTATGCATTGAAAATGATGGAAATCATATTGAAAATATTATTCATTAACATCTATTAATAATGGAGATTCGCTTCCGGTTTTTGTCTGTAAAAAAAACTACGTCACTGCTTACTTCACATTACCCAGAATCGTCATAACATAAAATAAATACACTCAAAATTTGAATATGCAACATTAGACAGTCCTCATTGTTTTTTAAAACAAGTTTTAATAAATACATAACTGCTATTATATCTAATATATAAAACAGAGATTTTGGTATGTACGTGTCGACGTATAACTCCAAAACGGGAGGTCACTCTGATTTAAAATCTTGCATACACATTGATATCGTTCTAACTAAGAAACGCTCCAAATTTGGTTATTGATTTTTACTGATTAAGGGATATAATTAAAATCAAACAAAAATCAAACGAATTTTCGAAAGCCATAGCATAGCTGCTGCTGCTGCTAATGCTTGGTCTATCAGCAGATGCTCGCCTGACTGTTTATCAGCAGAAAGAAAGAAAGAAAGAAAGAAAGAAACAACGAAAATGTTAGCGACTCGTCTGGCTGTTTTTAGCAGCAGAAAGAAAGAAAGAAAGAAAGAAAGAATGAAAATGTTAGCGACAAACTAAATTTTAACGTAAAATAAATTCGTTTTTTTTATAATCTTTCTAAATATTTATTTATATTTATCGTATGTTTTTGAAACTAACTTTTATTGTACAATGTACACCCACTTAAATTAAATTGTTGTCATGCACAAAAAATTGTAGAAAAATGAAAATTGTTTCAAAACATAAGTTTACGGTTACATTTTTTTAAAATAAGATTTTAAATGTCAATAAAAATCAGTCACCAGTATAAATGTAAATTTAAAAAAATGATAAAACGAGTTGTTTTGTAATTAATACTAATGGTTTTTAAAAAAAGTCTTAATAGTTTAGAGAACTAATGAAGACGTTTTAAAATGTAAGCAAAAATAGATATTGCATTCTCTTTATCGTTAAGAACTAGATTTGAATTGTCATGTAGAAAAAATTCAAAGAAATAAATTACAATCTATTTCTAACTTATCAAGCAATTAAAAACTGAATTTAAAATTGTCCCCAAATACTATTATTATTTTCAAACTGGAGTTTCAGTGAAACTTTTCGTGAAAAGAAGAGAAAATAATCTTGCTCAATTTATAATTTGTACGAGTCTTTATCAATTGAATTATTTTTTATAGCGAGTTAGAAAAAAATTATTTTGCTTCGGACAGCAAAAGTATGTTTTAAGGAAAAATCAAATCTTATTCATATCGCAATCTTTTTATTCCTGTCTTTAAAATATTAATTTAGTTAGAAATGAAATGAAATAATCTATCTTCCAAATATTTATTTGGTAAGAAAGAGCGAAGTAAAAAAAACAATAATAAGCGCTTATTATTTATTAAATAAATAATAAGCGCTTATTATTGTTTAATAAATTTTATTTCGTTTATTTAATAAATATAATATAACTCAACTTTGTATATATACGAAAAAATTAAAAACAAAAGAATTTTAGAAAGAAAAGCCTTTTACAAAAATAGGAAGTTAAATTATAACTACTTATTTCGTAACTAAGTAAACATAGTTGTATTCGTATTGTAATAAAAACAAAACAAAAATTATAATAAAAATACGATGTAGTTAACATTTCGTATATAAACAAAACAGTGTATGATATGTTCTTACCTTAAACATAAAATAAAAATGATTCTAATGTACGTAACTTGAATGAGAAAATGTGTTCTTTAATTTATCATAATTCTAATGATAAATAAATAGGCAGATTTTTTTTTAAATTAAGGGCGGACCTGAACTTTTGAACCCCCCCCCACTCTAAAATTTTTGTTTTTAATTTTTTTCTTCTTCTTTCAATGGATTATTATCGATTGCACACCAATCTATCAAACTGTAAAAAAAATTTCAAAAAAGTTATTTATTTTTCGAGTTTTCAAGGGTACTCAGTTTCCCGTATAAGTTTATCGTAAATTGAACCCCCTTATCGGAACCGCTAAAAAGAAAATTTTATTTATTTATTTATTTTTCCTTCAATGGATTATTATCGATTACACACCAATCAATCAGATTTTTAAAAAATTCTTGAAAGTTCTTTATTTTTTGAGTTTTCAGGGGTGCTCATTTCCCCGTATAAGTTTATAGTAAATCGAACCCCCATATCGGAACTGCTCGAAAGGAAACTGGCGCAAATGTGTCAAAGTTAGGGTGGCCCAGAAAAAACAGAACCCAAATTATTTATTTATTTTCCCATTAAACTTACCTTAAACACCAACCCCAACACCAACCCCTAACCCTAACCCTAACCCCAAATCCTAACCCCCTACATGAATTTAACAGTTTTATTACAAAATATGTGGGTTCTGTTTTTTCTGTGTCACCTTAATTTTGACACCTTAGTGCAAATTCAGCCCAACTGTTAAGATAGAGCGGTTTCGATATGGGGGTTCGATTTACTATAAACTTATACGGGGAAATGAGCACCCCTGAAAACTCGAAAAATAAATAACTTTTTAGAATTTTTTTTACAATCTGATAGATTGGTGTGTAAACGATAATAATCCATTGAAGAAAAAGAAAAGAAATTACAAAGAAAATTTTTTTTTCAGCGGTTCCGATATGGGGGATCGGTTTACGATAAACTTATACGGGAAAATGAGCACCCCTGAAAACTCGAAAAATAAATAACTTTTTTTAGTTTTTTTTTTTTTTTTACAATCGGATAGATTGGTTTGCAATCGATAATAATCCGTTGAAAAAAAAAATAATTAAAAACGAAAATTTTAGAGGGCGTGGGGTTCCAAAAGTTCAGGTCCGCCAAATTAAGTCACCACTTTTTTCTCTCTCTTTCTTTTTTTTAGTCCGGTCATGGACCGGGTACTTTAGCTAGTATCTATATATAGTTTGTTTTATTTTAATACATATTTAAAGTTTATATTTCAAATTGTTTTATTTTTTAATCCTTTAACGAATTTGATGATTTTACTTACTTAGAGTACTAA
>CM042168.1:43120772-43140772 GCA_023376005.1 Doryteuthis pealeii
TGCGATAGGGAAAATACATATTTATGTGGAAATAAGTATACTAAAAAAAAAAAAAAAAAAAAAAGGCTATATATGAAACGTGTAATTTAGTTAACCGTGTATTCTGAGTTTAATTCTAATCTATTGATAGTTGGTAGGTTTAAAATTTATGATAGGGAAAATTACATATATATGTGAAAACATGTGTACTAAATAAACTAAAACCAATATATGGAACGTGTAAATTTAGTTAATTATGTATTCTGTGTTTAATTCTAATCTATTGTTTATATTAGGACCTAATTTAGCTATTAATAAACTTTCTCTAATTCTGAGATTACCAATGTTGCGTATTATAGCCTCTATCTTAACTGAAAAATTGTTGTCCTTATTTTTTTTTTTTTTTTTTTTTGCATTTGATTAGGTGTTTATGGAATGAGGATGCACGTGTGTGGATGTGTTCCTTGATTCTAATGTGGAGGGGTCTAATTGTACTACCTATGTAGAAATTAAGGCATTTGGAGCAAGTTAGACGGTAAATTGTATAGGTCTTGTGGCATAAGTTAGGGTCTTTTATTGGGCAGTTGGTTAGTGTGCATAGTGTAATAACATTTTTATGTTTTATTGTTAGATGTTGGCGTAGTGAGGGTCCAGAGTGGGCTAGTTGGATATCTAGTCCCTCTCTATGAATAGCCTTGCGTATTTGTTTAGTGATTGCTTCACTGAAATGTGGTAGTTTCAGGAAACAGGTGTTAGAGTGTGTGTGTAGTGTCCGTGTTTTTCTGTTATTTAAATGGCGTATATATGAAGTTGGGTAGCCATTGTTTTGAGGGTGTTCATAAAGTGTACAGTGTGAGTGATTCTGTCTGTTTCTTCACTACATCTATTGTGTATTCTATTAATTTCATTTATGATGTAACTAGTCTTGGAACTGAGTGGAAGTGCTGATTTGAAGTGTACAAAGAGATCCTTAGTGGTGTTTTTTTGTAGAAGCAAGTGTAAATTTTGCCTGTAGGTGATATTCTTATTCTAAAATCTAGAAGTGCTAGGGAACCAGTGTTATCTGGATGTTCTATTTGGAATTGGATGTGGTTGTCTATACTATGGAATTTCTCAGCTATGTCATTGGCTTCTTCTTTAGATGATGTTAATATAAGTATATCGTCAATATACCTGGTGAAGAAAATGCATGATGGGCAGATGGTTAGTGCTCGTCGTTCCAGTGTATCCATGTATGCAATGGCCAGTATGCCTGAGATACTGGATCCCATGGGTAATCCTGACATTTGTTTATATATATGTCCGTTAAATGTGAAATAGGTGTTGTCTACTATAATGGATAGTAGTTGGTGTATGTCCGCTGCAGTTAGATTGTGACAGTATAGGTTTCGAGAGATGATATGTTTATATATATATATATATATATATATATATATATATATATATATATATATATATATATATATATATATATATGCAAACAATACATATGCATATATATATACATATATATATTATATACATATACACACATATACACATACATATATACATATACATACGCATGCATAAACATATTATGTTGTATTAAAATTACAACCCCGGTCATAACAATAACAATACATCGCCATATAAGAGTTTCCATTGTTCATGACTCCTGTGTCTGTTTTTTAAATGTTTTCTCCACATACTTGTCGGAATTAATTTCCTCATATTGTACTTCCATATATATATATATACACACACACACATATATATATATATATATATACATATATATATGTGTGTGTGTGTGTGTGGGTGTGTGTTGTGTGTGTGTGTATATTAGTTTTATGTGTATATATAATATAGAGAGAGATATATAGATATATATGTAGATAGATACATCCATACATACATACAAATAACCTGAGATAGATAGATAGATACATACATACATACATACACATCACCTGAGATAGATAGATAGATAGATAGATAGATAGATACACATCACCTGAGATAGATAGATAATAGATAGATAGATACATATATACACATCACCTGAGATAGATAGATAGATAGATATACATCACACTGTGATAGATAGATAGATACATACATACATACTACATACATCATACACATCACCTGAGATAGATAGATAGATAGATACACATCACCTGAGATAGATAGATAGATACATACATACATACATACACATCACCTGAGATAGATAGATAGATAGATAGATAAGATACACATCACCTGTGATAGATAGATAGATAGATAAATAGATACATACATACATACACATCACCTGAGAATAGATAGATAGATAGATAGATAGATAGATAGATAGATACACATCACCTCTGAATAGATAGATAGATAGATACATACATACATACTTACATACATACACATCATCTGAGATAGATAGATAGATAGATACACATCACCTGAGATAGATAGATACATACGTACATACATACATACACATAACCTGAGATAGATAGATAGATACATACATACATACACATCACCTGAGATAGATAGATAGATAGATAGATATATAGATAGATAGATAGATACACATCACCTGAGATAGATAGATAGATAAGATACATACATACATAACATACATACATACATACACATAACCTGAGATAGATAGATACATACATACATACATACACATCACCTGAGATAGATAGATAGATACACATCACCTGAGATAGATAGATAGATACATACATACATACATACAGATAACCTGAAATGATAGATAGATAGATAGATACATACATACATACATACATACATACATACACATCACCTGAGATAGATAGATAGATAGATACACATCACCTGAGATAGATAGATAGATACATACATACATACATACACATCACCTGAGATAGATAGATAGATAGATAGATAGATACACATCACCTGTGATAGATAGATAGATAGTAAATAGATACATACATACATACACATCACCTGAGATAGATAGATAGATAGATAGATAGATAGATAGATACACATCACCTCTGATAGATAGATAGATAGATACATACATACATACTTACATACATACACATCATCTGAGATAGATAGATAGATAGATACACATACCTGAGATAGATAGATACATACGTACATACATACATACACATAACCTGAGATAGATAGATAGATACATACATACATACACATCACCTGAGATAGATAGATAGATAGATAGATATATGATAGATAGATAGATACACATCACTGAGATAGATAGATAGATACATACATACATTACACATACATACACATAACCTGAGATAGTAGATACATACATCATACACATCACCTGAGATAGATAGATAGATACACATCACCTGAGATAGATAGATAGATACAATACATACATACCATAACCTGAAATAGATAGATAGATAGATAGATACATACATACATACATACATACATACACATCACCTGAGATAGATAGATAGATACACATCACCTGAGATAGATAGATAGATACATACATACATACATACACATAACCTGAGATAGATAGATAGATAGATACATACATACACATCACCTGAGATAGATAGATAGATAGATACACATCACCTGAGATAGATAGATACATACATACATACATACATACTACATACATACATACACATAACCTGAGATAGATAGATAGATACATACATACATACACATCACCTGAGATAGATAGATAGATACACATAACCTGAGATAGATAGATAGATACATACATGCATACACATCACCTGAGATTAATAGATAGATAGTAGATAGATACATACATACATACACATCACCTGAGATAGATAGATAGATAGATAGATATATAGATAGATAGATAAGATACACATCACCTGAGATAGATAGATAGATAGATACATACATACATACATACATACATACATACACATAACCTGAGATAGATAGATACATACATACATACATACACATCACCTGAGATAGATAGATAGATACACATCACCTGAGATAGATAGATAGATACATACATACATACATACACCATACCTGAATAGATAGATAGATAGATAGATACATACATACATAATACCAACATACACATCACCTGAGATAGATAGATAGATAGATACACTCACCTGAGATAAGATAGATAGATACATACATCAATACATACCAATCACCTGAGATAGATAGATAAGATAGATAGATAAGATACACATCACCTGTGATAGATAGATAGATAGATAAATAGATACATACATACATACACATCACCTGAGATAGATAGATAGATAGATAGATAGATAGATAGATACACACCCTCTGATAGATAGATAGATAGATACATACATACATACTTACATACATACACATCATCTGAGATAGATAGATAGATAGATACACATCACCTGAGATAGATAGATACATACGTACATACATACATACACATAACCTGAGATAGATAGATAGATACATACATACATACACATCACCTGAGATAGATAGATAGATAGATAGATATATAGATAGATAGATAGATAGATACACATCACCTGAGATAGATAGATAGATAGATACATACATACATACATACATACACATAACCTGAGATAGATAGATACATACATACATACATACACATCACCTGAGATAGATAGATAGATACACATCACCTGAGATAGATAGATAGATACATACATACATACACATAACCTGAAATAGATAGATAGATAGATAGATACATACATACATACATACATACATACACATCACCTGAGATAGATAGATAGATACACATCACCTGAGATAGATAGATAGATACATACATACATACATACACATAACCTGAGATAGATAGATAGATAGATACATACATACACATCACCTGAGATAGATAGATAGATAGATACACATCACCTGAGATAGATAGATAGATACATACATACATACATACATACATACAACATACACATAACTGAGATAGATGATAGATACATACATACTACAACATCACTGAGATAGATAGATAGATACAATACCTGAGATAGATAGATAGATACATACATGCATACACATCACCTGAGATTAATAGATAGATAGATAGATAGATACATACATACATACATACATACACATCACCTGAGATAGATAGATAGATTTAAAGATAGATCTCAAGTGATTTGGATAGATATATGATTATGGGATTTTTCCGATTGAACAATTTTGTTTGCTCTGCAGCCCGTTCATTACGTCAGTCTGTTTCGAATGAATCTGTTTGTGTTGTGCTTCCGTGTCTTCGGCATTTGAAGAAAAGAAAAGAAAAACCTGCGTGAATGTGTAAACAATTTTGGCTCCACGCCCATTTCAAACACACAACTGCAACGTGAATGCTTCGTTCAGGTGCGAGATCTCAAACAAATATTGAAGTCAATTATGGAAATCGACGTCATGTTGACAAAAATGATAAAACGGGGGCGGGGTTGAGGTAGGAGGTGGGGGGTAGTGTAAGCAATCTTATCCGAACTGATAGCGTTACACATTTATGTGCAAAGTCATACTCTGACAGCAAACACACACACATCCCCACCACCGATATGATACACAACAAACCCCAATTTTTTTTAGATATATTTGCCAACCCTCCTCCACCACGAGCAGTTCGCATCACAAGTCGATTTCTAAGCGGTGGTTAACAGCTTTGATTTCAGAGCTTACCTTCTCCAAGGTTGGTTGGTTGGCTGATTGGTTGTTCTTTGGGTTTTTTTTTTTTTTTTTAGAGGGCATATCAACCCTTTTCGGTTCATTTAAAGGGCGGTTTAGCTCAGTCGGTAGAGCGTTCGGCTACGATCACAAGGTTCCTGATTCGATACCGGCCCTCGCCAACTCAGCGGATGAGTAACCAGGATCTGTGCGGTAAAGTGAGGAGCTGATGGCCAGGTGTGGTGCTCCACCCCAGACGCTAAAAAAATCTCCTTGGTCTAGAGCTGGTGAAAAGAGAGGATAGCACACCCTCGCTTGTCTGGCTAATACCAACATTAGGGCCGCCGGCGACTTTACTTTTTTTTTAATGCCGAATCAAGTCATTTCAATAAACAAAGGACTCGGGTTACAGTACCAGCTGTTGCTTACGTGATCAATTTATTGATTACCAATTTAAGTATAGAAGATGCTCATCGCTAATATTAAACTAAAACACTCTTTTTCTAAGGAAAAAATTTAGTTTTAAAGACTAAAGTTTTTTTAGGAGACATAGAGAAATAAAAATAATTCTAAACCAGACAAGTAAGTATTATAATTTACTACCTATAATTATTTAGTTCTCCTGGGGAAACGTGTTACCTTGAACACCGAAACCATGGAAGTGAAAAACTTTTACAGCTATAAATGCTCTATATTCTACCAAGATATATTTTACTGTTGGATTAATTACTGCAATGAAAACGTGTAGTAACTTTTTGATGAATATATTATATATATAATATATTATATATATATATATATATATATATTATATATATATATATATATGAGGTAGGTAAAAGATAATGAACAAAAAATAATAACTCAAAAAAATCTAAGAGTTGAAATATTTCGTCCTATTCATAAGGACATCTTCAGTCAAATGATTTTTATCAAAGCAAAAATTACGTACATGTGATTTGCAAGTTTAACCAAGGGATATTATGTTGAAAGCATATTTATCGGAAATCTGATAGAGAATTATTTCCCCCTGCCGCTAGGGAGCAATAGCCAACATACGAGCGTTGGCGCCAAATCCAAAACACCTTCACTTATTCACAGAACAGTTACCAAGGAAGGACGTGAAAATAGAGCGTCTCTACAGAACTCTACCACCAGCAAACTTTCTAGGCATTGTATCAGCAAACGTTCTAAGGCTGATACAATAGCATATAACAGAAGGCTGAAGAACGAGAACCGACCTGACGAAGCGTCTTAACAAATTCCAACCAGCGACCAGAATACTCCTGTTATCACCACTTCTCCACGAACAGTATTTAACCTCACTGATAAGTCTTGTAGCAAATGCCAATAAAATTTGTAAAATAAGAGTATTTACGGGGATTCGTTGGAGCCTTATTCTCCGTAGATGGCTATTTCGGACTAAAGAAAGAAACAAATACGAATATAGAATGCAGGCACTTGTATTATCAAAAGGTACAGAAATGTTGTTGCAAATTGGCATTTGCTACGAGACTTATCTGTGAGGTTAAATACTGTTCGCAGGGGGAGATAATTCTCTATCAGATTTCCGATAATTTTTGTCAAGTTATATTACAAACTGAAAAGATTTTTTCTTTAAATAAAAAAAAACCTGAATAAAGGTTTATATCATATAATCCCCAAACTTAATATTAAAAAAGTAGGTTATTTTAAAAAGAAAAAAGAAGGAATAAGTAAAAATAGCCGATTCAATGAATGCAAAAAGCAACAATAGAGAAATTCTTGGGGGTCAAGGCAAACAAACCTCTTTCTATGTTCTATTGTCGTCGACGTTGCACTTTGCGAACAAAGGCGTTCTACTTCTCTAAAGGTCTGGGCGCCCGACGTGGTTAGCGAGCTAGGCTAGTAGACAATTGTTAGCGAGTTCGATTCTCACTGAGGACTCTATAACGTCTTGGCCGTTGAGTCGAACTAAACTCTGCTCCCTAATTTTGTAGCAAAAGGTGAAATGAATAAATCTCGCGAGACTAAGCGGACGCGCATGCGTCTTGCGTGCAAGCTACCCACCTTCTCTCCAACCTCTTACATATGTATTTACCAACCCCTCCGTACGGAGCAGGGTGTGACTCAAGGTCAATTTCTTAAACGGAGGTTTGAATTCAGAGTTTTCTTTATCTTGACTCTGATCTGTTGACAATTTCCTTTATTTTTTACTAGCAACAGAAAACACCCTCCGGGCGTCGTAAAATTAATTTTTTGAAAGACATGCCTGAGTGAAGTTAAAAATTCAATGTCAGAGGGTTTGTATCATAAGTGAGCAAAATCCTCATATTTATTAAAGTAGTAAAAAAAAATAAATAAATAAAACAATTTGAAATGAAAACTGAGCCCCGTCCCTCTCAAATAAAATGTTGCGTGCATGTAATAATCAAACAATTATTTGAATATTTTCCACATCAATTTTACACAAAATCGTTGGTATTTATTTTATTTGTAAACTTTTTAGTTAACTTCTTGTTACTGCATAAAAAAAAGGACGAAGAGTAAAAAACAATTTTTAAAATTGCTTACTCAAATTTGGGTGTATATAGCATAAGAATATTGTGACCGTAATCTGTGACGTAGAGCTATGACGTAGTTTTTTGTTACTGACAGAAATACAGACAATCTCCATTATTAATAGATTTATTGCAACCATTTTCGTTTTTTATCCCAACATCCAAGAGAGACAGGTATGATTTACTTGGACAGTTTCTGGTTGCGCATGTAAAATTTTTCAGTATTGTTAAATTTTATTAGCTTGAACTTCCTCAACCCCAAATATGGGCATAGATAGATAGATAGATAGATAGATAGATAGATAGTGTTATGGTAATTTACCACGCACGCATGGACTCTTCCAACTATAAATAGCAGTAGTGTTCTGCACTTAAGGGAGAGCTAATATTTCAGTGGATAGCGATAAGACAGCCTCGCGTGTGAGGTCTCATTTTTGTACTAGTATTTGTTGTTAATATATTTGTTTAAACTCATTTCCAGTCTTGTGTCTTTATTCTGGCCGTAACCAGGCCACAACAGATATATATAATATATAATATATATATATACTATAATATATATATATATATATATTAATTATTAATGAATTAACTTTCAAAAAAAATAGGTTCGACTTCAATTAAGCACATATTCTCCCAAATATTGTCGGCTGAAATAGCATATCACAACATCGTCTGTTTGTTTACGTCTCGTAAGTTCGTGTAGAGGCACTTAAGAGGAATATAATACTACTACTTAACAAAGCGAAGAAAATCTTGCTAAGTCCGTTTGGTGTGGAGGTAAGACACTTGCCTGCTAATTTGACAGACAGGTTTCGAATCACACACGGGGCGGTCTTCGTATCTATAGCTCTGCTGATGGGGCTAATAGGCCGAAATGTACATACAGAGATTGATTTTCTCGATTTGTTTAGCCTTACATTTAAATAGTTTAATCCCGCCTAATTAATTATTAATGAATAAACTTTCAAAAAAATAGGTTCGACTTCAATTAAGCACATATTCTCCCATATATATAAAGATAAATCTAATGAGTCAGACGAACCTACTATTAGTTTCGCTTAATGCTCTTCAGGCTAAGATCTGACTACAGAGACAAGGAGCAAAACGAATTAAATAGTATTTACGCACAGTAGTCATTTAAATTAGCTGAACTAGACCGACCAATAAAAACGAACAAAAAACAGAACACTATAAATCTATTGTTTATAAATATCTAATTTATATATGTGAATTTTTTTTAAATATTTTTTATTAATATTTTTAATTTATAAATTTAAGTAATTTGAATCTATTACATCAGTACAAGCACCCCATCGCTATCCTAATCCCCCCAACTAATGTATTAATATATATATATATATATATATATATATATATATATATATATATATATATAAGAGAGAGAGAGAGAGAGAGAGAGGAGAGAGAGAGATTCAAATTCATACAGATTACATGCACAACTCACTCACACATATACATACAGACTCTGATAGATGACAAACTCGTTGATAGATAGAGAGAGGGGGAGAGAGAGAGTGTGTGTGCGTGATAGATAGATAGATAGATAGATAGATAGATAGATATTTAAATAGGTTGGTTGGTTTTTAGTTTATTGATTTTAACAGCATATCACCTGTCTGGGGTTATATCATGCCAACTCGGTTAGGAAGTAATATATGTTGAGTATTTATATTTATACTTTTGTAGTAATTGGTTTTAACAATGTGTTAGCACCATTGGGGATCAAGTTGTCTGGTATTGATTAAGTTCATGTCTATATTCTATGGTATCATTTTATTTCCCACAAAAAGGACAGAATATCCTCCATGTTGACATTTTCAAATATATCTTTCATATTGTTTGCATTAAAATAACTTTTTTTTTGTGCTAAAAATCCTGCATTCCACGATTTAATTAGGTGACCCACTTAAACAACAGCAGGTACTGTACGCAACCCGAGTCCTTTGTTTATCAAAAATGACTTGAAATGGGTTATTTCCTAGTTGAGTAACATGAGTGACCCAGAAAAATAGAACCCAAATTATTTAGTTATTTTCCCATTAAACTAACCCTAAACCCTAACCCAACCTTGTTGGACTTAAACTTTTTTAAATTAAAATTAAAATTAACAGTTTTATTACAAAATTTGTGGGTTCTGTTTTTTCTGGGGCACTCTTTAATATTATGTTACTCAACTAGGGGGGTTAGGGTTAGGGTTAAGGTTAGGGTTTAGGGTTAGGGTTGGGGTTAGGGTATAGGCTTTGGGTTAGGTTTAGGGTTGGGTTGGGGTTTAGGGTTAGTTTAATGGGAAATAAATAATTTGGGTTCGGTTTTTCTGGGTCACTCTGTAATATTATGTTACTCAACTAGGGGAGTTAGGGTTAGGGTTAAGGTTAGGGTTTAGGGTTTGGGTTAGGGTTTAGGGTTGGGTTGGGGTTTAGGGTTAGTTTAATGGGAAAATAAATAATTTGGTTTCGTTTTTTTCTGGTCAACTCTGTAATATTATGTTACTCAACTAAGGAGTTAGGGTTAGGGTTAAGGCTAGGGTTTAGGGTTAGGGTTAGGGTTTAGGGTTTTGGGTTAGGGTTTAGGGTTGGGTTTGGAGTTTAGGGTTAGTTTAATGGGAAAATAATAATTTGGGTTATGTTTTTTTCTGGGTCACTCTGTAATATAATGTTACTCAACTAAGGGAGTTAGGGTTAGGGTTAAGGTTAGGGTTTAGGGTTAGGGTTAGGATTTAGGGTTGGGTTAGGGTTTAGGGTTAGTTTAATGGGAAAATAAATAATTTGGGTTCGGTTTTTTCTGGGTTATCCTGTAATATCATGCTACTCAACTAGGAAATAACCTTTAAATGACCCGAGACGAGTTGATATGCCATAAAACAAAACAACTACGCTATATCATTTATGTGTGTTTCTGTCACAGTTTGTTCATATTTCGATATTAGTTTCTATGTTTGTAAGTGAATGTGTGTATGAATGTCAATGAAAGTGTTCATTAGGTATACCCAAAACTTCGGCTGCCATTCGTTTTAAAAACGAATTGAAATTAATTAAACCGATTATTTAAGGTCAAATTCTGGTCCAAGTCGAAAAGTAGTAAAAAAAAAAAAGTAAAATAATATTACACAACACATGTAATTTTATTTCTAATACATTTAAAACGATTTTTTCGGTCAATTTCGATCGCGTTTGGCCGGAATCACTGCTTAAAATCCGTGTTTACAAAATAAATTGTAATATTCGCGATTGAAAAAAATAACTAATGAATTATAAATATTAATTCATAAATCAACACTGAAAATTTCATTTAAATCGGATAATTCCCTGATTTTTTGGTAATTTTTTTTCAAACGGGGGTGGTAGTCAAAATTGTATTGAAAGAAAAACACGAATTTTTCGACAAATTGAGTATACCTTGTGTTCATCTATCTACCTATCTATCACAATTTTTATTTTTATTTTGTTTTTATTGGCATTTTAGTCTCGGAAGATTATAATATAGTTTTTTGTGCCTTGAATTTACAGCGCCTCTGTGACTGTAAATTCCAATGTTTAGAAAAATATTCTCGACCACAGATGTCGCATGAGAAGGCTGTCCCTGAAGATGTTGATGTGCCGGTGTTTTGTTGCCGCTGCTTTCTTCTGGGCCTCTAGCTTCATGATGTTGTGCCAGGGTGACACCAAAACTGTATTGAAAAAACACGGATTTTTCGACAAATTGGGTATACTGAGTGTTCATACTTATCTATCTATCTATCTATCTATCTATCTATCTCAGTATGTCCATGCATATCTATTGATCTATCTCAGTTACTTCTTAGATTTCAATTTATATGTCTGTGTCTTAGTGAATACTAGCAGCGGCTACCCGGCATCGCCTGAGTATAGTTTTTTTTAAGTTAGTCCGCAGATCCATTATTACTGAATCGTGATTTGAATCCTCGTGGGATGCCCCATTTAAATCCCTATGTAAAAACAAATAGACTTTGCATTGATCCAGCTACTCTGAAAGAAATGTTNGAAAGCGAACGGAGTCAATCGCCCTTATTCACACTCAGCGTACTACGCCCAGGAGATATGTCACCAGATTGAAACCAGAAAACTTTGAAGTTCCCAGCCGAACACTCTAACGACTATATATATATATATATAGTGATTGCCACTTCTTCGCAGAATAAAGCCATTTCTACAAGTAGTTCGGATGTGAGCACGCCGAGGGTCCCCTGATCCAAATTTGTTTGTTTCCCGTCACACATGAACACCTTTCTTGGTTTCCATTCGCATGCGACCGTACGTGACTGAGAAGCCCGACCCTCGACAGGCAGGCCCTGCTACACAGGTCACATATGTGGTCAGTCTTAGATATAGGAGATGTGTACATGCTCTCCGTCATGTGCCGCTTACGCAGAGGCCGCTTTGGGATGGGGTGCTCGAGCTGCCTTACCACAAATCCATACAGCTACCATGGGCCTGCTTTTATAAAAGAATGTGTACCCGGACCCCACTTATATATATATATTATATATATATATATATATATATATAAAGGTTTCAAAACGAGCGCTTTCGGCAATACAATTTGCCATCCTCAGGTAGGAAACGATGGTATGATTGCTACTACTCGTTCTCGTTAAAAATGAGACACGAAATCATACCATCGTTTCCTACCTGAGGATGGCAAATTGTATTGCCGAAAGCGCTCGTTTTGAAACCTTTGGTGGACTGTTATACCAGCTACACCCCGACACCAGAAGGATGGCCCGAAAATTGGAACGGATCAACCAAAGACTTGTCCTACAGGAATTGTCTGTACAGTTCAACAAAACTTGTATATATATATATATATATATATATATATATATATATAAATATATATATATATATATTATATATGGTGTGTGTGTGTGTGTGTGTGTGTGTGAATTTGATATACTGAAAAAACAAATGACCTAGGGACCTCACATCAGTGAGGGGGGGGGCCGATGTGCTTTTAAAACCGTTGAGAGGAAGGCCCCGAAACGGTGCACATTATCTCCTGATGATCCCATGCATTTGTAAACATCATATATATATATATATATATATATATATATATATATATATGAAGAAATTTGAAAAACGAAGTGTTCCAAAAATAAGATGAATTTATTTATCAATGCTTAAACGTTTCGGTTTATTTTAAACCTTCCTCGGGATTGATTGTGAGATGAAGAAATTAATGGATGTTTTATAAATTTATAAACTTATGGATTTATGAAACATCCATTAATTTCTTCATCCCACAATCAATCCCGAGGAAGGTTTAAAATAAACCGAAACGTTTAAGCGTCGATAAATAAATTCATCTTATTTTTGGAACACATCGTTTTTCAAATTTCTTCATATTGTCGGATTTATTTCCATATTTTCTCCCATATATATATATTCATCTGCTGTTTTTCCCATTGTGTCACAGAAGGCAGTCTCCATTTTATTGTATCTTGTTCGGCGGTGTCGAAAGCGGCGGTGGTGGTGACGGTGAAGCCAAGTTCAGATGAAAACGGCTGACGATTTTCAAAGGTGCGATAAAACGTGTGCAGCAGCCGACAAGTTTATGGGCGGCAAAATGCAATCTTGGTGCGCATGCGCGAGCTAATCGAAACCTTGAAAGCAAAGAAACGAGATGAAACGTTGAAATCAATAAGCTTTCAGGAAGAAGAAGAAGAAGAAGAAGAAGAAGAAGAAGAAGAAGAAGAAGAAGAAGGGTACGTGATCCTAGGGAAGAAGAAGAAAAAGAGGAAAAAGATATTGCGAAAAATAAAAAATTAGAAGAAGAAGAAGAAGAAGAAGAAGAAGAAGAAGAAGAAGAAGAAGAAAATTGAAAATGAGAGTTGCGTGCCGATTCCTTTCGGCCAGTCGGCATGCGCGTTCGCGTGTGAAATGCGTGTGTCGAGATGTGCAAATGGCGGTGTTTGTTTAAGATTTAAGAGAAACGGTTTTGGTGTGTTGAAATTTCAATTCGCGATCGTCCCGCCCCCTATGTGTCTTTTTGGCTTGGTACCTTTTCGTTGGGTTTTTTTTCTTACTTTTTTTTTTTGCTTTTTTTTTTTTATTGATTGATGTCTTTTGTTTTTTTGTTTTTTTTATTTTTTGCTTTTTGGGTTTTTTTTGTTTTTTTTTTGCTTTTTGTTTTCTGTTTTTGTTTTTTTTTTTCCTTTTTTGTTTCTTTTTTTTTTTTTTTTGCTTTTTGTTTTCTGTTTTTTTTGTGTGTTTTTTTTTGTTTTGTTCTTTTGGCTTTTTGGTGTTTTTTTGTTTTTGTTTTTTTGCTTTTTGGGTTTTTTCGTTCGTTTGTTTTGTCTTTTGTTTGGATATTATTCTTGGGCATGTTTGCACGTTTGTTTGTTTATTTTTGGGGACGGGCGGGCTGTTGGGGGCGGGGATGACGAACGGGTGAGTGCACATGTTGTGTATCTATGTTGCAAATAATGCTCTGTCTGTCTGTCTGTCTGTCTCTGTCTCTCCCCCTCTCTCTCTCTCTCTCTCTCTCTCTCTCTCTCTCTCTCTCTCTCTCTCTGACATACGGTTTCTATTAATTCATCATGGGCGTCTTTGTAAGTATATATATATATATATATATATATATATATATCACAATCTGTTCATATCTATCGATCGATTGATCGATCAATCTCTCGTCCATATATATATATATATATATATATATATATATATATATATATATATATATATATATATCCTAATCTATTAATATCTCTCTCTCTCTCTCTATTTATCTCAGTATATTCATATCTATCTATCTATCTCGGTCTATTCATATCTATCTATTTCGGTCTATTCATATCTATCTATCTATCTATCTCAGTCTATTCATATATATATATCTGCCTATCTATATCAGTCTATTCATATCTATCTATCTATCTATCTATCTATCTCAGTCTATTCATATCTATCTATCTATCTCAGTCTATTCATATCTATCTATCTGCCTATCTGTCTCAGTCTATTCATATCTATCTATATTTGTCTATTCATATCTATCTATCTCAGTCTATTCATTTCTATCTATCTATCTATCTATCTATCTATTCCAGTCTATTCATTATCTATCTATCTATCTATCTTTCTCAGTCTATTCATATCTATCTATCTATCTGTCTCAGTATATTCATATCTATCTATCTTTGTCTATTCATATCTATCTATTCCAGTCTATTCATATCTATCTATCTATCTATATCAGTCTATTCATATCTATCTATCTATCTCGGTCTATTCATATCTATATATCTATCTATCTATCTCAGTCTATCCATGTCTATCTATCTGCCTATCTATATCAGTCTATTCATATCTATCTATCTATCTCATATCTATCTATCTATCTGTCTCAGTCTATTCATATCTATCTATTTTTCTATTCATATCTATCTATCTCAGTCTATTCATTTCTATCTATCTATCTATCTATCTATCTATTCCAGTCTATTCATATCTATCTATCTATCTATCTATCTATCTCAGTCTATTCATATCTATCTATCTATCTATCTATCTGTCTCAGTCTATTCATATCTATCTATCTTTGTCTATTCATATCTATCTATTCCAGTCTATTCATATCTATCTATCTATCTCTTCTTTTTTTCATAAGCTAACACATTTTATAAATAAGAATGCTTGCTTTCTAAAGAAATAAGTTTAACAAAGAAATGTACACAACTCAAGGTGAACAGTTTTTTCACAGAAGAAATCTTCTTAAAAGGCTAATTCTCGGAAAATATTTATCTCCCTGATAACAAATTTAATTAGATTGATTCTATTACGGGCCTCCATAGATAAAATATTGCACAATGAAAAGAACACACTAAAAAAAAGCAAAGACTAAAAAAAGTATCATTTCGATATTATTTATTCAATCAGTCAAATTTATTTATTCAGTATTTCTACTAAATACAATTGTAATTATTAACTATTTAAAGTTATTATTGGGTAATTCCATGTCAAATCACCCAGAGAAAAAGTAAAATTGTCACCCACCCCCTTCAATTTTTCTGAAATTTTGTACAGGTGTGGACTGTGTTAAAATTAGCCATCCCCCAAATTTGAGCTTCCAATTTCAAAAATTGGCGGAGTTATGGCTATTTTTAGCTCTCCAAATTTTGTGGGGTTGGCGACTTTTGGTAATCTATTTTTGTGTGTAAAATGAGTTCTAGTGCTTCCCCACTCCTAAAAATTGGTTTATAAAAGTATTTTGCCCAAGAAATCCGAAAATGCTATCGAAAAAGTCTGAAAGTCAACCAATTTACGTTATTGATGATTTCTGATTTTTTGATAGCAAGATCAATATCCCGATGTGACACTCAATCTAAGACAAAATTTTTCTATTATTATTCACATATATTGAACATTATTTGTACCAAAAATATAGTTTGGTGTTTGCCCAGAACCGAAGCTACAGCATCAGTTAAAATTTTGCAAATCAGAAATCATTAATAATTTAAAACTGGTTAACTTTCAGACATTTTTGAAACTAAATAATTAAATTAGGAAAATTTAACAATGAAAGACGGGAGTGATGGAAGAGTAAGTTTCAGTTGTTCTATTTTTCAATTATACACTCCCGTTTCAAATCTTTTTATATGCGTTCTTATTAAGTTTCATTAGCCTTTCTAATTTAATATAATATTCTATTACATTAAAACTTGAATACTTGCATCCATAGGGTGCATATATTTGCTAGTAAATAGTAATGGAAACAACATTGTCTTTATCATTATTGTTACTAGTACAAAATTAAAAAACACCCTCCGGGCGAATGTAAAAATAATTTTTGATACATATTGCCTGAGGGGTGGGAGTAAAAAATTCAATGTCCGCGAGTTTGTACCCTAAGTAAGTAAAATCATCAAATTCATTAAAGGGTTAAAAGATAAAACAATTTGAAATGTAAACTTTAAATATGTATTAAAATAAAACAAACTATATATAGATATATAATACCAGTCATGTATTTATTAAAACTTGTTTTAAAAAAACATAAGGACTGTCTAATGTTGCATGTTCAAATTTTGAGTGTATTTATTCTATGTTATGACGATTTTGGGTAATGTGACGTAAGCAGTGACGTAATTTTTGTTACAGACAAATCCGGAAGCGAATCTCCATTATTAATTGATATATATTCAACGTTTTGACCGATGTGCACTCGAGCCTTCTGTTGTATACTGGACCATAAAGTATTCAGTATATTAGTACATTCAACTACAGTTTGCGCCAGACATAGAGTAACTCGAAACAGAGTGCTAAAACATCGAGGTAGACGGTTCGCGTAATGGTTCCGTAATCTTTGCAGTCTCAGGATTTGATTTACCTCGTACCCTACTTGTACGGGTTAGGCACAAGGCCCTTTTAACGTGGGACCACCCACAATCCGAAGCTTATGGTGGTAGGCACAAAAAATGCGTCGATCCTCTCGAGGGGGCGCCCCAGGCACTGGGCAATAAACCCAGTCCTGCCCCTTTAAATCATGGGGGTAGGTATTGCCTGGGGGATAGCCCCCCTGGGATCGACGCTGTTAATTTTATTATCTAGCCACTCCAGTGGCCGAAGCGCTCTGGAGCAGGATCGGGATATTTACCTCGTACCATACTTGTATGGGTTAGGCACAAGGCTCTATTAACGAGGGACTACCCACAAACCGAAGCTCATGGGTGGTAGGCACAAAAATGCGTCGATCCCGTCGGCATTCCCCCTCGAGGAACTCGGGAACTTTCTTCTCAAACTTGGGAGCCTTCACGGAACTTCGAATATTACATAATTCATAGGTAGCTTATGAATTATGTACGTACTGTAGTTTGATAAATTTTGTAAAGTAATGGGGTTTAACCTTAACCTTTATGGTTATGATTGATTTGTGGGGACATCCGCTTGAACCCCCAATCTGAAAAACGTTTTAGTTTTAGTTGCAACCAGTTACTCGCCGAAAGAGGATGTTTTTTCTAACTTTTCTGGTAATAATGACAAAAAAGAAAAAATAAACAAAAAAATATTTGTAAAAAAAGATGGTGTATAATACAATAAATAATTTTTCCAAAACCGGTTCTAAACCGGTTGTTTTGTATAAGACAACTCATATATACGATTCTATCCTTTGTAAAAGGCGAGTTTAATAACTTTTGAATTTTATTACTGCAGCAAGACATTTTGAACACCCTATATATATATATATATATATATATATATATATATATCACAATCTGTTCATATCTATCGATCGATTGATCGATCAATCTCTCGTCATATATATATATATATATATATATATTATATATATATATATATCCTAATCTATTGTACATATATATATATATATATATATATATATATATATATATATATCCTAATCTATTAATATCTCTCTCTCTCTCTATTTATCTCAGTATATTCATATCTATCTGTCTATCTATCTCGGTCTATTCATATCTATCTATTTCGGTCTATTCATATCTATCTATCTATCTATCTATCTCAGTCTATTCATATATATCTATCTGCCTATGTATATCAGTCTATTCATATCTATCTATCTATCTATCTATCTCAGTCTATTCATATCTATCTATCTATCTCAGTCTATTCATATCTATCTATCTCTATCAATCTATCAATCTCAGTCAATCTATCTATTCCAGTCTAATCTATGTATCTATCTATCTCAGTCTATTCATATCTATCTAATCTATCTATCTCAGTCTATTCATATCTATCTATCTATCTATCTATCTATCTATCTAGTCTATTCATATCTATCTAATCTATCTATCTATCTATCTATGAGACAACTCATATATACGATTCTATCCTTTGTAAAAGGCGAGTTAATAACTTTTGAATTTTATTACTGCAGCAAGACACTTTGAACACCCTGTATATATATATATATATATATATATATATATATATATATATATAAGAGAGAGAGAGAGAGAGAGAGAGAGAGAGAGAGAAAGAGAGAGTTTGGTAATATATTGTTGGGCCAATCTAAGAAAAGATCCAGCGTTGCTCCCCTTGTACAGTAAGATATGTATGAACAAACTGAAATATAGATAGGAATAGGGTAATATATATATATATATATATATATATATATATATATATATATATATGTGTGTGTGTGTGTGTGTGTGTGTGTGTGTGTGTGTGTTATGGAAAAAGGTGACTTACCGGTGAATATGGTCACAATGGTTAGTTGATGCAAAATTCAGAAAGGTAAGACAGCGATATAACAAATAAAAAGTGCTCAATACGTTAGTAGAGCAAATTTATTATAATACAGGTACAAGTGATAACCTACGTTTCCCCATAAGGATCTTCAGGGTTAAATCCACTGGATTAATCAAGATATTGATTAATTGCAGTCGATTACACGGGTGTGTCTTTCGCGATAAACGGTTGACACACATTGTAATCGACTGCAATTAATCAATATCTTGATTAATCCAGTGGATTTGACCCTGAAGATCCTTATGGTGAAACACTAGTAGGTTATCACTTGTACCTGTATTAAAATAGATAGATAGATAGAGAAAGAGATAGATAGATAGATAGATAGATAGATAGATAGATAGATGGGTTTGGGGTTTTTGGGAGGGGTGTTGTTTTTTTTTCTTTTGTTGTTTTTTGGGTTGTTTTTTTTTTTCTTTTCATTTTTCAAAACCGGTTCTAAACAGTACGGTGAATAACAGATTTTTTTTTTTTT
>CM042168.1:43148272-43156252 GCA_023376005.1 Doryteuthis pealeii
ATTTGCAGTGGATATCTATCTATCTATCTATCTATCTATCTATCTATTTCATTGCTTTGATTGTGGCTATACAAATGGCAATTCACACGTGTCCGATCCGTCTTGATGAGGGTTGAACGCCCTTCTATCTATTTATCTATCTATCTATTTACAGTGGTCATCTATCTATCTATCTATCTATTATTTCATTGCTGTGATTGTGGCTGTAGAAGCCGTAGTTCACACGTGTCCGATCCGCCTTGATGGGTTCTGAACGCGACGCCGGAACTAGCGCACGCGATGTTCCAGAATCTTAGACAATACGAAATGTTGAGCATTGACTTTGGAACCTCGCCTCACACGAAACACGCTCTTCTCGATATAAACTGCTGTTGGTTAAGCAGCGATGTGCCTGTCTATAATTTAGATGGGTGACAGCAGGCATTATCTATCTATCGATTTGCAGTAGATATCTATCTATCTATCTATCTATCTATTTCACTGCATTGATTGTGGCTGTACAAACGACAGTTCACATGTACCCGATTCGCCTTGATGAGGTCTGAACGCCCTTCTCGATATAAACTGCTGTTAGTTAAGCAGCGATGCGCCTGTCTATAATTTAGATGGGTGTCAGCAGGTATCTATCAATCTATTTATCTATCTATCTATTTACAGTGGCCATCTATCTATCTATCTATCTATCTATCTATTTCACTGCTTTGGTTGCGGCTGTAGAAGCCGCAGTTCACACGTACCCGATCCGCCTTGATGAGGTCTGAACACGACGCCGGAACCAGTGCATGCGATGTTCCAGAATCTTAGATAATACGAAATTGACTTTGGAACCTCGCCTCACACGAAACACGCTCTTCTCGAAGTACATTGCTGTTAGTTAAGCAGCGAAGTGCCTGTCTATTATTTAGATGGGTGACAGCTTAGGAACAGCAGCTACAGTTCACAACTTGAAGAATGTGTAACAGATTATGCATAAATTCTAAGTCAAGCAATAATGAGCCTATTCATTAATTAGGTGAGTGATCACTTAGGAACAGCTGGTATCTATCTATCTATCTATCTATCTATCTATTTGTAGTGGTCATCTATAGATAGATAGGATCTACTATCTATCTATATATCTATCTATCTACAGAGGTCATCGATCTATCTCTATATTTACAGGGGTCATCTATCTATCCGTCTATCTATCTATCTATCTATCTATTTGCAGTGTTCATCTATAGATAGATAGGATCTACTATCTATCTATATATCTATCTATCTATAGAGGTCATCGACCTATCTCTCTATTTACAGGGGTCATCTATTTATCTATCTATCTATCAATTTGAAGTGTTCATCTATAGATAGATAGGATCTATCTATCTATCTATCTATCTATCTATCTACAGAGGTCATTGACCTATCTCTCTATTTACATGGGCATATATCTATATATCTATCTATCTATCTATCTATCTATTTTCAGTGTTCATCTATAGATAGATAGGAATCTACTATCTATCTATCTATCTATATATATATATATATATATATATATATATATATAGAGAGAGAGAGAGAGAAAGAGAGAGAGAGACAGGTCATCGACCTATCTCTCTATTTACAGGGGTCATCTATCTATCTATCTATCTATTTGCAGTGTTCATCTATAGATAGATAGGATCTACTATCTATCTATCTGTCTATCTATCTATCTATCTAGAGAGGTCATCGACCTATCTCTCTATCTGTCTATCTATTTATCTATCCCATTCTGTTTATATCTATCTCCATCTCCTCACTATCGTATGGTATCAATATTGAAGTTTAATGAAGTAATTTCAAGATATTTTCACCTCAATGGCCAAACTGTTATTAACACAGTCATGAGATGCTCAAAAGAAGGTTGTCTTCGAGTGAAAAAGGTAACCTGGACGACCATTGAAATCTTTTAAGCGAGAAAAGAGGGAAGTTGAAAATGACCTCATTTAAAATCCTCATCCATCTGTAAGAGACGTAGGCAAGTCGATGAATATTTCTTAATATCGTATGAGAACAGTGTTAAAAGGTGTTCGATATAAATGAAGAGTAGCAAGAAAGAAACTAATAATTGCTAATACAATCGCTTGATAGATAGATAGATAGATAGATAGATAGATAGATAGATGCAAAATGACCAACGAGATAGATATGAAAAGACTGAAATAGATAGATAAATAGATAGATATGAAAAAGTGAGATATATAGATGGATAGATAAATAATATAGATAGATATGAATAGATTGTGGTATATATATATATATATATATATATATATATATATATATATATATATATATATATATATATATATATTATATTAAAAGATAATCTACTGAGTCAGACGAACCTACTATTAGTTTTCGCATAAAGAGTCAGATTTTAGCCCTGAAGAGATTTATGCGAAACTAATAGTAGGTTCGTCTGACTCAGTAGATTATCTTTATTACTTGGCTCTACTTAGGTCTCGAGCACTTTTTACAGATTAGCTTCTCCTAGCGGTTATATGAATATTATATATCTTTATACATATTATACATATAAATTGTTTTTTCTTTTGGCCAAATACTATACCAATAGATTATTTTTTGTTGGTACGAATATCTTGGTCTTTTCTTTTTTTCAAAAATTTTTTTCTTCCTGGTTGATGTTTGTAGTATATTTTTACAATCAAACTTTCTGCTGGGTCTTTTCTCTCCGCAAGGATCTACCAACACGCTTTGTATATATATATATATATATATATATATATATATATATAGTTGAATGAAGTGAGAAATAAAAGTTTAAGCTTTTATTCATTTATTTGGGAACGGTATTACTACCAATGGTTTCCTGCTAAAAGCATTCATCAGGTAAATGAAATGTTTTTTTAAAAATGACAGAAATGGTGTAAATGGTCGAATGTGTGCGTTTTTTTAACTGTATTTTCGTGTTGCGTGTTTGCGTGATGTGGAATGTTCTTATTGTTTGTACGTGTGCGTATTTTTGTTTGTGCATATGTGTATGATGTCATGTGTATGTGTATGATGTCATATATATATATATATATATATATATATATATATATATATATACATTATTAGTGAATCGATGATTGTTTGCTAAAGGCTTTTTTTCTATTTAGCTAAATGACACAAATTCATATTAAAATATTCCTTAGTTTTAGGGTTGAGTTATGTTTGAAAAAAATCCATTTCAATTGGTTTTAATTTGTTATAATTTGTAATTAAGTCAAAAATTGACCCGTCTCTTATTCACATTCTGCCTGTCACTTCGCCTCTCTCTCTCTCTCTCTCTCTATATATATATATATATATATATATATCTTGATTACCTTCTCGTTATATATGTTAGTTTCTCTATGAGCGTAAAGAGAGTGATTAGAGAGTGAAATATATTTGTGTGTTAAGTTTCACAAGCAGCTAGCCCGTAGTTTAAATTAGGTCAAACGTTCTCTTTCTTAGAATTCTTACAAAATGATTTTAATGTTGTTGTTTTTTTTCTAATCTTGTATATATCTTTACCAACCTCTCCGCATGAGCAGGGTGCGACACTAAGTCAATTTCTTAAGCGGGGTTAAAAAGGTTTGAATTCAGAGTTTTCTCTTTCCTAGACTGGTTACCTTGCCATGGTTAAAGAGTCCAGTCTGCCCTGCTATTTACCCATAGCTGGAGGGAGAATTGAATTCATACCTTTCCCAAGAGTATTAGCACCATGTGAAATGCAAACAGCTTCGTCCAGGAATTGAACTCGGATCGACGAGTCCATTTTCTATGACTCTAACCATAAAACCACGCGGCGCTTCCACACACACACACACACACACACACACACACACACACACATATATATATATGTGTGTGTGTTTATATATATATATATATGTGTGTTGTGTGTGTGTGTGTGTATGTGCGTGTGCGTGTTTTGTGTGTTACATATATATATATATATATATATATTGTGGCGTGTGTTATAATATATATATATATATATATATCAGATGGATGCGGACAACGCAGATGATCTGTGTGTGTGTGTGTGTTTGTGTGTGGTGTGTGTGTGTGTGTGTGTTTGTGTTACATATATATATTATATATATTTATATGAGGAAAGAGGATTGAAATGAATCCGACAGAATGTGTTAGAGATATGAGGAACCCAAGAACAAAACTCAGACAAACGTATGTAGGATATGTTTCGCTAGAGCGTTGAGCTCGGCGTAATGCGACTGATAATGCCGAGCTCAATGCTCTAGCGAAATATATCTTACATACGTTTGTCTGAGTTTGTTCTTGTGTTCCTTCATATCTCTACCACACACACACACACACACACACACACACACACACACATATATATATGTGTGTGTGTGTGTGTGTGTTGTGTGTGTGTGTGTGTGTTACAGATGCGGACTACGCAGATAGTCCGTGTGTGGGGTGGGTGGGTGTGGGTGTGTGTGTGCAAATCATTTATAATCGGCCCAATGATTATTACCATTTTTCTCTCCAAGAGTTACTCTTTGATGTTAGTCTCAGAGGCTGTCTGGAAACCGTTGCCAAACAACAATAAAAGAAAAGGATTCTGCCACATTTCTATTCTTCGAAATGTCACCCGAACAGACGCTATCCGCCATTATTACTTGTTTGGCCACTTGGCACTTGACAGAATATAACCATATTAATATGGCTCCTATGTAATCATACGAAAGTGTTTTTCTTCTTTTTTTTCTTCTTTTTTTAAAAACCTGTCCATCAGTCTCAGGACAGGACATTTTAAAAATCGTATTTATCGCTTCATTTTTTTTTTTTTTTTTTTTTTTTTTTCAGATTTCATAAAATAAAATGGGTGGGGAAAACCTCATAAAAATATTTCCCCAATATATGTAGGAAAACCCTTTTTTTAACCTATTTTAAACAGGATATCATCAGCTGGTGGATAAGTAGCGAAATGTTCGTGAAAATATGACTCTTACTTGATTTTTCATAGAATTTTTTAAAAAGCCTGTAGTCATAACTTGTTTTTTGGCAACGTTAAATTTCAATTAATTTAAGCGAAAATGTAAAACATTGTTTTCGTTCAGTTTTCATTATTTCCCTAAACTGAATTTCTTTTTAAATCATCAGGATTTTTTTTTATTTTTTTATTTTTTTTTAATGTTTCTTCTTTTGAATAGTCCAAACATTTTGAAAATATATATAACCTTTATTCAATTTCATTGTGTTAAATATGTTATATCTTAGTTATCCCTAAAGCGTATGGTTTGCAAGGAAGAATAATGGACAAGATAATATTAATAAAAATCGTTTATTGAATAACGAGTGTGAAAATTGTTGTTGTCGCCGTAGATTAATCGGTAGTAGTTGGAGTGGTCCGAGGGGTCGGTGAGTGTGGGTATCGTATGATACGTCGGAATCTCTCTTGGCCTGGTGCAAGGCGTGAGGTGGTAGAAGTTGAGTTATACGGTACTTGTGTAGGGACCAAGTCAGAATACTCAGAATGTATAATGTTATGGTCAGGTAAGGTTAGTAGGGCCTATTATTCGTCTGGTAGATACTTGTAAATACGTCACTTGGTTCTGATATCTCTCAGCCGAGTGTGTAGCCTTGTGGTGTATCGCCTGGTATGGTGTTGAAGTAAGGCTGATCTTGAGGGCGTGCGTTGGTGGGTGTCACCTGACCTTCTCGGTTTCCAGGCCGTCCGCCAACTGCCGATTCTCAAAATACCCGAGCTTATATGCTGGTAGATGGGCTCCAGAATGTGCTTTTGGGGTTTTAGCGGGAGAGTTTTTATTGGCTGAAAATTCCGGATTCCTTACAATATATTTTTTGTTTATTTTGGAATTCCTCTCAAGCGTAACTCAACCGAGCCTATGCGCAGAACTGCGTCGAATTACACTTCGTGAGAGGTACCAAGTTCACTTCCGTTTGTTGCCTCCGACTTGAGTTTTGATGTTTTATGCTAGCGAGTGTATTTTGTGAGTAAGCATTGTGAATCATAAGAGATATCTTCTCTCTGATATAACAAATATAGGGGGTAAATATTACACGTCAGATTGGATCGTCCTACAGGAAAGCAAAAAAAAGAAGAGAATATATATATTATGATCCTTCGTAGTCGACATGTATGATAAGCTATATATATCCGTTTTATTCTAACAGTTACAATTAATAATATAACTAGTATTACCATCTTAAGGACTAGGCTAGTAACAATAATATGATAAAATGCTATACAGCTAACGGTTATTATTTGGTCTTTCTATATATCATGCTAGTTGTGAATTAATACATTAAAAATAATTAAGTTTTGAAACAAGTAATTTATAAATTATATAAGCAAGTAGATATATATTGAATGATCAAAATGTATAATCAAATAAATTATTGATAATATGTAAGCAATTTATATCTATTTAATTAATCATATTATGTCACCAAGTTTTTTCCACAGATACCAAAATATATCTATTCGATACTATCTACAATATACTCTAATAATATATATCTTAATGTATTCTTACTGTTTAGACAGATACGAAAAGAGAATTATAAAATAAGACCAAGCTGAAGACCAGGACGAGTGGGGGAGCTTACCGCCCTGCTCCCCGACTCGACTGAGTTTGATAGCGGAGCTCCTAAACTCGACAGTAGAGCGAAAGTTCCCCTCAAACAATTGACCACAATGGGGAGAATCGCTGCCCGAAGACACAAAATGATATATCAGATCTGGTCTCGTATTTTCGTTTCCAATTTTCTCTATCTCGCTCAACAACAACAAATTTCAATCACAAGTTTTCAATGCACAGACAAACTGCTACAATGTTGTTTACAAACCATCCCACAACAAATTAAACAATACATGTCAACTTGTTACCACACAACTACGTACAGACAACATTACAGTCTTGCAACATCGCTGAAACAGAACAATTGAATATACCATTGTAAATTAATGTATTATAAGTTTGTTTCCTTTATCAATTTTGTTCTTCTTCTTTTGTTTCTATTGGAAACTTATTTCCGTAGTCTTATACATTTAACTTGTGGGGATCAAAACTCGAATCTTCTCAACTCTTCTCAAAACTAAACAAACACCAAACAACCACGTTCCCTACACGGTTTAGTTAACAAGAAAAACAATTGACTAACATATAAAACGTCCTTCCTATGTATGGTCAAGTTTGAGAGACTTACCAGGTAATGGAGAGGAAATTTGGGAAAGCTGGTATCTTCTTGTTTTTTGTCAATTCGGAGATAATTTCTGTTCGACTGGCCTCTAGGAACTGGTCCGAAATGTCCTATCTGCTCTTGGTGCAAAACCTCTGAGTGCATCACGGGATTGGTATCTACCAATCACAGAAAGGCTTTCTTCACTTAACTCCACACATAGACAATAAAACGTATTTTTACAGACCCCAACACAGTAAAAGTAATTAGCATCAAAAATTACAATTCAAACATTGATTTGTGTTAACTTCTTCCAAAAGCTGGATAGTCAACACCTCAGCCGTTGGTCATATATATAATATAAATATATATATATATATATAATATATGGAAAGTAAACCAAACAGACTGTTTGTTACCTTTCATACTTGTCTACAGTAAGTCACTCAAAAAATGTAAGTACATATCGGTTTTAAAAACAAACGAGAAATCTGGTTAAAAACCAGCTTAATGTTAATGGTTAGAAATCCCGCCTGTCAGCCTGGGCAGTTAGGTTCGAATCACCACAAGCAAGTTTCCTGTCTATAACTCCTGCTGATGAGGCATATATACCGAATGTACATACAGAGATCGACTTTTATCGAATTTGTTTATGCCTTACATTTGAACAGATATGGCTCGCCTAATATGTGTGTGTGAAGAGAAAAACGGAAGTGAATCCGACGGTATTAATATAGTGAAAAAAAAAATTTAAAAACACAGGTTCAAATAAAATAGTATCTCTCTCTT
>CM042168.1:43156352-43168852 GCA_023376005.1 Doryteuthis pealeii
CCACAAAGAGAGAGAAATGTTCCCCTATAAATTTTAAGGAATGGGGTGACAGGCAGGTATATCTAATCTATCGATTGCAGTGATTATCTATCTAATCTATCTATCTATCAATTTGGCAGTGGACATTATCTATCATCTATCTATCTTTTCATTGCTTGATTGTGGCTATACAAAGGCAATTCACATTCGGTGTCTGATCCGCCTTGAGGAGGTCTGAACGCCCTCTCGATATAAACTGCTGTTGGTTAAGCAGCGATGTGCCTGTCTATAATTTAGATGGGTGACAGCAGGTATCTATCTATCGATTTGCAGTGGATATCTGTCTATTATCTATCTATCTATCTATCTATCTATCAATTTGCAGTGGACATCTATCTATCTATCTATCTATCTATCTATCTATTCATTGCTTTGATTGTGGCTATACACAATGGCAATTACACGTGTCCGATCCGCCTTGTGAGGTTGAACGCCTTCTATCATTTATCCTATCTATCTATTTACAGTGGACTATCTATCTATCTATCTAATCTATCTATTTCACTGCTTTGATTGTGGCTGTAGAAGCCGTAGTTCACACGTGTCGCGATCCGCCTTGATGAGGTTGAACGCGATGCCGGAACTAGCGCACGCGATGTTCCAGAATCTTAGATAATACGAAATGTTGAGAATTGACTTTGGACCTCGCCTTGCACGAAACCGTTCTTCTCGATATAAACTGCTGTTAGTTTAAGGCAGCTGTGTGCCTGTCTATAATTTAGATGGGTGACAGCAGGTATCTATCTATCTATCGATTGCAGTAGATATCTATCTATCTATTATCTATCTATCTATTTCACTGCATTGATTGTGGCTGTACAAACGACAGTTCACATGTCCGATTCGTCTTGATCACGTCTGAACGCCTTCCTTCTCGATATAAACTGCTGTTAGTTAAGCAAACGATGTGCCTTTCTATAATTTAGATGGGTGTCAGCAGGTATCTATCTATCTATTTTATCTATCTATTTAGTGCTTTGGCTATCTATCTATCTATCTATCTATTATTCATGCTTTGATTGTGGCTGTAGAAGCCGTAGTTCACCACGTCTCCGATTCCGCCTTGATGAGGTTGAAGCGACGCCGGAACCAGCGCAGCGATGCAGAATTTTAGAAATAGAAAGAGATTGTGAGATTGAATATAAGCATTGGAGTGACTTTAGCTCACGAAACACGCTCTTTTCGATATAAACTGCTGTTGTTAGGCAGCGATGTGCCTGTCTATGATTTAGATGGGTGACAGGGAAGGTATCTATCTATCAATCGATTTGCAGTAGAATATATCTATCTATTATCTATTATCTATTTCACTGCATTGATTGTGGCTGTACAAACGGCAATTCAACTACGTGTCTCGATTCGCCTTGATGAGGTCTGAACGCCCTTCTCGATATAAACTGCTGTTAGTTAAGCAGCGATGCGCCTGTCTATAATTTAGATGGGTGTCAGCAGGTATCTATCAATCTATTTATCTATCTATCTATTTACAGTGGCTATCTATCTATCTATCTATCTATCTATTTCACTGCTTTGGAGCCTCGCTTTGCACGAAATATGCTCTTCTCGATATACACTGCTGTTGGTTAAGCAGCGATATGCCTTTCTATAATTTAGATGGGTGACAGCAGGCATCTATATATCGATTTGCAGTGGACATCTATCTATCTATCTATCTATCTATCTATCTATCTATTTCACTGCTTTGGTTGCGGCTGTAGAAGCCGCAGTTCACACGTACCGATCCGCCTTGATGAGGTCTGAACGCGACGCCGGAACCAGTGCATGCGCGATGTTCCAGAATCTTAGATAATACAAATTGACTTTGGACTCGCCTCACACGAAACACGCTCTTTTTCTCGAAATACATTGCTGTTAGTTTAGCAGTGAAGTGCCTGTCTATTATTTAGATGGGTGACAGCTTAGGAACAGCAGCTACCGTTCACAACTTGAAGAATGTGTAACAGACTATGCATAATTCTAAGTCAGCAATAATGAGCCTATTCATTATTTAGATGAGTGATCACTTAGGAACCGCTGGTATCTATCTATCTAATTATCTATCTATTTGTAGTGGTCAGTCTATGATAGATGGATCATACTATCAATATCTAATAGTATCTAATCTATCTACAGAGGTCATCGCATTCACTCAATATCTATCGACTATCTATCTATCTATACTATTTCGGTCTGCTCATTCTCTATCTATCTATCTCTGTTCATATCTATCTATCTTTATCTATCTATCTATCTATCTATTTCGGTCTGTCTATGTCTATCTATCTATTATCTATCTATCTATTATCTATCTATATTCGGTCTGCTCATATGTATCTATCTATTTATCTCTGTTCATATCTATCTATCTATCTTCTATCTAACTATCTATTTATCTTCTATTTCGGTCTGCTACATCTATCTATCTATCTAATCTATCTACTATTTCGGTCTGACTCACATCTATCTATCTATTATCTATCTATTTCGGTCCCTGGTCTATCTATCTATTATCTATCTATCTATTTGGCAGTGTTTCATCTATAGATAGATAGGATCTACTATCTATCTATCTGTCTATCTATCTATATCTAGAGAGGTCATCGACCTATCTCTCATTTACAGGGGTCATCAATCTATCTGTCTATCTATCTATCTATCCATTCTGTTTATATCTATATCCATCTCTCACTATCGTATGGTATCAATATTGAAGTTTAATGAAGTAATTTCAAGATATTTTTTCCCTCAATGGCCAAACTGTTATTAACACAGTCATGAGATGCTCAAAGAAGGTTGTCTTCAAGTGGAAAAGGGTAACTGGACGACCATTGAAATCTTTTAAGCGAGAAGAGGGAAGTTGAAAATGACCTCATTTAAAATCCTCATCCATCTGTAAGAGACGTAGACAAGTCGGATGAATATTTCTTATAATCGTTGAGAACAGTGTTAAAAAGGTGTTCGATATAAATGAAGAGTAGCAAGAAAGAAACTAATAATTGCTAATACAATCGCTTGATAGATAGATAGATAGATAGATAGATAGATAGATGACCACTGTAGAGGGATAGATAAATAGATGGATGCAAAATGACCAACGAGATAGATATGAATAGACTGAAATAGACAGATAGATAGATAGATAGATATGAAAAAGTGACATATATGGGATCGATGATATATAGATAGATAGGATAGATTGAGGTATATATATTATATACACACACACACACACAACATATATATATATATATATATATAGTATATTATTATATAGTTGAATGAAGTGAGAAATAAAAGTTTTAGCTTTTATTCATTTATTTGGGAACGGTATTACTACCAATGGTTTCCTGCTAAAAGCATTCATCAGGTAAATGAAATGTTTTTTAAAAAATGACAGAAATGGTGTAAATGGTCGAATGTGTGCGTTTTTTAACTGTATTTTCGTGTTGCGTGTTTGCGTGATGTGGAATGTTCTTATTGTTTGTACGTGTGCGTATTTTTGTTTGTGCATATGTGTATGATGTCATGTGTATGTGTATGATGTCATATATAATATATATATATATATATATATATATAAGACATTATTAGTGAATCGATGATTGTTTGCTATAGGCATTTTTTTCTATTTAGCTAAATGACACAAATTCATATTAAAAATTTCTTAGTTCTAGGGTTGAGTTATGTTTGAAAAAAATCCATTTCAATTGGTTTTAATTAGTCATAATTTGTAATTAAGTTAAAAACTGACCCGTCTCTTATTCACATTCTGCCTGTCACTTCCCCCCTCTCTCTCTCTCTCTCCCTCTCTCTCTCTCTCTATATATATATATATATATATATATATCTTGATTACCTTCTCGTTATATATGTTAGTTTCTCTATGAGCGTAAAGAGAGTGAAATATATTTGTGTGTTAAGTTTCACAAGCAGCTAGCCCGTAGCTTAAATTAGGTCAAACGTTCTCTTTCTTAGAATTCTTACAAAAGGAGTTTAATGTTGTTGTTGTTGTTTGTTTAATCTTATATATATATCTTTACCAACCTATCCGCATGAGCAGGATGCGACACTAAGTCAATTTCTTAAGCGGAGTTCCATCTCCTAGACTGGTTACCTTGCCATAGTTAAAGAGTCCAGTCTGTCCTGCTATTTATCCATACATAGCTGGAGGGATAATTGAATTCATACCTTTCCCAAGGGTATTAGCGCCATGTAATATGAAAACAGCTTCGTCCAGGAATTGAACTCGGGTCGACGAGTCTATTTCCTATGACTCTAACCATTAGACCACGCGGCGCTTATATATATATATATGTGTATGTGTGTGTGTGTGTGTGTATGTGTTACATATATATATATATATATATATATATATATATATATATATTTCAGATGGATGCGGACTATGCAGATGATCTGTGTTGTGTGTGTGTGTGTGTGTGTGTGTGTGTGTGTTACATTATATATATATATATATATATATATATGAGGAAAGGGATTGGAATGAATCCGACAGAATGTGGTAGAGATATGAGGAACACAAGAACAAAACTCAGACAAACGTATGTAGGATATATTTCGCTAGAGCCTTGAGCTCGGCATAAAGCGACTGATGATGCTGAGCTCAATGCTCTAGCGAAATATATCCTACATACGTTTGTCTGAGTTTTGTTCTTGTGTTCCTCATATCTCTACCACATACACACACGCGCGCGCGCACAGACACACACACACACACACATATATATATATGCGTGTGTGTGTGTATATGGGTGTGTGTACGTGTGTGTGTGTGTGTTTGTGTTACAGATGCGGACTACGCAGATAGTCCGTGTGTGTGGGGGGGGTGAGTGTGTGTGTGTGTGCAAATCATTTATAATCGGCCAATGATTATTACCATTTTCTTTCCAAGAGTTACTCTTTGATGTTAGTCTCAGAGGCTGTCTGGAAACCGTTGCCAAACAACAATAAAAGAAAAGGATTCTGCCACATTTCTATTCTTCGAAATGTCACCCGAACAGACGCTATCCGCCATTATTACTTGTTTGGCCACTTGGCACTTGACAGAATATAACCATATTAATATGGCTCCTATGTAATCATACGAAAGTTGTTTTTTCTTCTTTTTTTTTTTTTTTTTTCTTTTTTTAAAAACCTGTCCATCAGTCTCAGGACAGGACATTTTAAAAATCGTATTTTTATCGCTTCATTTTTTTTTTTTTTTCTTTTTTTTTTTTTTTCAGATTTCATAAAATAAAATGGGGCGGAGAGAAACCTCATAAAAAATATTTCCCCTAATATATCTTAGGAAAAACCTTCTTTTTTTTTACCTATTTTAAACAGAATTTCATCAGCAGGTGAATAAGTAGGGAAATTTTCGTGAAAATTTGACTCTTAATTGATTTTTCATAGAATTTTTTTTTAAAGCCTTTAGCCATAAATTGTTTTTGGCTACGTTAAATTTCAATTGATTTAATTGTGCGAAAATGTAAACATTGTTTTCGTTCATAGTTTTCATTATTTTCCCTAAACTGAATTTCTTTTAAATCATCAGGATTTTTTAAATTTTTTTTTTTTTTTTTTTAATGTTTCTTCTTTTGAATAGTCCAAACATTTTGAAAATGATATTAACCTTTATTCAAGTTTCATTGTGTTAAATATAGGGGGTAAATATTACACGTCAGATTTGACGTCCCTACAGGAAAGCAAAAAACAGAAGAGAATATATATATTATGACTGTCGTATCTTGACAGATGATAGCCGTTATTGTGTTAGTATACCGTTTATTCTAACAGTTACAAATAATATAATTAGTATACCATTCTAAGACTAACAGTAACAAATAAATGAGTAAAAACTTAATTCAATTCTAACAGTTTAGTTAACAAGAAAACAATGACTAACAATATAACCTTCCTTCCTACGTATAGAGTCAAGTTTGAGAGACTTACCAGTGTGATGGAGAGGAAATTTGAGGATAGCTGATATCTTCTGTTTTTGTCAATTCTCGGAGATAATTTCTGGTCGACTACCTCTGGAACTGGTCCGAAATGTCTCTCTGCTCTTGGCGCCAAAACCTCTGAGTACATCACGTGATTGCTATCTCCAATCACAAGCTATCCTTCACTTAACTCCACACATAGAAATAAACGCATTTTACAGACCCAATACAGTATTTAGCATCAAAATTACAATTCAAACATTGATTTTGGTGTTAACTTCTCCAAGCTGGATAATCACCACCTCAGGTTGGTCATATATATATATATATATATATATATATATATATGAAAGTAAACAAACAGACTGTTTACTTTCATACTGTCGTGCAGTAAGTCACTCAAAAATGTAGTATATATCGGTTTAAAAACAAACGAGAAATCTTGTAAAAACAGCTTGTGTAATGGTTAAAATCCCGGCCTGTTAGCCTGGCATTTGGAGTTCGAATCACACACAGAGCAGTTTCCTGTCTATAACTCTTATGATGAGGCATAATATACCGAAATGTACATACAGAGTTCGACTTTTTTCGATTTGTTTACGCCTTACATTTGAACAGATATACTCGCCTAATTCATTAATTAGCAACTTATTAATATTCAATTAGGTATGACTTCAATTAAGCGCTTATTCTCCCCAATATATATATATAATATATAATATATATGTGTGTGTGTGTGTGTGTGTGTGTGTGTGTGTGTGTGAAGAGAAAAATGGAAGTGAATCTGACGGTATGTAATATAGCGAAAAATTTTGAAAAAACACAGGTTCAAATAAACCAGAGTGGTATTTATTCAGCCAACTCTGCAGTGTTTCTATCTGTTTAGTAGATCTTCTTCAGAGCCTTTTGTTGATATAAGGAAAAGTAAAAATTTATCATATATATATATATATATATATATATATATATATATTAGCTACAGTCCAGTGAAAAGCATAACAAGATAACTAATGAGTATGCAGAAAACAGGTTTTATTTGAGGTTTGGTTGGCAGTCTTCCGTCTACGAGAGACGATGGAGTAGTGTCAAAGTTTTTTGGGGTTTTTTTGTTTTTTCGTTTTCTTTTTTTTTTTTTTTTTTTTCGTTTTTTTAAGGTTTTTTTTTCCGGGGTCGTTTTTTTTTTTTTGTTGTTTATTTTTTTTAATTTGGGCTTCATAGCCTGGGCGGGTTCATATGGAGGATAAACTGTTGCCTATGCAGCAAATCCCGCCTCTCCACACTGCCGCTGTGATCCAAAGTAAAGGTAAGGTACCAATGCTGTTTGGAAACGGCAGTGTGGCAGTAGTTGATGGGTAATACTGGATTTCAGCATCACACCACCTTGAGAGTAACTTCTCATATTTCTCTCATCAATGGATTCCTACAAATCAGCATAGGTTTGATGCTGGAGCCTCCTTCTCCAGTTTATATACGGAAGGGTTACTTTCATCATAGCTTTGTCATTTGACTGGGTCCCCTTCTACCCAACAGATGTATATATATATATATATATATATATATATATAATATATATATATATATTATGGACTCTCTCGTAGATTTTCGACGCATGAGGGTTCACACACACAATGAACACCCACACAGTGATTTGTTTATAGTGGTGAATGCTTGTGTTGAACCATCCACACTTTTTGGCACAGTCGATAGGAAATAATTGGTGCATCAAGGGTTGCCACAAACCCAATCAACGACCGACCTCAGGAATTTTGAATTCAGAGTTATCCCTCTCCTAGACTGGTTACCTACCCAAGGCTGAAGGGCCCAGTCTGCCGTACTATTTAACCCATAGCTGGAGGGAGAATATAGGAATTCATACCTTTCCCAAGGTATATATATATTATATATATATATATATAATATATATATATATATATATAATTCGGTCGGGTTTCAAACCCAGCTTGAAGTAGTCTGCCTTGTCTAATCACGCTGTAACAAGACTATGTGAATGACTATATCAGAATATGCCAAGGTCCGTGATGATGTGAAAAAAAGAAGAAAATAAAAGTAATTTTAAACGATTAAGTGATTAAAAATGTTCTTAAATTCTATATAAATTTAGATTTTTGGAGTGTAATAGAGTGTTTTACTATAAGAGTGTGTGTGATTTTACAAGCATTCCAATGTATTTTGTCTTGGTTATACCAGTTACAAAAAAATCCCCGAAAATCTCACTTTTAAGTTAAGGAAAATAAACAACTGGATAAATAAACAGAAAAATAAATAAGGTGAATTTTAATGAGAATCAAAAGATGGCGGGTCGCATATTAGGATGGGTCCTAAATTTGGGTTTGACCGAGATTTGGGAATTCGGTCATTCCCCAAATATGGACATAGATAGATAGATAGATAGATAGATAGATGTGAGAAGACCGAAATAGATAGATAGATATGAACAGAGATAGATAGATAGATAGATAGATAGATAGATAGATATGAGCAGACTGAAATAGATAGATAGATAGATAGATAGATAGATATGAACAAATATAGATAGATAGATAGATAGATAGATAGATAGATAGAGAGAGAGAGAGAGAGAGAGAGATGAACAAAGATAAATAGATAGATAGATAGATAGATAGATAGATAGATGTGAGAAGACCGAAATAGATAGATAGATATGAACAGAGATAGATAGATAGATAGATAGATAGATAGATAGATAGATGTGAGCAGACTGAAATAGATAGATAGATAGATAGATATGAACAATGATAGATAGATAGATTGATAGATAGATAGATAGATATGAACAATGATAGATAGATAGATAGATATGAACATAGATAGATAGATAGATAGATAGATAGGAAAAAACTGAGGTAGATATAAACAGACTGAAATAGATAAATAGATAGATAGATTCACCCAATCACAAATTAATTCTCTTCTTACGCAAAAATATCAGGATTTAATTAGTTCTAGTGCAATATCAAAACGGATAGCATTAGGTATTAGTTATTTCCAAACTCTACAGTATTCCATCCCGATCGTATGCAAACTTTCAACACCGTCGCTTGGTTTGCCTTCACTTATAAAATATGAGTCATTCGGCGCAGCACCTAAGCTGAATAAATAATTAATGCCTTACATCAATCAGCACAGTGCGGATTCTGGATGCCGTGCAAAAGATCTGCCTGGGGCGATGATCAATAGGTACAGCTGGAAAGTGGGAGAGAGAGAGGGAGAGAAAGACATAGAGAGAGTGTTATGGATATGCGTGCTGCCAGTGCGATCTGAGGATATAATATATATATATATATATATATATATATATATATATATATCTTCTTGGAAGAGTACTCTAGGGGAGACATTAGTTGAACTCTCACCGTTTAGCGTAACGCATTTACTCGCCTGTTATTTACAGACTTGATTTCTCTGGTGATTGTAAAAACATATATCCTGTAAGTATGTATCAATTAATTGTTCGTCCCTGACTGACAGTCTCTGATAGCCGAAAGAGTAAGGGGCTTGGCAGACGAAAATCGAAGATTCGAAATCTTGAATATACGTTAATATCCTTCTAATTAAGAAACACCCCAAATTTGGTTATTGATTTTTACTGATTAAGGGATATGATTAATTAATTAAACCAAAATCAACCGATTTGCGGAACTGTCCGTATACCAGCTGCTGCTGATGATAAAATATTGTTCGCTGCCTGCTTTCTATTATAGTTATACCAGCAGTTTAGTTTAATTTTAGTGAATAAAATCGCAGTCTAAGCTGTTCAGCTCGGAATCTCTCGCCTATTTATGGTCCAAATTTATATATAGTCCGGTTATGGACCGGGTACTTTTGCTAATATATATATATATGCAGACCCATACTGATTATGTGTCATCCAGCTAACAACTCGTAATTTGATGCGGTATCATTTCAATGTTAAACACAATTATACACAGACGACCATTTCATGTCTTTGTATGCCGCGTTGTTGTTATTTTACTATTTGCGATTTTTTTCACGCAAGTAATAACTGGTTTTCAATTAAGACCAAGTGACAGCAAGTCTCCTCAGTTGGTTGGTTGGTTGGTTGGTTAGTTGGTTGGTTGGTTGGATTTTACGGCATCTCAACCCATTGGGTTATTTTGTTTTATTCATAATTGATAGGTACTCATTTTTTAACTCAATTTTTGAAACACATTTTTCAGAACTCATTTTTTCTAGTTAACCCATAGATGGGACCCTAACAGGTTCTACCACTCCGGGTCAGAGTGGACCAGGGAACAATGGTGATGATGGAGTGCTCTATATTCCCCAGACTTCCAAAACTGGAACTTCGTCATCAGATAGAGTTTAACGTCATTCCCAGGACATGAAGACCCTCAACCACCACCTTCTAGCATGTGTTTATAAAATAATGTGTATCCATTAAGAATGAATTTATTTCGAAACTTTCTCGGCATTAAATGACCCACTAAGGTTGATATGCCGTAAAACAAAACAAACAAAATTGACTTGACCCACAAAAGGCTATTTTCAACAAGACTAAATTCAAAATGTGTATATGTTGTGCAATGGTGAGTTTTCGCATAAATCTTGGAGTGGTCGTTTGATAAAACGCCGTCAAGGAAGACCTTTTCTTTCTTTCTTTCTTTTTCTTTTTTATTCTTTTTTTCATTTTTTTTCTTTTTCATTTTTTTTCTTTTTTCATTTTTTTTTTTTTCATATTCTTTTTTCCATTTTTTTTTCATTTTTTTTTTTTTTAGCAGTGCTTACAGATACTTGTTGGCATCCTTCTGTCTGCAAAAAGACGATGGCGTAGTGTCCAAAAGTTTTGTTTTTTGTGGGGGAGGAACTACATATCCTATGTGGTTTGATATGGGGTATGTGTTGTTGCCCAAGCAGCAGATCCTCCCTCTCCACATTGCCGCTGTGGTCCAAAGGAAATGTAAGAAACCAATGCAGTTTGTCGCAAAGGTTGGCGATAGTTCTATAGCCACGGTGCTTTACAGTTCCCTAACAGTATCCTCAGCTCAAAGAACAGAGACAAAAGAATGGATCAAGAATGGGTTCCTGGAACTGTCATGTGATAACTGGGTCACGGGTTAGATTGAACCTGGGAGTAGGGTCGAAAAAAAAAGTAACTTCACTCTCCTCAGAGATATAGCTACAGGAAATAGCTACCGGATGAAGTTTATTGCCATAACTAAGGCCTCACTTATTTTGTGAGAGGTCTTACCTCTCTTCAAGGGATACTGTCGGCCCATTTTACGCCCCACCTTCGCTGGAATATTATTTGAAGATAAATTGAACGGTTGCATAACAGAAAATGTTTCTTTTTGATTTCCTGTTAATAAAGTTAATCGCCGGGGAAGAAACCCTTTTTCCCAAAGCCTTGATTTAACCTGTTTGAAGTTTGACTCTGGGGTAGGGGCCAAGTGAGAGTCCCCTACATTCGTGACGTTAAATTCGCGTATCGGCGCATCTCTTATTATAATGGAGATTTTGTGTTTATCTGTCTGTAACGGAAACTACAGGGTCAGGCAAAATGATCTGACACATTTGTAGGTTAAATAAAAGGCAAGTAAACTAAAGAAACCAAAAAAGTGTTTTTATTTTCGAAAAGTACATATAATGCCATTTTTTCTCCATATAATGCCATTTTGTTTTGTTTCTTTATAATGCCATTGTTTTTCGTTTCTTTTTCAGTTGCTGCCATGAATTGGACTGGAGAGCATCGCGCTTTCATTGTGGAAACGTTTATCAAAACAAACGATTCTGTAACTGCAACACAAAGAGCGTTCCGTTTGCACTTCAATCTTGGTAGACATGATCCCGTACCAGCTCGAAACACGATCTTGTTATGGGTTACCAACTTCAGAGCTACTGGATCTGCATTGAAACGAAAATCAACCGGCCGACCTCGCACCGCCAGAACTCCAGAACTCCAGAAAATGTGGCAGTGGTAAGAGCTTCAGTTCAACAGTCTCCACTCCGTTCCACATTTAAACGCTCCCAGGCTCTTAGACTTTCCGAAAGAAGTTTGCGAAGAATTCTTCACAATGATCTTCAAATGCATCCATGCAAAATGATGTTGATAAACGTTTCCACAATGAAAGTGCGATGCTCACCAGTCCAATTCATGGCAGCAACTGAAAAAGAAACGAAAAACAATGGCATTATAAAGAAACAAAACAAAATGGCATTATATGGAAAAATGGCACTATATGTACTTTTCGAAAATAAAAACATTTTTTTGTTTCTTTACTTTATTTGCCTTTCATTAAATCTACAAATGTGTCAGATCATTTTGCCTGACCCTGTATATTACTATTCAAGTCACAATTCCCTTAATTAATTACGTCACATTCTCCATGATTTTATATTTATTTATTTAAATCTCAATTATTAATGAAATTGTTTCACGTTATTAAATACTGTTGATCATATATATCTACATTGCAATAACATGCAACTGAATTTATATATACAACAAAATAGTGGTTT
>CM042168.1:43173852-43271352 GCA_023376005.1 Doryteuthis pealeii
AAACATATATACACACACACTTAACAAATCCAACAACCATTTACTGTTTGTACATGACTATATCTCCACCAAACCCAGTGCATATGACCCATGCATGACCTCTCTCAACACCCAACACCTGCGGCATCATTAACAGAACCTTACTAGCTACCCAAATAAATAGATAAATGAATAGATGAATAGAACTCCCACTACCAACTTAAACACTCCTGCAAACACCAACAATAGACCACTTCTCCCCTATTCACGACCTCCTAATTTACCAGTATGAAAATGTTCACCGTTGAAGCAAGATCTCAATCCCAATCCAATGTCCCGAAAAAGGTCTAATAGACCAAAACCTTATAATTCGACATCACGACTTACAATAAACATCCATTTTGTACAACATCCCGTGTTTGTATACCTTTCTTCTCTTATTGTTTACTAGAAGTGACTACCCGGCGTCGCCTGGTAGTCTGCATTATAGTTTATATTGTATCAATTTAATGATTTATTTCTTCTATTACAGAGGTTTTCAACCGGGGTCCATATGGACAACCGGGGACCATATAACAATTTTCGGGACCCAGGCAAGTAAAATGTATTTAACTATAAAAATACAATGGGATTTTTAAACAACGAATGTCTATAGGGTCCGCCAGAGTAAAATAGGATTAAAAGGGGTCAATAGGTAAAAAAAAAAAGGTTGAGAACCATTGTTCTATTATGTTTAATTTATTCTAGCTTTTATATATATATATATATATATATATATATATATATATATATATATATATATATATTCACCTAACTTTATATATATATATATATATATATTAAATTTTTACTTGAAGGCACTTACAACGCATGTATCGCATAAAATTCGATACTTTTCTTATAGAAAATGAACTTGACAAGTGTAATCCCAATATATATTGTAATACAGGTATAAGTGACCTACTCGTGTTTCACCATAAAGATCTTCAGGGTTAAATCCACTGGATTAATCAAGATATTTATTAATTGCAGTGGATTATACGTGTGTGTTTTTTCGCGATAAACGGTTCGTTGCGAGGTTACCTTTCTGAATTTTGCATCAACTAACCATTGTAACCATATTCACCGGTAAGTCACCTTTTCCATAACACACACACACACACACATATATATATATATATATATATATATATATATATATATATATCACTCCTTGCGAGTTTTTCACACCAGTCTTAACTGGTGGTCTTTCACTGGAGTCTGAGTGCAGTCGACGGTTTCTATTGCCGGTCACGTGACATGCTACTGCCCACTTCGGCCCTTACTTAGGCTAGACGGGCGGTCGTCATCTCAGCTAAATAATGGACCATTCCGTTTTATTATAAAGAAGAAAGGGAAGAAAAGGGACATGCTACACTGAAAAATGTAATAAGAAAGGAGAGAAAGAAAAGAAAGAAAGAAAGAGTAGGAGAAAGATAGAGATAGCGAGTGAGCTGTTTACAGTAAGGCTAATTTGCATAATGATATTGAAAATTTGAATTTAATAAATATGTGCTTAGTATTATTTATTTCTAATTGTTTAGTCTTATCTAATTGAATATGAACAAAACTCTCGGCGATAAATCTTAAAATCCATTAACAAGAAGAAATAACTGTAATTTCATTCTTTACTTCCTAATTTAACTAAATACTCAAATTAGGAAAATGTAGCAATGAAAGACGGGAGTGATGAAAGAGTAAGTTTCAGTTCTATTTTTCGATTATACACCGCTCTCTCTTTCAAATCTTTTTTTATCTGCATTCTTATTTAGTTTAATTAGCCTTTCTAATTTAATATCGTCGGGGGCGGCCTTAAATCGGTATCAGCCAATCAGCGAGGGAGTCTAACCCCTTTTCACTTACGCTAGACCAAGGAGATTATTTTAGCGTCTGAGGTGGAGTGCCACACCTACTAATATTTAATATAATAAAACTTAAATACTTGCATCCGGAGGGTGCATATATTTGCTAGCTAAATTAATGGTACCGAACATTTCCTATCTTTCTCAAGCATGTAATGTTCAAAGTGATATTTACTTGAAGATAAAACTCCGACAATGGTTTATAGACAAAACATTTAATAGGTATACAGCACATGGATAAACAGGGTACATAATACATAGAGGTGTACATAAACATACATACAAAAGTAGAGATAAAGACATATTCATGAATGGTAAAAAGATAAACATAAAAGCCACAGACATGAGACTAGGAATAGTCCATGCTGTGTGAATCATTTACAATAATGTAAGGGGGGCCAATGCCCCAACAAGAGGGGGATAGACCAGAGTCTAACCCATAGTTGTGTCTCGTGGGTCGAGCAACCGGAAAAGAGAAAGAGACGTTCAAGCCAGCCGCTTAAATATATCAGGCCTCTAGCGGGAACCAGCAAACTAAATGGGCAGACAACTCTCCAGGCAAATACAAAAGTAACGCCACAAGCATATTGAAGGGGGGGAGTTGGATATTCTTAGAAATTGCGCGTCATCTGATGTATAAGAACTGTTCAGCGAATGTATAGACATTGAAGAAGCTATTAACATTTTAAAGAAAGCTTTCATCCAAGAAAAAAGTGGGATATACACAGTGGCGTACCAAGAGGGGTGGGTCAGGCGGTCCGACCCGGGTGGCACAATTTACGAGGCGGCACATTCGAGTTTAGGAGGTAAATGAAAATAAAGGAAATTTTTCTGGAGCTTGTTCAACTGATTGGAAAAATTCGACCCAGTGCTACATGAACATTTGGTGAAAGTAAAAATTGATCAGTTTACAAATTCCTATCTTTCACCAAAAGATTCACACTGTCCTATCCAGTAACATACAATTTGTGTTGAGATGACAAATGAAAATAAAGGAATTTTTCTGGAGCCTGATTGGAAAATTTGACCCAATGCTACATGAACATTTGGTGAAAGTAAAAATTGATCAGTTTACAAATTCCTATCTTTCACCAAAAAATTCACACTGTCCTATCCAGTAACATACGATTTGTGTTGAGGTGGCAAATGAAAATAAAGGAAATCTTCATGAACATTTGGTTAAAGTAAAAATTGATTAATTTACAAATTCCTCTCACCAAAAATTCACACTGTCCTATCCAGTAACATACAATTTTAGCAATATTATCCACAGAGCTGAACCTTGAGGATAAAGTTGATTTTGATGAAGTTATTCAAAATTTCGTGAAGAGGATGGCATGTAAAATCAATTTGTAAATCGTTTATTTTTGTAATTGATTCATCTGTTCTTAAACGTATATTTCCAATTATTTTTGTGTGTAAACATTATAAAATTAAATTGTGGGAAAATAAATAATTGCTACAGTTTGTTTTATTATTTTGCTTACTTATATACATATATAAAGGGTCGGTTTAGCTCAGTCAGTAGAGCGTCCGACTAGGAACCCAAGGTTCCAGGTTCGATACCGACCCTTGCCAACTCAGCGTATGAGCACAGAGATTTGTGCGGTAAAGTGAGGAGCTGGTGGTATGTGTGGCGCTCCGCCTAAGACGTTTAAACAATCTCCCTGGTCTAGCGCTAGTGAAAAGGGGATAGACTCCTCGCTGTCTGTCTGATACCGAGTTTAGGCCACCCCGACGACTTATACATATATTATTCCATTTTTGGCGTTTAAAATTGTTATTAGAACTCTTAAGGGGCGGTCAAATAAATATCCGCCCAGGGCGCCACTTAAGCTTGGTACGCCATTGGATATATCTTGGGAATGTACTTGCAATCAGAACACAAGTTGATAGAGAAACCTGGGATCAGGAACGGGGGTCGGGGGTCAAAGTATAGGTACCTAACATGTATGCCGAAAAGTAGTGGTACCTTAAGAAATAATTGTTACATAGTAAAAAGTACTTAGTACCTATTACTTAAGCATAACATTTATTATCTAGACTAGCAACAGAAAACACCTCCGGGCGTCGTAAAAATTAATTTTTGAAAGACATTGCCTGTGAGGGTGGGAGTTAAAAATTCAATGTCAGAGGGTCTGTATCATAAGTAAGCAAAATCCTCATAGTTATTAAAGGAGTAAAAAAAAAAAAAATAAAACAATTTGAAATGAAAACTGAGCCCCGTCCCTCTCAAATAAAATGTTGCATGCATGTAATAATCAAACAATTATTTTGAATATTTTCCACATCAATTTTCTACAAAATCGTAGGTATTTATTTATTTGTAAACTTTTTAGTTAACTTCTTTTTACTGTAAAAAAAAGGACGAGAGTAAAAACAATTTTTAAAATTGCTTACTCAAATTTTGGGTGTATATAGCATAAGAATATTGTGACGTAAGCTGTGACGTGAAGCTATGGCGTAGTTTTTGTTACAGACAGAAATACAGATAATCTCCATTATTATTAGAGATGTAGATATAATATAAATAATTCATTTATGTATTTAGAGATAATAAATTAAAACAATTTATAATTTCATGACTACTGACCTCATCTTCATTGTTATCTGTACAACGTTTCGGACGATGTGCCCTCCGGCGTTCTTCAGGTATTTCTTAAAATAGTGTGAACTCGCTAAAAAGGTCTTACTCTAAAGTCATCCTTGTCTCTGTTCCTTCGCTTCTTTAATTAAATTCCATTTCAGCTTACCAGCCCACAAGACGGAAGAACCAGTTTTATTGGGGAATAGGATACAAGTCAGAACGAACCAAATCTATTCCCATAGTTATTCACGCCTCTAATTCGACAAAGACTTTACCAAGCAACGTCAATATCGGAACCCTGGGACGATAGATATTCACACGATTCGAAGCGTTGCCAGGGCTCCTGTTAAGTTTCTGACCGCCATCCTTGGCCAGTTGAAAAGGACTTAAAGTAAGTAAGTCCTGAACTATGGAATCCTTTGGTAAATGAATAAGTCCTGAACTATAGAATCCTTTGGTAAGTGAATAAGTCCTGAGTTATGGAATCCTACGTAGTGTCAAAAGGTCCAGTGATATAATCCTATGTTCCGTCGTCCACGAAGGTTGAAGGCAATTGAGTGGCTAAGATCAGAACAGCCGATATAAATAACAATATCAGCAGCAGGGTACTGCCAGTGATTGGCCAAGAATATGGTCACATGATTATCGCCCAGTCTATAAATAAAAGTGGGCGTCTAGCACACACCTTATATACAGAAAAAATCTCAACACACCCCCTTTTTGGTATAAGGTGGGTGATTCCATTCAGAAATATTAAATCATTTCATTCAGGAATATAAAGTTACAATTTACAATCATTTCATTAAGAAATTTTAAAATTTATAGTAATAGTATTTTTGTTCTATTACTTCTAAACCTAATTTTACTAATCCTATTTTGTTAAAAAAAAAATATTAATTATTGTTATTATTTTGCTATTCCTAGTCTAATTCTTAACCCTATTACTGCCAACTTTTGTATGAGTGGCAGTTGGTTTGAATCGTGGCGTGAAGGACCAGGATGCTGAAAGCTACGAATTCAAGCACCCGGAGGAAAGACGACCACATGCTTTATTAACGCGGTACGCAGCGATGGTGGGGAGATACCATTCCTATTCTACGCAGGCGAGACACTTATGGAACGTGGTTGAAAGCTGTTGTGATATTCTTGTAGGTTATGGGTCAATAATAGAGCGGGAAGACTTTATCGGCAGACTTTCGCAGTTGAGAAATCGATTATCCGAATCAGTTATTTTTTTTCTATCTTTTTAAAGCCTAAATTTCTTAGCAATAGGAAAATCAAAAAGAGAAAGACTCTCGGACATCTTTTGCTAGTGTTGTATACTCTTCTTTTTACTTTCTTACTTCTATTCTTCTAGCGTCTCTTCTAGTGTCTGGACTTCGTCTTGGGGACTTCGTGTCTGGTCTTCCATTGGGGATTTCTCTTTATCAGAAGCCCTGTGTCATTGGTAGTTTTTAGATAATAACACAAGACTTCCATTTACTTAGATCATATTTTATTTCGAAATCCCAACCAGACTACCTGCGCAGATTGAGTCGGCAGCGTGCATAACACGACTGACCACCGTCGTGGTTTGGCCGATACTAACTAAAATCTCTTTCTAATCTAAAGAGGGTCTTCTCCACCGATTCTCACGGTATCCACCGGAAGGAGGATCAGGACTTAGGTCAAGCCTTGTCATTCAATCCTTCAAGGCCGCCGGCTGAACTTATAACAGCCATTTTGGTTTCTACACTACTGTACATAAGTATTAGGAATCTAATAAATATGTAACACTAGCAAATTCCATCTTAAGCAAAAGTGCCTTTTTGCGGAGGCCCTAGATACCTTCAGTCTCGTTGGCCTGGGCTTTAGAATACACCGACTGAACTTCTGCAGATGGTAAGACCTGTGGACCGTGGGTGGTGACCCGTAATGCTTAAGGATGAAACCCTAGTGATCATCCGACTGGTCACGTCAGACCTTAGTACCTATATGAATGTCCCAACCCTATTTCCTTTATGGCAACCCCACAACAAGGTGGTGACTGAGGGTTTTATTGTCCTGGGTATGACGTTAAACTCTATATGTGGAGTACCCTTTTATCGCCATTACTTCCAGGTCCACTCTGGCCCGAAGTGGTAGTTTCCGGTTGGGATCTAGAGGTTAAATAGAAAAGCATGTTTTAAAAGAATGTGTTTTTTGTATTTTTTTAATTGAGTTTGAAAAATTGAGTACCCATCAAGAATGAATAAAACAAAAACGTCTTCAGCATTAAGTGATCCAAGAAGGGTTAACATGCCGTAAAACCCAACCAATCTTAGATACCTAAAAGATAAGTTTTCGGCTCGAGGAACGAGTTGTAATAACTGCCAGAAGAAAGCCCATTTCACTAAAGTCTTTCGTTTGAAAACTAATAAAGTTTGGTAAAATACCCATTAGCTTCATAAATGAGAGTAACCTCCCCTTGTATCTTTCACTTGGAGGAAGCTGTCTGTTTTGCTCGGCCATTTTCATTTTACCATAATCAATACAACTGCATGTTTTAACACGAAAATATCATAAAATGTGTTCTTAATAACAATTAAGTTCATTTCAAATAATGCGCAAGCACAATTAAGAACACATTTTATGATATTTTCGTGATAAAACATGCAGTTGTATTGATTCGAACAAATTCATATTTTCAGTGTAGATTAACGAGTAAATGGAAATGGCCGACCAAAACAGACGGCTTCCTCAAAGTGAAAGAAACAAGGGGATGTTACTCTCATTTATTTAGCTAATGTTCACATTACCTAAAGTTTTCTGTTAGATTATCCGTCGCGGCCACGCTAAGAATTGACTTTGACATACCTATTAAACCTATCACACACGAATAAAGACTGAAGGTTACCTGGGTGGCACTCACAACGGAAATGCCGACGGGATTCTAAGCATTTTTAAACCCGTCGCTATGGTAGACTTCCTTCCTGCGTAGCATCCCGCATGAAAAAATGACATTGTATCTATTTTTGGTTTGGTAGGGATTAAATAGAATTAGATTTAATATAAGGGAATAACTTTCAATGACTATTTTTCAGTAGTGGTTATTTCCCTTGGCAAAAATGTGCGTTTTTTTAATAATATATTCAAATAAAATAAGCGATGCTTGAGAAATAGGAAGAAAAAAAAACATTTATTCATTGTAGAACGATCATCAGTAAAGTATTCTTTCAGAGAGTTTATTGCTGGATCGTGTAAGACAAAGATAATATAAAAATAGAGATACATTTTTTTTAAATTCAAAGTTCCGTGATGGCTTCCGAATACGACAAGAAAGTTCCCGAGTTCGAAAAGAAGGTTCCCGAGTCCGAGAAGGTTCCCGAGTCCGACAAGAAATGCCTGAAGAAGGCCGTAGGGTATATCGACCGAAACGTTGTACAAATAACAATGGAGATGAGAACAATAGTCCGAATAACGCAGATAATACTATTTTTTTAAAAGAAGGAAAAATAACTCTCAAAATTCAATACAGAGTTCTCTTCCTTGAAAACCAAACCAGGAAAAAATTCTAAATATTTATGAATTCCATACGACAAATGTAAAGTTCATTAAATTTGATCAGCACTTTTTTTAAATTATTTATATTAGTTGATTTATAAGAAAAAGAATGTTCTCCGGGCAGTGTAAAAATACTTTTTTTAAAGATATTGTCTGAGGAGGAAGGAGTTAAAAATTCAGTGTCAGAGGGTTTATATCATAAGTAAGTAAAATCATCAAATTTATCAAAGAAGTAAAAAAAAAAAAATTGAAATGGAAACTCAAATAAAATGTTACGTGCATCTATTAATCATTAATTAAACTAGCAACAGAAAACACCCTCCGGGCGTCGTAAAAATAACTTTAAATATTATATTAGAATAAAACAATCTATATATAAATATATAACGCCGGGCATCTATTTATTGAAACAATGAGAATTGTCTAACGTTGCATGCTCACATTTTGAGTATATTTATTCTATGTAATGACGTTGGATTATGTGTTGGGTAATGTGACGTAAGCAGTGACGTAATTTTTGTTACAGACAAAAACCGGAAGCGAATCCCCATTATTAATAAGAGATAATTATTTTGAATATTCCTTCCACATCAATTTTACACAAAATCGTAGGTATTTATTTATTCGTAAACTTTTTAGTTAAGCTCTTGAAACTGAATAAATGACTATTTCTTGTTTGTAAATAATTTTCTCATAAAACTCTATACATTTGATAACTTTAAATATACATGAGAAAAAAACAACCTTTACATAGATATATGATATCGGGTATGTATTTATTAAAACTTGTTTTAAAAAATGATATGGACTGTCTAAGTTTGCATTTTCAAATTTTGAGTGTATATAATATAAGGTTGTTTCTTATTCTATGTATTGACGAACTTGTGTAATATGATGTATGCAGTGATGTAGATTCGGTTACAGACATATATATATATATATATATATATATATATATATATATATATATATATATATATATATATATATATATATATTATCATAGAGGTACACGGTACCGTGTACCTCTATAATAATAAATTTACCTCTATGATAATAAATTTGCACTACTCACGTATTGAGCACTTTATATTTGTTACATCGCTGCCTTATCAATTGTGAAACTTGAATCAACTAACCACTGTGACCATTTTCACCTGTAAGTCACTTTTTCCACAAATACATATATATATATATATATATATATATATATATATATATATATATAGGTATTTGCCTCTCATCCCACTTATGAGGGTGTGACACAAGGACATTTTCATGTGGGCCCACCCACAAGCTAAAGCTCATGGGTGGTAGGTGGAAAAAATTGCGTTGATCACGTCGGCATTCACCCTCAAGGGGAGCGCCTCAGGCGCTGTGCAATAAACACAGCCCTGCCCCTTTAAATCAAGGGGCAGGTTTTGCCTGGGGGGATGGCCCCCTGGGATCGACGCCGTTGATTATAGCAATCCCCACCCCGAGGGGCGGGTTTGCATATATATATATATATATATATATATATATATATATATATGTGTGTGTGTGTGTGTGTGTGTGTGTGTGTATGTGTGATTTCATATGAAAATGGTGACTTACCGATGAAATTGGTCATAATGGTTAGTTGATGCACTGAATTAATCCACTGAATTAATCAAGATATTGATTAATTCCAGCCAATTGTATGCATGTATTTAGTATTCAACCACTAAATACATGTGTACAAACGGTTGGAATTAATCAATATCTTGATTAATTCAGTGGATTTAACCCTGAAGATCCTTATGGTGAAACTCGAGTAGATTATTCCTGTGTATGCCATTATAATGATATATATATATATATATATATATATATATATATATATATATTTACTATTATTATTATTATTACTTGCTGTCCATCATATCTGACGATGACACTACACGAATCCATTTCCTCCAATATGTTCAGTCTCTGGTTGCACCTCACCAACTGAAAAAAAATTTTCTTTGTTTCTTCCTATATTTCTTTCCTTTTCTTCTTCTTTTTTCCTTTCCTTCTTTTTTTTTTTTTTTTTTTTTTCTATTTTTCCTTTTTCTTCCTGTTTCTTTATTCTTTTCCCCTTCTTTCTTTTTGCCTTCTTTGTCCAGCATTTTTCTTTCTTTCGTTTTTTTCCTTGCTCCTTACTTTCTTATTCTTTCTTTTTTCTTTTGTTCCGTTTTCATACTTTTTTTAATTACTTTTTTCTTTCCTTTTTTTCTTTCTTTCTTTCATTCCCTTTTCATACATTTTTCTTTATTACTTTCTTTCTTTCTTTTTTCATACATTTTTCTTTATTACTTTCTTTCTTTCCTTTTTTTCTTCTATTTTTCTTTCTTTCTTTCTTTCATTCCCTTTTCATACATTTTTCTTTATTACTTTCTTTTTCCTTTTTCTTCTATTTTTCTTTCTTTCTTTCTTTCTTTCCTTTTTTTTTCTTCTATTTTCTTTCTTTCTTTCTTTCATTCCCTTTTCATACATTTTTCTTTATTACTTTCTTTTTTCATTTTTTTCTTCTATTTTTCTTTCTTTCTTTCTTTCTTTCCTTTTTTTTTCTTCTATTTTCTTTCTTTCTAACTTTCATTCCCTTTTCATACATTTTTCTTTATTATTTTCTTTCTTTCGTTCTTTCTTCTATTTATCTTTCTTTTCCCTTCCTTTCTTTCTTTTTCTTCTTTCTTGGTTACTTTTTCATTCATTTTTCTTCTATTTTTCTTACTTTCTTTCTTTTCTTCTTTTTTTCTTTGTTTCCTTTGTTTGAATCTTTACTTTCCCCCTTTTCTTCTGCAGATTGTGGTACACCTGAAGAAGGTAGGAGAATCAACCAGCCAAACCATTTGACAAAACCAACCAAAAAGGTAGAGATCATTTGTCTAAACAACTCTTGGAAACTAAATGGCTCATCTCAAATTTACAAAAGATAAAAAAAAATTAACTGGTATAAAAAGAAAAAAGACTACAATGTTACAATTGCAGTTAGATATTTTATATTGATGAATTTTGTGAAGTCTCAAGTCCTCTTAAAGTCAATTTTTAAAATATAAATGATAATAGTCATTATGAATATATATATATATATATCATTTAAGTTTTTGTGTATGCTTCTAAATTATTTAGTTAAAAATTAATGGTAAAATGAATGAATGGATGAAATAAAAATGAATCAAATGAGGGGGATAAATGAAAAATCCTTTCCAAGGGACCCCTCTCAAAAGTATTAAAACACTTTTTGAGAGTGGGGTTCCTGATAGAAAGATTTTCTCATCTATTATTAGACTCCTTTGAAGCATCAAGTTAATATAATTATTCTATAAGTTATTAGAGAAGATAAAATCCGTCTCTTACCTTTATAATATCTGTTGAGAATGGGTTTGAATTTATATATATATATATAATATATATATATATATATATATATATATATATATATAATCTTGTCTGGTTAACTTCCGGTGAATATTGCTACATTGTAACTATCTTGAATTCAAAATAAAAATAAAAACAGTCAAATCGAAGAATTTATTTACTTAGCTTTTTTTTTCAGTTGTAAAATAAAATAAAATAAATTAAATTAATTAGATAGATCAGTAAATAAATAAAAAGATTATCTTTAATTATATATTAGAAAGATTGATGAATAGTTTTAGAAAACTATATTTTATGAGTATTTTTAAATTTCAAATAGTTTAAATATTATAAATTAAATATTTAAATTATAAAAGACAAAGTGTTATTTTTCCTTATATTAACAGGTCTAGACTGACCGTAATTTTAAGAGGGTATTACGGTTTAAAGAATTAACTATATGTAAAGATAAATATAATTATTATAGGTATATTACAATATTTAAACTTGTTACCATAAAAGGGTTCACAAACTTATTTCTCTTGGAAACAAAGTAAAAATATGAACTTAATTAACTAGTGAAGGGGTTTGTTTGTGATATCTTAAATTCAAAACAGATATTATGTAATAAAATAAATTATTTAAAATTATAGAAGGTAATAAGTTATTTTCCTTTGTCAATAATATTGAATTAACCGTAATTTTTTGAGCACATGAAATTTTAAGAATTAATTTTTAACTATATATATATATATATATATATATATATATATATATATAGAGAGAGAGAGAGAGAGAGAGAGAGAGAGAGAGATTAAAATAATTTGCTTTAGAAGCATTGTTGACTAAAGTATATTATTATTTATATATTTTTTGCTTGAAGGCAGTTACAATGCGTATATCATATAAGATTCGATAATTAAATGAAAATAATTATGACAAGCGAACTCGGCAAATATCGAACCCTACGTAGAACATCCAACAGCTGTTTAGGGCTTGATATTTGCCAAGTTCGCTTGTCATAATTATTTTCATTTAATTATCGAATTTTATATGATATACGCATTATAACTGCCTTCAAGCAAAAAAATATAAATAGTGATAATATATATATTGGTTAGGTGGTTGGTTTTGAAGGCTATCACAATGCAAGTGTAAAGAAAAATAAGGTAACTATGGTGTTGTTTGTTAACCTGTGATTTATTAATATTTCAAGATAAAATCTCATCAACAGAAGATTTCTGAAACTGAAGCTGCTGTTGGTAATCGTCCATTCTGCTTTGTGCCTTAGATCTTCCAAATTCTCTGCTTGTGGGTGCGTGTTTATGTGTGTTTGTCTGATCAACAATGTCTGATTATCATTCCAGGTTTGGCGTACCTTTTTTGTTTAATTATTAATTAGTGGCTAGTTTGTTTATTTGTGGGTGTGTGTGTGTATAATTTCTAGACCTATCTGATTCTTTTTTTTTTTTTACAACACTATAGTTGCCTTATTTTTCTTTACACTTGCATTGTGATAGCCTTCAAAACCAACTACCAAACCAATATAAACAATGCTTCAAACAAATTATAAAATACTTTATCTCTCTCTCTCTCTCTATCTCCTTGCGTTTTATAATATTATTTTTTATTATTCAGTGATTTAAATTGTCATAAGGTATAAATTCATTGACACTTAACAATATTAATCGTATTTTGGTATTTTGTTTAAAAATGAGCCATGTCAAGCCGTAAAGTAATCCTCTCTTCCCCCTTCCTCCGTGTAAAAGCTACCAAAAAAAAAAAAAAAAATCTACCATGACTGGCCATTCTTCCAAAGCTGGAAGACCAGATATTGTGGACTCATATTGCTAAGTTAAAGTTTATTTTCTCAATTGTATCTCCTTGCATTTTATAATATTATTTTTTATTATTCAGTGATTTAAATTGTCATAAGGTATAAATTCATTGACACTTAACAATATTAATCGTATTTTGGTATTTTGTTTAAAAATGAACTCCAGCGTCACTGAAAGCATTAATTTTCATATGCTTACTGATCTTGCTTGTTGTTAATTTAAAATGGTACCTGTGGACTTATACTAAGTTAAAACTTAGTTTTTTTTTCGGAGTGGTGGACATGTAGATCTCATCAGATCATCCACCTGTGTTCCCCAAAGTCTCCCAGTCATCTTGCCTCGGCTTGTCACTGATACTTGACTTTGGGGAAGGAGAGCATGCAGTGCGTGTTGCACAAGCACGCAACATGTAAAACAAAAAACATGTGCAGATATTTCTACAAGTCCTAGAATGATGGAGGAATGGTGAGGTGTGCAGGCCTGATGGGATGGAAGCATGCAGATGTGAATCTACATAAGGCGTGATTCGTGACCTACTTAACGTCGCCGCCTTGCTGATTGAACAGCAACGTGCCTCAGCGAGGTTGGGTGTGAATGTGCAGCTCCTTGGTTAACACTGTTCATCCAGCCATTTGGGCATTGTCTAGAAAAGGGGGACCTAAACAAATGCCAGTTCACCTATCAAGCTGGCCAGAAACCAACATTTCGACGGTCGTCCACATTAGCTGGACGAAAACTAGAAAATACAACACAAAACAAGGCTAAGAATAGCCACCTGGAATGTCTGGACACCTCCCGATCTTGAGAGATTGGGAAACTCCAAACTACGTACTGGCATCGTGACAGGGAAGTATCTCGATAAAGGGCAGACACCGATGCTCTTGCAGAAATCAGCTTCAGCTATGAGGACAAATTGACAGAAGGGGTGGGCTGGATACATATCCTAATGGAAAGACAGGCCGATGATAGCTGTAAGAAGTTTGAGGTAAGGTGACTCGAGCCCTCCATTCTGAAGCGACACATGATGGACGCCATGGAAACATCTCCTACATTGAAGTCTGACCTGTGTGGCAGCGCCTGTATGTCGAGGACTTCATATGTGTGATACAACAAAAAAAAACAAAAAAAAACAAACTGGATCCGTGGGCCATCTGCATGCTCACAACTGTTCACATCTGGAGTACTTGTAGAAATGGCCTTATTCTGTCAAGAAGTGGCAATCACCATATATATATATATAAACATAAATGAATAAATGGATACCCTAGTTCAGCAATTTTTACCTCTTTCAGTCTGATTTTTAATAATTTGAATATTTCATATCCAGTCTTATTGCTTTGATTGTTTTTGGAAATCCTAGCATTAAATCCAGATATGAAATCTTCAAATTAGTAAAAAATCAGACAGAAAGAGGCAAAAAATACCGAAATAAATTTATATCTGAACTAAGGTATAGATTTATTCATAACACTCCATATATGTAAAAATATATACTCAAATCTTTATATGTCCGTTTGAGTTCTCAATTTTGGTTGAATCCTATCAAGGAAGCACTTGATCCACATCCACACACACACACACACACACACACACATATATATATATATATATATATATATATATCATCATCATGTCGCGCAATTAGCATGGATGTCCATGATAATCTCTCGCCAACCTTCTCTATCATTCATTGCCTCAGTAAAGTCCTCTGCCTTCTGTGCAGCATCCAGTATCCTCGCAGAGTTGGTCAATGTAGGTCTTTGGTGGATTTTACAGCATGCCAACCCTTGTTGGGTTATTTCATGCCGAAGACATTTGTTTTAATCATTCTTGTTGGGTATTGAAAAAATTAAAATTCATTTTTTTTTTTTTTTTAAACATTTTTTTTAACTCATTTTTTCTATTCAACCCATAGATGGCACCTACAATCAGTGGAGTTAGGTGAAACTTCCCAAAATTCAATGATTTTCAAAAGAAAAAAAAATGAAAAAAAAAAGGACCACAACTCTGACATTGTACTAAAAATCTGTTGCAATGAATAAAATCTAAACTTTTTCTTAATTTTATTTTTTATTTCTTAATGTATAAACTCTTTTTTGTCTTCAGTGCATCTTATTCTTTTTTTCATTCTTTTTTTTTTCAAGAAAACAAAAAACAAAATGGAGATCACATTTTTTCTTTTTTTTTTGTCATAGTAATCATCATCATCATCATCATCATCAGCCAATGAAAAACAAGATAGAAAAGTAACATTAAAAAAACAGAAAAAAAAAAAAGACAATGATTTTCTGACATTACTTCTTTTTTTTTAATTTTTTCTATTTCTTTTTTGTTATAACAATATTTTACCAGGAATTATTGGAATTTTGATTCAGAACCAAGTTGTTGTTTTACGACAAGCTTTGAGATTTTTATTTTATAACTGCTTTTTTGAGATCCATGCATTTCTTTGAACATGTCACAATGCGATATGAATAAACACTTATCTTTAAAAAAAAAAAAAAAGGACAAGAATTTTTGTTTCATAATAAAGAATAAAATAAAAAACTTATATATATAGTGATGACATTTCTGATAACGACCATCACCTAAAGGTGAGGCTCCAAAACCATTGGTAAAATGGACTCTTAAATGTATTGTAAACTATAATTAAATAAATACAGCTCTTACAGAAGTAATTGAGCACTTTATTATCATTTCTCCAATACTAACAAGGAATTAACTAATATATATATATATATATATATATATTAATATATATATAAATTACTTTTATCATTCATATCTTCAAATTGAGGTTTTACAACACATTCATTTACCTGTGTGTGCATGGTAGTACCTGTTAGGGTCATTCTATGGGTCAAATAGATCCGTTAGAATTAAATAGTAATACTTAAAATATATAACTGTGCACAATTATTTGAATTAGATGGGAATACTTTGAAAACCATATAACTGTGTACAATTATTATTATTCATTATTATTATTATTATATTAATTAATTTCTTACTTGAAGTTACTTGAGACCCATATAATTATATATAAATTATTAGTATTAATTGTTGCCTAGTATAAAGTACTTGAAGTATAATTGTGTACAAACAAATAATTATCTATTAGTTACTTGAAAGTATCTAATAATGTATAATTTATTAGTATTGATAATTAACTAGTATTAATAACAGAATACTACAATTATGTACATACACAGATTTCATTAGTTACTTGAAACCATATAATTATACATGAATTAAAAATATCAAGATTAGTTATGAATAAGAATTATTAGTATTAAGAATAGTTACCTATTATTAAGTATACTAACTTGGAGATAAAATTGTGTACATAGTAAATCCTCGAGTATAATCCACATTTTTTCCCCAAAATTTAAAGGTCAAAATCTTTAGTGTGTACTATACAAGGTTAAAAAGGAAAATTTTTCTATCGCAATGTTCGAGTCTCTATTAGCTTGTCCGGCAATGTTTATGCAGACACATTTTTTTCAGAGGTACAGCTCCCTAAAAATCCCTGCGTATTATACTCAAGGGAGGATTACAGTACAAATAAATTATCATTATTTACTTGAAACCCCATAATTGCTTGATAAAGACCTAGCTTTAAAACCTCAACAAGGGTTGACATACTGTGTAGAGTTTTTGCAAAACAAAAAACTATTATTTTAACTATTAAGTTTCTTACTTCATTTTAACTTTAAAAAATATTAAGAAAAGAAAGAAAGATGAATACTTTAAAACCAAGAAATTGTTTTTTGTGTGTATCATCTGGGTTAGATTTTTTGTTTTTTGGGTTTTTTTTTAAATCCCGAGACACAGACCATTTAAAAAAAATCCATTTTACAATGATCTTAACAAATCTAATTAAGTTGACTGAACTTATCCAGTATCACTAAAAAAAATTTTTTTAAACAATGAAATTTATTGGTACAGATACTCAGGTGCACCAGAACTCTCAAAGGNAAAAGAGAGAGATCCTTTTAAATCGAGGGGGCAGGTGTTGCCTGGGGGGATGGCTTCCTGGATCGACGCCGTTAATTATAGCAATCCCCCCCCCGGAGTTTGCATACACACACTATATATATATATATGTGTGATTTTATATATGAAAATGGTGACTTACCGGTGAAATTGGCCACAATGGTTAGTTGATACAAGTTTCACAATGATAAGACAGCGATATAACAAATATAAAGTGCTCAATACGTGAATAGAGCAATTTTATTATTATAATGGTATACACAGGAATAACCTACTCGAGTTTCACCATAAGGATCTTCAGGGTTAAATCCACTGAATTAATCAAGATATTGATTAATTCCAGCTAATTGTATGCATGTATTTAGTATTCAACCACTAAATACATGTGTACAAACGATTGGAATTAATTAATATCTTGATTAATTCAGTGGATTTAACCCTGAAGATCCCTATGGTGAAACTCGAGTAGGTTATTCCTGTGTATGCCATTATAATGATATATATATATATATATATATATATATATATATATATATATTATATTATTATTATTACTATTATTATTATTACTTACTGTTCATCATATCTGACGATGACACTACACGAAGCCATTATAATGATATATATATATATATATATATATATATATATATATATATATATATTATTTATTATTATTATTATTATTATTATTATTATTACTTACTGTCCATCATATCTGATGATGACACTACACGAATCCATTTCCTCCAATATGTTCAGTCTCTGGTTGCACTTTACCAACTGAAAAAAAATTTTTTTTGTTTCTTCTTTTTTCCTTTCCTTCTTTTTTTTTTCTATTTTTCCTTTTTCTTCCTGTTTCTTTATTCTTTTCCCCTTCTTTCTTTTTGCCTTCTTTGTCCAGCATTTTTTCTTTCCTTCGTTTTTTTTTTCTTGCTTCTTACTTTCTTATTCTTCTTTTTTTCTTTTGTTCCGTTTTCATACATTTTTTTAATTACTTTTTCTTTCCTTTTTTTTTCTTCTATTTTTCTTTCTTTCTTTCTTTCTTTCATTCCCTTTTCATACATTTTTCTTTATTACTTTCTTTCTTTCGTTCTTTCTTTCTTCTATTTATCTTTCTTTTCTTTCTTTCCCCTTCCTTTCTTTTTCTTCTTTCTTGGTTACTTTTTCATTCATTTTTCTTCTATTTTTCTTACTTTCTTTCTTTTCTTCCTTTTTTTCTTTGTTTCCTTTGTTTGAATCTTTATTTTCCCCCTTTTCTTCTGCAGATTGTGGTACACCTGAAGAAGGTAGGAGAATCAACCAGCCAAACCATTTGACAAACCCAACCAAAAAGGTAGAGATCATTTTTCTGAACAACTCTTGGAAACTAAATGGCTCATCTCAAATTTACAAAAGATTTAAAAATTAACTGGTATAAAAAAAAAAAAAAAAGAGTACAATGTTACAATTGCAGTTAGATATTTTATATTGATGAATTTTGTGAAGTCTCAAGTCCCCTTAAAGTCAATTTTTTAAAATATAAATGATAAGTCATTCTGAATATATATATATATATATATATATATATAATATATATATATAATACACACTAGATACTCCAAGAAAGATAAAAGGCTGGTAGCCATAATAAAATAAACTCAGACACCCCCACCCGCTGAGAAAAAAGACATACCTTCCCTGCTTTCCACTTGACCCACTTAGAGCGAAAGGGCATCTAGATCATAAATAGAAATCCTGTTGGTCAGTCAAACTAAACTTAGGAATTTACCAAACAGACTAGGCAGACACATAAAAAACACAGCCAACCAGGCAAAGGATGAACGAAAAAAAAAAAAAAAAAAATTTCCACCAATAAAAAAGACACTTGAAAAGAAAAAAATGCAATATGACCACCCCTGAATGAAGGAGGTGAAATGTATGAATATAAAATGAGTTTGGCCATGTGCCTATCTAAATAAAATATATCAGTGGTCTGAAGAAGCTCGTGAGCATACTCGCAAGTGGAAATGGTCCATAACCACATATATATATATATATATATAATATATATATATATATATATATCATTTAAGTTTTTGTGTATGCTTCTAAATTATTTAGTTAAAAATTAATGGTAAAATGAATGAATGGCCAAAATAAAAATGAATGAAATGAGAGGGATAAATGAAAAATCCTTTCCAAGGGACCCCTCTCAAAAGTATTAAAACACTTTTTGAGAGTGGGGTTCCTGATAGAAAGTTCTTCTCATCTATTATTAAGCACCTTTGAAGCATCAAGTTAATATAATTATTCTATAAGTTATTAGAGAAGATAAAATCCGTCTCTTACCATTGTAATATCTGTTGAGAATGGGTTTGATTTTATATATATATATATATATATATATATATATATATATATATATATATAATCTTGTCTGGTTAACTTCCGGTGAATATTGCTACATTGTAACTATCTTGAATTCAAAATAAAAATAAAAACAGTCAAATCGAGGAATTTATTTACTTAGCTCTTTTTTTCAGTTGTAAAATAAAATAAAATAAATTAAATTAATTAAATAGATCAGTAAATAAATAAAAACATTATCTTTAATTATATATTAGAAAGATTGATTAATAATTTTAGAAAACTATATTTTATGAGTATTTTTAAATTTCAAATAGTTTAAATATTATAAATTAAATATTTAAATTATAAAAGACAAAGTGTTATTTTTCCTTATATTAACAGGTCTAGACTGACCGTAATTTTAAGAGGGTATTACATTTTAAAGAATTAACTATATGTAAAGATAAATATAATTATTATAGGTATATTACAATATTTAAACTTGTTACCATAAAAGTGTTCACAAACTTATTTCTCTTGGAAACAAAGTAAAAATATGAACTTAATTAACTAGTGAAGGGGTTTGTTTGTGATATCTTAAATTCAAAACAGATATTATGTAATAAAATAAATTATTTAAAATTATAGAAGGTAATAAGTTATTTTCCTTTGTCAATAATATTGAATTAACCGTAATTTTTTGAGCACATGAAATTTTGAGAATTAATTTTTAACTATATATATATATATATATATATATATATATATTGAGATTAAAATAATTTGCTTTAGAAGCATTGTTGAGTAAAGTATATTATTATTTATATATGTTTTGCTTGAAGGCATTTACAATGCGTATATCATATAAAATTCGATAATAAAATGAAAATAATTATGACAAGCGAACTCGGCAAATATCGAACCCTACGTAGAACATCCTACAGCTGTTTAAGACTTGATATTTGCCAAGTTCACTTGTCATAATTATTTTCATTTAATTATCGAATTTTATATGATATACGCATTGTAACTGCCTTCAAGCAAAAAAATATAAATAGTAATAATATATATATTGGTTTGGTGGTTGGTTTTGGAGACTGTCACAACGCAAGTGTAAAGAAAAATAAGGTAACTATGGTGTTGTTTGTTAAACTATAATTTATTAATATTTCGAGATAAAATCTCATCAACAGAAGATTTCTGAAACTGAAGCTGTTGTTGGTAATCGTCCATTCTGCTATGTGTCTTATATCTTCCAAATTCTCTGCTTGTGGGTGCGTGTTTATGTGTGTTTGTCTGATCAACAATGTCTGATTATCATTCCAGGTTTGGCCTACCTTTCTTGTTTTATTATTAAGTAGTGGCTAGTTTGTTTATTTGTGGGTGTGTGTGTATAATTTCCAGGCCCATCTAATTCTTTTTTTTTTTTTACAACACCATAGTTACCTTATTTTTCTTTACACTTTCATTGTGATAGCCTTCAAAACCAACCACCAAACCAATATAAACACAATGCTTCAAGCAAATCATAAAATACTTATATATATATATATATATTATATATTATATATATATAAACATGTATAATTAATAAATGGATACCCTAGTTCAGATATAAATTTATTTCAGCATTTTTTACCTCTTTCAGTCTGATTTTTAATAATTTGAAGATTTCATATCCAGTCTTATTGCTTTGATTTTCCCATCTCACTGATTTTTGGAAATCCTAGCATTAAACCCGGATATGAAATCTTCAAATTAGTAAAAAATCAGACAGAAAGAGGCAAAAAATACCGAAATAAATTTATATCTGAACTAAGGTATAGATTTATTCATAACACTCCATATATGTAAAAATATATACTCAAATCTTTATATGTCCATTTGAGTTCTCAATTTTGGTTGAATCCTATCAAGGAAGCACTTGATCCACATCCACATCCACACACACACACACACACACACACATATATATATATATTTATTTAATTTGTTGAGTTTTTTTTTTTTAAATAAATGCTTATTATAGACAGCTACCCAGGTTGTCTTGCTAAGTCGCAATCATCAGGCTGTCAAATTAGATCTTATGGTGTTTATTTGAAGATCCTTTCTTAAAGTTATATTCTGGACCGCAAATAACGTTGGTTGCTTTTGTGGACGCTATTACGCTTCGGATTTTTAAAAGTTCAATTTTTTCAAAAATTGCATTTTTTTATAAAAATGCTAACGAAGTTACCTCCCTTTAGTCATTAAAAATAGAAAATTTTTCTTTTGAAAAATTTTTTTTTAAATTAATTCCATATGTTAAAGGATGTATGTATTTTCAAAAAAACATTTTCATATATATGGTAAAGTTTTTTTTAATTTTCTATCCTAAGTCCTCTGCCTTCTGCGCAGCATCCAGTATCCTCGCAGAGTTGATCAATGTAGGTCCTTGGTGGATTTTACAGCATGTCAACCCTTGTTGGGTTATTTTATGCTGAAGACATTTTGTTTTAATCATTCTTGTTGGGTATTGAAAAAATTAAAATTCAGTTTTTTTTAAACATTATTTTAACTCATTTTTTCTATTCAACCCATAGATGGCATCAGTGGAGTTAGGTGAGACTTCCCAAAATTCAATGATTTTCAAAAGAAAAAAAAAAGAAAAAAAAGGACCACAACTCTGACATTGTACTAAAAATCTGTTGCAATGAATAAAATCTAAACTTTTTTTTAAATTTTATTTTTTATTTCTTAATGTATAAACTCTTTTTGTCTTCAGTGCATCTTATTCTTTTTTTTTTTTTTCTTTTTTTTTTTCAAGAAAACAAAAAAAACAAAATGGAGATCACATTTTTTCTTTTTTTTTTGTCATAGTAATCATCATCATCATCATCATTAGCCAATGAAAAACAAGATAGAAAAAGTAACATTAAAAAAACAGACAAAAAAAAGATAATGATTTTCTGACATTTCTTCTTTTTTTTTTTTTAATTTTTTCTATTTTCTTTTTTGTTATAACAATATTTTACCAGGAATTATTGGAATTTTGATTCAGAACCAAGTTGTTGTTTTACAACAAGCTTTGAGATTTTATTTTTATAACTGCTTTTTTGAGATCCATGCATTTCTTTGAACATGTCACAATGCGATGTGAATAAACACTTATCTTTAAAAAAAATAAAAAACGCACAAGAATTTTTGTTTCATAATAAAGAAATAAAAACTTATATATATATATAGTGAACATTTCTGATGACAACCAATCACCTAAAGGTGAGGCTCCGAAACCATTGGTAAAATGGACTCTTAAATGTATTGTAAACTATAATTAAATAAATACAGCTCTTACAGAAGTAATTGAGCACTTTATTATCATTTCTCAAATACTAACAAGGAATTAACTATATATATATATATATATATATATATATATATATATATATATATATAATCACTTTTATCATTCATATCTTAAAAATTGAGGTTTTACAACACATTCATTACCTGTGTGTGCATGGTAGTACCTGTTAGTCAAATGTTAGTTATGGGTCAAATGGATTCGTTAGAATTAAATAGCAATATGTAAAATCATAACTGTGCACAAATTATTTGAATTAGATGGGAATACTTGAAACCATATAACTGTGTACAATTATTACTATCATTATTATTATTATTATTATTATTATTATTAAATTTCTTACTTGAAGTTACTTGAGACCATATAATTATATATAAATTATTAGTATTAATTGTTACTTAGTATAAAGTACTTGAAGTATAATTGTGTACAAACAAATAATTATCATTAGTTACTTGAAAGTATCTAATAATGTATAATTTATTAGTATTGATAATTAACTAGTATTAATAACAGATACTTGAAGCTACAATTATGTACATACACATGATTTTCATTAGTTACTTGAAACCATATAATTATACATGAATTAAAAATATCAAGATTAGTTATGTATAAATTATTAGTATTAAGAATAGTTACCTATTATTAAGTATACTAACTTGGAGATAAAATTGTGTACATAGTGTAAATCCTCGAGTATAATCCACATTTTTTTCCCAAAAATTTAAAGGTCAAAATCCCTAGTGCGTACTATATACGAGGTTAAAAATGAAAAATATTTTCTATGCAATGTCCAAGTCTCTATTTGCTATCCGGCAATGTTTATTCAGATGCATTTTTTTCAGAGGTACAGCCCCCTAAAAATCCTCTGCGTATTATACTCAAGGGAGGATTTACAGTACAAATGATTATCATTATTTACTTGAAACCCCATAATTGCTTGATAAAAGACTAGCTTTAAAAACTCAACAAGGGTTGACATACTGTGTAAGGTTTTGCAACAAAAAAACTATTATTTTAACTATTAAGTTTCTTACTTCATTTTAATTAAAAAAAAAAAAAATTAATAAAAGAAAGAAAGAAAGAAAGAAGATATCTTTAAAACCAAGAAATTGTTTTTTGTGTGTATCATCTGTGATTAGATTTTTGTTTTGTTTGTTTTTTTTTTAATCACAGACCATTACAAAAAAATCCATTTTACAATCATCTTAACAAATCTAATTAAGTTGACTGAACTTATCCAGTATCACTAAAAAAATTTTTTTAAACAATGAAATTTATTGCGTACAGTACATCAGGTGCACCAGAACTCATCAAAGGTTCATGTATAATACATTGAATGATGTACTAACTGTAGTTTCGTCCAGGATTTGAATTCGGATCAAGGAGTCCATTTCCTACGACTCTAACCATTACACCACGCACCTCCAACCTGCCCAGTCCGCCATACTAATTACCCATAGCTGAAGGGAGAGTAGTTGGAGGCATACCTTTCCCAAGGGTATTAGTGCTTTGCAAACTGTAATTTCGCCCAGGATTTGAATTCGGATCGAGGAGTCCATTTCCTAGTGTACAATCATAATATGTGTGTACGTGTGCATATGTGTATGGAGCAGGGATATCAGGGATAGTGCTGTCGAATTACAGGAAGCATGGAGGTTTTGAAAGATGCAGTGTTTCGGCAGCCAACAATGGATGCAGGCAGTTTATTCTATGCCTCAGCAACTCTGAGGGTCAAAAAATGTTTCCGAAAGTCATGTGAGCTATGCTGTTTTCTGACTTTGTAGGCATGTCCACGTGTGTTAGAAACATGGAAATGAAAAAGGTGCTCAAGGTTTGCTGTTGGTTAATGACCTTGGCCTGAAATACATTGGGATACAAAATTATATATTTTAAGAGATCTTCAGGCGACTAGCTCTTATCCAATGGCTACCAAAATAGCCTTGTAGACCATTACTACTTTGATGGGGTCAATCCTCATTGGGTACTCCACGCATGTAGTCCATGAAGGCCTATAAGAAAGGCCAATAAGTAACCAGGCACTTACAGAACAAGTCTGAAAGACGATTACTACAATAGTGACTTAGAGCCTCACTGGGTGTCCCACCCTTCTGGCCTGCTTAGGGTGACTCACCATGGATCAGACCCCACTACTTTAATGGGGTCAATCCTCATTGGGTACTCCACGCATGTAGCCCATTTGGCCAAATTAAGACCAATAAGTAACCAGGCACTTACAGAACAATTCTGCAAGCTAGTCTGAAAGACAATTACTACAATAGTGACTTAGAGCCTCACTGGGTGCCCCACCCTTCTGGCCTGCTTAGGGTGACTCACCATGGATCAGACCCCACCCCTTTACCCTGGCCAAATGTATTATCTGTTCTTCTCCCTCAACCATTTTCTCATCTTCAGATAGGAGGTGGTAAAACAGTAGTATCTCTCTCCCATTTCACTGAGTGGGGACGTTCAGAGTAGACCGACCCCCAGGGATGAGGTTGGGGTCTTCCCCTCCAACCCGCATTGAATTAGCCGTGTCATGTACTGCACTTCAGAGGATGGGGGGTACATAGAGACTCACTCTGGAGCAATGGTTAACAAGCTAGAGCTATAGACCATTACTACTGTAGTGAGTTTGGCCCTCACTGGGTGCCCCATATTTGTGGCCTTGTGCCTGATGAGGCTGAGCTAAATAAGTATCAACAAAAGAGTAATTCACTATTGAGCAATGGTTACCATTACAACCATAGTGAGTTTGATCCTCTTTGGGGACCCTCTCTTCTGACCGTATTAGCATGATTCACTATTGAGCAATCGTTACCATTATTACCATAATGAGTTTGATCCTCATTGGGGACTCATGCTTATGGCCTTAGGATGACTCACCATTGAGAAATGATATATATCTTATTATAAAGGAGATTCTGTGTCTTTCTGTCTGTAACTGAAACTATGTCACTGCTTATGTCACAATACCCTCATGAATTGTGTTAGTTTATCAAGGAGTATTTAATTTATAGTCAAATCATTAATACATAGAATAATTCTTATTTATTAACGATGTCTCTATAAAGATCTGGGTTATATTTGCCTCAATACAAACCATGTTTAAAATCCTCCAATGTGTCTTATATATCACTAAGAAATAAAGGTTTACATAATATATGGTGTGGATAATTTGCATATTGTTTTTTGTTTTTTAAACTGTCTTAAATAAATAATTACTTGGTGTTATTGATCTGTAATATTATTGTTTTATTCTCCAACGTATTAAAATCAATCCTAGGAATGATTTTATATAGAAACTGATAAAAATATAATTAAAATAAGTGTAATCTTTTTATATACATTCCTATCAAATTGTTCTAGTCTTTCTATTTTTATATATTTCCTAACATTAAAACTTAAATACTTATGCTCGGAAGGTGCATATTCTTGCTAGTATATATGGCTGACTTCTGATTTAGGTTGGAAATTAACACAGAAGGTTTTTTGGTGGTACCCAATGATAGTTTAACTACAGTCTATGAATTAACATTTTGCAAATTGGGTTACGGTTTTAGGGGATTAAAGTTGTTTTTAATTACGTATTGCTTAAAAAAAATAAACAACAAAAAAACAAATTACTATACATTTAATTAACCATTGAAATTAATTATTGAATCTATTATTGAGACAGTTGTTTGTGTTAGTATTGCAATGTATAATTTCAATTAAACTTAGTTTAAAAAAATATTTTTCAACATTAAATGTATAGTAATTTGGGTTTTTTGTTGTTTATTTTTTTTAAGCAATACGTAATTAAAAACAACCTTAATCCCCTAAAACCATAACCAAATTCGCAAAATTTTCATTTATAGACTGTAGTTAAACTGTCATTGGGTACCACCAAAATACTTTCTTTTTAATTTTCCGACCTAAATCAAATGTCAGCCGTATATATATATATGATATAGTATAGTATATATATTTCATATATAAAAATCAATTTTCTATATATTTTAGTATATATATATATATATATATATATATATATATATATATTATGGAACATCAATGTTTTCGTTTTGAATTCAAATTATTTTCAGCTCCTCTCTCGATGAGTCCGGAGTAAAAACAAGTTCTGAAGATGATTTTTATAAATCGAAATATTGTTCAATATTAGCTATGAATATGATATAAAATATTTTCATTTTAACAGCATTGTGTGCTTTCATATCCTTTTATCTATACTTATATATATATTTTTGAAGGATATGTGCTTAATTGAAGTCATACCTAATTTTGAAAATTAATTAGTTAATAATTAATGAATTTAGGCGGGCATATATGTTCAAATGTAAGGCTAAACAAATCGAGAAAATGTCAATCCCTGTATGTACATTTCAACCTATTAGGTCTCATCAGCAAGGTTATAGACATGGGAGACTGCTCCGTGTGTGACTCGAAACCTCCACTTCCAAGCTGACAGGTGGGGATTCTAACCACTACACCAGCTGGCCTATCCCACATTTTTAATTCGTTTTGAACTTATTTATATACCACTTTTTGGGGACTTATCGCACGACAGTATGAAAGTAAGTAAACAAACAATGTTTATTTTTTATATGGCCTTTTTAGCTGACAATTTTTGGAGGATATGTGATTAATTGAAGTCATACCTAATTTTGAAAATTATTTAGTTAATAATTAATGAATATATATATATATATATATATATATATATATATATATATATATTGGTTAGGAGGTTGATTTAGAAGGCTATCACAATACAGTTTGGAATAAATAAAAAATAATAATACGGTAACAATGGTGTTGTATGTTGACCTGTATTTTTTATTCTTTCTTGAATTTTCGAGGTAATACCTCTTTATCAAAAGAATTGAACTGAAGCAGTCCAGCTATGGCATTTCTTCCCAAATGAATTTTTATTTTTTGAAAATGATGTTATTTTTTGAATAACTGTATTCTCGTGTGAACGTGAATGCGTTTATTTTTGTTTGTACGTGTGTGTATGTTGTAATGCGCGTGACATTGAAAATGCGTGTTGGTTGTGACGTTAAGACTGTATCCTAGCGTGGGAATTTGTACGTGTGTATGTGCAAATGAAAAAGCGTATTTGTGTTTTGAGGCCATGGTGATGTATAATATTTCGCGTTGGATGTAAAATCAATTTAATCATTTATTATTATTATTATTATTATTATTATTATTATTAAAATTAATATTATCATATTTATTTGTTTATTTACTTATTTATATCTAATTCAATTTATCTTTTTATATTTTATAATATTTTTTAAATATATATATATATATTTATTTATTTGTTTAATTTTTTTTTCCTTAACAACTAGTGTGCAATGGCTTGTGTGTTTGTATGTGTGTGCGTGTGCGGGGTGTTCTATATGATAGAAAAAAATAGGATCAAAATCTTGAAAAGATTCCTATAATAAAAACCTGGCAAAATATTTTCCATAACTCTCAACAATCCGTTTCATGTCAGAGTATGGATTTGTATTGTACAGAAAACATTTCAAATTAGTATATACATTTTTTTTTTTTTTTTCAAAATGGTAACTTTTTAACAAACCTCATATCCCAAGTACATATTTATTTTTAAATATGTTCAAATAATGTTGACCAAGTTTTTGAGATCAGAGACAAAGAAAACATTTTAAAAAATAAATAATAATAATAAAAACAACAAGCATGAAAAAAAATGCTTTTTTAATTTGTGCAATGGGTCTTAAAATATTATTTCTCTTTGAGAAAAATCATGTGACCTTCCATTCAATTGAGTAAAATGGATACTGTGTGTGTGTATTAGGATAGCATGGACATTATGTCAACAGAGCTTGGTTACTGACACTTTCTCAAACCAAGAGCACTTGCTTTGAGAATTGCATACGTAAGAAACTGTTAATAGTTAGCAGCATTGACTTCACGGCCACACTACACTAATGCATATATATATATATATATATATATATATATATATATATATATTACATTTTATACATATACATATATATAAACTTACATATATATATGCATTTATATATATACATATATATAATGCAGATATACATGGCTTGTACATCATATTGAACACTATATATTTATATAAATATATAAATAAATATAGCACACTACATTTGAAAGATCTGGGAAGAAAAGTTTGAAATTTGGAACCAAACATTCATTGTTTTGTGCAAAGACAGGAGAAACTGAATAATTTTTTTTTTTTTTAGAATTAAACTTGTTTAAAAGTGAGATTGGTTGGTGTATGTGTGTGTGTGTGTGTGTGCGTGTGCGTGTGCGTATTTCAAAAAGCCCATGATACCATATCACTGAAATTATTTTGTGACTGAACAGAATATGAGGAGAGGTAAAAATATTACCAAGAATAACAGATGAATTACCCTGTCATCCAAACAATGCAAAATAATAATAATAATAATAATAATAATCATTTGGACCTGGCCAGAGAGCTGAAAAAACTTTGGAAATTGAAGGTAAAGGTTGTGCCGATTATAATTGGGGCCTTTAGAATGGTTCTCAAGGGTTTGGAAAAGAGTCTGGAGGAATTGGAAATCTGAAGAAGAATCAAGACCATCCAAACAACAACACTGTTAAGATCAGCTAGAATACTCAGAAGAGGTACGGAGACCTGAGGAGACTTGCTGTCACTCAGCCTCCAATGAACCACATTCTTAGGTGGGTGTGAAAAAACAAAAAAAAAATAATAATAATAATAATAATAATGTCACATGACATTTTTTTCTTTGTGTGTTTTTCAGAGGAATAAAACTTTCTACTTCTCAAATATTTCCACACTCAGTGAATCTTTTTTTTTTTTTTAATCTAGTTTATCTCCGCATCTTATTTTTGTTGCACATACAAAAAAAAAGAAAACTATAGACAAACATTTAAATGCAATTTGTACTGTAACATTTACGGTAAAAAGTATAAAATATTCTTTGTAAGAAGCTTAAAATTTGGACTGAACTTTCACAAAAACAGCATCTTATGTTTGTTTTGTTTTGTTTTTTTCTTTTTATTATTATTATTATTTTAAAATTTCACATTGAAAATTTGTGGGTATTTTTTATTTAAAAGCTGCGTATCAAGAAATTTCTACATTTGGACAGACACAATTTTTTTTTTCTAATAGTTTCAAAAAGTTACACATTATTTGCTTTTGTTAGCATATTTAGACAGATTTTTTGTACACCCCTCTTCAGGAGTATCAACCCATAAAAAAAGAAAGGGTACTCCTTTTTGTTTATTTCTTGATGACGGCCAGAAAGGAATGTCAGTTTATATACGTGCAAGTGTATGTGTGTTTTGCATATCGTCTTTCACTTAGATTATGGATTGTCCCATAATAGTTGATACATTTTCACATAAATTTGATACACAAAATGTAACAACATTATGGGACAATGATTGTATTATTATTCTACTACTTCTGTCCCATAATAGTTGCTACATTTTCACATATATTTAATAGACTAAATATAACAACCATTATGGGACAATGAATAGATTATTATTTTACTGCTGCTGTCCGAAAATAGTTATTACATTTTTACATAAATTTAATACACTAAATGTAACAACTATTCTGGGACAGTAGTCATAAATATCCATAAATTAAAAGCAAGTTTTTTTTAATTGTCAAATTTCTTAAATATTTGGGTAGCATCTTATGCGTATAGAAGGTCAATTTGGAAAATAACCAGCCATTGTAGACTCAATGTAATTGTACAACTTCCTAAAAAAAAAATCAAAATCTGTAAGGGAGATAAATCTGATTAACTTATTAATGTAAGGGAGATAATTCAACTGAAATTTGGGAAAAAAAAGACTGAATCATGAATTAAGTTTTTTTTTAAATAGACTTTGCTATACGGCATCCTAAATTTCGATTAACATTTTGTCGACTCCCTAAAACCAAATATCTTTAAACTCTAATAAATTAAAAATATTTTACTAGGAAAAAGAAGCAGCTTTTAAAAATAAAATTAAAATGTCTAATATTTATGACAAATTCTTTTTTACTAGATCAGCCATAAGTATGGCCTGTGTCAATTGATTTTGTCTAAAGAGAAAATACATGTCCCATAATAGTTGGTACATTTTCACATGAATTTAATACACAACATGTAACAACTATTATGGGACAATGGTTGTATTACTTCCAACTTCTGTCCCATAATAGTCGTTACATTTTCATATAAATTTGATAGACAAAATGTAACAATGATTATGGGCAATGATTGTATTATTATTCTACTTCTTCTGTCCCATAATTGTTGCTACATTTCTACATAAATATAATACATAAAATGTAACAACATTATGGGACAATGATTGTATTATTATTCTACTACTTCAGTCCCATAATAGTTGCTACCTTTGCACATAAATTTTATATATTAAATATAACAACTATTATGGGACAAAGATAGCAATATTTTTCAAATAATACAAATAAAAATTTTAGTTATTTTGTTGGTTGATTTACCGCATATAATAATAAATACTTTTTTTTTCAAATAATAATGTTAAAAAAACATATCACATATTTTTACAAAAGGCATCAACACAATTCGTATTTTGATTATCCATAAAGGACATCTTTTTTGTTTAAATTGATGTCCCAAAAATCTTTCATCTTTAAAATGTTTCATACTTTTGATACAATGTCAAAATGGCTTAACCCAAAAAAGCGTTCACAAATGAACTCAATGAACGGCAAATGATGATGTACAAAAAAATTTACTCTGTTTTTAAAATATTTGGTTATTTCCTATAAGTCTAACATAAACAAAGGGGAACCACTCTTGACTGATAAATTATTTATTTATTTATTTATTGATCTACTAGGAAAAAAGAAGACGGGGTTAGGATTAGTTTAATGGTAAAATAAATAAATAATCTATCAGTCAAGAGTGGTTCCCCTTTGTTTATGTTAGACTTATAGGAGATAACCAAATATTTTTTTTATAATAATGTTTTAGCCAGAGGAATATTCAATAATGTTCTTCATACAAGAAATTTGATTGTAAGTATAATTCCAAATGATTACATATACATATATATATATATATATATATATATATATACACACACACAATTTTGCAAATAGAGGAATCATATTATTAAATTGTATTAAATTACCATGACCAGAAAACTCGACAAACACCATGAGCGACATCTGGAACACTGAACAGCTGTTTTGACCTTATCAAGTCTTATCAGCAGTGTATACCATGATCACCACTAGGTCACTTATTCGATCACTAGTAATGGAGATTGTGACATACACTGCAGATGAGACCTAATAAGGTTGAAACAGCTGTCCAGTGTTCCAGATGTCTCATACAGGGTGTTTTCTGAGTTTTCTGTTATGTTAATCTAATCCAATTTAATATAGATATATATATGAGGGTATGTCAAAAAGTAATGCCTATACATATATATATATATATATATATGTATATATATTACTGAAAATAATAGACATGGACTGTTTTTATACAGCCTACAACAATAGTTGCAACATCTAAACCACCAATAAGGAAAGCCGAATAAAAAAAGCTAAACACCAAATCCTTGTCTGTTATTTTCAATAAAATATGCCTACAAGAGAATTTGCTGCCTAAATAGACATTATATATATATATATATATAATACTAATATTGTTGCTAGATGTAAAATAAAGGGTCTACCATGGTTCCAATCAAAAATTGAACTCGTCAGGACCCAACTGTACATTAACCAAGTTGATGTAATTCCTCGGTTAAATTGAATATAATAACGGTTGAACGCTACGTTATTTTTCTCTCAATCTTTGCGTGCGGCCTGCATGCGAAAATTGAAAAAAAAACAATGTATCGTTCCACACGTGTAATCATTCCTTAATTTACATTTCTAAATTATTACAAATTTAAGTTCTTTTCAAGTTGCCAGATTGATGTGATTATATCTGGTGAAAGAAAGACTAAAGATTTTAGAAGCCCTACATATCAGATATAAAAATCCTAAACTAAATAAAATAAACTTCGATAATAGTACTAATGTTGTAAAATGTCTGTAACTACATTAATAATTTAAACAATAATAATAATAGTGGAAACAATGATAATAATAACAATGATAACACTAATAATAATAATAACAACAATAATTAAAATAAAATAAAATAAACACAACCCTTCTATAAATAGAATAGCGGAATGGAACAACCCATTATTGTATGGTTTATGAACTACCCTTGAAGATGGCCCACGATAGGGCGGAAAGTACTCGGGAAATAAGTTATGGTAAATACATCAGCCAATTTTCGCTAGATATAATCACATCAATCCAGCAACTTGAAAGGACCTGGAACAAAATTTGCAGACAGAAAATGGTTGCGAAGTTCAACAATATATATATATATATATATATATATATATATATATATATATATATATATATTTACACTGAAGAATATTAAAGTCCAGGTAAAATCATGGATGAAAACAAATTTAAATATGAAGAGCTCATGAAACTGACAGTAATGCGAAAAAAGTGTTTGTATATGAAATTCAATTTTAATTAATTTTATTAACAGTTTTAGCAAGACTTTAAAAATTTTAAAAACGTATACGTGGCTTTGTTTCTGTAATGAAAAAAAAAACAGCAAGTAAGTTATTTTAATTCTACATATATATACATAGATACACACACACACTTACATATAACACTTATATATAACATATAAATATACTTGTGTCTTACATTTTTAAATCATTCCAGTCTGATAGTTTTTGTACAAAATTCACAATCGTTTTTTTTACATTGCTCTGGAAAAAAAAAAAAAAAAAAAAAAAACAAATAAAAATCTAAATTAAAAATTTAAATTGAAGCCACAATGATGTGGATTGGGGAGTGGGGGGAAATTAGTAACAAAATAAATTTGGAAAGTTTATTGCGTACCTGACCAGCATATATCAACACATTCATTTCTTGTGGCAAGAATTTTTTTTTTTTTAAGCTAAACCTCATTGGGGATGGAGAAAAAAAAAAAGACTCTTTGGAATATTAAGAATTTATCTTTGAGGTTGTTTATCAAAATAAGGATAGATGTGAACAACCTCCCCCATTCCCTTGGTTCGACCCTCACGGAAAAGCAGTCGAGCCCCAACTCGGATGTACTCAGGTTGTTTGATCAGGTGGAATGTGACCCGCGCTTTTTCATTGGTCTTTATGGCTTCCTGAAAAACAGAAAAAAAAAAAAGAAATTTTTAAAATACTAGCAAAAAAAAAAAGTTATTTTTAAAGATGTTGCCTGAGGAGAGGGACGGGGGGGGGGGTAAAAATTCAATTCAACAGTGAGTTTGTATTATAAGTAAGTAAAATCATCAAATTTACGAGGGCGATTCAAAAAGTAATGCCATTTTCTTTATTTCATGTTAAGTTTTTTTTATAAAACTAAGCCTACATAGAGACCCAGATCCGAGGCTCAGAGCAAGAATCCGACAAATAAGACCCAACTTGCCAACCAACGATGTCCTCCTTCTGCATGACAATGCTCAACTAAACACAAGCATCAGGACAAGGGAGAAAATCGCCTCATTTGGGTGGATAACTTTACCGCATCATCCATACTCACCAGATTTAGCGCCGTTAGACTATCATCTTTTCAGCCACATGAAAGAGGGTTTGAGACCCAAATATTATTCCAGTGACAAGGAAGTGAAATCTGTAGTAAAGAAGTAGCTCAGAGAACAGTCAACAGAATTTTACAGGGCATGGATACGTGTTCTCTTTCGAAGGTGGAACATTGCTATTAAAAGAAACAGTGACTATGTGGAGAATTAGGGATGTGATCCACAGAGGACCAGCTTCATTTTGATGTATGATACACATTCCTGTGTTGGTAATTATACCTGTCCTATACAAAATAGCATTACTTTTGGAATCACCTTCGTATTAAAGGAGTAAAAAAAATTAAACAATTTGAAATGGAAACTTAGTTCTGTTCCCTCAAATAAAATGTTGCACGAATCTATTAATTATTAATTCAATAAATTATTTTGAATATTTTACACAAATTTTACACAAAATCGTAGGTATTTATTTATTTGTAAACTTTTTAGTGAACTTCTTGTTACTGAAAAAAGGGCAAGAGTAAAAAATATTTTTTTAAATTTAATTTTTTTTAAAATTTCAAGAATAATTTTTTCCATTTAAAGTAACGATACAATTTTTTAATCAATTTCATAGTTTATATAGTTTATTCATTTAAATCATATATATTTTATTTATTCAAATTGTCATTACAATGAAAAGGATTCAAATGATGAATTATAAGGAACAGCTTTTATCTATTTTCTTAATATTAATTGTTCTTTATTTTATGTATTGAAGATTTTGTGTATTGCAACGTAATTATTATTCACTTCGACAATTGTCTTTAATTAATCAATTTCTTGGATTAATTTATTATAATTAACCCTGATGAATTGGTGAAACTTAAGCAGGTTATCTATCTATACCTTTCTACTAAATCTGCTCTACTAAAGTATTGAGCACTTTTATATTCTTTATAACCCTGACTTATTCGGTTAATATTTGTATCGACTGTCAGTGTTGAGATTAACTTGATATTCTATTCCCCGGCAAGACATCATCTTTATGATACATATATATATATATATATATATATATATATATATATATATAGTTTTGGTGGTTGGTTTTGAAGGCTCTCACAATGCAAGTGTAAAGAAAATAAGGAATATGGTGTTGTTTGTTAACCTGTCATTTATTCTTAATATTTCAAGATAAAATCTTCGACAGAAGATTTCTGAAACTGAAGCTGTTGCTTATATATATATATAATATATATATATATTAGGGCCGGGTTAGCTCAGTCAGTAGAGCGTTTGGCTAGAAACCACAAGGTTCCTAGTTCGATACTGGCCATCGCCAACTCAGCGTATGAGTAGCACAGGGATCTGTGTGTTGAAGTGAGGAGCTGATGGTAGGTGTGGTGCCCCACCTCAGACGCTAAAATAATCTCCTTGGTCTAGCGATAGTGAAAAGGGGATAGACTCCCTCACTGATTGTGTGTGTGTGTGTGCATGTGTGTAAAAAAGTAACTAAGAAAAGGCATCTGTTGGCAGTCTTTACTTACTTTGTCCATTTTGATAATTTTCACCGTTTGCCGAACATTTCCAACATGTATCGTTGTCTGGAATCCAGTTGTGATTTGCTTTGCATGAAACAGGACATAAATATCTGCTTCAAATTCTATACATGCAAAAAGGGAAGGCTGAGAGCTCACCAGCACCATACCCTGAATTAAAAAAAAAAACAACAGATATTAACAGGGATTAGAAAAATCTCATGAATCAAAGACTATTTTCTATAGTAAAATCATTAACAATGCAATTTCTTTAGCAAACTCATTAACAATGCAATTTCTATAGTAAAATCGGTAATTTTCACTTTTAGTTGGCTAAATTCCTAGCATAAAATTGTGCATGCTCATTATCTGAAATGAACTTAACTGTTATTAAGAACACATTTTATGATATTTTTGTGTTAAAGCATGCAGTTGTATTGTTTTCGAAAAAGTTTCTAAGATTTGTTTATTTCGCACAGAGACTTTCAAAATAGCTACCAGCTTAGTTCAAAGTGAAAGTCAAGGGAGGTTACTCTAATTGCCTTATTTGCTAGGAATTTAGCCAACTAAAGGTGAAAATTACCAAAATCATTAACAATGCAATTTCTATAGTAAAATCATTGACAATGCAATTTCTATAGTAAAATCATTGACAATGCAATTTCTATAGTAAAATCATTGACAATGCAATTTCTATAATAAAATGATTAACAATAAAATTTCTATAATAAAATCATTAACAATGCAATTTCTATAGTAAAATCATTAACAATGCAATTTCTATAGTAAAATCATTGACAATGAAATTTCTATAATAAAATCATTAACAATAAAATTTCTATAATAAAATCATTAACAATGCAATTTCTATAGTAAAATCATTAACAATGCAATTTCTATAGTAAAATCATTAACAATACAATTTCTATAGTAAAATCATTAGCAAAGATTTGTTCATCAGTAACCGTTTTTTACATCCATTTTCATGATGTATCTTTGTCGTTTTTTGAACATATATTCAAATTAACCACCCACCTTTCGTAATGATTCCCTCTCAACATTAAGCAATGCCACTGTAGCCGATTGTCCTGCTTGTATTAATCGACAGGGAAGTCGATTTCGATGCACAGTCTTCACTGTGGCTTTGTGAAAATCTCCATCCAACATTGGACCAAGCATCAGATCATCTCCCTCACGAATAGAACCCCTAAAAATAAACAGGACAAAATCTATTAATAATGGAGATTCGCTTCCGGTTTTTGTCTGTAACAAAAATTACGTCACTGCTTACGTCACATTACCCAAAATCATCATAACATAGAATAAATACACTCAAAATTTGAACATGCAACATTAGACAGTCCTCATTATTTTTTAAAACAAGTTTTAATAAATACATGACTGGTATTATATATCTATATATAGTTTGTTTTTATTTTAATACATATTTAAAGTTTACATTTCAAATTGTTTTATTTTTTAATCCTTTAATGAATTTGATGATTTTACTTATTTAGGGTACAAACTCGCTGACATTGAATTTTTTACTCCCACCCCTCAGGCAATATGTTTCAAAAATGTATTTTTACATCGCCCGGAGGGTGTTTTTTAATTTGCTAGTACGAATAACAAAGATTAATGAGGTTCAATAAAAACTCAGACTACCCTAACTGAAACTGGTAATCTGAACATTGACTACATAAATGAGAGTAACCTCCCTTGTTTCTTTCACTTTGAGGAAGCCTTATATTTTGGTCAGCCATTTTCATTTCAAATCTACACTGAAAATACGAATTTGTTTGAATCAATACAACTGAATGTTTTAACACAAAAATATTATAAAATGTGTTCTTAATTGTGTTTGCGCATTATTTGAAATGAACTTAATTGTTATTAAGGCTTCCTCAAAGTGAAAGAAACAAGGGGAGGTTACTCTCGTTTATGTAGCTAATGTTCAGATTACCCAGAAACTTTGAACAGTTTTTAAACTGCTGACAATTAAAAGTTGCAGCATCTTGTTTATCAAAAAGAAAGGCTGAATAAAAAGAGAAATACCTAATGTCCACAATAAATACACATATATATATATATATATATATAATATATATATATATATATATGTATGTAATCTGAACATTAGTTACATAAATGAGAGTAACCTTCCCTTGTTCCTTTCACTTGGTGGAAACAGTATGTTTTGGTCGACCATTTTCATTTCACCGTAAATCTACACTCAAAATACAAATTTTTTAAAATCTTAATTGTGCTTGCACATTATTTGAAATGAACTTAATTGTTATTAAGAACACATTTTTTTATATTTTCTTGTTAAAACATGCAGTTGTATGGATTGCAGTGAAATGAAAATGGCCGACCAAAACAGACGTTTCCTCAAAGTGAAAGAAACAAGGGGAGGTTACTCTCATTTATGTAGCTAATGTTCAGATTACCTGAGAGAGAATGAAATAAGAATAAGTGACATGAAAGAGAATGAAAGAAAAAAGATAGATGAAGAGAATGAAAAACTGAATTAAAATTCTTCTAATATCAATATTTACTGGGAATATTAAAAAAAAAACAAGTGAAATCATTTACCTTTTAAGATTTCCTCCGACCACGGTTCCAACTCCAGGAACAGTGAAGAGTTCATCTACCTGAAATAGTAAATTAATAAAATTAGTTAAGATTTTTCACAGCATGTTTGAGCCTGATTGCACCATTTTGCTTGTTGTTTTTACAGTGTAAACATAGGTTTTTTACTTCTCTGCAGAGGTGCAGTCAGTGTATTCTACAGTCCCAACCGATATGGTGGCATATATAGTACCACAAGGTTCCAGGTTCGATACCGGCCTTCGCCACTCAGCATATGAGTAGCACAGGGATCTGTGCGGTAAAGTGGGGAGCTGATCGTAGATGTGGTGCTCCATCTCAGACCACAAAAAACAATCTCCTAGGTCTAGCGCTAGTAAAAAGGGGATAGACTCCCTCGCTGTCTGGCTAATACCGATATTAGGCCACCACAACGATTTTACTTTACTTATTTACTTATGATTATTATTAAATAGGAACAACTTTTTTGAATTATTAGTATTAGATACTGAAACCATATAATTGTGTACATATTATTAGTATTAGATACTGGAAACCATATAATTATGTACATTAGTATTAGATACTGGAAACCATATAATTATGTACATATTATTAGTATTTAGAGAAACCTGGAAACCATATAATTATGTACATATTATTAGTATTAGATACTGGAAACCATATAATTATGTACATATTATTAGTATTAGATACTATTATGTTATTAGTATTAGATACTGGAAACCATATAATTGTGTACATATTATTAGTATTAGATACTGGAAACCATATAATTATGTACATATTATTAGTATTATACCATATAATTATGTACATATTATTAGTATTAGATACTGGAAACCATATAATTGTGTACATATTATTAGTATTAGATACTGGAAACCATATAATTATGTACATATTATTAGTATTAGATACTGGAAACCATATAATTGTGTACATATTATTAGTATTAGATACTGGAAACCATATAATTGTGTACATATTATTAGTATTAGATACTGGAAACCATATAATTATGTACATATATAATTATGTACATATTTTAGTATTAGATACTGGAAACCATATAATTGTGTACATATTATTAATACTTGAAACCATAAATGATTATTATTAATTGGAAAGAGCTACATGAAACCATATAATAGTAAGAAGAAAATAAAAAAACAAACAAATTTCCTCACCTGAAATTCCGTTAAGTCTTGAATGTATTTTTCTCTGTCTTTTAAGTTTCTTAATGGCGGAACCACATTCAAAAACTTTTTCAGCAAATCTAAATTCTCTCCAGTGACGTTTGATACGGTAAAGATTGGAGTGATGCTAAAAGAAGAAAAATTAATATATAATTATATCCATAGTATGCTCAACAAAATCAAGGCTTAAGCTGTATTTACTAAGATAGGAATGAACAATGAATCAAACATTAATTTTCTTCAAAATAGTCTTCTAAGCATTAAACATCTTTAAAGCCTTTGGGTGTGTTCAAAAAGTTTTAAGACTGAAGCTGTATTTACCAAGGAAGAAATGAACAATGAATGAAACATTAATTTTCATCTAAATAGTCCCATTTGAATTCAACACTTTTAAAAATTTTACATAAAAGGAAACCTCAATGAAGACCCTCTAAATTTTTAATTTCATATTTTGTTGCCAGAGGTTGTATATTAGATTCAAATATGTTTACCACCTAAAAATTGCTTAAATCCTACTCAACGGACATAAATTCCACCATCGTATGTCACCCCGCCGAAAGAAAAAAAAATACTAAAAATCCTGGAATTAACCGAATTTAATGAAGTTTTCAGTGTTGATATATCAATGAATAAACAATATAATGCACTAGTTATTTTATTTAAAAACTCATACATTTTTTCAGGTTAGTTCACTTTGAACCACATATCTTTGAGGCGTAACACAGGTTCAGAAACAAAGTTAATTGACCTGAAGAAATGTAAAAGTTTTTAAATAAAATATCTATATCTCCCCTCCACCACCACCTCTCTGTCTATCTATTTCAGTCGGTTCATATTTATCTAGCTTACATACCAGTTAAGAGGGACACTAGACATCTAATTTTATTCGTTTTTTGTTTTATTCTTTAAATATACAAGGTGTCCCAAAACAATGTATACACTCTTTGAATCGTTATAACTCTTGTGAAACCCCGGTTAAATCCATCGTATGTCACCCCACCAAAAGAAAAAAATACTAAAAATCAAGGAATTAACTGAATTTAATGAAATTTTCAGTGCTGACATATTAATGAATAAAAGATATAATGCACCAGTTATTTTATTTTAAAACTTTTACATTTTTCAGGTCAATTAACTTTCAACCATGTATGTTTGTGAATCTGTGTTACGCCTCAAAGATACGTGGTTCAAAGTTAACTGACCTGAAAAAATGTAAGAGTTTTCAAATAAAATAACTGGTGCATTATATCTTTTATTCATTAATGTGTCAACACTGAAAATTTCATTAAATTCGGTTAATTTCTTGATTTTTAGTATTTTTTTCTTTCGGTGGGGTGACATACAATGGTGGAATTTATGTCCGTTAAGTAGTGTTATTTAGAGAGTAGTCTCCCTTTACACATTGAAAAAAAAAGGTGGTTTATTGTAGATAAGCACCTGTGATTGCGACCATAAACCATCTAAGTTAGACTTATTAAGTTAAGTTACCTTTGTGAGTCAAAATTGGTAGCAGCAGTGATTGCATCATCCTCGTTCATCACACGGAATGGTACTTTGTTGCAACCAGGAGATTTAAGGATCTTTTCCAGTTGTTTGATTGTCTTTTCCATAAGAGATTCAGGACACATATCGATCTTACTGACCACTACGAACACGGGTACGTCAAGGGCTCGAGCAAAACCCAAGTGTTCTTTTGTTGTGCCAGCTGCAAAAAAAAATAACATTGAAGGTTTTCATTTAGTCACAATGTTTTTACAGTCAATAATACTATTAGAAACACAAATTTTCTTCATGGATAATACATGTTATTTCTTAATTCTTTTATATTGTGAAAGTATAGAAAATGGCCATTATTCTCTTCAAAATTTTAATTATTTCAAACAGGTAAATACTTCATAGTTACCGTATTTGATGGCATATAAGACGCCCCCCATTTCAGCAGGTCAGATTCAGGAAAAAAAGGTTTTAGTGTATTTAAGCATATATTGTTGAAAACAGTTTAGCTGTGCATTACACAAGCAGAAACATAGCTGTATAAAAGCAATTTGGTAGTACAGGGAAGCAATAAGCATACACAAGGCAGGAAATAATAATTTCCTATGGGAGGTCTCAAACTTCATTACGATGTATAAGACGCAGGGGTAATTTTTTGAGCCAAAATTTTGGGAAAAAAAGCGTCCTATATGCTGTCAAATACGGTAGTTACAATATCAATATTTTAAGAGCCAATATATTAATGTAGTTCAAAATCATTTTGAATATTATCTCAAACAGTTTAGTGTCATAACTAGAACATACCACATAGGTAAAAACAATAAGCCCAAATATAAGCTGAAAGATAATATACAGTTGATTTTTTAAATCCTTTTGATAAACTCTAATAAGTTAGTAACCACAAAATCAGCCTCACTCAAGCCATTATTAACCATTATTAACTATTAATAACTAATAAGTTAATAATGGTTAGTGAGTCATTTTTGTATGCAAATTAATTGATGTTGTTGTGAGAGTTTTATTTCAACTTACCCATTCCAGTATTTGCACTGACGACGAGCATAGCACAATCAGGACAATAACCAGTCAGACCAAAGATGGTGGTTTTCAGATATTTCTGATGTCCCGCTAAATCAATGAGGGTGATCAGTTTTGTGGAATTCTCGCAGATTTCTTCGACCGTCCGAGCTTCTTTGTAATTGACAATCTGGAAGAAAAAAAAAGGTTACAAAATTATCATTGATTTGGTTTAACGACATATATGAATTAGCAGGGTATTAGTTTGAAGCTAACACCCACATTCCTTATAATGCATTAGGTCATGGGTCACCAAACTACGGCCCGCTGCATTTATCAGGCCCGCCGACGGTACTTGAATTTTACTAATGTTGCATTCTTTGATAATGTTTTGAAAATAAATATGTTGGTTAAATTTGTTTTTGTGCATCTTACACCACTTATCCATGAATATAACATGGAAAGATAAATTTTGATTTACATCTTTTTCTCAGAGCTTTCGTTCTGGCTAGTAAGTATTGAAAAAAATAATAATGTGGCCCGTGCTCGTTATTTTTTCAATTATCCAGCTCACCATGAAAAAAGTTTGGTGATCCCTGCATTAGTCAATCAAAAATGATAACCACGTGGTTGTAAGCCATAACCTATGTAAAGCTGCATGGGGAAGAGGTGTGGCTATGTGGTGGTCACATGGGAGTTTTAAGACTATATAAAGTCTAGAATTTTCGGCTAAAGTTCAGTTTTGGCTGAAAGCTCCTTTGTATATACTCTCTCTGATGACTCTCCTGCTCCACACAAGCATCACCAGCAAAGAATAAAAATATAAGATTATATTTTGGTAATCTGAACATTAGCTACATAAATGAATGTTGGGTTGTCTTCCCTTTGCCTGGAAGAGTTATCTTCCCTCTGGGTTCTTATTTTTTTACCACCAGGGTTTTTTGGTACTTAAGCGCCTGTTTTGAACTCTGTCTCTCTTTCTTCTACAGGACCTCTCACACGTGAGTTAGACATTTATGTCTCACACTTCTTGTGTGGGGGGCTTCAGCTCCCAACACGGCACTAGTAAGTGACATTACTTTATGGACTCTCCATATTCTTCCTTATACTCCATTACTTCTATAGGACGCAGTCTTACGTTCTGTATGCTTCTAAATTCTACAATGTACTTCTATTCATATATGTGTTATTTATGTATCTACTTTGTATGTTGTATATGTATTCTTGCATAAATGTTTTTCTATGTGCTGTACTTATATTCAAGTCCTTTGTGTATGTAACACCCTTGGTCGGAGTTGTTTTGTTCAACCAACAACTATAATTGATATTATAACCTTGAACCCAACAAGAGTAACCTCCCCTTGTTTCTTTCACATTGAGGAAGTCATTGTTTTTGATTGACCATTTTCATTTCACTGCAATCAGTACAACTGCAGGTTTTAACACGAAAAACATCATAAAATGTGTTCTTAATAACAATTAAATTCATTTCAAATAATGCACAAGCCCAATTAAGAACACATTTTATGATATTTTTGTGTAAAAACCTTCAGTTGTATTGATTCGAACAAATTTGTATTTTCAGTGTAGATTTATGGTGAAATGAAAATGGCCGACCAAAACAGACAGCTTCCTCAAAGTGAAATAAACAAGGGGAGGTTACTCTCATTTATGTAGCTAATGTATATAAATTAAATCTTCATTATTTTGAGCAAAAATAATGAAGATTTAATTCATATTTGGGAAAATATTTAAAAATTAAAATTTGTATAGTAACAGAAGGTAATTGAAATATGATGTTGATTGATTGAATTAATCGCCACATTTATATTGTATTTTTTTTAATTGTAAATTATTGAATTAAAATTTCTTACTATATTGTTATATATTTACGTGGGGATTTTATGGGGCATCCAGTGAGGATCTAATTTGTGATAAGTAATAATTGATCTGCGAGACTAACTTTTAAAAAATCCCCCTCTACCCAGGCGACGCCAGTCTAGAATAAACAAAAGCAAAAAACTTTTTATTCAACTTACTTGTCCCATACTATTAAAACCTAGTATGTCATGACTAATACTTGACGTCCGTCCCGATTGGATCTCGTGTAAGTGACGGAACAAATTGAGACGTGCTCTTCCTTGGCCGTTGTCCAGTTCCCCTTGTGTCAGTACTCCGAGTAATGTACTCTTTCCAGCATCGACATTTCCTAACACTGCGAGCCGTAAGTCAATGAACTGAAAGAGAAGAAAGATGAAAGAAATCAAAACGGGGATTATTATATAATTTCAAGTAATTATTTCTATTTAATAATAATTATTTGTTTGCACACAGTTGTATGGTATCAAGTATATAAGCTTTTTCTGGTCAGCCTACACTAGTGTGTCCACACGTAGGTGCCCAGACCTCCAGAGAAACTAATATTATATAATGAGGAGGTAGTCAAGAGATACATAGAGGGGAAGAAGGAGATAGACAGAGAGTAAAGTAAGAGATTGGACAGTTTTTGATTTAATTGCAAATTACGACTAATTAGAACCAATTAAAACAGATTTTTTTTCAAACATAATTCAATCCTAAAAGTAAGGAATAATTTAGTATAATTTTCGTGTCATTAAACTAAACAGTAAAAAAGCCTTTAGGAAGCAAAAGTTGATTAACTCGGCTTTAGTATAATAATAGAAAGATTAAATATGAAACTGTAACTTGAAGAAAATTTTGATTCATGAATTATGAAAATTATGAATTAAAAATTATGAATTATATTTTTTTTCTTCAATGCACAGATCATATTTCATATTGAATACATTATTTCTTTTTTGGTATTCATTTTTTTCTTTTAATTATTCCATAATGCATAACAGCAGCATGTGTTAACCACACTGATATCTGTGATATCATACCAAGATAGAATTTTATTGTAAATAATTTGGCACTCTTGAACTTTCTCAACCATGGAAGCAGTGTTCAGTAAATTTTTATACCTTTAAAAAAATAAGACCATTAGGTAATCTGAACATTAGCTACATAAATGAGGGTAACTTCTCCTTGTTTGTTTCACTTTGAGGAAGCCGTTTGTTTTAGTTGGCCATTTTCATTTCACCGTAAATCTACACTGAAAATACAAATTTGTTTAATTAATACAACTGTATGTTTTAACACGAAAATATCATAAAATGTGTTCTTAATGATAATTAAGTTAATTTCAAATAATGCACGAGCACAATTAAGAACACATTTTATGATATTTTCATGTTAAAACATGCAGTTGTATTGATTCGAACAAATTTGTATTTTCAGTGTAGATTTACGGTGAAATGAAAATGGACGACCAAAACAAACGGCTTCCTCAAAGTGAAATAAACAAGGGGAAGTTACTCTCATTTATGTAGCTAATGTTCAGATTACCAACCATTAAGTGACAGATGGTGAGGCAACTATATTCTTCTTTTTCTTTTACCTTTTTCTTTTTTTCATACTCTTTGTACTTCTCCCTCTTTCTTTTCTAATTTAAACTCTCTCTCTCTCTCTCTCTCTCTCTCTCTCTCTCTCATTTTTTCTTACTAATGTTCTTTCATATCTCTCTCTATGTCCTTATGTCTGTCTGTCTGTCTCTCTCTCTCTCTCTCTCTATATATATATATATATATATATATATATATATATATATATATATATCTTCCTCAAGTCTTGTTTATTCTCCGCTATATTTTCAATTATTTCCCTCTCTTACTCTTTCTCTCTTAGTTTTGTGTTTTACAATATCTTTTTCATTCGTTCTCTCTCTCATCACTCTCACTCTCTCTCTTCCCCAAGTCTTGTTGTCTCTCCTATTTTTCATCTCTCTCTCTCTCTCTCTCTCTCTCTCTCTCTCTCTCTCTCTCTCTCTCTTCAACAGTTTGTTGTTTTTTCTCCTATCTTTATTTCATTTTTCTCACTTCAACACTCTCTCTTTCTTCCTCAAGTCTTTTTTCTCTTCTCTCTCTCTCTCGCTCTCTTTCCTTCCCACACTGATTACTTACTTGTTGATCATCAGGAACTTTCCGTACAAGAACTTGCAAAGCTTTTCGAGTGTCAGTTTCCACAGTTCTCTCCCTTAGTATAGTAATCGTAGCACCCAGTCTGTGGGGAGATGAAAAAAAGACATATATAAAAATAAGTAAAATATGCTACTATTACTACTAGGTATGGCCAAAATTGAACTTTTTTTTATCCCCACCCACCCACAATGAATTAGAATTCAACAAAATTCAAAGAAATAATCTGAAATAAAACTACTTACTTTTTGGCCATTTTTTTTAATGTATTGACTGAACTCTCGAGCTCTGGTTTTGGTAAACCTGCAAGAACTCCATTGTCTTCGACTCCAATCTCGTAGATTGCTTCTCCCTCTCCTTCTTGGAGACGCCATTTCATCTGGGTCACTAAGTGCTCAAATCGAGATGGTGAAGGATTCACCAATTTTAACTGTGAAATAGAAAAAAAATTCATATACATATATACAATTATTATACATACAGAGATGCTGATAGATACGAGTCCTGCGTCACTGACGCATACAAATCTAAAAGGACGAAGAAAAATGATATCCATTCATCCCAGTGTTTTTAAATGCTATTTTCCCAGATTACAAAAGTGACACAGAGTACTAAGTATATTTATTACATAACTGGTACACAGGAGTTTTACACGTGATCTAAGATTTGAATATTATTTCCTTGAGGTGGTAACTATCATGACGAAAACATTCGAGAGCTCAATTTCTCATATCAGGTGAAGTGTGGTTTAGCATATCAACTAGAATAGCTGTTATCTCTAAACAGATGCTCTCTTGGAAATTTGTAACAGCATGTAGGGTCACCTTTCGAGATGGTGCCTCTTGCTTTCCAAATGCTGGCTGGGAATTTCTTATGCATGACAGATTGGCTCTTTGACTGGCAAGTATTCTCGACTACATATTGCAATTTCTTTTGGACTTGAAGACATTATGAGGATCAACAAAATTAATAACTGAAAGTGATAAACCTTAATGTAATATTCAAATCTTAGATAACATGTAAAACTCCTGTGTATTAGTTATGTAATTTCTTGGACTCAAGACATTATGAGGTTTGGTTTGGTTTGGTTGGTTTGTTTTGTTTTACAGCATATAAACCTCAGTGGGTCATTTAATGCCGATAAAGTTTTGAAATAAATCAATTCTTAATGGATAATACAATTTTTTTATAAATACATTTTTCTATTTAACCCTACAGGTATACCACTCCGGGTCAGAGTGGACCAGGGAGCAATGGGATGAAGGGGTGCTCCACATTCCCCAAACCTCCAAAACTGGAACCTCACCATCAGATAGAGTTTAACGTCATTCCCAGGACATAGACCCTCAGTAACCCGCCTTCTGCACCCATATGATAAAAAGGGTTGGCTTGCCATAAGGGCATAGGGTTGGGAATCAATAGGTGCTAGGCTTGAGTGACCAGCCGATTGATCGAGGGGGCCTCTCCACTGCCCTTCTACCCAAGATAGGCCAAAGTGGAGTATTGCAAGTCATGAACTGCTCATCCACCTGGGTTCTATCCTTATGCATCACGGGTCGCCACCCACGGCAAAAGGTGGCCCCATTGGGGAGTCTTACCCTCAAGGGGGACATTATGAGGATCACCAAAATCAATACTGAAACTGATAAACTTAATGTATATTCAAATCTTAGAATATGTAAAACTCCTGTGTATCATTATGTAATAAATATATTTAGTACTCTGTATCTTTTTATAAATCTGAGAAAATAGCATTTAAAATGTGTCCCATCATTATGGTCCACCCTGTACATACAAGGCTGATAGGTATGATCCTGCTCACTGACACAGAAAAATTTAAAGGACACAGAAAAATCATATCCATGCATCCCAGTGTTTTGGGTTTTTTTCTTCTCCCACCATTTCTGGCTTAACAGCTTTTCATATTTTTCTTGGAATGAATTACACAGATGGGGTACAAAGTAAGGGGTTAGACGGCTTTAGTTGTTCATAGAAAAAAAAACTCTACAATTTATTAAGAAACTTTAGTTGGGACCCATCAAATTTCCCGGGCTCATTCAAATAACTACATGCATCCAGGACGCACTAAATTAAAAAGCTATCAGCATCACTGTACATATATATTAATACTCGTGTTCCTTAACTGCACATCCGTTAACATTCTGCAAACACCCTCTGGTTAAAATGAGACCAATCCAAATCATCCAAGATGAAATGCAAAAATGTAAATTCTGATTATTTGGTGTTGCTTATACGCTGAATTTCTTATGAGTGTGTCACCTCAGCTAAGTAATGGACCACTCTGTTTTTATTAGAAAAGAAAGAGAAGTTAAAAGGACATGCTACACAGAAAAAAATATAAAAGAAGAAAAGAAAGAGTAGGGGAAAGATAAAGAGAGGGGTGAGCGCCAGGAAGCAATAACATTAAACTGCATCAATCAAACATAATGAAAGATGAAAAGAAAGAAAGAAAGAAAAATGTGAGAGAGAGTTAAATAAAGAATTATATATAATTTACATATTGAACTATTTGTAATAGCTCTTAAGTAAACATATCAAACGTTGTAATAATTAAATTAGCTCATTAAGGTTAGCTCAGTCGTAGAGCGTTTGGCTAGAAACTACAAGGTTCCTAGTTCATACCAGCCTCGCCAACTCAGCGTAATGAGAGCACAGGATCTGTGCGGTAAAGTAAGAGCTGATGGTATGTGTGGCGCTCCACCTCAGAGCAAAAAAAATCTCCTTGGTCTAGCGCTAGTGAAAAGGAGATAGATCCCTCGCTGATTGGCTGATACCAACTTTAGGCCACCCCAACGGCTGTAACTTACTCAGGTCCTGCTATACATATAAAGCTCTAACTACAAACAACCATCAGCCATATTTCTTTAGCTTTTTTATTCCCCAACCACTGAGAAGGTGTCAAGTTCTGCGGATGGCAGATTCGTAATTTTAGGAATGGTTCAGTTAAAAATGGGTAATTTATGAGGAAGTGCGTCCCGGTCTCCTGCCTCAAAAATTGCTACCCGGTGACTATTAAATAACGACCCACCTCAGTCTATTCAAAACTCATCTTCATATCTATCTATCTATCTATCTATCTCAATTTGTTCATATTTATCTATATTACTTTAAATACTAAGATATTTTTTTATTCATGTTTGTTTAATGTCTTGTTTTTAGTTTAATAAACAAGAATTACGACAAAAAAAGATGCGACACCCCCCCCCAATACATTTACTTGTCAAAATATCTTATCTCCATTTGTTCATATCTATTATATTATTTTGTTATTTATCTATCTATCCATTATCTATTTATCTCAGTCTATTCAAACTATATATCCATCTTCATATCTAAACAAGAATTACGACAAATTACGATAAAATAACAAGAATTACGACGAGCTGGGGTTGTTATTTTGATAGTCACCGGGTAGCAATTTTTGAGGCAGGAGACAGAGACGCACTTCCTCATAAATTCTAAAAATTAGTCACATCTGTAGGAAGGTAAAATTACATTTCTATTTCATTTCTACAAAAACAATGAAATTTTCATAGGTTATTTGGTAGTATTATTGATTATTGTCCTCATCTTATTGTTATATACACAACATTTCAGCTGATGTGCCCTCCGGCCTTCTTCAGAAGATTTGGCATTAAATAACCATAAGATTGAATGCTATCAAACAAAAAAACCGTAACCACCAATCACATATACAAAAAGCAAAAAACATTTAGGTATTAAATAACCCATAAGAGTTGATATGCCATTAAACAAAATAACCACAGCCAAAATCATATATACAAAAAAAAAGATTTGGCATTAATAATCCATAAGGGTGATATGCCATAAACAAATAACACAGCCACAATCATATATACAAAAAAAAGATTGCATTAAATAACCAGATTGATATGCCATAACAAAATACCAGCCACAATCATATCAAAAAAAAAAAGATTTGGCATTAAATAACCCATAAGAGTTGATATGCCATTAAACAAAATAACCACAGCACAAATCATATATACAAAAAAAAAGATTGCATTAAATAACCATAAGAGTGATATGCCATTAAACAAAATAACCACAGCCACAAATCATATATACAAAAAAAAAGTTTGGCATTAATAACCATAGGGTTGATATGCCATTAAACAAAATAACCACAGCCACAAATCATATATACGAAAAAAAAGATTTGGCACCATTAAATAACCCATAAATCAAATAACCTATTAAATCAAAAACCCAATAAATCAAATAACTAAACAGAACTATTGGGTTAATTACATTATAAGATAAATGTATTGGGGAGGGGGTTTTTTTTTATCATCAGACTAGACTGATTGACAGACTCTATGGTGTGACACTGATGGTGGGAGAAGAGGTTGGGTCTTAAAATGTACTCCACTCCTCTCTCTCTCTCTCCTCTCTCTCTCTCTCTCTAATGAGGGTCACATTTGGAAATGCAAGAAAGAGAAAAACAGCTGATGAGTTGATTAATTTCATACCAACCTAATTTTTTTTTAAAAGTAAATCTCCTGACACTAAGTCATCAGAATTAACATTAAGCCAAAAGGAATACATTAACAGCTTTTAAAGTGCATAGACTATTTCAACCCTCTCTTTTTATCATCTTACTAGAAGTGGCTACCGGCATCGCCTGGGTAGAAGGGGGATTTTTTTTAAAGTTAGTCTCGCAGATCCATAGTGAGTGGGTCCCCGCTGGATGCCCATTAAAATCCCTACGTAAAAAAAAAACCTTGCGTTGATCCAGTCAATCAAAATAGAAATTTATGTCTACAATATCAAATGGAAAAAATTCCTTGTTCTAAACATTTAATTTATTTTTTTTAGATATCTTCATGAATTTTAAATCAATTTTCATTTGTTTGCTCAAAAAACCAAGCCCTGGTGATATTTAATGTGTATATATATTTACTTTTTCGTATAATGTCTTTATTTTCCAAGTTTCCTCCAGACATACAGATTTACACTACGTCCTTTATATATGTATAGATAGATAGATAGATTATAATGGAGATTTAGTGTCTCTCTGTAACCGTTTATATCTTTAAGTAAATTATTATATGAGTTTTAATTTATAATCAGAATCATAATAACATAGAATAAATCTTATTTATTAACAATGTTGCTATGAAAATCAGAGTTAGATTTGCCACAAAAAGCCCATATTATTAGTGCATTTAAATCTTGCAAAATGTCTTATATGTCCTCAGAAATAAAGTTTACTAAATATATATATATATATATATATATATATATATATATATATATTAGAGAAGTAAACAAACAGACAATGTGTTTTGATATGGTTTTTAGCCACAATTTTTTGGGGAGAATATGTGCTAATTGAAGTCGTGCCTAATTTTGAAAATTAATTAATTAATAATTAATGAATTAGGCGGGCATACCTATTCAAATGTAAAGGCTAAACAAATCGAGAAAAATCAATCTCTGTATGTACATTTCGGCCTATTAGGCCTCATCAGCAGAGCTATAGACAGGAAGACTGCTTTGTGTGTGATTCGAACCCTGCAGCTCAAGCTGACAGGCAGGGACTAACCATTCACCAGCTGGCCTTTCCCAGATTTTTCGTTTTGTTTAGAAGTAGGTTATATTCCACTTATGGTGACTTTTATATATATATATATATATATATATACATATATATATTGTGTGTGTGTGTGTGTGTGTGTTGGCGTAATATATTTTGTTTTGTATACTGTTGTAAGTAAAATCATTGGGGAGGGAGAGCTAAGATCGGTATCAGCCAGACACCGAGGGTCTATCCCCTTTTCACTAGCACTAGACCAAGGAGATTATTTTAGCGTCTGAGGCAGAGTGCCACACCTGCCATCAGTCCTCACTTTACCGCACAGATCCCTGTGCTACTCATACACTGAGCTGGCGAGGGCCGGAATCAAACCAGGAACCTCGAGGTCCCGACCGGACATTCAACCAACTGAGCTAAGTCAACCCAAAAGTTTAAATTAGCATCCATCCGTGATCCAGGAATGGATCAATCAATTTCACGTTGATTCCTATGGGGAAAATCGATTCGTTCATGCTCGAGAGACTTAATACAGTAGAAACTTTGGTTCTCGAACATCTCTCGGTTATTTCTATATGTCTAACATAAACAAAGGGGAACCACTCTTGACTAATAAATTATTTATTTATTTTCCCATTAAATTAACCCTAACCTAACCCTAAACCCTAAACCCGTCTTCTTTTTCCTAGGAGATCAATAAATAAATAAATTATTAGTATTATCTGCGTTATTGGACTATTGTCCTCATCTTTATGCTATTTGTAAACGTTTCGGCCTGATATACCCTCCATGGCAGTAACATAGAAAAATAATTAACAACAATCCTACCCCAGCTATGGTTAGTCGAATGAGAACAGGACACCCCGTGGACTGAATAAAGGGTAGGTTCAAAGTTCCGTGATGGCTCCCGATTAGACAAGGAAATTCCCGAGTTGAAAAAGGTTCACGAGTCCGAGAAGGTTCACGATTCGACAAGAAATACCTGAAGAAGGCCGGAGGGTATATCGCGAAACGTTGTACAAATAACAATAAAGATGAGGACACTAGTCCGAATAACGCAGATAATACTAATCATCAAGCCTCATCTCAAACATTCAGAAAAATAAATAATTATCAGTCAAAGGTGGTTCCCCTTTGTTTATGTTAGACTTATAGGAATAACCCATCTCTCAATCACAACAAAATTTCTGAACAAGAAACTCTCAGTTGACAAAACAGTGTTAAGTTACAAACACGTATAAGCCAGCAACATGAGTGACAAGCTGGCAGTATCAAAAAGGGGGGGTCACGTGAGAGTCTACAGGATGTTAATGCTTCTCAATGCTAAAAGCCATTTGATTAAGTTTGTTTGTGCACATAGTTGACACACACTTTCCGGATGAGCTTGGAAAAATAATTGGGCTTTTTTAACCAACCAGAACAAATCAGTTAAATCTAAAAGATTTTGAATGGGAATATAATATATATATATTACGATGGACACTCCTCGAATTCGACGTATGAGGTTCCACACTTTCATTTAACCTTGTGTGTGAATCGCAGTGACATTTCAGCCCTGCCAATGATTTGCAAAGAAGTCCACAGATGGAACAAAAATGTAGGTTATAGAATGTATGCTGGGACACTAGCCAATGCTCTAGTCCTAGCTGAAACAGTGCCAATCCCACACATATAATAAATATATATATATATATATTAATTATACCAAATTGTTGTAAATCCTCGTGGTGAGAAAAAAAAGCAAATAGTTTGATTGTAAAAAATATACCAAACTTGTTGGTAAATTCCGCGTGAGAAAAAAAGAAAAAGTTTGATTGTAAAAATATACTACCAAAACATCACCCGGGAAGAAAGAATTTTTGGAATATATATAATATATATATATATATATATATATTAACATAACTATAGTGTGAGATTGGCACTGTTTCAGCTTTTACTGGAACGGAATGCCAAAGTGCAGTATCTTGGGAGAGTGCTCAATATAATATAGAACTATTATATAATATAAATAAATATATAAAGGTTTTATATATTTAATGACATAGGAACAGTCATGACCATTGGTTTATGCATGCGTAACCGCAAACATTCGTCAGGTAACGTTGGGATTTAAGTTCAAATGCAAGGAAAATCAGAAAAAAATCGAAAAATTTCAAAAAGTTTTACAGACATAGGATGTATTTTTGATTGGATAAAATGTTATGTGTAAGTATGTATGTGGTGTTGTTATGAATGTTTATGTGTGTTATTGACAGTGCAAAAGTTATGTATACAAAGCCAGCAGAACTCACACACATTCACATTATTCTGTGAGTGTGCAACTGTTCCTATGTCATTAAATATATAAAACCTTTATATATTATATTTTTATATTATATATATATATATATATATATAGTCAATATTGTTGCTGCATTTTTTATTCTTTCATTGGCTTGTGTATGAAACTGTCCACAAAGTGCAGTTGTAAAAGTTTAAATAAGCCTCCATTAGGAGGTCCAAGCTGGTTGGTTGATTTTACAGCATGTCAACCCTTGTTGGATTATTTTATGCCAAAGATATTTTTTTTATTCATTCTTGATGGGTATTCAATTTTTTAAAAGCTCAATGACTTTTTGATCTATTATCCTATAGATAGGACCCTAATAGTACTACCACTCCGGGTCAGAGTGGACCTAGGAGTAATGGTGAATTGGAACTTTAACATTAGATGCAGTTAATGTCCATACCCAGAACACTAAGACCCTCAGACACTGCCTTCTAGCACATATATGATAAAAAGGCTTGGGGCTTGCCATATGGGCAATAGGGTTGGTACAATCATATAGATGCTAGGCTTGATGTGACTAGCCAACTGATCAGAGATGGATCTTTCCGACCAACCGCCTAGCTTAAAAGTCGAATGTTGCATCTCTATTGCATCTCATGGATTGTTCAAACACCAGGATTCCGTCCTTAAGCATCACGGGTCACCACCCATGCCTTACAGGTGGCCCCATTGAGCGGTGGGGGTCTTACCCCTCAGCAGATGTACAGTCGTTGTATACTAAAGCCCCAGCTGACAAAGCTAAAAGCAATCAGAGAACAAAAGATAGGATTAAAAAAAACTCTGGGTAATTCCATGTCAAAATCATCCAGGCCATGCCAACAACCCCCTTCAATTTTTCTGAAAGTGTGGATTATGTTAAAGTTAGACAATCCCCCAAATTTGAGCTTCCAATTCCAAAAATTGGTGGAGTTATGTCAATTTTAGCTCTCCAAATTTGAGGGGGTTCGTGAAAAATGGCGACTTTTTGTAACTTATGTTTTGTCTGTAAAATAAGTTCTAGAGCTTCCCTACTCCTAAAAATTGGTTTATTTATAAAAGCATTTTATGCATTCAAAAGAATCCAATATGTTTAAGATTATCCTATTGGGAAAAAAATAACTAAAAAAAAATGTCCTGAGAATAAAACCAGAAAGCAAACAAAAAAAAATAATCAATAGGACTAACAGTTGGTATACAACAATTTGTCGAAAAATCCATGTGTTTTTAAATACAATTTTGACCCCCCCACCCTTTTAAAAAAATTTACCAAAAATCAGGGAATTATACGTATTTTATGAAATTTCAGTGTTGATTTATCAATGAATGAATTTTATAATGCATCAGTTATTTTATTTCAAAACTTTCGGATTTTTTTCAAGTCACTTAACTTTGACACCCCCCCCCCCCCTGTTTTGGAGGCGCAAAATATCGGTTGTGTACATATGTGATTGATACTAATTTCTGCATAAATAAAAAGACAAAAGACTGAAGGTGTGAATAGAAAAAAAAAAAATTTTTTAAGAATTTGCTTGGGATTAATCATTTTAATTCATTTTAAAATCCTAGCAGCCGATTTTTTGGGTATACCTATCCAACAGCAATAAAACGGTTTTAAAAAAAGAAAAGAACAAAAAACAACAAAATCGTTTTGAGAAAACAAAGTGGATTTAATAGTCTACACGATGCGATCAAGTGAGTCAGGATTAGTAATTAGAAAAATGAGGTAAAGTCCAACAGATTATCTTTAGATGACATGTGGATGTTTGAATCATACAAGGTATTCGGGTTTGTTTGTTTTTAGATTTGTATTAAGACACAATGAGAGAGAGGGGAAGGGAGAGTGAATAGAGAGAGAGAGATAGAAGAGAATCAAATGTTGAAACAATGACACTTACCTTGTATTCAATGTTCCCCTCTTCAATCTGAAAAAGAAAAAAAAAAACTTTTAGAATCTGATTTATTATACATACATACATACATTATATATACTAGCAACAGAAAACACCTCCGGGTTCGTAAGAATTAATTTTTGAAAGACATTGCCTGAGAGGGTGGGAGTTAAAAATTCAATGTCAGAGGTTTGTATCATAAGTAAGCAAAATCCTCATATTTATTAAAGGAGTAAAGTAAAACTGAGCCCCGTCCCTCTCAAATAAAATGTTGCATGCATGTAATAATCAAATAATTATTTTGAAATATTTCCACATCAATTTTACACAAAATCGTAGGTATTTATTTATTTGTAAACTTTTTAGTTAACTTCTTGTTACTGTAAAAAAAAAAAAAATAAAGGACGAGAGTAAAAAAAACAATTTTTAAAATTGCTTACTCAAATTTGGGTGTATATAGCATAAGAATATTGTGACGTAAGCTGTGACGTAGAGCTATGACATAGTTTTTGTTACAGACAAAAATACAGACAATCTCCATTATTAATATATATATATATATATATATATAGATAGATAGATAGATATAGATATAGATAAACATAAAAATATATACAACCATTATGGAAAAAGTAAGTTACGAATACACACACAACCTATCAAATATCAGGAATTATATATACATGTACATATTCATATTCTGCTAAAATATGGTTAATTAATGCCTGAAGAAGATATCAAAAGATCTGAAACACGTGTCACAAATGTAAAAAATAATAATAAAAATTTAAAAAAAACAATCCTTTTTGCGAACCTTCTTTTTTATAGAATATCTAATTTTTCCCTTGGACCCACAACAACATATATAATATATATATATATATATATATATATATAACATTTTAGTTTATATTTATTTACATTGAAACAAGTTTGCTACCATTGGTTTCTTGCTGTGTATGCAATGTAAATGAATATGAATTAAAATATTTATTTATTTATTTATTTATTTATCTAATCAACGCTCGATCACAGATATTGAGCACTCTTCTAATAACACTGTACGTTGGATTAATACCGCTTCTTCAAGTATAACAGTGCCAACCATATGGATTAGGGTATGTAGTAAGACCAAGAGTATTAACAATATAAACAATTTTCTTAATAACTGAGATTTAGATAGAAAATAAATTCATGCGGAATGTGACATAAATATCTAAAGGAATTGTGATGTCGGTGGTGACTAAGTAACAAACCGACACACGATCTCGATTATAATAAGATTAGATAGCAAATAGAAATAATTCAATGGTAGGTATTTATTCAATCCATTTGCCATTGTTATGATGTGTCACAAGTATGGGTCATAAAGCAAATATCAAACTCACTACTCATTGGTAATGGATCTGTGAGACTAGCTTGCTAACCTTTATACCATGATGGGATGCCCAAAGTAGGTAGTTACTCAACCTGTTTGCCATGGGTAGGATGTGACACAAGGTTGCAGGTATGGGCATCCAGTGAGTATTAAACTTGCTATTCAATAGTAATGGATCTGTGAGACTAGCTTGCTAACCTCTATACTATGATGGGATGCCCAAAGTAGATATTTTCTCAACCTGTTTGCCATGGATAGGATGTGACACAAGGTTGCAGGTATGGGCATCCAGCGAGGATTGAACTCGCTATTCAATAGTAATGGATCTGCGAGACTAGCTTGCTAACTATTACACCACCATGGGACACCCTGGGACAAGTAGGTATTTACCCAACCCATTCACCTCGGGTAAAATGTGACACAAAGTTGCAAGAATGGGGCATCCAGTGAGGATTAAACTCGCTATTTAGTAGTAATGAATCTACGAGACTAGCTTGCTAACCATTACACCATGATGGACATCTTAGAGTAGGTATTTACCCAAACCATTCACCACAGGTAGGATGTGACACAAAGTTGCAAGTATGGGCATCCAGTGAGGCTCAAACTTGCTATTCAGTAATAATAGATCTTGAGACAAACCTGCTAACCATTACACCATGAACAGACACACTAGGTAGGTATTTACTCAACTTATTTGCTATGGGTAGGATGTGACACAAGGTCGCATATATGGGGAATCCATCTAACTCACTATTCAGTAGTAATGGATCTGCAAGACTAGCTTGATAACCTTTCCACAAACAATAGGATGCCTAAGTAAGTATTTACCTAACGCATTCACTATGGGTAGAATGTGACACATGGTTGCAAGCATGAGGCATCCAGGGAGGATTGAACTTGTTATTCAATAGTAATGGATCTGCGGGACTAGCTTGCAAACCATTGCACCACAAAGGACACCCATCTCTTCCTGTCAACAAGTCTATATGGTATAAATTTTTTTCTGAACTTGTCAAATTTTGTTTTGAGTATTATCTGCATTATTCGGACTATTGTCCCCATCTTCATTGCTATCTGTATAACATTTCGACTGATCTACCCCCCGGCCTTCTTCAGGTATTTCTTGTCGGACTCAGGAACCTTCTTGTTGTAATTGGGAGCCATTTTGTTTTGAGGTTAACTAAACACAAACACTTGAAAAAATTGTTGTTTCAGACGTAACAGGATGCATTTAATTTGATATTTTAATTGGGATTAATAATCTTCAATTGCACCTGCAAGATCTTAACGGTGTTATTTGCTTGTGTCAGCAGATTTTTTTTTCATGACATGCCAGAGCGAGCGAGTGAGTGAGTGTGACACAGAAAGCGAGAAAAAAATGTAAACATGCTTCTGTCTAACTTTTTTTCTGGATCCGAGAAAAAAAACAATCACTAAGGTCAAAGAATTAAAATTAGGAGGGCTATTCGCAGAATTGCGTCCCAGCCTCCAGCCTTAAAAAATGCTAGGCGGTGATAGCTGAAAAAAACGACCCTCCCTATAAAGAAGTCCCTAGCTAAAGTGGTGCCTGTTGAAAAAAACAACCAGTGCTTAAGGCGTTTTCCCCAAAAAGTTAATGCGATATTTTATCCCCTCCAGTCTTTTTTCAATAAGTAAATGTAAATATTTTAACCCCCCCTCTTTAAAATATTTTTTATGGGGGAGGGCTAAATATTTACAATTACTTGTTGATAAAAATGCCTTCAATTTGCTAAAAAAAAAAGATTTTTCGGTATTTTCTTCTTTTTTTTTCAACAATCAATCACAAATAAAAAAATAAAAACATTTTTTTTCAGTATTTTCATTTTATTTTACTATATTTATTTCCAACAATCAATTACAAATTCATTCATTCATTCATTAGGGAGGGTTGTTTTTTCAGCTATCACTGCCTAGCATTTTTGTAAGGCATTTTTTTTTTATGCAAATAGTAAATTAGGTAAATGAAGTAATTAAAGTTACAGAGGAATGTAACAAAAGAAAAAAAAAATTACTACTACTACTACCACTACTACTACGATGAATATAGGTCATGAAGTGTGTCTGTATTGACATAATTTGCACTAAACTAATAATCAAAGCCAACAATACAATCTACTTGGAACACCTTGAAGCCAGCTGACAGAAAATCCACAGTGGTTTGATTTTGATTCTCAATAACTCTGAATTCAAACCAGCTGTGCTCCTTGTATTGCATTCTTGCCCTAGCGCAACGTTTCAGTAAATACAAACTGCTTCCCTACCCAGACAGATTGGTTCTCAGAGACTTAATAATAAATAATGAAATAATAAAGAAATTTATTGTGTACAGTGCTCAGGTACACCTCAACTCATCAAAGTCTCATATCTAGTACATAGAATAATGTATTAGTGCCAGGAACATGAATAGCATACAGTAATAATATACATGTATGTGTACAGTGCTCAGGTGCAGCACAACTCATCAAAGTCTCATGTCTAGTACATAGAATAATGTATTAGTGTCAGGAACATGAATAGCATACAGTAATAATATACATGTATGTGTACAGTGCTCAGGTGCAGCACAACTCATCAAAGTCTCATGTCTAGTACATAGAATAATGTATTAGTGTCAGGAACATGAATAGCATACAGTATACATGTATGTGTACAGTGCTCAGGTGCACCACAACTCATCAAAGTCTCATGTCTATAAACATAGAATAATGTATTAGTGTCAGGAACACTATTTATTTTTTGCTAGTATCTTTTATTTCAGAACTGGGATTATTACTTTTAATAAAAATGAAACTCCCAGGAAACCATAACTTAATACATTTTTTTAAGAATTAAAGGACAGCATTAATTGATGTTGTATAGATTTAAAGTTGTTACATAGTGATTCAGTTATGCACTTTTTTGCCATCAGAACTGCAAAAGTGGACTGTATCATGTTGGAGGCTGCAGTGTAATGATTAGAGTCGTAGGAAATGGACTCGTCAACCAGAGTTCAAATCCTGGACAAAAGCTACAGTTCACATAGTGCTAATACCCTTGAGAAAAGGTATGAATCCAACTATTCTCCCTCCAGCAATGGGTAAATAGTAGGGCAGAATGGGCTCTTTGACGTTGGTTAGGCAACCAGTCTAGGAGAAGGTAAACTCTGAATTCAAACCTGTTAAACTCAACTTGGCGTGGTCACTACTAGAATAAGCTCAGTCCTAACTAGTGATCAATTTCACTAATCTAATAACACTGGTTTACAAAGAAATTGAGGCAAGCACAAAAATAGCTGTTTTAACCTAATTTGGGGGTGCTGAATTCAGATTTGAAATCCGTTTTTACTCATCACCTCTAGTTTTATAGATATGCATACTGTACATTTTGTACACATACTCTACATAAAGGCATATATGCATTCAGGGTTTATTTATAATATTGTGTGACTTATGTCTTCTTTTTAGTTATTATGCAGGAAAATGAGAGCATGGGAAGCATTTAAGTCAGTCTGTAGTGGCTTCCTTGGTAACACACGCGTACCAAATAAAGACTTATGAGGATATGGGATGCCGAATGTCACTCAAAATTCATTTTCTCCATTCCCACCTCAACTTCTTCCCTCCAAACCTTGGAGCAGTGAGTGATGAGCACGGAGAAAGATTCCACCAAGACATTTACAAGATGGAGAGCAACTACCAAGGCAAGTGGAACCCCGGCATGATGGGAGATTTCTGCTGGATGCTCTTGCGTGATATCCCGGAGTCAAAATACAGCAGATCATCTAAGAAAACACACTTTTAACTGTCTGCGGTACTATGAATTGTGTAAATTGTGTCATCCAAGTATATTTACTCCGTCAATGTTCTTTATCTATCCTGTTTTATCTGTAATAAGCTGCTGCAACTGTTGAAATAAGCACATATATACTCTGTATATACTAAAATGAGACTATTTAGAAGACAGAAGTGATAAAGCAAAACTGTTTATAAATTTGAATTCAGCACACCCAAATTAGTTAAAAAAAAAACACCTATTCATATTCTTGCCTCAGACAAAAAATATTTTTTTGTAAACTAGTGTAATTTTTAATTTGAATAACTATTTCATAGAATTTCCCTTGCCATTGTTCAGAGCAATAGATTTTCTATTCTTTTCACCACAATGGAAACAACTGCCTTTCTTTTAAAAATATCATAAAACTATCACAGGTAAAACAACAATATAAATAAATGATGATTAACAACCTGTACTTGTGTCACAGGTGTGAAATTACCTGAAGCAATTAAAATAGTAATAAATAAGATAGACGCTAATCATAAATCATAATCAGATAAAAACCGTGGCAGCCACAAATTCATAAAACAACTGGGCAATTCCATGTCAAATCATCCAGAAAAAAAGTAAAATTGTCACCCATCCCCTCCAATTTTTCTGAAATTTTGTACAGGTGTGGACTGTGTTAAAGTTAGTCAATCCCCAAAATTTGAGCTTGCAATTTCAAAAATCGGTGGAGTTATGTTGATTTTTAGCTGTCCAAATTTGGTGGGTTCACAAAAAATGGTGATTTTTTTTGCAATCTATTTTTGTCTGTAAAATGAGTTCTAGAGCTTCCCTACTCCTAAAAATTGGTTTATAAAAGTATTTTTGCCCAAGGAATCCAATATGTTAATATAGTACACAACTGGAAAAAAATTGAAGGGGTATGTAACAATATTTCTTTTTTCTGGATGATTTGACATGGAATTATCCTATTGGAAAAAAATAACTAAAAAAATTGTCCTGAGAATAAAACCAGAAAGCAAACAAAAAAAAAATAATCAATAGACTAATAGTAGGTATAAACAATTTCTCGAAAAATCCGCATTTTTTTTTTTTTTCAATACAATTTCGAACCCACCCAGAATTCAATTCACTACCACATTGGGATATTGATCTTGCTATGAAAAAATCAACAATCATCAATGAATTTAAAATTGGTTAACTTTAAGACATTTTCAATAGTATTTTGGATTCCTTGAGTAAAAATGCTTTTAGAAACCAATTTTTAGGAGTAGGGAAGCACTAGAACTCATTTTACGGACAAAAATTGATTACAAATAGTCGCCATTTTTTGCGACCCCCTCAAATTTGGAGAGCTAAAAATCAACATAACTCTGCCAATTTTTGGAATTGGAAACTTAAATTTGGTGATTTTCTGACTTTAAAATAATCCACACCAGTACAAAATTTCAGAAAAATTTAAGGGGTGGGTGACATGGCCTGGATGATTTGACATGGAATTACCCAGCTGCATTTCTGAGGCATGAACTCATTCATTTTCGTTGTATTTGTTATCAACATAATCCTCACCATGTGACGCTAGTAGCATGGATCTCCATGACAATCTCACACCAACTGTCCCTATCATTCACTGCTCTTGGAGGTCCTCTGCACAGTATCCAGTATCCATGCAGAACTGGTCAATATAGGTCTTTGCTGGACAGCCCACACTGGCATGCCCACGTGCTGCATTCCAAGAGTTCCTCCTTACTTCTCCAGCAGTGCCTAGCACGTCTTGTCTGTCTCACTTGGATGATTTGGGTGATAGGGAGCAAGTGGCTAGTAGCATGGATATCCATGACTATCTCTCGCCAACCATCCCTATCATTCATTGCCCTCGGGAGGTCTGCTGCGCAGCATCCAGTATCCAAACATATCTGGTCAATTTAGGTTTTTGCTGGATAGCCCACACTGGCATGCTCATATGCTGGCTTCCATAAGAGAACATCACTTATGAGTTCGTCCTTGCTTCTCCAGCAGTGTCCAGCATGTCTTGTTCATCTTATTTGGATACTTGTGTGATATGCAGCAAGTGGCCATACAGTTGTTTCTTGTGGGGTGCTGTTTCCATGACTTGTTTAAGATTGCACACACCATTCTTGTGAATCTAGCTTATTCTCTATGCACTTCATTAGGGTCCAAGTGGTGCAGCCATACAGTAGCACTGATACAACTACAGCTTGGAAAAATTGTCGTTTTAACTTGTCAGAGAGATTGGATTTCCATATGACTTGGAGATGTATTTTATACTAATTACAGAAGAACTTACTATAAGTCATTTAAGTGTAACAAAACCAAACCAAAATGGTTAGGCTATATTTGGCACCCAGTTAACACCAGGTAGATCTATTAGTTTACAATGTTTTTGTGGTAGAAACCATACTTGGAACATAGTGATTCAATTGGTAAAGGACTTTCGGTCAGCATTGGTAGTCAGGTTAAAGTGGACAGATAACCCAACTCTGGTAAGAAATAGATGTGACTGTGTATGTGTGAGCGAACATTTTAAAGTAGATAGATAGATAGATATATGAGGAACTGACTGAGATAGATAGATAGATAGATGAGTGAATGAGTGCGATATATAGGTATGTGTGACTGTGAGGGAGACACAGTGACATATGTACAGAACAAGATAGATATTGATAATGTATGTGAGTGCCAGTAGACAGAGTAACTAAGATAGTGAGATAGATAGAAAATAAGATAGATAGATAGATGGATAGATAGATAAATACAGACAGATTTAGATAGATAGATAGATAGATGAATACGGACAGATTTAGATAGATAGATATGAATACGGACAGATTTAGATAGATAGATAGATAGATACGGACAGATTTAGATAGATAGATACGGACAGATTTAGATTAGATAGATGAATACGGACAGATTTAGATAGATAGATAGATGAATACGGACAGATAGATAGATAGATAGGACAGATACGGACAGATTTAGATAGATAGATAAGTACGGACAGAATTGGACAGATTTAGATAGAGAGATAAGTACGGACAGAATTAGATAGATAGATAGATAGATAGATACAGACAAAATTAGATAGATAGATAAATACAGACAGAATTAGATAGATAGATACAGACAGACAGATAGATAGATAGAGACAGACAGAATTAGATAGATAGATAGAGACAGACAGAATTAGATAGATAGAGACAGACAGAATAGATAGATAGAGACAGACAGAATTAGATAGATAGAGACAGACAGAATTAGATAGATAAATATAGACAGAATAGATAGATAGATAGATAGATAGATAGATAGTACAGACATAATTAGATAGATAGATAGATAGATACAGACAATTAGATAGATAGATAATACAGACATAATTAGATAGATAGATAGATAGATATGGACAGGATTATATAGATAAATATATATGGATAGATAAATTGATAGATATAAACAGAATAAGATAGATAGATAAGCACAAACTGACATAGATAGATAGATACATTTAGACAAAATAAGATAGAGACAGTATTAGATAATGATATCAAAGATTCACATATTTCTACTCTCCAATAACTCTAAGGTACTTCTGATACAATCTATGCTAGTCCCACCCAAATGAGTCAAAAATAAAGGAAGAAAATTAAAAGCCTTGGTCTAATTTGAAAAATGGGAGAAAATTATTTGTTGACAAAGAATTTTTATTCTTAGTCATAAACACTCAAAAACTATATATATATATATATATATATATATATATATATGTCAGCAAAACAAATGACCCTCCTGTTAAACTGCAAGTCACCATTAGTCAAGTAGTGACAATAAACACTTACATAAAGAAAGTAAGCATTATCTTTATTGTTTACAAAGAGAGAATTCAGTTGTAAAACTATGCGTCTGTAAACAGACGCATAGTAATTAGAGGAATTTTAATCTGAAATTATCACTGTATAATGTTTAATAGGTACCACCAATTTTCCCTGTAAAATTTACCTCCCCCTATATTTAACACAATGAAACTTGCATAAATGTTAATATTATCTTGAAAATTTTTTGTCCGTTCGAAAGAAGAAACATTAAAAAACTCCTGATGATTTTTTTTTTTAATTTTTTAGCTTATGGAAATAATGAAAATTATGAACAAAAAAACAAGGGTTACATTTTTTCACCGTTAAATCAATTTAAAATTAATATAGCCAAAAAACAAGTTATGACAACAGGTTTTTTTTAAATTCTATGAAAAATCAATTAATAGTCCGATTTTCTCTAAAATTTCCATAATTACTTACCTTTTGATAAAAAATATGTCTGAAATGATTTTTTCTAAAATATATTAGGGGAAATATTTTTTTACGAGGTTTACACCTCCCTATTTTATTTTATGAAATATGAAAAATGAACCGACAAAAAACGATTTTTACTTTTTTTTCTAAAAAGATAAGTCTGAATAATTATACCCAGATGATTTTTATAAGTCTCAACACAAAAGCTTTTTAGTAAAAGAACATGAATACAGAATTCTGTTAAAAAATATCAATAAAGACCGTGTTGTAAATATAGCGTCTGCCTGGGAAACACAATTCCCAGGCAGACGCTATAATGACTGAGCTATAATATACAAGGGTGTATCAACAAGTCTATAACAATACATTGTTATTAACTTCATTTTGATTGGTTGGTTGGTTGGTTGGATTTATAGTGTTACATTTTATGGGGTAGCATAAATTGTTGAGAGACCCTATAGCAAGAATTCAAGGGGGCCAAGTGGAAAAATTCCAGGTCCATTGGTAACCCTGACCCCAGGGCGGGAATCTCGCATGTCACATAATTTAGAGAGTTTAGATTTAGTTTTGACCCAAGAATTGCATAAAATTACCCAAAAAGGTTGATATGCCTTAAAACAAAACAACCAACCAACCTGATATCAAAATAACTTGATTCAGCATTAAATGACCCAAAAAAGTTGGTTGGTTGGTTGGTTGGGTTTAACGGCACGTCAACCCCTTGGGTCATTTTATGCCGATTACTTCTATTGGTAAAAAAAATGTTTAATGCTGACAAAGTTTTGAAATAATTTAATTTTTAATGGATAATACAATTTTGTTTATCAACTCATGTTTTTCTATTTAACCCATAGATGGGACCCTAACAGGTACTACCACTCCGGATTAGAGTCGACCAGGGAGCAATGGTGATGAAGGGGTGCTCCACATTACCCAAACCTCCAAAACTGGAACCTCATCATCAGATAGAGTTTAACGTCATTCCCAGGACATGTAGACCCTCAGTCACCGCCTTCTAGCACCCATATGATAAAAAGGGGTTGGGGCTTGCCATAAGGGCAATAGAGTTGGGAAAATCATATACGTGCTAGGGCTTGACGTGACCAGCCGATTGATCAGAGGCCCCCTCCGACCGCCTGTCTAGCCCAAGATAAGGCCAAAGTGGAGTATTGCAAGTCATGAACTGCTCATCTACCTGGGTTCTATCCTTAAGCATCACAGGTCACCACCTACGGCCAACAGCTGGCCCCATTAGGGGAGTCTTACTCCTCTGCAAAGGTGCAGTCAGTGCATTCTAATGCCCCAGCCAACAGGGCGTGACCTGAAAAGTGTTGATATGCCGTAAACAAAACAACCAACCAAACTGATATCAAAATGACTTCATTCGGCATAAAATGACCCGAAAAGGGTTGATATGCCATAAAACAAAACAACCAACTAACCAAGAACCATAATAATTTTCAGAGTTATTTATCCTATAGTGGGACATACTACCACTCATGGTCAGAATGGATCCAGAATTAATGGCAAGGAAGGGATAACTTCACACTTCCCAAAGCTCCAGAACAGGAACCTCACCACCAAATGCAGTTCAGTTTCATATAAAACACACTCTTTGCAGGTGCGTGGTGTAATGGTTAGAGTCATAGGAAATGGACTCGTCAACCAGAGTTCAAATCCTGGATGAAGCTGTTTGCATTTCACATAGTGCTAATACCCTTGGGAAAGGTATGAATCCAACTATTCTCCCTTCAGCTATGGGTAACTAGTAGAGCAGACTAAGCTCTTAATCTTGGCTAGATAAAACCAGTCTAGGAGAAGGAAAACTCTGAATTCAAACCTGTTAAACTCCGCTTAAGAAATTGACCTTGTGTCGCATCCTGTCTGTGGGACGTGTTAGTATATATATATATATATATTCCTTCTCTGAGGAACGTACTCTAGTTCCATTTTCTTGTGCCAGCCAGCGACCCCCCCCCCAACACACACATAAAACTCCCAAGCAAAAAAAAAATTAAGTTGATTGCATAGACAGAAGAAGGAAAGAGAGAAAAAGAGTGACGAGATTCTGTTTTTAAGGGTGTGTGGGGGTAGTCGTATTAATAGTAGTATCAGTAGTATTAGTAGTAATAGTAGTAGTTGATTAGCAGTAGTAGATTAGCAACAAAAACTAAATTTGGACTCATCACAGCTGACACACACACACACACACTGAACAGACAGTGTGTACTACTGATAACGGGCACATACACACACACACTGAACAGACACTGTGTACTACTGACAACAGACACAGACACACAGACAGACACACACACACACACACACACACACACACACCAAACAACCTACAGTATGACGAACAGTGGTTAGTTGGCCTGTTAGCTTTACTTGCTATAAAAAAAGGTCAACTTATATCCACAGAGAAAATAGTAAACTTAGGCAAGACGCCTAAGTTTACATAACAAAAATACGAACACGTGCTTTTAGCAACAACACAGATAGCGGTTTATTAATAATAGCCAATGAGATGTGAGTAAATGAAGAGAGAGGGGAAGAGGAGAAAAAGAGAGAGGGGGGGATAAGAAAGAAAGAAAGAAAGAAAGAGAAAGAGAAAAAATAAATAGAGTTTCGGAAAGAGAAGAGGTTAGGAAATAGAGATAGAGAAAAAGAAATATAGAGAGGGACAAAAGGGAAGAAGTTAAGAAAGAAAGAAAGAAAGGCAGTGAAAAGAAAGAAAGAAAGAAAGGCAGTGAAAGAAAGAAAGAAAGAAGAAAGAAGGCAGAAAGAAAGAAAGAAAGATAGAAAGAAAAGCAGTGAAAGATAGAAAAAAAGAAAGAAAGAAAGAAGATAGAGAAAGAAAGAAAGAAAGGCAGTGAGAGAAAGATAGATAGAAAGAAAGAAAGGTGGTATCGAACTAGGAACCTTGTGGTTTCTCAACAGTAATAGAGGTTATATATTACTTGGAATTTTTGTGATCCTGGGTTTCATGCGATAGACTATATATATATATATATATATATATATATATATATATATAATAAATGAAGGAAAGGACTTTAAATTCGCTTCATTACAATAATTTATTTCAACCGCATTACTGCGGCATCTTCAGGTATGAGTAAAGTCATGGATATTACTGAAATATATCTTGCACGTCTCACTTGAATGGTTTGTGGGACAGGAGCCTTATAACTGCTGTTTTGTAGGGGGGCTGCGTCCAGGATTTGTTTAAAATAGTATACAGTATTTGTGTGTAGTCTTCAACTGGCCTTTTCTCCAGGCATTTCGTTAAAGTCCAGGCAGTGCAACCATACAATAATACTGACATGGCTACAGCTTGGAAGAATTCCCGTTTTATTTTATCAGAGAGATCAGATTTCCATATGCAGTGATGCTGCTAGCTTTTTGATTTCGTACGTCCTAAGACGCACATATTTGCTTTGAATGAGTCCCCGGGAAAATTGATGGGTCCCAACTAAAGCCGTCTAACTCCTACTTGTAACCTATCCTGTGTAATCTGTTTCTAAGAAACTATTGAAATGTATTAACAATTAGCTTGAATTGATGAGGAAGGAAAAACGAAAAACCTGGGTACGATTTCACTGCGTCCTTTTAGATTTTTGTGTGTCAGGGTGTTACATAATCTATTCGGTGGCATAAGATTATTGTCAATCCCCTGTAATTCTGAGGGGATGACCCTTTTCATACTTATGTAAGGTAGTATAGAGATATGGTGGCGATCAGTGCAGTTGATGGCCCTCACTCTCACCTTGCCTTCCGGGGATAAATCGTGGGAACTGGAAGGCATAGAAGAACCTGTTCCGGTTTAAGAATAGTAAGGAGCTTTAGTTTAGTTTTGCAGTGGATATCAGACAGAGCAGTCGGCTATGATGCTCTGTCTAAAACTGTAACTCTGCATACGCACGCTATGTTATGTCTGGGTTGGGGATTTACCGAATAAAGAACATTAAAAGAAAATCGAAGTCTTGTGTTTACTAAAAACTAACAATTACACAGGGCTTCTGATAAGGAGAAATCCCTAACAGAAAACCAGACCCGAGGTCCCCAAGAAAGTCCAGACCCAGACGCAAGATGTTAGAAGATTCCAGACCAAGATATACCAAAGACAATCAGAATAGCAAAGCCGGCCAGAAGAATAGATGTCCAAGATATAGAAGCAAGTAAGAAGTAAAGAAGTAAGAAAGGGTATACAACATTATATCGATTTGGTACTGTGAAAACTTCAGTATGCAATAAGGGACGCAGGACGCGTACTTATCAGGATCTTTGCATATGGTCGTGATAAGTTTTGTATCTTTTACAGGTTTTGAGCAATAATACAAGGGTAATCTCAAAAGTAATGACTCCAATGCGCTGGTGATACAGAGAAAGTGTTCGTGCGGCTATGAGCAACACAGTTGTGTTTGTTGTGCATGCATCTGCGCCTATGCACGCCTCGCCGCCACGCTCAGTATTGGCTTGGAAATCGTTTCTGATGATGCTATATCGTAAAGTGTGAGGTTCGTGCAGTTATTCGGTTTTTACATGCAAAAAGCATTAAACTGATGGAAATTCATTGCCAATTAATGGAAGTGTATGGCGAGTCGTGCATGGATACCAAAAAAGTAGGAAGTTTGCAACAACGACAAGCTTCAACGCTCCTTCAACAGAATTGCAGCGAGGTGGTATAACATGGACATACAAAAACTGTCAAAATGTCTCGACCGAAATGGTGATTATAAAAAAAAAATAGATACATGTTCACATTTTAAAACGACGTTATAGCGATTGTCTGCTTCTGCAGGGATGGACTTGTATCCAAAAGGTTTATATTCCCATGCCACCAGGGTTTTGCCAATAAGTGACACTACTAGCTGGGTATTTAAACTCAACCCGGAAAGATCTCTCTCTCTCTCTCTCTCTCTCTCTCTCTCTCTCTCTCTCTCTCTCTCATCCACAAAAGACGGACTAGATGCATGGTGTCTCTGTCCATTGTGGAGGGCTTGTCCCCCCACTATTATTAAGTAGGTCGGGGTGGCCTAAAGTTGGTATCAGCCAGACAGCGAGGAGTTTATCCCCCTTCCACTAGCACTAGACCAAGGAGATTGTTTTAGGCGTCTGAGGTGGTGCGCCACACCTACCATCAAGGACTTTCGTCCTATCTGTTTGTATCTTGTCATGTATATCATCTTCCACATGTTCAGACAATAAAGTCTGTATTGTTGTTATGTTGTACTTCTTTGTTCAGATTCATTCATGTATATATTCACCTATTATTATTAGAATTATAGTCGGGTCATCAGCGACTAAACCGGTAACCCCACAGATTTTATCTGATGAGGAGGGTGGCTAGACATCCTGCAGGACGAAAAACAAGACCTGTTCAAAGGGCTCAACGGCCATCTAGAACCTTTTTTTGTTGTTGGAGTGTTGGACCCCTTATTCCTTGTTAGGTTATCCATCTAGAAGAAGGACAACTCTGATTTAACACCTGTGATTGACATGATTACCAGTTATCTTGCTTAGGCTTGTCACTGGACAACAATCATGAAAGTTTAGAGTGGTATTCGTGTTGTACAAGCGTTTACCACTATAATATCATGATGTACAAATGTTCCCTTCTTTCTTTCTTTCATTTGATGAGTCATTTGAGGGCTCATGCAAGGAAGGGTTCTGGTGGTGGAGTTGTGGGATTGTGAGGGACGGCAATGATCTGTAAAGATTATGCTATTGCCATGCCATTATAAGAACCACACATTTAAATCCTATAACGTAAACATCATTGACTATAAACAATGAACGTTTCTGTGATTTCTAAATATTTTTGGAGACCTTACCTTTGGGATTACCCCCGGGGTACAATTGAGATTTTGTGTACTTTAGTTTTCCTAATGGCTTCCTCGTTTCCAGAGAGACGGGTCAATAATATTACAAGCATCACCTTGGCATATGATCGATTGCAATCACTTCACTCGGCTCACTTACTAATAGTCATTTTACTGATTCGATTTTTTTATGTGGCGATAGGGGGATGGGTGGGTGGTGAGATGGGGTGGCGATAAAAATAAATTTGACTAGCTTTTTATCAGGCTCGAACCCAGACAACGAATGTCACTGATATCTGGCAACGCAAAAACAACCGCAGGTCAATTTCTTAAGCGGAGTTTAACAGGTTGAAATTCAGAGTTTTCCTTCTCTTAGACTGGTTGCCTAACCAAGGTTAAAGAGCCCAATCTGTCCTACAATTTACCATCTCATAGCTAGAGAAAAAATATTTGGATTCATGCCTTTTCTAAGGGTATTAGGTTCAACTTGCAAATCGTCGTCAAAATTAAAACGGACACCTATTTGGTGGTGATCCATGACAGTTTAACTACAGTGTATGAATGAACTTTTTTGCGAATTGGGTTATGGTTTAGGGGTTTGGGGATTAAGGTTGTTTTTAATTATGTATTGCTTTTTTAAAAAAAAACACAACAAAAAAAAAATTATTATTCATTTGATGTTGAAAAATAATCCTTTTTTTTTAATCCAAGTTTAATTGAAATTATACATTGCAATACTAACACAAACAACTGAGACTAATGTGTCTACCGTTGGATTCAATAATTAATTTCAATGGTTAATTAAATGTATAGTAATGTATGTATAGTATTTTTTTTTTAGCAATATGTAATTAAAAAATAACCTTAATCCCCAAACCGTAACCCAATTCACAAAAAAGTTAACCGGGTATTATTAGTGCTACTAGCAAATATATGCACCCTTCGGGTGCAAGTATATAAGTTTAAATGTAATAAAATATTAGATTAAATCAGAAAGGCTAATGAAACTAATTAAGAATTCAGATAAAAAGATTTGAAACGGAGGGAGTATAATCGGAAAATAGAACAACTGAAACTTACTCTTTCATCACTTCCGTTTTTCGATGCTAAATTTTCCTAATTTAACTTTTTAGTTAGAATCGGAAGTAAAGAATAAAATTACAGTTATTTCTTCTTGTTAATGAATTTCTTTTAAGATTTATTGAAGAGATTTTTACTCATATTCATTAAGATAAAACTAAACAATTAGAAATCAATAATACCAAGCACATTTTTATTAAAATCAGTTTTTTTTAATATCAATATGCAAATTATCTTTACGTTTACACTGAAAACTGGTATTTTGTTGTATATATAATATAATTGCATGTTATTAGTATTTAGGTAAGGCCAACAGTATTAATAATGTCAAACAGTTTTAGAATCATGGAGAATGTGACGTAAATAACTTAGGGAATTGTGACTTGAGTAGTAATATAGTTTCGGTTACAGACAGAAAAACACACAATCTCCATTATAATAAGATGTGAAATGTAATCAAACCACCTCTGAGATTTGAACTCCGGGTAACCGTTCATTTCCTACGACGGTAACCATAACATATATAGCGCCTCCTCGGGGTAGCAACAATGAAATGAATGAATCTAGCAACAAGTGGAAACTACCCGTTTGTGGAGGAGGGGGAGGAGGGAGACGCTCTAACAGGTGCGTAAAACGAGAGATTACTCACAACAGCAACCTACAAAAATCACCCGACAAAATAATGGCTATTTTTATAATTTGGAAAACACAAGGCGGTGAATGTAACTTTCTGTTTGTTTTATTTAGTCTGGAGGGGGGGGGCTTGTTTTGTAAACACTTGGATAATTTTGGACTACTCCAACAAAATCGTTTTAGGCCGCCTCGCGTAGCGTAACACAATGGTTGGTTGGCTGGTTTTTACTAGGCACTGCCAAAATGGTGGCTCGTTTTCATTTCAAAAACGAATTAAAATTAATTAATCGATTATTTTAGGTCAAATTTTTGTCTAAGTTGAAAAGTAGTAACATATTGTAGGTACTGGCAATAAAATCGTCTGCTACGAGTTTTAAAAGCGAATTAAAAATAATTAAATCTATTATTTAAGGTCCAACTTTGTCTAAATATTTAAGTTGGTTACCACATTTTAGGAATGACATTCTTCTCCTTAGAGTTACTTTTTTACAATATCACAATTTTTCCTTAAGGGGAGCAATACCCCTCCCTTACGGTACCTAAACTTTGACCCCCCCCCCCTCTGAACCAGGTAGAATAACCAGTACCAGTGATGCTGATAGCTTTTTTTTATTTTAGTGCGTCCTGGGACACACATATTTGCTTTGAATGAGTCCCCGGGAAAATGAATGGGTCCCAACTAAAGTTTCTTAATAGCTTGTAGGGTTTTTATTTATGATCTGAGGAAACAACTAAAGCCGTCTAACTCCTACCCTGTAACCTATCCTGTATAATTCATTTCTAAGAAACTGTTGAAATGTATTTACAGTTAGCTTGAAATGGTGAGGGAAGAAAAAAGAAAAACACTGGGACGCATGGATACGATTTTACTGCGTCCTTTTATATTTTTGTGCGTCGGGGACGCAGGTGGCGTACCTATCTCAGCAGTACGTTTGTTTCATCTTTACCGACTGAATTTAAAAACGCCGACTGTTGCAATTTTCTCAGGCCGCCATTGTTTGACGCGTCTATTTTGAATGTATCGTTTTGTTTTGTTTTTTTGGGGTTTTTTTTTCATTGTTAAACGTAAAACTCTTCTTAAACGATAAAAGAAAAGTTTAAGGCTCCTTTTATCTATATCTCCCCTCCACCACCACCTCTCTGTCTATCTATTTCAGTCGGTTCATATTTATCTAGCTTACATACCAGTTAAGAGGGACATCTAATTTTATTCGTTTTTTGTTTTATTCTTTAAATATACAGGGTGTCCCAAAATAATGTATACACTCTTTGAATCGTTATAACTCTTGTGAAAATCAAGGAATTAACTGAATTTAATGAAATTTTCAGTGCTGACACATTAATGAATAAAAGATATAATGCACCAGTTATTTTATTTAAAAAACATTTACATTTTTCAGGTCAATTAACTTTCAACCATGTATGTTTGTGAATCTGTGTTACGCCTCAAAGATACGTGGTTCAAAGTTAACTGACCTGAAAAAATGTAAGAGTTTTCAAATAAAATAACTGGTGCATTATATCTTTTATTCATTAATATATCAACACTGATGATTTCATTAAATTCGGTTAATTACTTGATTTTTGGTATTTTTTTTCTTTCGGCGGAGTGACATATAATGGTGGATTTTATGTCTGTTAAGTAGGATTTAACCTAATTGAGTATCCTCCATTATCAACGGTTAGTCAAATCTGAAATTAAAAAAAAACGTATTATTAACTATTAATATTTAAAGAGAGTATACATTATTTTGGGATACCCTGCAGATTTTGAAGTCTGCGTTAATCTCCCCAACTCTCATCGTGGTGTAATGGTTAGCAAGTTAGTCTCACAGATTCTATTACTAGTGAAAAGCGAGTTCGATCCTTGGTGAATGCCCCATACTTGTGACCTTGTGGCAAATCTTACCAGTAGAATAAATAATCTTATTTTGATTTTCAATACAGCATACAGCATAGGTGGCCTATTGACGGTATCAGTCGGACAGCGAGGGAGTTTATCCCCTTTTCGCTAGCGCTAAACCTTTTTTTTTTTTTTTTTTTGCTGAAGCGAAATGCCACAACTACCGTCAGTTCACAGATGCTTTACCGCACAGATCAGATTACCCAAGCTGTGCACTCATGCGCTAAGTTGACGGGGATCGGAATAACCTTGCGATTCCAACACAGATGCTCTACCAACTGAGCTAAACTGGCACCCTTAATATAATATGGCTGAACTTGCACAAAGGTGTCAAAATTAGGGTGACCCAGAAAAAACAGAACCCAAATTATTTATTTATTTTCCCATTAAACTAACCTTAAACCCTAACACTACCCCTAACCCTAAACCACTTAGTTAAAATTAAGTTTTTTACAAAATTTGTGGGTTCTGTTTTTTCTGGTCACCGGTATACAGGGTGACCCAAAAAAACAAACCCAAATTATTTATTCATTTCCCATTAAACTAACCCTAAACCCCAACCCTAACCCTAACCCTAAACCCTAACCTAGACCCCCATAGTTAAAATTAACAATTTTATTACAAAATGTGTGGGTTCTGTTTTTTCTGAGCCACCCTAATTTTGACACCTTGTGCAAGTTCAGCCTATAATATATTGAAATATAATGAAGGAATGCAAATTAGAACAGTGTAAGGTAAGTATTTTTAAGTCCGATTTACATGAAGAGCCACGCACAAACCGTAGATCATGTGGTAACCAGTGTTAAAAATTGCGTGTATACCCACAGCATTCCTCTTTTGGGACGCTTCAGGCACTGGGCAATAAACCCAGCCCTGTCCTTTGAAATCGAAGTGTTAGGTGTTGCTGGGGGATGGACCACCTAAAAATTGTAAAATTATGGATACTATATTTCCGTTACTCAAGTTTTATGTTACACACAATCTTCAGACGGTAGTGTATTAAAATGTAGCCAGTCAAGCGAATATTTATAAGTTAGGATAGCGTAAACACAGAGTCAACAACGCTTGGTGACTGTCAGTTTCTCACCTGTGTAATCATCAGATTGGTTGACCATTTGAAGAATGTAATCTGATCTGATAATCGCTTTCGCAATTCTAAAAGTCCGGCAAGCAGTCTATTGCATGCAAGGGAACATTGTAGAATCACAGTAAGGCTTTGACTAGCATCCAGTCACCAAACAAAAAAGAGAGCGTAACTAAATACGCTCTGAACCAGCTGCCAGAACAGTCAAGTGTTCAGTATATATGGATAAAAGTGTCCACATTGAAACCAGCAGCCAATAGAAATCCTTAGAATGGACTTGGCCCAAATACACAAGTAGACTAGCCCAACCTGCTATTCAAATAACCTACCAATTCTGAATTCTCAGAACTGACTCAGCTTGCAACACAGCTGAATACTGGCCACAAAACAAATTTCTACAAACGTGGAAGTTTTTAACCTCAATACCAGTCAAAGAGCTTCACCTTTTCCCTGGTGTGTGTGTTTTTATGCACAGCTCGATCTCCAAAAAATTTGCATCTGTGCAAATACATTCTCGCGAATTCTCCTGGCTCTGAGATCGCGTTTTCTTAAATTAAGCGGTTAAGGTAGCCATTTTTTTTTTTTGAGCCCTTCACTCATTTTGTAGGCAAGACACAGTCGCGCTTACTTTGAGCTTCGAGGTACGTCATTTCTTTCACTACACAAGGATGTGAAGCCTAAGAAAAGTTTAATGAATAACAAAATGACAATAGAGGAAACTCTTAAAATATGTGAACTAACAACTGTTTTCAATGCTAAATCAACAAGTTCTTTGTCTTTCCTTTCTTTTTTTTTTTTTTTTTTTTTTAGATGAATCATTGTCCACCATTCATTTCGAGTAGCATTTCTTTTCATCTTAATTTTAGTTCCTTTTTTGATCTTTCATATAGAAAAAAATAAAAAAAGTTATTTACAGTTAGTCGTCTAGCAAGATTCCTGTTCGAGGACTTGAGTGTAACTCGTGACATTACCAAAAACAGGTAAATAACTATCAATCATAGAATTATTGACATTATATATTCTGTTATTTGAATTTCGTGTGTTTTATACAATCTTCAGACAGTAGTATGGAAAAAAAAAAGTCAAAATTAGCTACCATACTTTCTACACCGGAAGCTAAGAACTTGATTTTTTTCTTTTTTGATGAATCCGCTAAACTTGCAAATCGGTCGGAATATTAGGGTGACCCAGAAAAAACAGAAACCACAAATTTTGTAATAAAACTGTTAATTTTAACTACGGGGTTTTAGGGTTAGGGTTAGGGTTGGGGTTAGAGTTTAGGTTTAGTTTAAGTAGAGACTGGCATTAACATCGTCTGCTACAAGTTTTAAAAGCCAATTAAAAATAATTAAATCCATTATTTAAGGTCAAACTTTGTCTAAATCGATAAGTAGAACATAATGACCATCATTAAAAAAAGAAAAATATCATTACATTAGCAATTTATTTTTAATATATTTAAAACTATTTGTTTTGGTCATTTTGTTCACCGACACCATTTTTGGTTTTTTTAAGTGGTTTTATTGGCTTGTTTACAATTTTTAAAAAGGGTTTGAAAAGGGGTTGGGGTTTAGGGTTAGTTTAATGGGAAAATAAATAAATAAATTGGGTTCTGTTTTTTCTGGGTCAAACCTGTAATATGTTTTAATTTTCCGACCGATTTGCAAGTTTAGCCAATGAATCATTGTCCACCATTCATTTCGATTAGCATTTCTTTCATCTTAATTTTACTTCCTTTTTTTTCTTATAGCAAAAAGAAAAAAAGTTATTTGCAGTTAGTTGTCTAGCAAGTTACCCACTCAAGGACCAGTCTCGCTCGTGACATTACAGGAGCAAGAGGATTAAAAAAAAAAACTATCACTCATAGAATTCTTGACACTATATATCCATTATTTGAATTTCGTGTTTCATATAATCTTCAGACGGGAGTGTGATAAAAAAAAAGTAAAAAATTAGCTACCATACTTTCTAAACCAGACAGTTACTGTATAAGTAAAAGTAAAGTCGTCGGGTGGCCTAAAGTCGGTATCAGCCAATCAGCGAGGGGGTCTCTCCCCTTTTCCCTAGCGCTAGACCAAGGAGATTATTTTTTAGCGTCTGAGGTGGAGCGCCACACCTACAATCAGCTCCTTACTTTACCGCACAGAACACTGTGCTGCTCATACGCTGAGTTGGCCAGGGCTGGTATCGAACAAGGAACCTTGTGGTTTCTAGCCGAACGCTCTACCAACTGAGTTAACCCCTTAAAACTAGTATTAGTTACACAATTAATCCGAACGACACTGATAAGTCAACTGTATTTCTTGAATATTAGCTCATTGGAAATTTTAGTTTCATTCTTTAAAAAAGTACATTCATTTTTTATAACCTTGTCATCAAATATGTGAAGGTTACACGAAACCCTTACAATTATATATATATATATATATATATATATATATATATATATATATATATATATGTGTGTGTGTGTGTGTGTGTGTGTGTGTGTGTGAAGAAAGGAAGTGAATCCGACGGTATGTAGTATATTAAGAACAATGAAAAAAAACACAGGTTTAAATGGGTTAAGTGGTGAGTTTATTGGCCGACTCTGCAGTGTTTCGATCTATTAATTAGATCATCTTCAGGGCATTTTTCTGTGATAAAAAATTTCTTATTACCTTACATATACCAACAAATGCCCTGAAGATGATCTAATTAATAGATCAAAACACTGCAGCGTCGGCCAATAAACTCACCACTTAACCCATTTAAACCTGTGTTTTTTTCATTTTTCTTAATATACTACATATATATATATATATATGAGTTAAGGTAGTGTGAGCATGGAATCAACACCTTGTTATGGGCTGTGAAGATCGTATAGGTGTGAAACTGTTAGAAACCAAGTGTTAATTCCATGCCCACGCTACCTTAACTTAAATATAAATGCTTGATCAACGATATTGAGCACTGTCTACCTAGAATATAATATATTATCTACAATATATATATATGTGTGTGTGTGTGTGTGTGTGTGTGTGTGTGTGGCTACAATGTTTTCATTGTAGTAGCATTTAATAGTCAATCCAAAAAGTGTTCAATATATTTCGTAAAATATAGAGCATTTATATTTGTAGAAAATAGTGTTTCTCTCTACCACAGTTTCGGTGTTCAAGGTACACATTCTTCAGGATATATATATATATATATATATATATATATTGAACTTTAATTTATATTTAAAAAGAAAACGTACTTTTACTTGTTTTAAAAATAAGTTTGTCGTCATTCATTCATTCATTTTCTTTTTCTTTCGTATTTTTGAATTTGAGTTTAAATATCTATTGATAATCTATTAATAATGGAGATTCGCTTCCGGTTTTTGTCTGTAACAAAAATTACGTCACTTCTTACGTCACATTACCCAAAATCGTTATAACATAGAATAAATACACTCAAAATTTGAACATGCAACATTAGACAGTCCTCATTGTTTTTTAAAACAAGTTTTAATAAATACATGACTGGTATTATATATCTATATATAGTTTGTTTTATTTTAATACATATTTAAAGTTTACATTTCAAATTGTTTTATTTTTAATCCTTTAATGAATTTGATGATTTTACTTACTTAGGGTACAAACTCGCTGACATTGAATTTTTTACTCCCACCCTCAGGCAATATGTTTCAAAAATCTATTTTTACATCGCCCGGAGGGTGTTTTTTATTTAGTATTTTGAAAATGTTTTTTCAATTTCGAGTAAAACATTTTGTCCGGTTATGTTGTAAGAGAGAAAAAAAAGAAAAAAACAGAAAAGTCTTATTGTAAATAAATAGCCTAATAAGAATTATTTATTATTAAAAAAAAACTGTACTAATTACAACACCAATAAACAGCCCTGTCGGTGAGGCTTAAGAATACACCGATTGCACCTCTGTAGAGGGGTAAGACCCCTCCCAATGGGGACCACCTGTTGCTTAAGGACGGTATCCTGGTGGCTGAGCAGTTCATGGCATGCAACAGTCCACTTTCGCCCTTACTTAGGCTAGACGGGCGGTCGGAGAGGCCTCTTCCGATCAATTGGCTGGTCACGTCAAGCCTAGCACCTATATGATTGTCCCAACCGATTGCCCTTATGGCAACACCCAACCCTTTTTATCATGTGCTAGAAGTTGGTGGCTGAGGGTCTTCATGTCCTGGGAATGACGTTAAACTCTATCTGATGGTGAGGTTCCAGTTTTGGAGGTCTGGGGAATGTGGAGCACCCCTTCATTACTATTGCTCCCTGGTCCACTCAGTCCCGGAGTGGTAGTACCTGTTAGGGTCCCATCTATGAGTTTAAATAATAAACCGTGTTTATTAAAAACAAAACAATTGAGTATCCATTAAGAATGAATTTATTTCAAAACTTTATTGGCATTAAATGACCCACTGAGGTTGATGTGCCGTAAAAAAACAAACCAAACCGAACAACAATAAAATAGTAATAAAAAAGTAATTTCCCAGAATTTAAACTAATCTAGAAAATGACTCTAGTTTATTTCAAATTTATTTATTTTGAGACTAAGATAAGAAATTGATTACATATGTCACTGATAAAATGATTGTCAATTTAAATACATTTAAGCGGGAGTTGTACCAGTTTAAATATATTTTAAAGTTATCACGTACCAGTGATTATATGTTATGTATTTCTTATCGTTCTTTCAAAATAAATAAGTAGGTATTTATCCAACTCGATTGCCAAGGTAGGAAGTGACACTAGGTCACAAGTACGAGGCATTCAGTGAGAATCGAACTTGCTTTTTAGTAGTAATGAATCTACGAGACTAGCTCGCTAACCATTACACCACGATGGAGGCAAAATTAAAATCAGAATAATAAACCAAGGACGGTGATGCTGATAGCTTTCTGATGCTGAACTTGCACAAAGGTGTCAAAATTAGGATGACCCAGAAAAAACAGAACCCACAAATTTTGTAATAAAACAGTTAATTTTAACTGGGGAGGGGTAGGGTTAGGGATTGGGGTTGGGGTTTAGGGTTAGTTTAATGGGGAAAAATAAATAAATAATTTGGGTTCTGTTTTTTCTGGGTCACCCTAATTGACACCTTTATGCAAGTTCAGCCCTTTTTGATTTAGTGTCCTGGGACGCACATATTTGCTTTGAATGAGTTCCCGGGAAATTTATGGGTCCCAACTAAGCCGTCTAACTCCTACCCTGTAACCTATCCTGTGTAATTCGTTTCTAAGAAACTATTGAAATATATTTACTGTGAGCTTGAAATGGCGAAGGAAAGAAAAAGAAAAACACTGGGACGCATGGATATGATTTTATTGCGTCCTTTTAGATTTTTGTGCGTCAGGGACGCAGGACACATATCTATCAGCATCCCTGCAAGCATAAAACAAACTGTTTTGTTTTATTTGTTTGTTGTTGTTCTTTTTTAACAATATGAAAAACAAGAAATTTACAAGCAGACCTTTAACGATAGCTCGATGAATTTCCAAAATATTATATTTATTAACAGAAGAAAAAAAAGTGTGTGTGTGTGTGTGTGTGTGTGTGTGTGTGTGTGTGTTAGAGAGAGAGAGAGAGAGAGAGAGAGAGAGAGAGAGATTATTTCTTAAAATAAAAATGAGTAAATCTGGTGTAAGGCTTCTTGCTTGGTAAGGTCCAACATCGTGAGGTGAGGTGGCTGATGCAACACATCTCGCTGACCATTGCACGTGGAAACGCTGTTGCTATCCTATTTACGGGATATGCAACTGATTATGCTGATGATTATGCTGATGCTGATGGTGTTCTTATCATCATCATCATCATCATCATCATCAACGAGGTTAATGATTTATTGGAAAAAAGTGTACTAAAAATGTTTCGATTTATTATTTAAAAAAAAAACATCGGTTACCTCGTAGTGGAATGATTGACAAAGCTGCTAGTCTCGGAGATCAATTAAGACTAAGTAATGAGTTCAATCCTGACTTGGTGACCCATATTTGTGTCGTTGTGTCAATTATTTATATGCTATGATTTATTTTATCCATTTATTTTCTTTTACAAATTCTAGGACGCCTAATGAGATGTAATGGTTAGCGAGCAACGTTAACTGACTATTTTTAGTGAGTCTGATTCTCACTACGTGTCTCAAAATTGGTGGCCTTGTGTCAAACTAGGCTAAGCTAAGAAAATTAACAACTAAGATATTAAGTACAAAAACAAAAAAACACAAAAATCAATCACGGCTTAAATTTTCACCAATGATTAATTGTCTTCTTTTTTTTGTTGTTTTTAGTTTAGTTTTGTTTGTTTTTTATTTTACTTTTTTTGTTTTGTTTTTGGGGGAAGTTACAAACTGTTTTAAAAATATAGAAATCGCGAGCTAAAAAATATTTTTTTTTGTTTTTGTTTTTAAAGTACATAATAAATAAATAAATAATACTATTACTTATTTTATTTTGATGTTTTCTTTTTTTCCCAGTCTCTCTCTCTCTCTCTCTCTCTCTCTCTCTCTCTCTCTCTCTCTCTCTCTCTCTCTCTCTCTCTCTCTCTCTCTCTCTCTCACACACACACACACACTCACTCACTCACTCACTCACTACATAACCAGACAAAAATGCTTAATACAAAATCAAAAACTTTTTTTTTTCAAAATTTATTCAAACCCAAATTTAAAATTACGAAAGAAAATAGATAACCAATGGGTGACGATAAACTTATTTCTAAAAATAAAAAAAGTACGTTTCCTTTTTAAATATAAATTAAAGTTTAATATATAAATACATACATAAATAAATATACATAAATAATCACTGCAATAAAATCATCAAATAAACAAAAAAGTAAAACACGGAATAATTCAAATAAATTTCAAATTATTCTTTTAATTAATATTTATTCGTTAAAAGTTATCCATTCATAAACTAATCTCATATTCAAAATAAAAGTTTAATTTTCTTAAAGAATTGAATATTAATATTGAAATCAACACTCAAATGTCGTTCGTTTATTTTGTTTTTATCTTTTATAAAAATCAGAAACAAAATCTCAAGAATGATTTCAACTGTAAATAAATAAATAAATAAATTTTTTTTTTAATTCAAACAAGAAATGAATAACAGTTAATCTATTTCAACAGAAAGTAGAAATCTAATATGTTGACGATTCACAATTTAAATTAAAGATTAAACATCAATTAACGATTATCAAAAACAAAATCTATAGCATTTAAGATAAGACAAACGGAATATTTGGGCAAAAATAAATTTAAAATGAAAATGCCATTTTTTGACAGGTACACAATATTCTTTTTAATGTAAAGCAGAATTACGAATTTTAAATTCAAAAATCACTAATAAATATGTACATAAATATAATTAAATATACGACGATCTTTGGTTTTTAAAAAAATAAACATAAACACTAACATATAATCTTAGACAAACAAAAAAGATAAACCTAAGATAGATTTATAAACAATAACAAACTATTTTTTCTTAAATTTCAATCCCAAAACATTAGAAACAAACAAAGCCTTTCTCTTTCATTGTTTTGTTTTGGTTTTGTTAACGATGATATTCAAACAGGTTTCTATAAAGATTTTTTTAATTAAAAATAAAAGAAGATTAAGATATATCTTCTTTTACTAAGAAGCACAGAAAATAAATAAATAAATGCCAAACCTCAGGAGGTAACGAAGCGGTTGTCGTCGTTGGAGATGAAATCGTTTGTTTATTTTGGTGTGAATAAGAAACCTTGTCGTCTCTTACAATACACGAATCAGCAAATAGCTCTTCTAAATTCTCCATTGTAGCGGAGCATACAGTCTGTGCAAAAAATTTAAAGTCTTGATTTAAATAGTCGTTGAAATCCCAGCTTTTGTACTAATAAGCGATGTGCGTTTACCATCTCCTATTCAATAGAGTGTTGTGATGATTATCAGCGCAGCCGGCTTAGGACTGACTCTAGATAACAACATCGCCATATTGCGTAAGCTTGTTTGGGGGTAGGCGAACGCCACATAGCGGCCACGGTTTGTAATTAGTTCAACCAAGGGAGATAACTCTCTGTCATAATTGCCCTCATTTTTTTTTCTTCCTTAAAATCTTTTATTTTAAAAAGCATTACAAATAAAAACCGCAAAAATATATATTTTTAAAATATAAATTTATAATTAGTGAATGAATATTTCCCCTTATTTTTTGCATTGTTATTTTGCACCTCAAAATTATAATATTAAAAAACCACAGATACTGATTCAGTGTACTATAGTACATACAATAATATGCATAATATATCATTTTTCTCGGGCAACCTGTTTGGGTTCATGCTATTTTTAAATCCACGAAATATCCAAGTTAATTCCACTTCTCTGCATTTTTTATGTTTAGGAATTATTACGCAACTACATCAAGGATTTCGTAATCCATTATTCCTTCCAGACTTTGTGAATAAATTGAAATAGACCTGACGAAATAACTTTTATTTATTTACTTATTTATTATTTTTAAAAATCTCTACTCACGACATATAGCAGGTGGGAACGCATAGATGCTTATTCAATATTACAATATGTTGCATAAAAACTGAAGTCGAAAGGATGACTAATTTTATCAAATCTCTAATAATAAATGCGAATGTCATTTTTCAACTTTACTCCTAGAGGCCGTAAGTAAAAAAGTAAAGTCGTCGGCGGCCTAAAGTCGGTATCAGCAGTCAGCGAGGGAGTCTATCCCCTTTTCAATAGCGCTAGACCAAGGAGATTGTTTTAGCATCTGATGTGGAGCGCCACACCTACCATCAGCTCCTTACTTTACCGCACAGATCCCTGTGCTACTCATTCGCTGAGTTGGCGAGGACCGGAATCGAACTAGGAACCTTGTGGTTTCTAGCCGAACGCTCTACCGACTGAGCTAATCCGGCTGACTCAGTGAAAAAAAAATTAAGTATTCAGGGCCGAACCCGGACCCGCAATCTTGAAATTTTGGATTCCCAATTTCAATTACTGTAGGTACCACCAATTTTCCCTGTGAAATTTAAGACAATGAAACTTGCATAAATGTTAATATTATCTTGAAAAATTGTATCCATTCGAAAGAAGAAGCATTAAAAAAAAAAATCCTGTATGATTTAAAAAAAAAAAAAAACATTTCAGCTTACGGAAATAGTGAAAATTAAAAACGAAAAACAATGTTTACTTTTTTGAACCGTTAAATCAATTGAAATTTAACGTAGCCAAAAAAAGTTACGACTAGAGGCTTTTAAAACATTATTTGAAAAATCAATTAATGGTCCGATTTTCACGAAGATTTCCAGAATTACTTACCTTTTGATGAAAATATGTCTGAAATAGTTTTTTTTTTTTTTCTGAAATATATTAGGGGAAATATTTTTTACGAGGTCTTTTATTTATTTAGATATGAAAAAATGAACCGACAAAAAACAAGTTTTACTTTTTTTTTCTATAAAGATAAGAGTCTGAATAATTATATCAGATGATTTTTATAAATCTCAATGCGAGAGCTTTTTAGTAAAAGAACCATGAATACAGAATTCAGCTAAAAAATATCAATAAAGAAACTGACCTTGTTGTAAATAAACGGACTGTTTTACTTATTTTTCACGATAACGATGAGTTATTTTTCCCCAATCGGATAATTTGATCTTTGAATTAACAGTTTTTCTTTGTAACAATTTATGTAAACATTGCAAAAATGTAAACATTTTTCGTTCATAATTTTCATTATTTCCGTAAGCTGATTTTTTTTAAATCATCAGCGTTTGTTTAATGTTCTTCTTTCGAATGGACACAAATTTTCAAGATAATATTAACATTTATGCAAGTTTCATTGTGTTAAATATAGGGGGGTAAATTTCACGGGGAAAATTGGTGGTACCTAAGAATCAGCCAGGCAATAGTACGGAAAGTAAGAACCTAGGTACATCAAATTGTCTTTAAATTAAGTGGTAACAGAAGAATTATCGTTGAACTTTTAAAGAATAAGCTTAAATAGTATCAAAAATTGATATTGCTCGAGTTGAATAAACTTTAATATGTGCTCAATGCATAACGTCTCATTGTTTGGCCTGTAATCGTTCATAAGCTGTAGATTCTTGTTAGACCAGGCTTAGAGAAACAAAGAAAAAAACGGATCGTATTCTAAAAATAGACAAAGCCAGACTGACCGTCGCCAAAAGTTCAAAACTCCCGCCAACTAACGGACATTCTAAGAGCGGGAAAGATTTATAGTAGTAGAGCAGAAAAGGCAGTGGCCAGCGAACAGACAAGTCATGAATACCAATCCTCCTCGAATCGGGTGAACAAAAGCTTTAACACTAATAAGAATTTGTAAAAAAAGGAACATTCATTAACCAAACCACACCTTTGTAGCTTGTTCATTTGATACAATTCATAATACACATATAAAGGACAATTTTGTTACAACTCAAACTTCTTTGTTATTACTTGTACTGTTTTTGCTTGTGTAGCGTTAGTTTCGTATTTGCCTGGGAGAGTTGTCTGCCCGGTTTAGTTTGCTGGTGCCCGCTAGGGGCTATAGTATTTAAGCGGCTGGTTCAAAACGCTTCTCCCTCTTTTCCTGTTCCAGTAACCACGAGACACATGGGGTAGATTTTGGTCTACCCCTTCTCGTTGGGGCTTTTGGCCCCACTTACATTACTGTAAGTTCTTAACACAGCATGGACTATCCCTAGTCTCATGTCTGTACTTTTTGTATATCTTGTACCATTCATGAATGTGTATCTATCGTTCTATATGTAACTATATGTACTTTGTATCTCGTCATATCCATGTGCTGTACTATATTAAATGTTTTGTCTGTTAACCTTCGTCGGAGTCATGTATCCAATATATATAACTTTGAACCTTTCTTACACTTGTTTCTTTAATGTTATATTTCACATAAAAATTACCTCCAACCTATATACAACAGGCCGAATGTCCAATTAAGAAACCTCCATACGAGCTAGCTTAATTGCCACTCTATTGGGCTGTTTTGTAGGGAATAAAATAAAACGAAAATAAAATTAGAATTAAAAAAAAAAAAAACTCCCATGGGGCCTTCACCAGAAGAACCCCTGCGCATGTCCGACAAAACGGACTGTCCCCCGACCCCCAAAATAATCTCTCGGTCATTTCGAGTCAGGCCTTATCTGGGTCTAGTCGCACATACTAGCCAGGGGGATATTCCCTTGCTACAGGCGACTATGATCCGTTCAATAAAGCCTAAGTCAAAAAACTACCTTTTGCCTTTGTCTCTTTCCTTTTTCATTCCTTAAATTCAATTTCAACTTACCAGGCCACAAGAAGTAAGAACCAGGGGATAGGATACATGTACGAACGAACTAAACCTGACCCCATAGTTTTTAAGTTAGTTAAAAATTCCATTTCGAAGGAGACTTTTTTTTTAACCCAGTAATTAACTTCCTGGTTTACTTATAAATTTCATCAGTTTTTAGGTTTAAACTGAAACAAATTTATAAATCTTTATTTCACCAAATATTCATCAGTCCGTATATCCGTCCGTACATCTTGGAATGTCATTTTTTACTCCCATTTCAACCAAATATTCAAGTAATGTTAAGGTAATCCTGGAAAGGTTTTAAACTATAATTGAAGATCCGACACAGACTGGATCTTAGTATGGATCTATGATATTCTATGTCTTACCATCACCCTCGCTGTAAATGTGTGCCCAACTCGCAATGCTTACCCACTTTCTTGGTAATCATTACGATGAGCAGATATGTCTGTCTGTCTGTCTGTCTGTCTGTCTCTCTCTCTCTCTCTCTCTTCCTTCTGTCCTTATATATGTGGGGATTGAATCATAAATAAAACCAAATAAGATAAACAAAAATAAAACACAAAATGAAATAAATAAATACAAAATAACAATTCCCTGGAGGCCTCGAACAGGAGGAACTATCTGGGCAACCGCCCCGTCGATTTGAACTGTAGGATATGCTGACTGCACCTCCGTAGAGGGGTAAATCTCCTCCAATGGGGACACCTGTGTCGACCGTGATGCTTAAAGATGGAACCCTGGTGGCTGAGCAGTCCAAAACACTATACTTTGCCCCCTACTTTGGCTAAATGGCCGGTCGAAGAAGACTCTCCGAACGGCTAGTCACGTCAAGCCCTAGCACCTATAGGATTATCCCAACCTTATTGTCCTCATGGCAAGCCCCAACCTTTTTTATATATGTGCTAGAAGGTAATGTCTGAGGGTCTTATTGTCCTGGATATGGCGTTAAACTGCAAATGGTGAAGTTCCAATTCTGGAACTCTGAGGAATATTAGAGTACCCCTTCATCGCCATTACTCTCAGGTCCACTCTGACCCGGAATGGTAGCACCTGTTAGGGTTCCATCTATAGATTAAAAAATGAATGTAAAAATGTGTTTAAATAAAACTGAGTTTGAAAAAGAATGGAATACCTAACAAGAATGAATCAAATAAAATGTCTTTGGCATAAAATAACCAACAAGGATTGACATGCCGTAAAAACCAACCAAGAAACCAACCTTGATAACTGTGGACAATAAAAAACGTGCTCTTCCAATATGTGATTTACCGAAGGTTTGTGACCTACTATTGATCTACTATTCATGACGTGTGAACTACTAGGAAAAAAGAAGACGGGGTTAGGGTTAAAGATAGGGTTAGGGTTTAGGGTTAGTTTAATGGGAAAATAATGGGTAGTTAATGGGTAGATCGCATATTGGAATGTAAACAATTCGGTAGATCACATATTGATTAGAAACATACGGTAGATCACATATTGTGGCGAAGTTCCAATCCTGGAACCCAGAGGAATGTTGAGTACCCCTTCATCGCCATTACTCCCAGGTCCACCCTGACCCGGAATGGTAGCACCTGTTAGGGTTCCATCTATAGATTAAAAAATGAATATAAAAATGTGTTTGAAAATAAAATGGAATACCTAACAAGAATGAATCAAATAAAATGTTTTTGGCATAAAATAACCCAACAAGTATTGACATGCCGTAAAAACCAACCAACCAAACCAACCTTGATAACTGTGGACCAAGAAAAAAGCTTAAGAAACAATGACATGCAGAATGTAGATATAAATGTATAATGTACACAATTCCTTAATCTCTAGTCATAAAAAAAACACTCTAGACGGATTGTCATGCAGGTAAAATCAATCATTTCGGGTACCTCCCTTGTAATATATATATGTGCATGAGTAATGATAGGATATTGCTTACAATAGTATTGTTCTATTGTGGGCGAATGGCAAAGAGAGTAACCAAGAGTAACAAAATACCAATACAATCAAATAGGCACAGACAGTATCCTTTTTCAAAACTTTTATTTACTTATGTTATCTTGTAGCGACTAAAAAATGACGTCTTTGAACAAGTCGAAACTTGATTCGACTAAATGTGGAGATGGTTGCCGTCAGTAGAATTTTGGTTGGTTGGATGGTTGGTTAGTTGGATGGTTGGTTGGTTGGCTGGCTGGTTGTTTTACGGCATTTCAACCTTTTACTACCTATTGGTCTCGAAGAAAGGGATGGCATGACGATTCTTTACTGATGTCATTAAGTTTATTTAATAAATACCGTGAAACTGTACAAGGAAAACAAATAATATTTAATAACGGATAACAGTGAATACTTTTAAAAAGAAATAGAAAATCCCCAAAGAAATGTGAAAGCTCTTACCGTTGGCGCCTATCCAACCAGTGGCGTAAAAACTCCAACTCTGACTTCCCCTTACCCTTTTCTGGTTAGGGTTCATAGACCGCAGAAAACAGTAGTCGGCACTAGATGGTATTAAACCCATTAAACTTCACTAAATTGGATACAGTGGTTGTAGCTAATTTTTAAAAAAAAATAACTATATTAAAATAAGATATAATTAACTGGTCTGTTTAGCGGCAGTTACACAACCCTTATTAGGTTATCTAATGTTGAAATCAGTAACTTTATTTTACACTCTAACAGTTTTTGGCATTGAATAACCCACAGGGTTATTATACCATTAAACAAACCAAACCAAACAAAACCAAATCAAACCAAATGAAGTCAATGAAAATTATTTGTGCCAATATGAAAATATTAAGAACTTGAAGCATAGAAACTTTTATCAAAATGATTTGTTTTAACATTAAATGACCCGAAACAAACAAACCAAACCTTTTTCACTTTTACTTAAAACTTTCTCTAGTTTATGTCGAGAGGTTATGAAATTGCGTTCATTGTTCACTTATACTAGGCACCGCCAATTTCCCCAGTGAAATTTACCCCCTCCCCATATTTAACACAATGAAACTTGCATAAAGGTTAATATTATCTTGACAATTTTTTGTCCATTCGAAAGAAGAAGCATAAAAAAAACTCATGATGATTTTTTTTTTTTAAATCAGCTTACGGAAATAATAAAAATTATGAACGAAAAACAATGTTTACATTTTTTCACCGTTAAATCAATTGAAATTTAACGTAGCCAAAAACAAGTTATGACTAGAGGCTTTTTTTTTAATTCTATGAAAAATCAATTAATGGTCCGATTTTCACGAAAATTACTTACCTTTTGATGAAAATATGTCTGAAATAGTTTTTTTCCCAAAATATATTAGGGGATTTTTTTACGAGGTCTATCCGGCCCCTCTATCTTTTTATAAAATATGAAAAAATGAACCGACAGAAAACGATTTTTACTTTCTTTTCTATAAAGATAAGAGTCTGAATAATTATATCAGAAGATTTTTATAAGTTTCAATGCCAGAGGTCTTTAGTAAAAGAATCATGAATACAGAATTCTGCTAAAAATATATCAATTGAGAAACTGACTGTGTTGCAAAAGACAGAAAAAACGGACTGTTTTACTTATTTTTCAAGTTAGAGGTGAGTAATTTTTCCCCAATCGGAATTTGATCTTTGAATTAACTGGGGTTTTTTTTTGTAACATCTCTTTATGTTCGTTATTTCTTTTTTGCGAGATTTTTTTTTTAAAGTTAAAATATTTACGTTTCTTCCTTCAATATGGCCTAAACTGACCACGTGACCAATTTTGTGGTACTAACTTATACTTACATTTTTTGCATAAATGATTCTGGCGAATTTTTGTGCATAAAGGTTGCCAGCCCTGGCTGGTTAGTTGGTTTTATGGCAGGTCAACATTTGTTGGGTTATTTCATGCCAAAGTCAGGTTCACAATTACGGTCTCGAATTAGTTGATTGCTTTTACAACAGGTCAACCGTTGTAAAAGTATTTACCCAACTCGTTCGCCACGGGTAGGATGTGACAGAAGCATCCAGTGAAGATTCAGTTGTAATGATTCTGTGAGTCAAGCTTGCTAACCATTACATCCCGCCCTGTCGGCTGGGGCGTTAGAATCCACCGACTGCACCTCTGCAGAGGGGTAAGACTCCTCAAACACCTGTTGGCTGTGTGTGGCAACCCGTAATGCTTAAGGATAGTACCCAGTAGCCCTATCCTGGGCTAGACGGACGGTCGGAGAGGCCCTCCGATCAATCGGCTGGTCACGTCAAGCCCTAGCACCTTTAGATTGCCCCAACCCTATTGCCCTTATGGCAACCCCAACCCTTTTTATCACATGAGTGCTAGAAGGTGGTGGCTGAAGGTCTACATGTCCTGGGAATGACGATAAACTCTATCTGATGGTGAGGTTCCAGTTTTGGGTGTTTGGGGAATCTGGAACACCCCTTCATCACCATTTGTCCCTGGTCCACTCTGACCCGGAGTGGTAGTACCTGTTAGGGGTCCATCTATAGGTTAAATAGAAAAATGTGTTTATAAAAAAATTGAGGATCCATTAAGAATGAAATTATTTCAAAACTTTATCGGCATTAAATGACCCGCTGAGGTTGATATGCCGTAAAACAAACCAAACCAACCAAACCAAACCATTTTTTCTTTTTTTCTTACTTTTTTCTTTCTTTTTTTCTTTTTCTCTTCTTTTTTCCTTATTTATTCTTTCATTCTTTCCTTTCTGATCGTTTCCTTTGTTTTCCTTCTTTTCATCTTTATATTATGTTCGATTGAAACAGTTTAGCGTTATCGCTTCCGTTCGCCCACATCTTCTCGCTATCTTTCCCCTGCTCTCTTTCTTTCTTTCTTTCTTTCTTTCCTTTTCTTTCTTTCTTATATTTCTTCTGTGTAGCATGCCCTTTTTCTATAATAAAAACGGAATGGTCCATTATTTAGCTGAGGTGACGACACTCGTAAGGAAAAAGAATTCGGCGGATAAGCAACAACAGAAAATCAGGATTCACATTTTTGCATTTCATCTTGGGCGATTTTGACGGGTTCATTTTTTAACCAGAGGGTGTAGCAATATGATAACGGTTGTACAATTAAGGAACACGAGTTCCTAGATTTATATAGATATATATAGATTTTCCTTATCATAATTGGAAAACTCTGGTCATTAAACCAATGGCATATTTTCCTCCAAATTCCAAAGTGCTTACATTAGGTATCACCAAAATAGGTCACGTGATCAATTTAGGACTGATTGAAGGAAGAAACGTAAATATTTTTGAAAAAAATCTCTCAAAAAAATAACGAACATAAAGAGTTTGTTACAAAGAAGAACTGTTAATTCAAAGATCAAATTATCCGATTGGGGAAAATAACTCATCGTTATCGTGAAAAATAAGTAAAGCAGTCCGTTTATTTACAAAAGTCAGTTTCTTTATTGATATTTTAGCAGAATTTTGTATTCATGGTTATTTTATTAAAAATGCTCCAGCATTGAACTTATAAAACTCTTCTGATATAATTATTCAGACTCTTATCTTTATAGAAAAAAAGTAAAAATCGTTTTTTTGCCGGTTCATTTTTTGATATTTCATAAAATAAAAAATATTTCCCCTAATATATTTTAGAAAAGAAAAAAAAACTATTTCAGACATAATTTCATCAAAAGGTAAGTAGTTATGGAAAATTTCATGAAAATCGGACCATTAATTGATTTTTCATAGAATATTTTTTTAATTTATAGTTTTGTTTTTGTTTTTTAGAGAGGTCAATGATGGTCAAATATTTTTCAATTAAAAAAAAAAATTTAATTTGTATTTTTTAATTTTTAAAAAAATATTTTAGAGGGTCAATTATTCTTTCTTTTAATTTTTTATCTGTTTGTTTTTGTTGATAAGTCCTTGATCATTGCAACTACGTAGAATGGACAACAAAGTGTTAAACGTTTTGTTGATAGTATACAGAAGAAAAAAAAAACTTGTTGAAACATAAACAAAACTTATTGCGTAATCGTAACAATTCTTGACAATTCGGCCGTGCAACTGCAGATTGTTGAACTAATGACTGACATTCAGCAGTTAAGTGCAGCTTGCAAGATGCATTGTGCACCCCCCGATCCTAAGTACGCTTAGAAGAATGTCTGTTATTCATGCACTCACTTGTTGATTCACGTGCAACGCCAACTACGAAGTAAATAAACAGATTGTTGATATATATATATATATATATATATATATATATATATATATATATATAGTGATTGCCGCTTCTTCACAGAATAAGGCCATTTCTACAAGTAGTTCAGTTGTGAGCAGTTGTGAGCACGCAGATGGCCCACGGATCCAGCTTGTTTTTATGTATCCTGTCACACATATGAAACCCTCGACATACAGGCCCTGCCACACAGATCAGACTTCAATGTAGGAAATGTTTCCATGGCGTCCGTCATGTGTCGCTTCAGGATGGAGGGTTCGAGTCACCTTACCTCAAACCATCGGCCTGTCTTTCCATGAGGATGTGTATCCAGCCCACTTCTGTCAATTGGTCCTTATCGCTGAAACTGACTTCCGCAAGGACATCGATGTCGGCCCCATATCGAGATGCTCCCCTGTCACGATACCAGTACGTAGTTTTGGGTTTCCCAATCTCTCAAGATCGGGAAGTGTCCAGACATTCCAGGTGACTATTCTTAGCCTTGTTTTGTGTTGTAGTATTTTCTTGTTTTCGCCCAGCTAATGTGGACATTCGTCGAAACTCTGGTTTCTGGCCAGCTTGATAGGTGAACCGGCATTTGTTTAGGTCACCTTTTCTAGACACTTCCCAAATGACTGTGTTAACCAAGGAGCTGCTCATTCACCCACAACCTCGCCGAGGCACGTTGCTGTTCAATCAGCAAGGCGGTGACGTTAAGTAGGTCACGAGTCACGCTGTATGTAGTTTCACATCTGCGTGCTTCCAGCCCGTCAGGCCTGCACACCTCACCATTCCTCCATCACTCTGTGTGGCAGGGCCTGTATGTCGAGGTTTCATATGTGTGACAGGGTACATAAAAACAAGTTGGATCCGTGGGCCATCTGCGTGCTCATAACTGCTCATAACTGAACTACTTGTAGAAATGGCCTTATTCTGTGAAGAAGCGGCAATCACCATATATATATATATATCATCTCATTTGGTGGTTGCGCTGAAACGGATGGAATTTAAGGAACGAAAAGAAGGAAAGAGATAAAGCAAGAGGTTGTTTTATGACTTAGGCTTTATTGATCGGGTCATAGTCGCCTGTAGCAAGGGAATATCTCGCTGGCTAGTAGGAGCAACTAGACCCAGTTATGGCCTCAGTTCGAATGGCCGAGAGATTCTTTCGGGGATCGGGGGACAGTCCTTTTGTCGCACATGCGCAGAAGGTTCTTCCGGTGAGGGCTCCATGGGATTTTGTTGTTTTTGTTTTATTCTAATTTTATTTTCGCTTTATTTTAATCCCCACAAGAAGGTTTGAGAGGTATGAACTTACATTCCACTACACACCCTCCTCCACACGGAGTTAGAAAAAACGAATTTATCATCAGCATCAACATCACGCTATGCAACTGTTAGGGAGAGTTATCTCCCCTAACGATTCGAACCGGACTCTCTAAAGAGGAGGGAAAAACAGACTGCACAGCAGATCAGAACCGAGCAGGTCATACACTCTCATCCTCATCAGGCTAGAACTCTAATCCAAACCCATCCACTGTATTCCCTGTCAGTGAAGCATAAATAAAACAAGTATTGTTATTGTTAACAATTTCCCTGTTTTTATTATTATTTCTGTTATCCCTACATCTCGGATACAACAGCAACATTTATTCCCCTTAAATGAGCCCAGCAACGTTACTTGCTCATCTCACAAATCATCCAAGTAAGACAAGCAATATATGCTGGGTACTGCTGGATAAGTAAGAACGAATCCATAGTGATGTTCTATGGAATCCTACACATGGACACACCAGTGTTGGCAGACTAGCAAAAACTTGCATACACCAGCTCTATGCTGAGACTGGGTACCGTTTAGAGAAATTGCAGAGAGAGAGAGAGGGGGGGAGAATCTATGCTGTTGATGCGACTGATGATGATGATGATGATGATGATGATGATGATGATGATTTTTGAAGCGTTATATCGATAAATCTGCATTTCTAGAAGATACCAGGAGTTCTAAGGAAGGTTCAAATCGGGCAGCAAGCAGACCACTTCATCAGCCTGGAAAAAAGCCTTATTGTTCAACATACTCTGTAGTATTGTCTGCGTTATTCGGACTAATGTCCTCATCTCTATTGTTATCTGTACAACGTTTAGGCCGATATGCCCTCCGGCCTTCTTCAGGTATTTCTTCTCGGACTCTGGAACCTTCATTTCGGACTCAGGAACGTTCTTTTCGAACTGGACACATGGCCTAGTGGATAAGGTAGTTAGGTTAAGACAGTTCTAAGTGACAGTTATCTCTGGATTACAGGTTCAATCCTGAGCGGCGGCAGTAACATAGAAAAATAATTAACACAACTCCTACCCGGCTATGGTTAGCGAATGAGAACAGGATACCCCAGTGGACTGAATAAAGGGTTAGGTTCAAAGTTTCGTGATGACTCCCGATTACGTCAAGAAAGTTCCCGACTACGACAAGAAAGTTCCCGAGTCCGAAAAGAAGGTTCCGAGTCCGAGAATAAATACCTGAAGAAGGCCGGAGGGCATATCGGCCGAAACGTTTAACAATAAAGATGATGACAATAGTCCGAATAACGCAGATAATACTAATCATCAAGCCTCATCTCAAACATTCAGAGAAATAATACTCTGTAGTCTTCCCTGCATGCGAAAAGGCATGATCTTGCATGAAAAAAAATCCTCTTGAAAGGGTCTATGTCTTTTTCACCCAAGGTTCAAGTTACTCCTTCAAGAAGGCACCAGACGTCGCCACCCACGTCCAACAATTGGTCCCAATGGGTGGAGGGGAATCTTACCCCTCTGCAGAGGTGCAGTCGGTGTATTCTACTGCCACAGCTGAAAAAGCGGGACTATATTAGAAGCTACAATGAAGTTTTTAACTGTTTGGTGATATCTACCAATAATCTATCTATCCATCTTTCTATACATATAAAAGGGCAGGTGTCTGTCCGTGTATGTCCAGAGGAAACTTCGAAAATAAAACAATTAACAACAAAGTAAATATATATACTCATTAAATATCACCAGTGCTTGGTTTTTGAACAAAAATAATAGAGATTTGATTTATATTCGTGAAGATAATTAAAAGATAAATTGAAATGATAACAGCATGGATTTTTTTCCTTTAATATTTTAGATAGTAGATATTAATATTTCTTTTCAGAGTAGCTGGATCAATGCAAAGTCTATTTTTTACATAAGGATTTAAATGGGGCATCCATGAGGATTCAACTCACGATTCAGTAATAATGGATCTGCGGGACTAACTTAAAAAATCCCCTACTACCCAGGCAACGGATAGCCACTTCTAGTGCATATATAATGGGCAGTTGTGTGTATGAATGGGTGTATGTCCGGAGGAAACTATGAAAATAAAACAATTAATGAAAAGTAAATATATATAAACATTAAATATCACCAGGGCTTGGTTTTTGAGCAAAAATAATGAAGATTTTATTTATATATGGGAAGATATTTAAAAAAAAATTTGTATTGTAACAGAAGGTAATTGAAATATGATTGAATTGAATTAATCGCCTCATTTATATATTTTTATTTAAATTTTTAATTAATTATTTTATGGGGATTTTATGGGGCATCCAGTGAGGATCTAACTTGTGATAAGTAATAATGGATCTGCGAGACTAACTTTTAAAAAATCCCCCCTTTACCCAGACGACGCCGCGTAGCCACTTCTAGTACATATATAAAGGCAGTTGTGTGTATGAATGTGTGTATGTCCGGAGGAAACTATGAGAATAAAACAATTAATGAAAAAGTAAATATATATACACATTCATTATCGCTAGAAAAAGATTTGATCTATATTCGTGAAGATGAT
>CM042168.1:43276352-43279835 GCA_023376005.1 Doryteuthis pealeii
ATATATACTAGCGTTCCATATATATATATTAGTTACCCTGTCCAAAGTTATTACAAGGCTGAAGTTATCTATCTATCTATCTATCGATACCTATAAGTATATATATATATATAATATATATGGGTCATCCACAGACCACGTTTTCGCTTATCAAGTCTCTTCGTGTGGCTAGACATTTTGCAAAGCTACCTACAACCGGAATTGAAATTCGGCGATTGGTTGGTGTCAGTCTGGCACCTTACCATTAGGCTGTCTTCACTCACAGAATGGGAAGGGGATATATACCCCTGTGTCAAATCATTAACAAGGTTGAATATTTTTGATATTGGTTGGTTGGTTGTTTTGGATTTTACGGCATGTCCACCCTCGTTGGGTTATTTTTTATGCTGAAGTCATGTGTATTGAATCTTTTTTCTTTAAACTCAATTTCTTTTGAAACACATTTTTTCAAAACTCATTTTTTTCTATTTTAACCCATAGATGGGACCACTAACAGGTACTACCACTCCGAGTCAAAGATGGACTGGTAGTAATGTTGATGAAGGCGTAACTCCACTCTCCTTAAGAGCTCCAAGATTTGAAACTTCCATCAGATGCAGTTTAACGTCATAACCCCAGGACGAAATAAATATTTTTGAATACTTATTATATCGATTGGAATGTCTGGATATTTTCACTGAATGTTGGTAACATCTATATGAACAGAAATATGCAAATGTTTTCCGTTCTGCTGCGCATGTGTAAACATCTGGCTGCCATTTTAACTGAATAACCAACAGTTTTTTAGCGGCGTCAAATTACACTGTTTAATCTGAGGAAAGAATGTGAATAGGTGTTCTTTTTATCAATTTGGTGTGCTGAATTCAAATTTAATAAACAGTTTTGCTCTGTCACCTCTAGTAATTCTGTCTTTTAAATAGTCTCATTTTAGTATATACAGAGTATTATAACGTTGCTTATTTCGACAGTTGCAAGCAGCTTATTCAGATAAACAGGATAGGATAAAGAACATTGTATCTGGAATAAATATGAGGGATGACACAATGTACACAATTCATTAGACCGCAGACAGTTAGAAGTGTGTTTTCTTAGATGATGCTGCTGTATTTTGCCTCCGGGAATGACACGTCAAGAGCATCCAGCAGAAAATCTCTCCATCATGCCGGGGTTCCACTTGCCTTGGTAGTTGCTCTCCATTTTTGTAATGTCTGTGGAATCTTTCTTCGTGCTCATCACTCACTGTCCGGTTTGGAAGGAAGAAGTTGAAGGTGGGAATAGAGAATGAATTTTGAGTGACATTCGGCATCCCATATCTCATAAGTCTTTAGCAACTTCTCATACAGGCTTGGGTAATTTGGTACGCGTGTGTTACCAAGGACCACTTACAGACTGTGACATAAATGCTTCCCATGCTCTCAGTTTCCTGCCATAAAAACTAAAAAAAGAAGACATAAGTCACACAATATACGCTTTATGTAAAGTAGTTGTACAAATGTACAGTGCATTATCGTAAAAAAAACTAGGGTGATGAGTAAAAACGATTTCAATCTGATTCAGCCGCCCCAATTAGGTTAAACAGCTATTTTTGTGCTTGCTCAATTTCTTTGTAAACCAGTGTATTAACGAGCGCTTCTCAATGCTCAAAATACATGAAAGGGGAATGAAAGGGAATTTGACTGGCTACAAGAAATCAACATGCATTTTCTGATTTAGTTAAAGCAAAACAACAGCTGGAGATAGGTGAAAAAAAAACAATAACGAAACAAAAAGACTAGGAAGTGGCCGACCAGGCGTCGCCTCGGTAGAGGGGGGGTAAAACAAAGTATAGTCTCATAGGTCCATTAATCATTTAACAGAAATATTGGGGATGAATTAGCTTATCTTGTCGTAAGAAGGAGCAAGGCAATTATAGAGTATATTTTGGTAATGTTTTATGTTGTGGTATAAATGTGTTAGTATACAAATGGTGTTTAAATGTCTTTAAGTTATAGGTACAAGAATGTGTTTGAGTGTATGCGGAGTTCCGTTAAAGGGTAAGAGATCGTAAAATGGTTACCAGAGATGTTCGCTCCGGAGAGATATTTGAGGTATGTAGAGGTTTAGAAACTTAACTCGTGGTCGTAATTGTCTCTGCAGTTGGTTCTGGTGGTTGTTCCCTTTAGTTCGTCTGGTCTTACGCCTTTAGGTGCCAAGAAGTGTTTGTTGAACCCTTATTGCGGCCGTTTACTTGAAAATGTTGTTCCCCAGTGCCAGCTTAGTTGTGTTCCCTTTGCTGTCGGGCCTGTTCTGTGAATTTTAGGGGTCTGCCCCTGGCTCTGATTCCAAGGACTAGATAAGGGCAGATAACCCAATTTCTGATACATTGAATCGCAATTTGGATCCTCCGCAGGATGCCCCATTAAATCCTTACGTAAAAAGGACGTCGCGCTGATCAGCCAATCTGAAAGGAAAATAATGTCTACAATTTAAAATATTATGTCAAAAAGAAAAAAATTCCAAGCTCTTATCATTTCAATTTTATTTTTTTAATCAATCTTCACGAATATAGATCATCTTTTTCTAGGGCGATAATGAATGTGTATATATATTTACTTTTTCATTATTGTTTTATTCTCATAGTTTCCTCCTGGACATACACACATTCATACACACAATGCACTTTATATATGTACTTTAGAAGTGGCTACGCGGCGTGTCTGGGTAAAAGGGGGATTTTTTAAAAGTTAGTCTGCGCAGATCCATTATTACTTATCACAGTTAAGATCCTCATGGATGCCCCATAAATCCCCACGTAAGTATATAACATATAGCAAGAAAATTTTAAATTAATAATTTTACATTAAAAAAAAATACAATATAAATGAAGGCGATTAATTAATCAATCAAACATCATATTTCAATTAACCTTCTGTTACTACAAATTTTGTTTTTAAATATCATTCCATAATAATAATAAAATCTTCAATTATTTTTGCTCAAAACCAACCGCTGGTGATATTATAATGTTTATATATATTTTTACTTTTTCATTAATTGTTTTATTTTCATAGTTCCTCCGGGACATACACCCATTCATACACACAACTGCCCATTATATATGCAGCTGAAGTGGCTATCCCGGCGTTGCCTGGGTTAGTAGGGGGAATTTTTTAAGTAGTCCCGCAGATTCCATTATTACTGAATCGTGAAGTTGGAATCCCTCAATGGAATGCCCATTTAAATCCTTATGTAAAATTAGACTTTGCATTGATCCAGATACTCTGAAAAAAGAAATATTAATATCTACTATCTAAAAATATTAAAGGAAAGTCCATGCTGTTATCATTCAATTTTATCTTTTAATTATCTCACGAATATAAATCAAATCTCTATTATTTTTGTTCAAAATCCAAGCACTGGTGATATTTAATGTAGTATATATATTTACTTTGTTGTTAATTGTTTTAATTTTCGAAGTTTCCTCTGGACATACACGGACAGACC
>CM042168.1:43284935-43394323 GCA_023376005.1 Doryteuthis pealeii
CTGTTATGGTCCCATCTATGGGTTAAATAGAAAAAATGTTTTTATATAAAATTTTAAAAAAATGAGTATCCATTAAGAATGAATTTATTTCAAAACTTTATCGGCATTAAATGACCCACTGAGCTTGATATGCCGTAAAACAAACCAAACCAAACCAAACCCATATGAAATAATTTCTAATGAATTCTTATATTGTTAATATTTCCCAATGTATGTTTATTATAAAAATCATTTCAAGTCAGTTTTATAATTGGTCTATTCACAGTACATGTTTTTGCTTAAATGGTCACCCATCCTATGAACATTAATGGGTATGTCCCAATCCTCATATACCCTACCTACCTATGAACATTAATGGGCATGTCCCAATTCTCATATACCCTACCTATGAACATTAATGGGTATGTCCCAATCCTCATATACCTACCTATGAACATTAATGGGTATGTCCCAATCCTCATATACCCTACCTATGAACATCAATGGGTATGTCCCAATTCTCATATATCCTACCTATGAACATTAATGTGTATGTCCCAATCCTCATATACCCTACCTATGAACATCAATGGGCATGTCCCAATTCTCATATACCTACCTATGAACATTAATGGGTATGTCCCAATCCTCATATACCCTACCTATAACATTATGTGTATGTCCCAATCCTCATATACCCTACCTATGAACATTAATGGGTATGTCCCAATACTCATAAATACAGTAGCATTATACTGACTGAGTAGTCTGATACCACTAGCAGTGGTTTACCTTCTTCTCACCGCTGGCGAGTATTGTATTTTGTTAATGTTATGAAGATTTCATTTCATTTTCAACCTGCGTTTGATTATTCCTCATTTACTTTTGTTAAGTTACAACACCATCTAATTATTGAACAGACTCATCACTGCTCAACTTCGGTGATTTACTTGGAGCTGGTACTTTCAACGGGACTTGACCGTAAGACTTGGGTAGTAGTAGTAGTAGTATTTGGGTAAGTTCCCTCCCCCAGAAAGTTTACAAAATCTTACAAGAGTATGTATTTACCCAACCAATCTGCAACGGGCAGGATGTGACGTCAGATTTTAAGCGGAGTAGAGCTGGTTTCGAATTCTGAATTTTTTCTTTTAGATTTTAACAAGGCTAAAGAACTTTGTCAGGCCTACTATTTACCCATAGCCGGGGGATAGATGGATTCATGCCTTTCCCAATGGTATTTGAGTAAGTCACCCCCTCCACCCGGAAATTTTACAAAAATGTCTTACAAGGATACGCACAGAGAAAGCGCGTGGGATAATAGTTAATGTCATAGGAAATGGATTCGATGACCCGAGTTCGAATACTGGGCGTGGCTGTTGGTATTTCACATGGCGTTAATACCTTGGGAAAGGTCCAGACTGGGCTATTTAGCCTTGGTTAGGAAACCAATCTGAGAGAAGGAAAACTCTGAATTAAAACCTGTTAAACTGTGGGGATTAAATAAAAAATTAAATTAAATTAAAAAAAAACTCCCATGGGCCTTCACCGGAAGAACCCTCCACGCATGTGCGATAAAAAGGACTGTTCCCCGACCCCCAAAAGAATATCTCGGCCATTCGAGTTGAGATCTTAACTGAGTGTAGTCGCTTCCTCGGCTAGGGGATATCCCCTTGCTACGGACGACTATGACCCGACCAATAAAGCCTAAGTTATAAAATTACCTCCTGTCTTTGTCTCTTAGATTCCTTCTTTTCAGCGCAACCATCAAATGAGATGGGGTTAAAGCAAAAACCATAAGAACACGCAACCAGAATATCCAGCTATATTTAAACCATAAAACACCCCAAACCTCATACTACCCCATAAAACTTAGCATAAGAAATTGACCGTGTCACATCCTACTCGTGCAGAGGGGTTAGTAAATATATACAAGGGTACGTTTTTGCCACTCTGCCTCGGGCACGATGTGACGCAAAGTCAAACTTTAAGCGGAGTAAAACTGGTTTTAGATTCAGGGTTTTCCTTCTCCTAGACTGGTTGCCCAACAAGGCTAAAGGACCCAATTTGTCTTACTATTTAACCATAGCTGATGGGGAGAGGATATATGGATCCACGCCTTTCCCAAGGGCATCAGCGCGAAGTGAAGGGCCTCCACCAGGATTTGATCACGGGCTGCTGATACTCTTGTCTACGACGATAACCGTTCTGCGAATTGCGCCTCGTTTTTTTTTTGTTTTTGTTTTTGTTTTTTTTTTGTTACAAGAGTAATACTATTTTAGAGTCCGATTATTTGTTTTTAGAAAGTAATGAAATTGGTCTTTTTTACTTAGAAAGTAATGAGATTCGTAGCGCTTACAAAGTAATGAGATTCTGGTAGGGACTTAGAAAGTAAAGGACACTACGAGAAAATTCTCAAATTTTCTCGTAGTGTCCAACTGGTCTTGTTTCGGGGGTGACTTTGAGCATTAAAATCAAATAATGTGCGAGTGAAAGTCATGGGAATCTGTGCTAACAGCGCGACCTGAGAATGATGATAATTCTGAAGATGATGATGATGATGATGATGATGATGATGATGATTTTCATAATGAGGATAATGAGGAGGATTGTGCTGATGGGCATTAATTCTGATATTGATGATTCTGATTCTGATTCTAATGATGGTGATGATGATGATGATGATGATGATGATGATTCTGAAGATGATGGTGATGGTGATGATGCTGATAATGATGATAATGAGGAGGATTGTACTGATGGGCATTCATTCTGATATTGATGATTCTGATTCTAATTTGATTCTGATTCTGATGATGATGATGATGATGATGATGATGATGATTCTGAAGATGATGGTGATGGTGATGATGGTGATGGTGATGATGCTGATAATGATGATAATGAGGAGGATTGTACTGATGGGCATTCATTCTGATATTGATGATTCTGATTCTGATTCTGATTCTGATTCTGATGATGATGATGATGATGATGATGATGATGATTCTGAAGATGATAATGATGATGATGATGATGATGATGATGGTGGTGATGATTCAAGAAATATTAGGACCGAACTGATTTTAGCCAACCACAATCCACGAATGAAATAGGATCGATCAATGGCCTATTCCGCCCCCCCCTCTGCAGAATAGCCAGAAATAACTTGCAACGACAGCAGCTAGCACTTGTTTAATTATACTGTTCGTTGTATCCTAGAATTTCGCTCCAGTTACAGCAGCCAACGATGCCAACGTTTTTATTTCTATTTCTTTCTTTTTTTTTTGTTTTTTGTTTTTGGCGTTCGTCCAGTTCCACAGAAAGGATAATTCATTTGGACTTCCTCTGTAGAATTCTGGTCATTATATTCTTTTACGCTATCTTGCACGAAAGACTGTTCTTTTTTAGCATCTTCTACGCCAGTGGTTCTCAACTGAGAGCCATATACAAAAAAACAAAAAGGCCGGAGGGCACATCAACTGAAACTTTATACAATTAACAATGAAAATGAGGATACTAGTCCGAATAATACTAATAATACTAATTATCAAGCCTCATCTAAAAAATTCAGAGAAATAATACCATTACTGTTCTTCTACAAGGATGGCTTTGGTTTCAATATCTCACGAAAGTTGACAAGTCATTCTTGGTACTATTTTGGCCATAGCTGAAGGGGGTGACGGGATTCATACCTTTCTAAAAGAAGAAGAAGAAGAAGAAGAAGAAGAAGAAGAAGAAGAAGAAGAAGAAGAAGAAGACAATGGTTTATTTTTTACACATAACACAATATAAACAATGCCACACAAAACAAAAAACGTAATGCTAATTGTTGTTGTATGTGTGGAGGATGATCACTAATTAGGGCTGAGTCTATTCTAGTAGAAACCATCTCAGTTGTTGTTGTTTTTTTTTTGTTTTTTTTATTAATTTTACATAGTTTTAAAGTTGATTATTGTGATAGCGTTCGTCCAGTTCCACAGAAAGGATAATTCATTTGGACTTCCTCTGTAGAATTCTGGTCATTATATTCTTTACGCTATCTTGCCCGAAAGACTGTTCTTTTTTAGCATCTTCTACGCCAGTGGTTCTCAACCGAGAGCCATATACAAAAAAACCCAAAAATTGGAGCAACAACACAACTCAGTCGGAAGAGCGTCCTATTAGGAACCTCAATTGAAATAATGAAAGAATCGTAAAAATTTATTCAAGAAGGCAATCCACAATGGAGGGTGACGAAGGACATTGGTTACTGTCAGTGAATTGTGTGTAAAATTTAGTGTAAATATAAAAAGAAATGGGGTAGTAAAAAAAAATGAGCAGTCTCCGTGACGTAGAGGCTAATGTGCTGGGGTGTGACATCGTCGTAAGCGATTTCGAACCCTAGTCGCACTATTATGTTCTCTCACGGTCTAAAACCTTTGGGAAAGATAGTAAGCCACCAGCTATGGTGTCAAAATTTTGGTTTCGTTATCAAAATTTGACGCAAGTGACAAAATATAAAAATAAAACAATTGTAAAAGATATACAGAGGAAAAAAGAATTAACAAAGTCTAAAAAACGAGACAAACTCTACTTATGAATTAAGTATATTTATTCAAATTTTTAAACTACTCTACTGTCTGCTGAGGGTTGCACAAATTTTCCCGTGCAGTATCCTTATCTATGAAAAAAAAAAAAAAACATTAAAAAAATAAAATAAAACAAACACTACAAAAAATTACCTACAATAATTACACTTGAAATTACTTGCCGGGAGGCGAAAGTTCGTAATGCCCGAATTGTTTTTGGTGGGCACTTTTGGTCAGTTATGACAGAACTCCCAGTTGCATCGTCCTCTCGTTTTCTTCTTCCTTCCTTCCTTCTTTCCTTCTATTTCCTTCTTCATCTTCCTTTCTTCGCCCTTTCTTTTAACTTTCTTCCTTTCTTTCCTCCTTCAAAATTCTTCCTTAGCTTTTAACAAATTTAAGACCCAGTGGTTTAAGTTCTTAAAATATAAAAAAGATTCTTTCACGAATCTTTTCAAATTTCCTTTTTTACTAGAACGGTCACGTCCCCAAAAGTACTTCTTGTAAATTCTTCTCCAGGTCGGTCCCGCCACTTAACATAATACCTTGGATTCGTTCACGAATCCTAGTCCCCCCCTTTTTTTTGAAGAAAGAGAAAGATACTTCGCTGTTCACAGCGAACCAAACATAGAAGGAGGGGGGGCTTCAGTCCGAGAGAAACCTGTCTGCTTCAGCAGTGTCTGTCGTAATAAAGAGGGTTATGAAAAGGGTTTCAGTCAGGAACCCTCTTCGTCCCTTAAAGTGATGTCATCTCAGACCAATCAGAGGCCTTTAAAAATTCACCCCACGAATCCAAAAATAAAGGCACATGGTCCAAACAAAATATACTTTTTTTTACAAAACATCCCCCATTTAGTGGGGGGCTACCTGTTGCCGCCATCTCAGAAATTTCTCCCCCCCAAAACAAAAAAATTTCAATAATGGATAAAATAATACTATAAGAATTAGTGGGCTGTAAATTCATAGCTAACACCCATATTCTTATAATACCTTAGGTTATCCAAAATAGGGTAACCTAAAACTGAATATTCGGTAGGGAAAAAGACAAGTCAATTGATAGAATATAACTATAAGGGACTAAATGGAGTAGTCTCTCTTGTCACAGGGTTTGGGTAATCACCTGCGTCAGAAGTCCTTTTTTGGGTCACGTGACGCAGGAACCCAAGAAGATCACCCTCTTTTGTCGAAGCCACTGGACAAGTGCGGACGTTCTGGTCATCCCTCTCCAGCACACACATGGTGCATACCATACGGTACAGACCCCACATACAGTAAATGGTTTCCACCTATTTTGCCTCTCTTACACTGCTACATGTGTTTGGACACTTGTGACATTGAATAGCCTGGGGAACCTTGTTCCCCTATATATATTAAATGTTAAATGTTAAAATAAATGTTATATGCATATAATTAACGCGTTTGTTGTTATCCTACTGAAGTATTCCTTTAAGTAACCCAATGCTTTATAAGTTTGGTTTTATAAGAACAGACATCAAAAATTAGATTCCTAACTTTAAAACTCATTTGAGCATTTAGTTTCAAAGATCGTCAGCAAAAATATATACAAATACCTCATTTCCAAAGGATCTTGATGACAAACTGACTTCAAAATTTCATTATTTCAATAACAAATCCAAATAAAATTGATATTTTTCATTACATTCAATGAATGGAAAATATATTCAATGTTTTAAATTTGCATTTTTTATTGAAAATTGTGTTAAAAGCTCCTACACGATATGAAATTATGTAACAACAGAACTAAATTGTTCTGAGTATTTTCCTTTCGAGGAAAATGCAGGTCTTATTGTTACATAATCTATGCATAGATTATTATCAACCCCCTGTATTTCTGAAGGGATGGCCCCTTTTCATATCACGGGCGGGACTTTCCATGGAATATTACAGAAAGCCCACGAAATACGTGAAGTCACGTGGAACCTGGTTGGCTCCCAGTTTCAGCTTGGACGTCAGGCAGATAAGATGTTTCTGTCTTAACTGGAGCTCATTGCACACACGCGTTGTGTTAGTTAGAGAAATATGTTTAGTTAAGTAAATAAAGGTTTAAATAAATAATATGGTTTTGTGATTGATGAATGTCTTGGCAACAAGACTGACCTAGAAGAAGAAATGAATCAAGGACGACCAACCAGCAAGACGAAGTCCAGACGCTAGAAGAAGAACGTAAGATACCAAAGATGAGCAGAAGAATAATAGAAGTAAAGAAAGGGTATACAACATTATCTGGTGGCACAATGATTTGGTTATAATGTGCTTGTGCCTTGCTTTCTGTCCATACAGACTCTGTGAAGCTTCTGTTGTTGATTTAACAGCTCTTTCCACACCTTGTGAGTGGGCAGGTAATTTTGGAAATTTCAGTTCTGTTCCATTCAGTAGAGATTATAGAACATTTAATTACATGACATACAAAGAGGAATCATAGTTCTCGTCCCAGACCACAAAAAGAATTAATGTGTTCCGTGGAACATGAAGAAAGGTTAAACAACAAAGTGGTGGACCGCCCTGTCGTTAGAATACACCGACTGCACCTCTGCAGAGGGGTAAGACTCACCCAATGGGGCCACCTGTTGGCTGTGGGTGGCGACCCGTGATGCTTAAGGATAGAGCCCAGGTGGAGGAGCAGTTCATGACTTGCAATACTCCACTTTAGCCCTATCTTGGGCTAGACGGGCGGTTGGAGAGGCCCCCTCCGATCAATCGGCTGGTCACGTCAAGCCCTTGCACCTATATGATTTTCCCAACCATATTGCCCTTATGGCAAGCCCCAACCCCTTTTTATCATATGGGTGCTAGAAGGCAGTGACTGAGGGTCTACATGTCCTGGGAATGACGTTAAACTCTATCTGATGGTGAGGTTCCAGTTTTGGAGGTTTGGGGAATGTGAAGCACCCCTTCATCACCATTGCTCCCTGGTCCACTCTGACCCGGAGTGGTAGTACCTGTTAGGGTCCCATCTATGGGTTAAATAGAAAAGCAGGAGTTTATAAACAAAATTGTATCATGCATTAAGAATGAATTTATTTCACAACTCTGTCGGCAATAAATAACCCACCGAGGTTGATATGCCGTAAAACAAACCAAACCAAACCAAACCAAAGGGGTGGAAACTATGAACAATTTTCCAGGGGGTCTTAGAACAAAAGCAGACACCATGTGCGTAGCTGCTAGAGAAGCGAAACGACTACGTTTATCGCTTCCAACATCGTGTTCGTGAAAAAAGGGAGACCCTAGAGTTCATCCCGTCACGTGACCAAAACGGACATATGGCGTGAGATAGTCCTTCCTTCAATGTGCAAAGGGAAATAATTCCATTTTGTCTCCTAACAGTACCGTTACTAGTATTATTTGTATTATTCGGACTATTGTCCTCATCTTCATTGTTATTTGTACAATTGTCCAATTTTAATGAAATGTTCACCAAATTATTTTCCGACGACTTAATTTTATAACGATTAGCTTATTTTATTAAAGAAGTTTCAAAAATATATTTTTTATCAATTCAGAATTGGGGTTGACCTTTGACCATTTGAAGAAAAAAATTCCCGGTCCCTAATTTTTATATTTCTTGAAAGATCATTTTCTGAAGAATATATAGAAAAATAAAAAATAAAAAATAAAAATTTAATACTCTAAAAAAGTGATTTAAAAATTTTAAAGTTATTTTCTTAAAACTCAAAAAATAAATAATGTAGCAGATTTTTTTCGTAGTATTAACATTTTTTCTTTCTTTAAACTGATGCAAAAAAATTGTTTTATCTAAGTCAAACTGGGTTTTCTGCTACCTTAAAAATTTCAAAATCTGACGGCATCTGGTACTAACTTGAAAATTTAACAAAAGATAGCCCTGAATTTTATCTTTGAAAAAAAAAGGTTAAAAAATATTCTATGATGTGTTGCATATTTTCAGAGATTTTAAAAGGTTTTAAAAAATTGTCAATTTTTAACTATGGATGACAAAACGGTTCGAATTCTCTCCGAGTCTAAATAAATATGCCAATCGCAACAGTGAAAAGCGTTTTTGGCTACACTTCCAAGAAAAAACATTTTTTTAAATATGGGATAGAAAGTCCAATGTTTTATCTTTTACTTCAAAATACGAGATAGTAAAAAATAGAGCTTTTAAGGCCACCATAATCTTTCGCCATAAATTTCGATGTAAGGAAGATAACTCCTTATTTATTCTAAAGGGTTATGTCCCCATTACACATCCCTATCCAAAAGTGAACGCAATAGGGCGACTGGAGTTTGAACTCGTTTACTTCGATGTCGCAGTCAAGCACGTTAGTCACTACCCTACCGGGACACCATTCTGACTTTTTATTAAATATATAAAGTAAAAAATCAAGCCAACCAACCAACCAACCAACCAAACCAAGACCACTTCAAACATGGTGAATGGTATATTAAGCTTCAAGTCTTTTTTCCCTTTTAATAGGAAGTCATTCATCATCTATCAAAAGTACAACATCTGATCCAGAGTTGTCTGCCCTTGCAAGTGAGGGGGTTGAGGGGGGTTGTTTAAAACCGTTACACCGTTAGAACTTCCACTTGGACGTCTCAGACGGCTGACTTAACCAAGTTAAGCCAATATAAATCGTTCTAAAAAATAAAATATAATAAAATAAAATAAAATAATAAAAGGACGAAGAGAAAAAATAATGATATCAATAATAACTATTATCTATGCAATGAATACAAATAACTACAAAAAATGTAGTAATGTGTAAAAAAAAAACATTTTAAAAAGTTTAGAATGGAAAATAATTGCGTGCAATTTGATAAAAGCTTTATTTCCTAGAGAAATAATCTTTTGGTATCGTCTGCATGCTTTTTTTTTTCATCTATTTATTTATTTATTTTATTTATGATTTTTTTTTTTTTTTTTTTCATTTTTTTATCTTTTTTCTTTTTTTAGTCTTCAGGCTTGATTCTGCTGTCAACTGCTTATATAGATTTTCTTTTCTTCTTCTTCTTCTTCTTCTTCTTCTTCTTTCTTCTTCTTCTTCTTCTTTCTTTCTTTCTTTCTTTTTTTCTTTTCTTTCTTTTGGTTTCTTTTTCTTTTTCTCTTTCTTTTTTTCCTTTTTCTTTTATTCTTTTTGTTTTTTCTTTCTGTTTTTTTTTCTTCTTTTCTTTCTCTTTTTCTTTTTCTTTTCCTTTTTCCTTTATTATTTTCTTTTTTTTTTCTTCTTTTCTTTATGTTTTTTTCTTTTGTTTATCTTTTCTTTTTTTCTGGTCTTTTTCTTTCTTCTTTTTTCTTTTTTTCTTCGACATTTTCTTTTCTTTTTTCTTTTTTTGTTCCTTTTCTTTCTTTTTGATTCTTCTCTTCTTTTTCTTTCTCGTTTATCAGTTTTTCTTTTCGTTTTTGTTTGTTCTCTTTTTTCCTCAAAAACCTATTAAGCACAATAGGTACCACCAAAATACGTCACATGATCAGTTTAGAGCATATTGAAGGAAAAAACGTAGATATTTGTTAGCTTAAAAAAAAACTTGTAAAAAAAATTAATTAAAAAAAACAACATAGAGTTGTTACAAAGAAAAACAGTTAATTCAACGATCAAATTATCCGATTGGGGAAAAATTACTCATCGTTATCTTGAAAAATAAGTAAAACAGTCGTTTTTTGTTCTTTTTTTACAACAGGGTCTGTTTCTTTATGATATGTTTTCGCAGAATTCTGTATTCATAGTCCTTTTACTAAAAAAACAACAAAAACTAATTAAATTAAAATGGGGGGGGGGGTAGATATCGTAAAAAAATATTTCCCCTGATATACTTTACGAAAAACCTATTTCAAACATATTTTTATCAAAAGGTAAGTAATTATGGAAATTTTCGTGAAAATCGGACCATTAATTGATTGTTGATAGAATTTTTTAAAAAAAGGCCTCTTGTCGTAACTAGTTTTTGGCTACGTCAAATTTCAATTGATTTAACGGTGTAAAAATATAAATCCTTGGTAAAGAATCCTTTGGTTGTTCTTTGGTGCTCCTCAGTATTACAGGTCCTTCGCCAATGATTGCAAATGGACGTCTCTCAGTATCAGTGATTAAGTAGTCAACCAGCCACGCAGTCGGGCTGTTGATTAGTCTATAAATTTAAGTGGTGTATTTAGCACGCCTTATATACCAAAACATTTCAACAATCTGTACTTTAGTTTAGGGCTGGGGAGATTAGCCCCAGGCATTCTGTGTACCTGATACACAGGCCCCACCTCAACCTCCAACTTCACAGAGGCCACACGCACCAGTTGCGTCTTTTCCCTCGTATCTTTTATATGAAAAATTGGTTATCCTCCCCTGGCAGAGCCCGGAAGTGGGTACTACCAGGGGCCACAATCCTCAGAACAGAAAAATAGGTCGAAGAGGGCGAACAGAACCAGACAGCAGCAGAGACGGTTGACAACTACAACGAATAACATAGACAGCACCGCAACTTTGGGTGAACGAACTTAGCAACAGACCCAACAACGAATGAGCCTACAGCCAGAATTCTTAACCCCCACAAGAACTCTACAAGAAGATAAGCGTGTTCATGAATTGTTACTTTTATATATATATATGTGACTTGAGACCGCTAAAGCAATAATTTTTAGCAATGCTTTTGCACCATTAAACCCCTTTTAAAATATAACAACTTTGTCTTGTCTATTATTCATTTCTTATTACAGTATTTTCTGTTAGTTACGCGATGAATTTTCTAAACAATAGGTGACGACTTTTATTCTCCATTTAGTAGCCTCAAGATTATCTACAAATGGTATTTTTCTATAGGACATTCATCGATCCTGTTTTGTATTTGTTCGGTTAGAATTTGCTCAGACGATAAGGTCTAATTGTTATCACTTTTGTCGGGATTTGTTCATGTTAGGGAGAGTTATCTCCCCTAACGATTCTGGACACCGGATATACTCACTGACAAGCAGAGAGTCAGCAGGATCACAAGAACGTAGCGGCTGTGATAAACACATCACATGATACATAGTTGAACTCTATCCAAATTCATCCTACTGTATTCCCGGTCGGTGAGAATAAATAAAACAAATATTGTTATATGTTAAACATATTTCATTGTTTTTTGTTATCTATTGTTATTCCTACATCTTGGGATATAACAATTCAATATTTATATTATTCCACGTTTGAGGAAATGATAGACACCAATTATCATTCATTTCAACTATAACCCGTCGGTCGCTCCCGAGCTGAAGGGCTCACAGAATCTCCGAAATTGGCCGTCAAGATCGGATTTTCTGCATCAACCAAGGATTGCAGGGTCTCTATATTTGCGGGAAGTCTAGCCGAATGCCCCACGTTGTGCTAAGATCTCAAACGACTAGAAATCTGCTATAGAAACTGATTTCCGAGATTAATGGCGGCCGATTGGTCACATGAAAAAAAAATAACGAATCTTTTCTTTTTAAAAAAATCAACAACATTTATATTCGAAAATATAAGAATACAAATAATTACTTCTCAAGGTTGGTGGGAGTGATGTGCCCGTAATTAAATACTTCTGGTCTTCTGCAAAGTATTGTGTAAAACAGTTCGTAAGTTGACTAAGTTTTCAAAATGGTCTTAGCTGAAGTCAGTTACTCTCGGCTCTCCGTATTGCGTTAATCTTGTCAGCTAGCCCGATTCTCAAGCGATCACAACTTCATCTGCCCGTTTGGCCTCATCTGCCTATTCGGCCTCTTCTGCTCCTCAAGCCAAAAACGTCTGAGTTAAATAATACTCCGACCGGAACAAATTTTATTTCCGGTCGGCATGAAAACATCGGGAATTTTTCTGCTCCACCCACTCAAGCAGGGTAACCGCCCCACTCTTGTTTCCAACCAGCCAATCAAATTTACTTCCGCTCACCAATCTGGGTGCCATCTCTTCCGGCCACTTGAATGTTTTTAAATACATTCGACTTTCTTTAATTTCGATTTTTAACAAGTTATCTCAATTCTCAAGTAGTAGGGAAAACATAAAAACAATAGATTCTCTTTAATCCTGGTTTCTTCATGTTCCGGTAATCTATAAAACAAGATTTATCTTTTCCCCGCGACTAAAAGTCTGGATACATCAAAGACTCGTCTAAGAACGGCTTCCCTCACTTCTGGGAGTTCCGACCTACTTGAGATTTTACTACCGGCCACTATCGCCTCGAGGTCATTTTCGGATCGCCCATCTGTTTTGGTTCTACAGCTGAAGTCGGCCAGCGAGTTATATTTCCGTTTATTAATTCTTTCTTTCTTCTAATTTCAAAACCTAGATCAGGTCATATTTCGATCGCGGCCCTGTAATTCTGACCCAAACAATCGGAAGATTTTAACTTCCGATTTTTCTTTCTTTCTTTTTCTATCTTCCAAACCTGAATCAGGTCACACAACCACGCTGATTATTTGCCACGGTTCTCTTATATCACGCTTAGGGACACGAAAGGTAATCACCTCCTGTGTCTGCTAAAAGCTACTAGGTGGGGTGGCCAGCAGCAATATAAAAGAAGAAGCGGCAAAGTCAAAATCCTCTCATATCTTCCAGCCGTGACAGAGGTATCAACGCACCAGTTGCGTTTTCGTCCATGGTAAAAGAAATAATATGACATTACACAGTTACGACCCTTAACCATCGCCTGATAAGAGACCTTGCCCCTTAACCATCGCCTGATAAGAGACCTTGTGCGATTGGTTAAGGGCATTGTCGGCGACCAATCAAAACATATTACTAGGCTTAGTTTAGCTGCCAAATTCGAAGACTGATACCATCAATCTATCTGTTTTCGTTGCAATCAGCCGTCGGTAAAGGACGTGCTTTCTGAATTCAGCGTACCCAGGAGCCTATGAAGTCGTAAAGCCGAACTTAACTCAAGCTAGCATGAGACACTCACCTCTTCATACCAGAGACAGATAAGTTTCGCAAACGCATTATTTTGCGATCCTCCACCTACACTATACAATTGTACAATTTATAACATATTTGTAAACCTCACACACTTACATATTGTATATTGCATGTTCATGTTGTTTGTTGAATACCCGTTTATCTAAAGCCTTGTATTGTTTCATTACCCGTTGACATTATCATAATCTTGTCTACGTATTTACAATAAACGGATAGAGCGTTTGTGTCGCATGAACACGATAGCATACTTAATATATAAGTCGCTAACACTTTCTCTCTAAATTTGTTTTTGATATTAGGATATTTTATGAAAAATATGGGTTATTCTTTCTAACACTGTGAACCCGGAAGAAGAAACAACCGGAAGAGGGAGGAGCTAAGAGACATAAGGCAAACTTGGTCAAATCTCACTTGCAATTAGACAGACCACATAGCAGCAGCAGCGGCTACACAACCACGAGGAACGCCAGAAGAACCTTAAACGAACCCTGCAACGACCTAACCTACCAACCAACCAACTAACCTATTTTTTCCTTATGAATAGAGCCTAGATTTACATATTTTTTTCAATAAATTTCTTAATTATTGCAATGAAATAATCACTTTAAAAAGAGCACATCTTCAAGAGGGTAAAAAAAAACGGTAAAAATGCGCCATTTCGACAGATACTGATTTTAACTCACAAAATTCTCTCGTTTTAAAGACTATAAAACAAATAATTTTTACATCTTCATAATAGAGTAAAAAATAATGGAGGTTAAAACAACGTAAAGTTTTGGACATACATTACGTGCTAAAAGTATTAAAAATCAGAAAAAATTCTTTATTTTATACAAAAATAGTAAGTACCAAACTCGGAAACCCTGGTGCCGACTCACAGGTAAAAGAAATGAAAATAAAATTAAATTAAATTTAAAAAATCCCATCATAAAAAACATTAGGTGGTCGTGGTATAAGGCAATTATCAATTATATTTCAAAGGTTATTTCCCTTGAACTTTTTAATATTGCAAGAGTTGCTTCCCTTGCACTTTGCACTTGGTCAAATATTGAATATTGTTTAAAGGGAGGTAACTCTAAAAAAAAAGCAAGAGTTAATTCCCTTTAATACTTATTGTCATACTTATTAATAAGGTTAAATTGAACTTCTACCATAATATGTCACCCCGCTGAAAGAAAAATACCAAAAATCAGGGAATTAACCGAATTTCATGAAATGTTCAGTGTTGATACATTAATGAATAAAAGATACAATGCACCAGTTATTTTATTTAAAAATCTTTTACATTTTTTCAGGTCAGTTAACTTTGAACCACGTATCATTGAGGTGTAACACAGATTCTCAGATACTGGTTCAAAGTTAACTGATATGAAAAAAAATGTAAAAGCTTTTAAATAAAATAACTGTTGCATTATATCTTTTATTCATTAATATATCAACACTAAAAATTTCATTAAATTCGGTTAATTCCCTGATTTTTGGTATTTTTTTCTTCTTTCGGCTGGGTGACATACGATGGTGGAATTTAGGTCCGTTAAGTTCGATTTAACCCTTATTCACTAGTTGTGACATAAAGTCAGACGTACGAAGCACCTAGGAAGGATCGAACTCACTCACAATGGTCTGCTAATCTAGTTTCCTAACCATTACATCACGTGAGATAGAACCATAGAAAAACATTTTTAGGGAGGAACTAATTTTCTTTTGCTAACCATTCAGAAGCCCTTCTTCAACTCAGGCAATTTGTCAGGGTTATTTCCTATAAGTCTAACATGATCAAAGGGGAACCACTCTTGACTGATAAATTATTTATTTATTTGTTGATCTACTAGGAAAAAAGAAGACGGCTTTAGGTTTAGGGTTAGGGTTTAGGGTTAGGGTTTGGGTTAGTGTTTAGGGATAGTTTAATGGGAAAATAAATAATGTGCCAAGAGTGGTTCCCCTTTGATCATGTTAGACTTATAGGAAATGACCTTTGTCAATTTTTTTAAATATTGATTTTATATGATTTTAGATGAAGGAGCCCCTTACGGTAACTTCTCCTTGTTTGTTTCACTTTGAGGAAGCCATATGTTTTGGTTGGCCATTTTCATTTCAACGTAAATCTACACTGAAAATACGAATTTGTTCGAATCAATACAATTGCATGTTTTAACACGAAAATATCATAAAATGTGTTCTTAATTGTGCTTGCGCATTATTTTAAATGGGCTTAATTGTTATTAAGGCTTCCTCAACGTGAAAGAAACAAGGGGGGAGTACTCTCATTTATGTAGCTAATGTTCAGATTACCCCACTTACAATATAAATCTTTATCAAGTCATGCTGACAACACAGGTTCCCATGACTATCTCTTGCCACCCGTCCCTATCAGTCGTCACTCTTGGCAAGTCCGCAACACGGCATCCAGTATGTGCAAATAGCTGTTGTATGTACGTTTTTGCTGGTTGGCTAACACAGATGTATCCATGTATAGGTGTCCACCAAAGTGTGTCTCTTATGAGTTCGTCCTTACTTCTCCGGTAGTGTCCAGCATATCTTGTTCCTCTTGCTCGGATGGTTTGTGTGATAGGAGGTATGTAGACGTACAGCTGTTCTTTTGTTGTTTCCAGAATTTATTCAAGATAGCATGCAGCATCCTTGTGTAGATGCCATCTAGCTTTTTCTCCAAGTGTTTTATTAAAGTCTTAGTGGTGCAGCCATACAGTAGCACGGACACTGCTACAGCCTGGAAAAATTCTCAATTTATCTTATCAGAAAGATCAGATTTTTATATGATTGATAATCTGTCAATAACAGTCCATGCGTTTCCCATTTTCATCATAAAACGTGTGATAGTACGTGCGATACCCTGCCCTCATCAGCCGCCAACTAGGAGTGATAACACAGTTTGGGTAGCTCAAGGCGGGACTGCCACTCCCAGCGCTACCAAGCAGCTTTTGCTACCCGACAGGGTATTAATAAAAAAACAGAGAAGAAATTATAACATCTGTTCATCGTAGGAGTTTCATTATCAGTGCAGTTTGTGATTAAAAAAAAACGCGTTTACTTTCGGTCGTTGATGTCAGATATTGACGTCACCTTCTGTAGATGAAATATTGCTACCAAAGTGTGTGAACTGGTCCACTAATTTCAGAGTCTTGCCTTCTAATGTGGACATGTGTCCAACTTGTTTAAAACATATTAAATCCCTTTTATCTGAACTCATTGAAGCTAGGGTTTTTTGCTGTTTGCTCAGGCTATGTAGCAGTGATTCGGCTTGTGCAGGTGTATTTGAGAGAAGCGGTAGATCATCTGCGTAGTCCGCATTTATAATAGTTTCTGTGGGATATTGCTTGCTTCTTGCTGTTATAAATAGGGTTAGTAGCAAGCGTATAGTGGCGAGGAAAAACAAACACAGAATTTAAGTTTCATCAATTGTATTAGAAAAACATGGAAAAGGTTGTAAGGTTGTAAAACATTTAAGAAAGTCTGATTTTGGTAGTCGAGTGGTAAAAATTTGGAATGGTGTGGGCAGGGTCTGATGCTGGTTTGGTAAAAGTTGTAAGGTTGATAGCTGGCGATTTGAGTTGATAGGCGTCAATTTGGTAAATTTGATGAGAGAGAAAGTGTCAGTCGTAATCCCTTTAAGACTCGCCGGTTGGTCGTGTCAAAGAGGGGTAAGTGAGAGATTTAGGTCGGCTGTTGGTAGCACGAGTAGGGTTGAATTAAATTCGTTTGTTTTAAAATAAACAAAAGCTGGCATTATTGTGGTAAATTTTCCTTTTGCTCAGTGAAATGAGGGCAGGTGTGGGGTTGAAAGCAATTTCTGGCTAATGTCTTGGTTTTGCTTGGCGCAGGGTGTGGTGTGGTTGGTATGGCGGTTCCTTTACCTCGGCTTGGGACAAGCCGATCTTCTTTCTACGACGACCTGTGATCCACTGTCTATCGACTTTAAGTCAGCTGTATATAAAGCAGTGATAGGCTCGAGAAGGCCTTTGAAGGGTTTTGGGGAGGAAGATTTTTTATTGGTTGAAAAACATTAAATAGGAGATATTTTTAATTGTTTATAAATTTTGTTTTTCGACCGGAAGTTTTGCTGGAGCCTATTTGTAGAACATTTGTTTTTTGTTCATTTCACTTTCGCTGCCATGGGGTTAACATCCATTTAGTGTCAGCAGCTTATGTAGTGTTTTGTTTTGTTGGTAAGTGGATGTATTGTGTTAGTAAAGATTGTGAATCATAAGAGATATCTATTTCTGTTATAACATTGACCTTTTTTTCTTTTTAGCATGAAGCTTGTTTTCTTCATTAGATCTAATGATGTCTGTAATATGTGGGGATTAAAATAAAAATAAAATAATTAAAAAAAATCCTATAAGCCTTCACGGAAGAACCCTCCACGCATGTGCGAGAAAAAGGGCCGACTTCCGACCCCCAAAACAATATCTCGGCCATTCGAGTTTAGGTCGTAACTGGGTCTAGTCGCTCCTAATGGCCAGGGAGATATTCCCTTGCCACAGCGCGACCACCAAATGAGATGGGGTTGAAAGTGAAAACCCTAGGAACACGCTCCAAGAATATCCAGCTACTACCTTTAAAGCACCCAAACCCCATAAATAAGTAGTCTGTAAATTTTATGAATTTCCTAATTCTACTCAAAGTGAACAATATCTAAATTCTTAGTATTATTTGGATTATTCCAACTATTGTCCTCATCTTCATTGTTATCTGTACAACGTTTCGGCCGATGTGCCCTCCGGCCTTCTTTTTTTGTTGGACTCGGAAACCTTCTTGGAATCATGAATCATCTCGGACTCGGGAAGGTTCTTTTCGAACTCGGGAACCTTCTTGTCGTAATCAGGACACACCATGGGACTTTTAAACCTAACCCTTTATGCAGTCCATGGTGTATCCTGTTCTCATTCTGCTAACCATAGGGGTAGAGGCGTTAAGCTGTGTTCATTATTATTCTATGTAACTTCTGTCCCTGACCAGGATTGAACCTGCAGTCTTTATCACACTGTCTTTATCACTAGGCCATGTGTCCAATTAAACAGTCCAGTGTGAATTTTGGGAACTTATAAACCTAATGTCTTCCGAGAAATCTAAATTCTTACTTCAATGGTTTTAGATTTTAGGAAAATAATGTGGCTTTTTTTTAAAACAAGTTTGGTTGACTGGTTGGTTGGCTGGTTAGCTGGTTGTTTCTTAAGGCATATCAACCATTGTTGGGTTATTTCATGCTGAAGCCTTTCAATTTCTTTTAGGCTTCTGTCAAAATGTTACATATTATATGGTGTCATGGGTTGTTGACAAGACCCTGTAGTTAGTTTGAAATAGGTTCGTTGGAGTTGAAAGCGTAGGCAGGTAGATTTCCGTTGGATGACCCCAACTGACCCCTAGAGAGGCACAAATGAGAAAAACGTAACTAGTTAGATTTAGTTTCAACCTGACGTCAGAGCAGAGAGCATCGGCCTCTCTCTTCTGAGGTTGTTAACTCCCCATGAGGAAGAACATGGGCGAATAAGAATGGGTTAAATAAACCTTGATCAAGGAAAAAATGGCCTTATTTAATTAATTGCATGATAAAAATGTTAGCCCTTAGAAGAAGCCCTTAGTAAGGCGATAGCTAGACTAGACAATATGGCGGCCAGAGAAGAAGAAAAGAAAACAGCCACACAAGATAGCAGGAAGACTGAAGTAACAAGTAATGTTATACACTGGACCCGTCAAGAAACACGAACACTTGAATTTATGAAAATATAAGATGCTATCTTTATTTCCTTGGTTGTCTTAGAGTCGTTAGCAGGGGTTACGCAAACGTGGAGCCTTCGGGAATTTCTTCAAGTGATCTCGAACCTGATCTTTGCTGGCAAATCGATTTCCACGGGCTTATTTATTGTTGTCTAACTCCCGGTGTCACGCCTCTTTGATCGTGACACCTACGCAGTATTTCGGTAGACACACCTCTACGCACACGCAACCTGTTTTCGTTGATTATGGGCTACGCCTGCAGATTTCTGCGCCTATGTGCATCTTTAGGTGCCAAAGGTCAGTTCAATGCCATATCCTGTTTTTTTTTTGTTTCTAGCCCACACTTGACACCCACGCACTTCCTGTGTGTAGTCCGGTCCCCAGGTGCAACCGATTAACCAGGCAATATATTACAGTAAGTCTCTCTCTCTCTCTCTCTCTCTCTCTCTCTCTCTCTCCGAGTTTTCTCTCTTGACTATATACCCAATGTATGATGTACGATGTTGGGTATATATGGCTATACAACAAAATAGAGAATTGCAAAAATACTTTTATGTACTGCTTCTTGCCAAAGTCAACGAGATTATGAAATGGTTAGGGAACGGTTGTTATGGCTGGTTGGTTAACTGTTTGGTTGGTTGGATTTTATGGCATGTCAACCCTTGTTGGGTTATTTTATGTTGAAGACATTTTTTGCTTTATCCATTCTTGTTGGGTATTCATATTTTATTTAAACTCTGTTTAAAAATAAACACATTTTCTAATCTATTTAACCTATAGATGAGACCCTAAAAGGTACTACCACTCCGGATTAGAGTGGACCTGGGAATAATGGTGATGAAGGGGTACTCCACATTACCTCCAGTAATGAAACTTCACCACTAGATGCAGTTTAACGTCATATCCAAGACACTAAGGCACTCAGACACTTTAACACATGATTGATAAAAAGAGTTATGGGGTTTGCCATAATGGCAGTAGGGTTGGGACACTCATATAGGCACTAGGGCTTGATGTGACCAGCTGATTGATCGGAGGGAGCCTCTCCCACCGCCTGTCTAAATAAAGGCCAAAGTGGAGTGTTGCATGTTATGGTATGGTGGTTGTAATGAGTGGATATATATATATTATATATATATATATATATATATATATATATATATATATATATTGGTAATTACAACAAACACGCCATAAGGTCACGTATATTAAGACAGAAAAACAAAGAACTCACAAATTCAACAAGTAATATGTGTATTAAAACAAATAGATTACAATAGTCAAAAATACTGATCCAAGTCCTGCAGTCCGATTTCGATCCTAGGGTGTCCTATAAAAGCGAAGGTTTTCGAAGAACAGTTCAGAAGACAAACTTACGCGGACCATATGACCTTTAGGCACCCCTTTTGCGATCTCGATTCATAAGGACATGTTTTTCATTTACACCGTCAAAATCCGGTTGTTTGTTAGGGGTTAGGGTTAGGGTTAGGGGTTAGTTTTATAATTTAAAAAACCCTCTAAAAATCGTCTGTTAACAAACAACCGGATTTTGATGGTGTAATTGGAAAAATGTCCTTATGAATCGAGATCGCAAAAGGGGTGCCTAAAGGTCATATGGTCCACTTATGCCTACATATTCCATGTTGCTCGACTCAGAAATATTTGCCTACTGCTGAAGGTATTACAAGCTATATCTTTCTCTCTCTACAAGTTACTTCACTGCTGATATATTGAGCATTACCCTTTCTTTCTCATTTGGAGGTAACTCAACACTTTCCTTTTCTAATTACATGAACTTTTAAAAAAGCATATTCTGCAGGACTTGGATCAGTATTTTTGACTACTGTAATCTATTTGTTTTAATACACATATTACTTGTTGAATTTATGAGTTCTTTGTTTTTCTGTCTTAATATATGTGACCTTATTATGTGTTTGTTGTAATTACCAATATATATATACATATATATATATATGAGAGGTATCCAAAACTTGGTAGTAAGGGATGATTCTATATGTGATTTCTACGATACACTGTATATATATATATATATATATATATATACACTTATTACAACCCACCATACATCCATATATTTAATAAAGAACTTAGTGCTTCATTCGTAAATACAAAACTACCCAAGCTAATTTTTCCTAATGTTAAACGTTTGAAACTAAATCTACACCCCTAGGGATTTCTTCTTCTTTTTTTTTACCTTCTCCTCTGATTCTTTTATCTGATTCTTTTATCTGATTCTTTCTTTCTTTCCTTTCTTTCTTTTTTTTTCCTTTCTTTCTTCCTAATTCTTTTCTTTTCTTTCTTTCTTTGTCCTTTTTTTTCTTTCTTTTTCCGTCTCTGTCAATTTGTTTATTTCTCCAGTAATTTTTCCTTCTTTTTTTCTGTCTAATTATTTCTTTCTTTCTTTCTTTCTTTCTTCTTTCTTTCTTTCTTTCTTTCTGGAGTCTCTAATTTCTTCTTTCTTTTTGTTTTATCTGATTTATTCTTTCTTTCCTAATTCTTTTCTTTCTTTCTTCTTTCTTTCTTTCTTTCTTTATCAATTTATTTATTTTCCCCAGTAATTCTTTCTTTCTTTTTTTCTGTCTAATTATTTTCCTTTCTTTCTTTCTTGAGTCTCTAATTTCTTCTTTCTTTTTGTTTTATCTGATTCTTTCTTTCTTTCTCTCTTTCCGCCTTTCTTTCTTTCTTTCTTTCTTTTTTCCTTTCTTTCTTCCCTAATTCTTTTCTTTTCTTTCTTTGTCCTTTCTTTTTCTCTCTCTTTTTCTGTCTCTGTTAATTTATTCATTTCCCCAGTAATTCTTTCCTTCTTTTTTTTCTGTCTAATTATTTCTTTCTTTCTTTCTTCTTTTTTTTCTTTCTTTCTTTCTTTCTTTCTTTCTTTCTGGGTCTCTAATTTCTTCTTTCTTTTTGTTTTATCTGATTCTTTTTCTTCTTTCTCTATTTATTTATTCATCTATTTCTTCTTTAATTCTTTCTTTCTTCTAATTACTCAGCAATTTTTGCGACGAAGTGGAAACCAGCTTTTGGCTTATCTTGTTGCTATGACAACACACGTCAACACAACAAACAAACCAGCATTTTTGATTAGTCAATATATTATGCATTAGCCAATCAAAAAGCACGACACGGTTTGCCCTCGGCGGAAGTAGCACAGGTTGGGGGAGGGAAAAACACTTGTTTTTAATAAAGGGAAACAAAACTTTTTATATATTTTTTTAGCGTTCATAGCAACGTCTATCAAAGATTTGAAAACTTTGTTAATTTTTCCCCAACTGGATTTCTTAAAACTACAAATTTTTATTTTATTTTTAACATTACCATTTTTATATCCAGTATTTTCGAGTATTTTGTAAATTGATATTTTTTTTAAATTCACAGCAAGCATGTTTTTTTTTTTTTTTTAAATAATTTAACTTAAGGTAAGTATTTTTCATTTTTATTTTAATTGTTATAGTAACCACCTGTTGTTGTTTTTTTTGTTGCTTTTTTTGTTTCGGTTTGTAATTTTTTTTTTTAAAGATTTTTGCTTTTTAAAATCATGAAATTTTTCCTAATTCACAGTTTTTCTTATAAAGAATTTTATTTATTTATTTATTTATTCCTAAATTTAATTGGTACAAATGAAGAATAACACGCAAGAGAAAATATTAGAATCGCATTTTCATTTTACGTATAAAAAATTAAATAGCATCATAGGTTAAGCGGTGTGAAATTGTTCCAGGTCCGATTAGACGAACCCTAAACTTGCCTCTGACCCTAACACTAACCCTAAAACTAACCTATAACTCTCTAATCCTAGCGTCTCAAAGGTTTTGGGTATTTCCGTGAAATGTAAGGAATGCTTTTTATGCGTAGTCTAATGATATATCTCTTGCGCGCTATTCTGCATTAGTACCATTTGATTTTTAAGGTAAGTTTTATTATATTTTTTATTCTAATTCCTACAATAATCTCCCATTTTCTTTTTCTTTTCTTTTTCCCTTTATTTATTATTTTTTAAAAAGCTTTTTGCTTTTAAAAAGGTCAAATTTTCCTAATTTAAAAAAAATTATTCTAATGAATTACCTATATTTATTTATTTATCAACGAGGAGGAGAGCCCTTTGATAATATATGAATAATTCTTACTGGAAAAGGAAAATTATTATATTAATATTATTATATATCTATTTCGAGCATTTTGTAAATTGATTGTTTTTTTTTTTAATTTAATTCATGAGCAAGCATGTTTAATTTTATTTTTTATGGTAAGTTTTCATAGCAAATAAATTAAAAAAAATCACCTCAAAAAATTAAATTCAAAACAAAACAAAAAAAAAAAACCCACATATTACAGTCATTAATCATACTAAATTAATCATATTAATTTAAAATACTGAAAGTACTGTATATAAAAATAATAAAAATAAAACTACATATAAAAGAAAACCGTTTCTTTTTTTTTTTTCGTTTTTTTTCTTCTTTTCTTTTTTTATTGCCTTTTTGCTTTTTACTTGATTATTTATTTAACACTACACAAAAAAAAGCGTGAAACGTCCTTATTTTTGTTTTATTTTATATTCTTTTTCTTCTTTCTTTTAGATTAACGAGGAGGAAACTTCTTTAATAATGTATACATGATTCTTGCTGGACGATGGAAAAGGGCCAAAAAATGTTACGCTTATTTTTCCAGGTAGAGAGTTGATTGCTTTTCAACAACAGGTGTCAATTGACTTCAACCTGAAATATATATCCCACGCCATGCCAATGTAAGAAAAATATATCATTATTATCTAATTAGCATTTTGATTATTGTTGTTGAATTATATTATTATTATATTATTTATTATTATTATTATTATTTATTATTATTTCACTCCTTGTGAGTTATTCACACCAGCGTAAGATAGATGGTCTTTCACTAGAGTCTGAGTGACAACAAATCTCCTCAGGTTCTTTTATTTTTATTATTATTAATAGTGGTTGTATATAGTGGATATATATATAATATATATAATAAGTCGGGTGGCGGCCTAATGTCGGTATCAGCCAATCAGCGAGGGAGTCTATCCCCTTTTCACTAGCGCTAGACCAAGGAGATTGTTTTTGCATCTGAGGTGGGCGCCACACCTACCATCAGCTCCTTACTTTACCGCACAGATCCCTGTGCTACTCATAACGCTGAGTTGGCGAGGACCGGTATCGAACTAGGAACCTTGTGATTCTAGCCGAACGCTCTACTACCGACTGAGCTAACCTGGCCCATATATGTTGGTAATATGATAAACACAATAATAGGTCACATATATTAAGACAGAAAAAAAAAAACAAATAACTCTCATGAATTCACAAGTAATATGTGATTAAACAAATAGATTACAGTAGTCAAAAATACTGATCCAAGTCCTGCAGAATATGCTTTTTAAAAGTTCATGTAATTAGAAAAGGAAAGTGTTCAGTTACCTTCAATAGAGAAAAAGAGGGTAATGCCTCTATATATCAGCAGTGAAGTAACTTGTAGAGAGAGAAAGATATAGCTGTAATACCTTCAGCGGTAGCGAAATACTTCTGAGTCGAGCAAATGGATATGTAGGCATAAGTTTGTCTTTCTGGATGTTTCTTAAAAACCTTCGCTTTTATAGGACTCCCTAGGCTCGAAATCAGTCTTTTTAAAAAAAACTTCTTTTTTTAGGCGCAAATGCTTCTGATTGGTTGAAAATTATCATTCATTCTAATATTTCTTTTTTTTTTCTTTCTACCTGGCTGATCCTATTTGCAGACTTCTTATTTCTGTCATTTTATTTTGCTTTCAAAGCATTAACTTTCGGCTCACCACATTATCATTATTATTAATTTTGATTTTTTCACACCTGCCTTAGACACTGGTTCACTGGAGGCTGAGTGACAGCAAGTCTCCTCAGGTTTCCAGGACTCTTCTGAGTATTTTAGCTGATTTCAATAATGCTGTAGTCTGGATGATCTCGATTCTTCCTCTGATTTCCAGTTCATCCAGACTTTTTTCCAGATACTTGGGGATCATTCCAAGGGTACCAATTACAATTGTCACAATCTTCACTTTCATATTCCACAGTTTTCTTAGTTCTCTGGCAAGGTCCAAGTATTTGTCTATCTTTTCGCTTTCTTTCACTTTCATTTGGCTGGGATGGCAAAATCCACGATATGACAAGTTCTCTTCTTGTTAATCAATACTAGGTCTGGTCTCCAGGCCGGGATTAGGTGATCTGTCTGTACCTCAAAGTCCCAGTTTATTATTATTATTATTATTATTATTGAGTTTTTCACACCTGCCTTAGCTGGTAGTTCACTGGAGGCTGGGTGACAACAAGTCTCCTCAGGTCTCCAGGTCTCTTCTGAGTATTCTAGCTGATCTTAACAGTGCTGTAGTTTGGCTGATCTTGATTCTTCCTTTGATTTCCAATTATTATTATCATTTCACTCCTTGTGATCTTTCACTGGAGTCTGAGTGACAACAAGTCTCTTCAGGTTCTTCTTATTCTTATCTTATTCTATTAGTATTATTAATAAAATAGATCACTAATTAGGACTGAGCCTATTCTAGTAGTGACCACCCCAAACAGAGTTTAACAGGTTTTAATTCAGCATTTTCCTTCTCCCAGACTTGTCGTCTAACCAAGGTTAAAGAACCCAGTCTTTCCTACTATTTACCCATAGCTAGAAGGAGAGTAGTTGGATTCATACCTTTCCCAAGAGTATTAGCACTATGTGAACTGTAGTTTCATCCAAGATTTGAACTTGAGTCAACAAGTCCATTTCCTACAACTCTAACCAATACACCATGCACCCCCAACTAATTCTTATTATTCTTATTATTATTTTCACTCCTTTTGGATTTTGACATCAGTGTTAGCTGATGGTATTTCACTGGAGTCTGAGTAACAACAAGTCTCCTCAGGTCTCCAAGACTCTTCTGAGTATTCTAGCCGATTGCAGCAGTCTGGATGGTCCCAATTCTTCCTCTGATTTCCAGGTCCTTCAGTCTTTTTTCCAAGTTTGTTTTGGACTGTTCCAAGTGCACCAACTACAATTGGTATCACTTTCATCCTCATATTCCACAGCATTTTCAATTCTCTAGCAAGGTCCAGGTATTTGTCCATCTTTTCGTTTTATTTCAACTTCACCTGGTGATCTGCTGGAACTGCAAAGTCCACCTGTTGGCACGTTCTCTTTTTTTGTTAATCAACACTAGGTCTGGTCTCCTGGCTGGGATAGAGTGATCAGTCTTTATCTCGAAATCCCAAAGAATTTTATGTTTCATTTTCAAGAACAGATTCTGGTTTATGCATATACCATTTTGTTGTATTATTATTATTATTATTATTATTATTATTATTATTCACTCCTTTTGAGTTTTCACACCAGTGTTAGCTGATGGTATTTCACTGGAGTCTGAGTGGCAGCAAGTCTCCTCAGGTCTCCAGGACTCTTCTGAGTATTCTGGCAGATTGCAGCAGTGCAGTGTTCTGAATGGTTTCAATCCTTCCTTTGATATCCAAACTTTCCAAACCCTTTTCTAATCCTTTTGGGACTGTTCCAAGTGCACCAACCACAATTGGTATCACTTTCACTTTCATGTTCCATAAATTTTTCAGTTCTCTGGCAAGGTCCAGATATTTGTCCTTTTTTTCTATTTCCTTTAGCTTCACCCTGTGATCTGCTAGCACTGCAAAATCCACCAGTTGACAAGTTCTTTCTTTTTTGTTTATCAACACTAGGTCTGGCCTTCTTGCTGGGATAAGGTGATCCATTTTTATTTCAAAGTCCCAGAGAATTTTATGCGTTTCGTTCTCAAGAACAGATTCTGGTTTATGCATATACCATTTTGTTGTGTGGTCAAAATTTAATTCTTTGCATAATTCCCAGTGGATCACCTTCCCAACCCAGTCATGTCTAGTTTTGTATTCTCGTTGTGCTAGTTTGCTACATTCGCAGAGTTTATGGTTTACAGTCTCATCTCTATTACCACAATATTATTATTATTATTATTTTAAAATGAAATATTACTCCAATTTTACTTATTAACAAATGCAACATTTTTTGCTTTGCTTCCCATTAGCATTCTTTAAAAAAAAAAAATTAAATTTGTCATCTTTTAACATTATCAGTTCAGTTAGGAAACTACTACTATTCATCTCTAAGGGTGGCATATATTGTTAATCAAAATCAATTACTGGGACAAAAACTTTGGACAAATCAACAGACTCCCACTCGATATTAAGGAGCTGTCCAGAAAACTAGAAAAGATCGAAAAGAAACTTATCAGACATGAAATGTCTGTCTTGTTCAACACAGCTCAAAAGAAAAAATGCTGTCCATATCTTATTATAATGGAGATTGTGTAGTATTCTGTCTGTAACCGAAACTATATCACTACACAAATCACAATTCCCTTAGTTATTTACGTCACATTTTCCATGATTTTATTTCTATTTAAAACTCACTTATTAATAAAATTGTTTTACATTATTAAGACTGTTGACCATATCTACAAACTAATAACATACAGTTGTATTTATATATACAGCAAAATAGAGGTTTACAGTGTGAATGGGAAGGCTAATTTGCATATTGATCTTAAACATTTGATTTTAATAAATATGTGCTTAGTATTATTGATTTCTAATTGTTTGGTTTCATCTTAACGAATATGAGCAAAGATCTCTTCAATAAATCTTAAAAGAAATTTATTAACGAGAAGAATTAACTGTAATTTTATTCTTTACTTCCTATTTTAACTAAATAGTTAAAATATGAAAATCTAGCAATGAAAGGCTGGAGTGATTGAAGAGTAAGTTTCAGCTGTTCTGTTTTTCGATTATATCCCCCTATATTTCAAATAGTTTTATCTGCATTCTTATTTAGTTTCATTAGTCTTTCTAATTTAATATATTTTATTGCATGAAAACTTAAATATGTGCACTCAGAGGATGCATATATTAGCTAGTATTATATATATATATATATATATATATATATTCAGAGATGCTGATAGTTACATGTCCTGCATCTATGACACACACAAATTTAAAAGGATGCAGTAAAATTGTATCCATATGTCCCAGTGTTTTTCTTTTTTCTTCCCTCACCATTTCAAGCTAGCTGTAAATACATTTCAATAATTTCTTAGAAATGAACTGCACAGGATAGTTTACAAGGTAAGAATTAGCTGGCTTTAGTTGGGATCCATAGATTTTCCCAGGGACTCATTCAAAGCAAATATGTGCATCCTAGGATGCACTAAATCTAAAAGCTATCAGCATCACTGTTTATTGAAGAAAGGGAATGACTCAATGGAGAAAGAAAAAAAAATGAGGGAGTCATATAATTTACTGTGTCAGAAAAAACAAAAAACCCAAAGAAATTGAATGAATTCCAATAACAACAAATATTGAAAAGTGATAAAAGAATATTGAAAAAATGAACCACATCGGTAACAAATGTTAATTATTCGGGTTTCTCCAAGAAGGATCATCAGGGAAACTTTGACAGGAAGTGATTGGTATAAATGAAACATATATAGAAAAACACTTCATTGCCATTATTTCCAGGTCCACTCTGACCGGGAGTGTTTGTACCTGTTATAACATCTTCGACTTTTATTCATTTATTTATCTATTTATTAAAGAGACAGTTCTTCCAGGCCGTTGTCGTATCAGTGCTGCTGTATGGCTGCACCACCTGGGTCAAATAGATCTGTTTCAAAATTTATGCATATTCAACTGTGTGCAAAAAAAACCCTCTCAAGAAACAACTACACAAATAAAATACAAATGAACATAGAATAAATGTGATTCGTTATCCTATTGTGATACTATGATGGTAGGAGAACATGGTCAGAATAAATAGATCATCATCATCATCATGTTGCGCTGTTAGCATGACAGTCTCTCTCCATCCGTCCCTATTGTTCTTCATTCTTGGGAGGTCCTCTATGCAGCATCCTGTAGCCACACAGAGCTGATCAATGTACGTCTTTGCTGGTCGGCCCATGCTGGTGTGCCCATGTGCTGGCTTCCACAGGAGGACGTCGCTTATGAGTTCGTCCTTGCTTCTCCAGCAGTGTCCCGCATGTCTTGTCCATCTTACTCAGATGGTTTGGGTGATATGTGGCAGGTTGCTGTACAGCTGCTTTCTCGTGGGGTGCTGTTTCCACGTCTTGTTCAGGATCACCCGCAGCATTCTTGTGCAGCTCCCATCTAGTTTATTCTCTAGTCGCTTTGTTAGGGTCCAGGTGGTGCAGCCATACAGCAGCACTGATACGACAACGGCCTGGAAGAACTGTCTCTTTAATAAATAGATAAATAAATGAATAAAAGTCGAAGATGTTAAAACCCAGGCATAAGTAAATGGGTGGGTGGTTGTCCTTTTGAGGACACAAAGAGACCGGTTCGGCCACCATGAAGTAAGCCACTTAGTGATAATATTTTTAGGTATTAGGTGTTAAAAGCAAAAAGGTTATTTTTATGAGGAAATCTCTTTTGAAAAAAATGAATGGGCAAAGTACTGGAGACGTGATGTCCAAAAAGAGGAATAACTGCTTTAATTTTAAGGGATAATGTCGTCTAAAAGTTGGCGTTGAATTTAAGTGTCAGCCCTCTGTGTGGTCCAGCAGCAGATGGGTGGTGGGGAGAATTTTACATAAATTCAGCTAAGCTCCAGATCTTAGTCAGTTAGAGCCCGGGTCATTGAGGTGTGAAGGTCGCCACTAGAGGTAGCCAATAGACAGCTAGTGAGATAGATCGCTAAGTATCACAGATCTCTTCTTCCATCCGCGTCGTGTTTACAAACTTTGTAGTTGTCGTTTGTTTTTAATCCTTGTGAACCTGTCTCTGACTCGTGCCCTTCAAATCGGCCAGCACAGAATATTACAACGTTTGGGGTCTAGACATTGTGCATCGAAGGTGCAAGGGTGCAGAACAGGTCTTCTCACACTATAGACATAAAATAACCAGGCCCATTTTGTTTTCTGTTTGTGTGACAGCATTCACCCTGGGTTAGTTGAGTTGGCTTCACCCAACAAAAGAACATACAAAAGATGTAATTCCTTATCATATTATAAAATTATTGGAATTTGCATCATTAGTCTGGAACCCCTATCTTGCTCAGAATATTAACCTCCTAGAAAATGTACAGAACGTGCAACCAAAAGAATACCCTCCATCAGGCATCTACCATACTCTGAACATCCTGCCCTGGGAATGGATTCGTTGAAACTTCGGCGTCTGGCAACTGACCTGGTAAACGCTCATAAGGTCATTAATCATCTTAACAACAGCAACCTTGAGCACCTTTTTGATCTCCATCTTACTAACACACGTGGGCATGCCTACAAAGTCAGAAAACAGCACTGCTCATGTGACCTTCGGAAACATTTTTTCACGCTCAGAATTGCGGAGGCATGGAATAAGCTGCCTGTGTCTGTTGTAGGCTGCCGAAATACTGAATCTTTCAAAGCCTCCATGCTTCCTGTAGTCCGCCGACACTATACCTGATGCCCCTCTCCACACACGTGCACACATACATGCATATTACTACTGTAAACTGTTCATGTTCCTGGCACTAATGCATCATTCTGTGTACTTGACATGAGACTTTGATGAATTGTGGTGCACCTGAGCACTGTACACAATAAATTTCATTATTATTTTAAAATAAAAATTTTAAAAAAAATATATATTTAAGAAATAATTTTCATTAACTTTATGTGTATTAATAAATGTTGGTGGTTGACCCTCAGCCACTGCCTTCTAGCACCTATATGATACAAGGGATTTAAATCTGCCATAGGGGCAATTTGAAGAATATGGTCAGAAGAGTCATGTAGTTGTTAGGATTTAACATGACCAGCTGATTCATCGTATGGGATCTCTCTGATCGCTTGTCTATCCCAAATAAAGGTCAAAGTGAAGTGTGACATGTCACATGACCACTTAGCATCCAGGTCACAGACTGCTCAGCCACCACAATTCTGTATTTTGGCATTACAGGCTACCACCCATAATCAACAGGTGGGTTCTTACCCCTCTGCAAATGTGCAGTCTACATGTTCTTGGAATTTTTTTAGATGAGGCTTGATAATTAGTATTATTTGGATTATTCGGACTATTGTCCTCATCTTCATAGTCTCTGACCTTCTTCAGGTATTTCTTTTCGGACTTGGGAACTTTCTTTTCAGACTTAGGAACCTTCTTCAATTGGAACCTTCCAATTGGACACATAGCCTTGTGGATAAAGGAGTTAGGTTAAGACAGTTCTAAGTGGCAGTTATCTCTAGACTGCAGGTTCAATCCTGGTCAAGGGTAGCAGTAACATAGGATGATAATTAACACAGCTTATCACCTGTCTTTTGGCATTACAGGTTACCACCATGTATATATTTACCAACCACTCCACACGAGCAGGATGTGACACAGGGTAAATTTCTTAAGCAGAGTTTAACAGGTTTGAATTCAGAGTTTTCCTTCTCCTAGACTGGTTACCATGGTTAAAGAGTCCAGTCTGACCTACTATTTATCCATAGCTGGAGGGAGAATTGAATTCATACCTTTCTCAAGGGTATTAGCGCTATGTGAAATTCAAACAGCTTCAGCCAGGAATTGAACTCGAGTCGACGAGTCCATTTCCTATGACTCTAACCATTAGACCATGCGCCTCATATATGTTATATATCTGTATATATGTACATGTATAACTGTATAGGTATATTTATGTGTGTATATATAAGTGTATAACTAACTGTGTAGGTATATATATGTTTTGGTTTGGTTTTGTTTGTTTTACGGCATTTGTGGGTCATTTAATGCTGATAAAGTTTTGAAATAAATCAATTTTTAATGGATAATACAATTTTTAAAAAAATACATTTTTCTATTTAACCCATAGATGGGGCGTATATATAGGTGTATAACTGTATAGGTATGTGTGTATATATAATCTAGATCTTTGGTTAGAATGACTCGAACACACGTATGTATGTATATGCATGAGGTGGTGAGTGTATCTGTACAAGACATAAAATAACCCCAATCTGTTTTCTGTTTCTATGACAACATTCACCCTGGGTTGGTTGAGTTGGCTCCATCCAACAAATTCACCGGTGGTGAATTCCTGGAAGACGTAACAAGTGAATTGGAAATTCACAAGCGGTTCTCAAACTGCCGCATACATATCCCGGTCAGGGGAAGGAGATGCCCGTGTTTGCTGCAAATTTTCCACAGATCCAAAAAACCATTTATTCCTGATGAGGATGTAGATGCCCTTTGGATTTTCACCAGAACCCCCCCCCCCACTCCTGTACAGATACACTCACCACCACATGCATATACATACATACATGTGTTTGGGTTTCCTTTGCTTTTCTGTAAGAAAGAAATTTAGAGGAATTACAAACCGTGAGGGGCGGGGCGAAAATTCCTGGTCCCACTGTTCAAAAGGTTAAGGCATGAGGTGTTGAAAAGAAGCAGTTGGTGGAATTGTTTCTGTACACAAAGGATAGGTTGGAAGTGGGAAATATATAAGGACTCAAGGATTCTCAATTGGAGATCACTGTTGGAACCGTATATATATATATATATATATATATATATATATATGTGTGTGTGTTCGGGTCATTCTAACAAAAGATCTAGAGTCACTCATCATGATTAGTAAAGTCAGAAAGGGATCTCTATTTAGGACATGATGCATTGTGGTAAGAAGACAGCTTGAAGAAGAAAAGCTGCCATGACACATGGTTAGAAGTACACTTTATCTGGTCCTGGACAAGTGTGAAGTTTAAGTGTCTGTTTTATTTTAAATGATTCACTCTGCTTTGCATTAAATAAAACCAATGTTTGTTTTACAAACTAGTCAATCTTTCATTCATCATTTATATTTCCTGTACATTAAAAATGTTACAATATGCTACACCTATGTACCTTGTCGGCCAGGGCTGTAGAATATGTAGACTGCATTATTTGGATTATTCAGACTATTATCCTCCTCTTCATTGTTATCTGTACAATGTTTCAGCCGATATACCCTCCAGCTTTCTTCAGGTTGAAGAAGGTTCCCAAGTCCAACAAGAAATACCTGAAGAAGGCCGGAGGGCACATCAGCTGAAATGTTGTACCTATAACAATGAAGATGAGGACAATAGTCCGAATAATCCTAATAATCAAAATAATATCAATTATCAAGCCTCATCTAAAAAATTTGGAGAAACATGTAGACTGCACATTTGCAGAGGGGTCACATTTTACTTTGACCTTTATTTGGGATAGACAAGTGATCAGAGAGATCCCATCTGATGAATCAGTTGGCCATGTTAAATCCTAACAACTACATGACTCTTCTGATCATATTCTTCAAATTGCCCCTATGGCAGACTTAAATCCCTTGTATCATATAGGTGCTAGAAGGCAGTGGCTGAGGGTCAACCACCAATATTTATTAATACACATGAAGTTAATGAAAATTATTTCTTAAATATATATATATTTTTTTTTTTTTTAAATTTTATTTCTAAACTCCGACAGTATAAAAAAAAATCCCACCTATATAGTTTGTAATTACACAATACAAACTTTTACCTGGAGAAAAATTTAAAAAAAGAAAAGACCAAATCATCTGCACCTACCAAGAAAAAAAAATCAGATGGTACTATAAAAATGGCCAAAAGAAGAAAAAAAAATACTGTAAGAGTTGCCTAACTTAAATATACTAAAGTGCTCAATACAAAAGGTAGAGCAATAAATAATAGTAATAGAGTAAGCCTAATGAGTCAGAGAATATCTACCTAGGTTTCTCCTAGCGGATCATCAGGATAAATCTGATTGTTAGGGTTTGGTGCAAAATACTTCTTATTCCCAAAATAAAGGAAAGAAAATGTTGAATGGATAAAATAGATTTACTAACACGTATTTGATATATCAAACACTTTTAAATATCAAATACTTTACTCTGATGAAGGCCGTTATTCTTAAATATTTTATAATTTTCTATTATTATTATTTTATTTTATATTTAAAATAATAATAAATAGAATACATGTGTACATGAACAAACTCCTGGCCAAAACACATGTTAGTAAATCTATTTTATCTATTCAACATTTTCTTTCCTTTATTTATTATTCCTTTCAATATATATATATATATATATATATATATATATATATATATATAGTATCCGTATTGTTTTTTCTCAGATTTCGTGTGCAGGGCGCACACAAAGATTGAGAGAAAAATAACGTAGTGTTCAACTGTTATATATTGATAAATATATTCAATTTTAACTGAGGAATTACATCAACTTGGTTAATATAGAGTGGGGTCCTGAGGTTGACCCTTTATTTTCCATCTAACTATAATATTATTAGTATTTTATATATATATATATATATATATATATAAATATACCAAGCATGTTGGTAAATCCTCACGGTGAGAAAAAAACCCAGCAAATAGTTTGATTGTAAAAATATACTACCAAACATCAACCAGGGAGAAAAAAATTTTTGAAAAAAAGAAAAGACCAAGATAGTTGTACCAACAAAAAATAATCTATTGGTACAGTATTTGGCCAAAAGAAAAAACAATTTATATGTATACATATGTATATAAGATATATATATATTCATATAACTGCTAGGAGAATAGCTAATAAGTAAAAAGTGCTCAATACCTAAGTAGAGCAAATAATAAAGATAAATCTAATGAGTCAGACGAACCTACTATTAGTTTCGCTTAATGCTCTTCAGGGCTAAGATCTGACTCTTAGCCCTGAAGAGCATTAAGCGAAACTAATAGTAGGTTCATCTGACTCATTAGATTTATCTTTATATATATATATATATATAATAAGATTTAGCTTTAAATGTGTCATTAAACCAACCAACCAACCTACATGCATACATACTCATATAGACATTGATTGCACCTACATGCATATGCACTTAGATGCATATTCATTATTAGACCAAAATATGTACACACAGGAGCAGTAGAGCTAATAGTGTCACAGTATTCATACAATAAAATATTTAACTGGTGAATTCTTTATTCAACGTATGACTAATAGGACAAATAAAAGTTAAAGAAAAAGTTACGAACTTAGTAGACCAGTTCACATACATCATTTCTTCCTTTTTTTTTTCTCCAAATAAATCATATCTGTAGCTACTGTTTGTTTTTGTTCTATCAACATTACATCTGTGTTTGCTATCTTTGATTTCTCACCGTGTCTCAGTTTGTCTACCTGTCATAAATTTGCAGTTAGAGCAAAGACATAGTGCTTAGCAGCCATTACTCACACCAGTGCATGCTGGGAACCCCCCAGGCATGCATAGATTAATTAAATTCTCTTAAAATGTATTTAAGCATCTCGGAAAATGATTTGCATACATATTTTATGAAATGGAGAATTCATTAATTCCAGACAGGCTTTCCACTCTGTCAGTATGTCTGTCTGTCTGTCTCTCTCTCTCTCTTTATATATATATATATATGAATAAGATTTTTTGGATGTTTGTTTATTTAGAAGCGTTGCTGAATAAAGTATATATTAAATTTTTACTTGAAGGCACTTACAACGCATGTATCGCATAAAATTCGATACTTTTTCTTATAGAAAATGAACTTGACAAGCGTAATCCCAGCAAAGGATCGCTCGGTGTGTAGAATATCGTACAGACTGTTTCGACTTTATTAAGTCTCATCAGCGATATATACTAATGATTTCCTCCGACAGAAATTGAAACCGGGACCTCAGCAGGCATAGTGAAACACTATATTGCCTCGGCAACAGTACACAGTGAAATTAAGCTTGTCAAAGGATACTACATGCCTCTACCATAATAGGTAAGGGGGCGTTTTTTGAGAGAATACACATACATACAGTTATGATTAAAATTCACTGCTAAAACAGTTTTTAATGAGTAAAATAGAGTGCTCGATGCATAAAAATGCAGAGCAATATCATAGTATTTCAATTATAAGATAAAATAGATTAATTAGTATTATTTGGATTATTCAGACTATTGTCCTCACATCTTCATTATTATCTGTATTACGTTTCGGTCGATGTGTTCTCCGGCCTTCTTCAGGTATTTCTTGTCAGACTCGGGAACCTTATCGGACTCGGGAATGGTTCCTGAGTCCCAGAAGCTTCCTGAGTCTGACAAATAATACCTGAAGAAGGCCGGAGGGCACATCGGCTGAAATGTTGTAACAATGAAGATGAGGACAATAGTCTGAATAATCCAAATAATTCTAAGAATCAAGCCTCATCTAAAAAATTCCGAGAAATAGTAAAATAGATTAAAATTAAAAATTGAAACCAAAATAATAGTGTATAAAATAATAGTATTTCTTAGGAATACTTGAAATCATTTAAGACAGTAAAACTCATGACTATGAGTTTCACATACTTGATGTTTAACTCTTAACATTCCTGTTGAGAATTTTCTAAGTCCATAGCATTTCTCTAAGGATATATTAAAAAATGGTTAAAAATGACCTTTGCATCTAAAGTTACTTGTTATTTCCCTTAAATCAAAGACTTCTAAATATGTTTAATATTACATTTAAACAAAGGTTATCGTTTGGGGTGGATTAAGAAAACAAATAAGACTTCCGTCTGGGTGGATTGAGGTGGTATAGGACTTTAAGAGTTAAATTAAAGACTGTTTAAATTGTTGGATTACAACATTAATATTGTTAATGTATGCTAGATTTAACAAATTTTTTTCCTTCAGCGCAGAAAAAAATTGTGTTTATCTCAGAGATTTTCAAAGCATGAAGTTGAAAGAATCGCAGGCCAGTGTAATAATTACTTTTTAATTATTTTGCAGATGATTTAATCAACATTAATTAAAAGAAAAACAAACAAACCGAAAAAAGATGTCTACCACAATGAAGAGCCATTCGTCAATGTCCAGCCAGAAGGGAAAGTGGACGAAAGGAACCTCGACGCTTTCCGAAAGTTGCCCAAAGCTGCCTCCTATCTACACTCGTATAGTTTCTGACCGGAACGGTTTTAATCATAGCAATTTGCTCTCATTCAGAATAGACAAAAAGAAACAAGCGATTATTACCAAGGAAATGTGAGTATCAATCCTCGAATCATTTTGAAATATTGCTTTTATTGTTACTGCATTAGGTTAGGTCATTTATGGAACTTTAATGTCTCCCATACAGCGAAAGTTGCAATTAACACACACACAAAAAAATTACCACACAAAATATTCAAGATTTTGCCTTTGTTTGAGGAAATATATTTCAATCTTTTAAAATAAGACATGCTGTTGGAGAAGCAATGACAAACTCATAAGTGACATTCTTTTGTGGACAGCTACACATGGACACACCAATGTGGACTGACCAGCAAAGACCTCCATCAATCAGCTCTGTGCTGATTCTGGATGCTGTGCAGAAGACCTACTAGGGTTGATGACCAATAGGGATGCTTGCAATCATATAAGTGCTAGGATTTGATGTGACCAGCCGATTGATTGGATAGGGCCTCTCTGAGTGTTCGTCTAGCCTAAGTAAAGTCCAAAGTGGAGTGTTGTATGTCATGGACAGCCACCAGGATTCCGTCCTTAAGCATCACAGCCACCCATGGTCAACAGGTGGTTCCGTTGACAGGATTTTACCACTCTGCAGAGATGCAGTCAGTGTATTCTACAGCCCCAGCCGACAGGGCGGCGTAAATACGATATAGTGAAGCATACATACAAACGGACACTCCCTCACATGCATAGGCAGACAGACACACATCAACCACACACACACAAACACATATGTATATATACTAGCAAAAGTACCCGGTCCATGACCGGACTAAAAAATTTAAAGGACACCAGGGAGTGAATGGGTAAGAGAGAGAATAAGAGGAAAATAATTTATAGAATTAAAAACATTACTGAGAATTTGTATATTACAATATTTATTTTTGGAATTATTTTTTTTTACATTTAAATATTATTTTTAAAATGTAATCCTTAACTTTTGCACTTTTTGGAACTTAAATCTATTTTTCTAAAAATTGTTTTGTACATATGACAAAAACTCAAATTCATTTCTTATTTGTTTATTGCGTTCAAGTGATAAAATTTTTGCTAAAATCATATATTAAAATTATATGCTTAGAATAAGATCCCCATCCAACGCTTACTGTATAAAAAAGAAAGACAATTTTTTATTTCTAAAATAATTTAGAAATAAAAAAATTGTCTTTCTTTTTTTATACAATGGGGTTGGGTGGGAAAACAAATTTTTTAATGGCAAGTTCACAACCTGTGGTGTGGCGGAAGTGTCTTAACAGGAGTGTTGTTTATTTCAGAATTCTTTTTTTTCTCTCTTTTTTTTTTTTAAGCGAGGTCTACAGATGGCATCCGTCTCTGTTGGCTGACGCCACTTCAAAGGTGCCGACGGTGGCTGGGGGTGGGTGTAGCTGAAGATTATGTTAACGGTAGTTATTGATTTTTCTGTCTTGAAAGATGAAAGTGTCAAGCGTAGTGGAGTGGGGGTGTCTGTATATGATATTTTTAAATTTTTTTCTTAATTATTGAATTATATCGATTAATTATTAAGATTAAAAAAACAAATTTTGTGTGTTTCTTAGTTATAAGCATATTAAGTGATATGCAAGATTTTAAATATGAATGACCTCTCGTTTGTGAGTTATAAGTCGACACGTACATACCAAACTTCTTTTTATATATAGAGATGGTCGATATAGATGATATATATATATATATATATATATATATATATAATGAGGTAAAAAGTAGCATATCATGCGTCAGTGGTGATGGGGGATATTTTCAATTTTAATTCTACCTGAATTAAATAATAAATATGTTTAATATTACATTTAAACAAGGGCTATCTTTTGAGTCGGATTAGGAAAACGAATGAGACTTCCGGACGGGTGGAAAGAGGTGGTATAGGTCTTTTAGAGTTAAAACTTAAATACTTGCATCCGGAGGGTGCATATATTTGCTAATTATTTAAATATAGATGGTTGATTGTTTGGTTTAATGACATATTAACCCTTGTGGGTTATTAAATGCCAAATCTTGTTTTTTTCTTATGTATATGATTTGTTCAAGGTCTGTGGTGTAATGGTTATCGTCATAGGAAATAAACATGATAAGATAAGTTCAAATCTTGGATGAGCCTGTTTGCATTTCACATAGTGCTAATACCCTTGGGAAAGGTATGAATCATATGATTTGTTCAAGGTCTGTGGTGTAATGGTTATTGTCATAGGAAATGAACATGATAAGATAAGTTCAAATCTTGGATGAGCCTGTTTGCATTTCATATAGTCTGTGGTGTAATGGACTTCTAAATATGTTTAATATTACATTTAAACAAAGGCTCTCATTTGGGGTGGATTAGAAAAAGGAATGTGACTTCCGGCCGGGTGGAATGATGCGGTATAGGATATTAAGAGTTTTTTAAGAGGAGTTTAACATATGGTCATGTCACATCGTACATGTGCAGAGGAGTTGGTAAATATGTTTGTTTGTTTTGTTTTACGGCATGTCTACGATCCAGAGAAGTGTTATTAATATTCAAAGCAGTATTTGAACAATTTAATTCCTTCTGGGTTTGTTTTACACAAAAACATTTTAGCTGAAACATTGTCTGGCCTTTTACTAGCAATAATCATGGGACACTTTAAACATCTGCATTATCAGTTTGGTTTCTTTGTTTAATGGCATATCAACCTACATGGGTTATTTAATACCAAAAGCTTCCTTATAGATGTTTCTTTGTTTAATGGCATATCAACCTACATGGGTTATTTAATGCCAAAAGCTTCCTTATAGATGTTTCTTTGTTTAATGGAATATCAACCTACATGGGTTATTTAATGCCAAAAGCTTTATAGATGTTTCAATGGCATATCAACCTACATGGGTTATTTAATGCCAAAAAGCTTCCTTATAGATGTTTCTTTGTTTAATGGCATATCAACCTACATGGGTTATTCAATGCCAAAAGCTTCCTTATAGATGTTTCTTTGTTTAATGGCATATCACCTACATGGGTTATTTAATGCCAAAAAGCTTCCTTATAGATGTTTCTTTGTTTAATGGCATATCAACCTACATGGGTTATTTAATGCCAAAAGCTTCCTTATAGATGTTTCTTTGTTTAATGGAATATCAACATACATGGGTTATTTAATGCCAAAAAGCTTCCTTATAGATGTTTCTTTGATTAATGGCATATCAACATACATGGGTTATTTAATGCCAAAAAGCTTCCTTATAGATGTTTCTTTGTTTAATGGCATATCAACATACATGGGTTATTTAATGCCAAAAAGCTTCCTTATAGATGTTTCTTTGTTTAATGGCATATCAACATACATGGGTTATTTAATGCCAAAAAGCTTCCTTATAGATGTTTCTTTGATTAATGGCATATTAACCTACATGGGTTATTTAATGCCAAAAGCTTCCTTATAGATGTTTCTTTGTTTAATGGCATATCAACCTACATGAGTTATTTCTCTGAATTTTTGAGATGAGGCTTGATAATAATCTAAATAATACTAATTTATTATTTGTCTGAATTTTTGAAATGAGGCTTGATAATTAGTATTATTTGTATTATTCGGACTATTGTCTTCATCTTCATTGTTATCTGTACAACGTTTCGTCAGATGTGCCCTCCAGCCTTCTTCAGGTATTTCTTGTCGGACTCAGGAGCCTTCTCGAACTTGGGAACCTTCTTTCCAAATTTTGGGAACCTTCTCCTCACCAGACATGATGGCTCCCGATTACGACAAGAGGGTTCCCAATTATGAATAATCCAAATAATACTAATTTATTATTTGTCCGAATTTTTGAGATGAGGCTTGATAATTAGTATTATTTGGATTATTCGGACTATTGTCTTCATCTTCATTGTTATCAATGGTTCGTCCGATGTGCCCTCCGGCCTTCTTCAGATATTTTTTCTCAGGCTTAGGAACCTTTTTGGACTCGGGAACCTTCTTGTTGTAATTGAGAGCCATCATGGAACATGATGGCTCCTGATTATCACAAGAAGGTTCCCGAGTCAGACAAGAAATACCTGAAGAAGGCCAGAGGCACATTGGCAAAAATTTTGTACAGATAACGATGAAGATGAGGACAATAGTTCAAATAATACAAATAATACCAACCTATATGGGTTATTTAATGGCAAATCCATTCCTTGTAGAAGAACAGTAGTGGTACTATTTAACCCATATCTGGGAGGGTGGTGATAATTTCTTTCTTTCGCCTCTTTCCTTTCCTTTCTCTTCACTTCTCTTTCTTTCACTCTTCTCTTCCCCTCATGTTACATAATTTATGAGCAGTTATAAATTATGAATGTGCCTGTAGTTAGAATTTTGAATTAGGATTTGTAAAGCACAACTTGTTGCTAGCATTAAATAACCCATGTAGGTTTGAAAGGGTCCAAAAATTCAAGGTAATATCAATCCTTTGAAAGTCTCTCCAGCAAACGAAATGCAATTCCTTTCCCAACTGAACACGCCACTCTCACATCAAATCACAGTCATCAGATTTCACTTGCCGTCCAAACACTTTCTTCCTTCCTCACTCACCTTGTCAGCAACAGTCCGTCTTTATTTCTGCTCGTTCGGATGCGCTTATGCAAATTCGGATATACTTTATTTGGGTCTCTACTAACAATACCTCAGCTACGAGGAGGTAGCGAGTTTGAGTATCCGTAGCCGCTCGCCACAGGTCAAACATATCCTGACGCGCTTTGTTTGTGGGGGCTGGGAATCCGCTTGTTCATAGGGCTGCCTTTCAGTCTTGTCACACTTCCCCTCGTGTTACATAATTTATGAGCAGTTATAAATTATGAACGTGCCTGTAGTTAGAATTTTGAATTAGGATTTGTAAACCATGACTTGTCGCTAGTATTTTTAGTTTGGAATGAACAAAGATTGACATTTTGTAATGTAAACCTGTGTGCAGTATGATATATCCTCATGTAGATATATGTGCAAAAACAATTCATGGTGAATCATCAAGAGCAATTTTTATTTGCCTTAGTAAACTTAATAGTAGTAATGTGACATAAACAGTGACATAGTTTCAGTTGCAGATAGAGACCAAATCTCCATTATTAATAAATTATTGCACAGTTTGTGTAATTTAAAAAAATCTTCTTTCAGACTTAAAGCAGCTGAAATGTGTGAACAAAAATCAAAATCAGAATTTAAAACTATCACCCCCATAGTAGTTCCAGAATATCCGCCAGAGGTAAGTTCTCACTCATTCAATTCATTTCAGTTATTCTCATATTTATTTGTACAGGGTCTGGCAGAATGAACTTCTGGAATTAAACTTGTTATGCCCTGGCAGAAGATATTGTTGTTAAATAATGAAGTATCCTAGTTAATTATTTTAGTGATTAATTTCTTTTTTACAGTTTCTTTTTGATTAAACATTGAACTTGAAACTGAGTTGTCAAATCGTATTTGTAATTTGGGTTTTAAGTTTTGAAACAAAAAATGTTGGAGAATAAAGGGTGTTTACAAATTGATACTTTGGAATTTACAAATCAAAAATGCTATGGAAATATTTTGGAATGAGAACAATCTGAGTATAAAGGGTTGTTTACAAATAAAAAATGCTATGGAAATATTTTGGAATGAGAACATCCGAGAATAAACGTTTGTTTACAAATCAAAAATGCTATGGAAATATTTTGGAATGAAAACATCAGTGAATAAACAATTTTTTGAACATTACGTAAATGTTTGGGTGGTCAGTAAAAAATCAGCTGATGTTTGTGGCTCCGCAGTGACATGGACGGTCCAAATAGGGAAAATTATTAGTTAATTAAAAATTTTATTATGATTTAATTCTGAGAGGGTAAACGTATCTTTAGAGTAAAAAATAAATGTTACTAATTGCATTTATGCATACACAATCCCATATATACTGTTCTATCTATGTATTCATTCATACAGATATCTGTCTGTTTGTCTTTAATTTTACATAAAAATCCTCATCTACGTTCAATAAATATGCACAGCAAATTTAGTTGCTCTACATCAAATTGCTTGATTGTTTATAGAGGGCAGACAAACAAATTCTTCATAGATTATATATAAGACAAGTTGTTAAGACAAATAATTTTTACATGAAAATCCTCACCTATATTCAATATGTATACAGGATACCCCTGTGGATTGAATAAAGGGTTGGGTTCTAAGTTCCGTGATGGCTCCCAATTAAGACAAGAAGATTTCCACAAGAATATTCCCGAGTTCGAGAAGGTTCCTGAGTTCAACAAGAAATACCTGAAGAAGGCTGGAGGTCACATCGTCCGAAACATTGTACAGATAACAATAAAGATGAGGACAATAATCCAAATAATATTAAATTCTTCACAGATTATATTTAAGACAAGTTGTTGAAACAAATAAGTTTTACATAAAAATCCTCATTTATGTTCAATAAGTTTTGCACAGCCCTACATGAAACCGCTTAACTGTCTATAGAGGACAGACAAACAAACTCTTCACAGATTATATATGAGACAAGTTGTTGAGACAAGCCATAACAATGGGAAAAATCAGTAAATTAATCTCTTCTGCATAATTCCCTGCTGGCCAAAATAGGAAGTCACACTTTTCTTTCGGGCGGAAATTATAACAATGCAATTATATATAAATAGTCTGATTCTGTCAATAACACTTGCATTAATTTCTGACCAGAGAAAATTTCTTTATTCTTGCTGTTCACTACAATTTTATTATTAAATCATTTACAATACATTTCTGTATTGTTATTTGCAGTACATATATAACTCCTTATATCTATATTCATATATATATATATATATATATATATATATATGATAAGTAAATACACATTAGCGATGTGTTTATGATATGGCTTTTTTTAGCCAACAATTTTTGGGAGAATATGTGCTTAATTGAAGTCGTACCTAATTTTTGAAAGTTAATTAATTAATAATTAATTAATTAATTAGGCGGGCATACCTATTTTAAATGTAAGGCTAAACAAATCAAGAAAAATCAATCTCTGTATGTACATTTCGGCCTATTATATATATATATATATATTATATATATATATAAGTAAATAAATAACTCTCCCGTCTAACTCTCCCGACTCATCAGATGCGTCGGGAGAGTTAGACAATTTGTCTAAGCTCCCTGAAATAGACTATAATGCTAAATCTCTAAGACTTTTGTTATTTCTTTACTTATATATTTGCTCTGTGACTCTAACATTAAGAGCACACATTGAGCTCTCAAACTGCGACAGGTTTTTTAAAATAAAACTCTTGTGTCATAAGGAAGATTTCTTCTCTGGACTTTTGGATTATATATATATATTTAAGTTAATCCAACTGACTGGTTGTAAGGGATGATTCTATTTGGGATCTTCAAAATCTTACCGTATAACCATACTGTATGCTCTTGTAGGTGCAAACATACTCATACAAGAATTTTTATAAATCCCTAAAGAGAGCTCAATGTATAATAATCAATAAATTAAATTATATACAGAGCAATATTAAATTTCAAAGAAAGAAAAACTTAAACTGTCATCCCATGATAATTTTTAAAATTAAAAATCTTTTTTAGTTTTTGGTTGAAATAGATTATTATGGGATGACGGTTTGTTAATTCTTTTGTTCTTTGAAAGTTATATGTATATAGTCATCTACAGACACTGTGTTTTGACATTTATGTCTCATCAGTGTGGCTAGACTTAACAGCTACTTCTAGCCGGGAGCGAAACCAGACTGAATTTTCATCACTCTGGCTCCTTACCTCTCAGCCATCGGTAGCTGTCAGTAAGAGGCAAACATTTAACTGACAAATACATCTGTAGATGTATGTTACGATCAGCAGAGAACTCAAGTCTGTAAACAACAGACGAGTAATGCTTTTATGCTAAGTGGTGAAAGTTCATTAAGGTCTCCTCTAGTGAGCTCTACCGGGTTTTGGGAGCATATAATAGTCATCCAGTCACCATGTTTTGACGTTTATGTCTCATTAGTGTGGCTAGACTCGTTCAAATTAATATATATATATATATATATATGTGTGTGTGTGTGTGTGTGTATATATATTGATAGATAGATAGGTAGATAGATATATTGTTTTGGTATATATTTAATTACATGGATGCTTATTTGCTACCATTTGGTTTCATGCTTGTCTAAATAGAGCAATCATCAGGCAGTCTGTTTAGACAAGCATGAAACCAAATGGTAGCAGATAAGCACCCTATTAATTAAATATACACCAAAACAATATGTATTCATTTATTATTATTATTATAATTGTTCTATCACAGTTATTGAGCACTCTCCTAATAATACTGTATATATTGGCTTACTAAAGTCTCATCAAGGAAGATAGTGTTAACTATACACTGTGGTAATATATATAAATATATATATAAAGGCAAGGGAGTCTATCCCCTTTTCACGAACACTAGACCAAGGAGATTGTTTTGGCATTTGAGGTTGAGCGCCACACTCATCACCTCTTCACTTTACCGTACAGAACCCTGTGCTACTTATAAGCTGAATTGGCAAGGGCCAGTATCAAACCAGGAACCCTGTAGTTCCTTGTCGGACACTCTACCAATTTTATTGACAGTATCAGCCTGTCAGCAAGGACTTTAACCCTTTTTTACTAGTGCTAGACCAGGGAGATGGTTTTTGCGTCTGAGGTGGAGCTCCACATCTATAACCAGCTCCCTACTTTACTGTATAGATCTGAGCTGTGCAACTCATGCCCTGAGTTGGCCAAGCCTTCAGAACATTGTGGTTCCCAGGTGGATGCTCTACCAACTGAGCTAAAACGATATGAAATGTCCAGCATATGATACAAAAACTTCATCCTGTAACGATGATACTCTACCCGCACATCGTGGGAGTATATCCCATTTCTTTCTCATTTTGTAGCAATTGATTAGTTTTTGTCATTGTCGCTAGTTTTACTTAGTGTCATCTGAGCTTTCATGGATATATATATATAATATATATATATATATATATATATATATATATATATATATATATGTTGAAAGAATGAATAAAGGAAAGAAAGTATAGAATGGATAATATAGGATATTTTAATCAATATTACATACATGTGTTTCTGTCAGGAGTTTATCCATGTGTACATTATTCAAACTATTATTATTTTTAAATTATTTTTTCTTTATTCATTCTTTCAATATACAGTCGGATTCACTTCCAGTTTCATTTTACATATATATATATATATATATATATATATATAATATATATTATATATATATGGCTGGCTTAGCTCAGTCGGTAGAGCGTCTGACTAGCAACCACAAGGTTTCTGGTTCAATACTAGCAACCACAAGGTTTCTGGTTCAATACTAGCAACCACAAGGTTTCTGGTTCAATACTAGCAACCACAAGGTTTCTGGTTCAATACTGGCCCTCGGTATGACTAACACAGGATCTGTGTGGTAAAGTAAGGAGCTAATGGTAGGTATTGCACTCCACCTCATACAGCAAAAACAATCTCCTTGGTCTAGAGCTAGTGAAAAGGGGATAGACTCACTCTCTGTCTGGCTGATACCAACTTTCGGCCACCCAGACGACTTTACTTTTTACTTATATATTAATAGTGATCCTAATGAGTCAGGTCTACTAACAGTTTCGTTTACTAGCTCATCATAACACAAGAATCTGACTAAAAAGACTTGGAGCAACAGTACTTTTATAACTGACATAACTCTGCCAATTTTCAGAATTGGAAGCTCAAATTTTGGGGATGGTCTAACTTTAAGATGGTGCACACATGGAAAAAATTGAAGTGAAAAATTTTAATAAATTTTAACAAAATTTTGTAACTCAGTTCTGAGCAAAAACCAAACTCTCTTTTTGGTACAAATAATGAAATTGAAGGGGGTGGGTGACATGGCCTGGATGATTTGACATGGAATTACCCAAAATGTAAATAACTTCTTTGTCATTTTTTTTTGTTATGCTAATTTATTTTAGCACATGTATTATATATATTATGTAAACCTTTATTTCTTAGTGATATATAACACACATTGCAGGATTTTAACCGCATGAATAACAGGTGCTGTTTTGAGGCAAATCTAACTCAGATTTTCATAGAGACATTTTAAATAAATAAGATTTATTCTATGTATTAATCTATTGATTTAGACTATAAATTAAATACTCATTGATAAACATACACAATTCCTTAGGTGATGTAAGCAGGGATGTAAGTTCGGTTATATAGACAGACACTGAATCGCCATTATAATAAGAATGAATGTTTTTCATGTTTTTCCCTTTCTCTTCTTTCCTATGTTTCGTGATCTGTCGGATTCCTGTATGCCAAATAGATGCTCAGTGAAACCAGAGCAACGAGGGTAAGTTCACGTTTTTTCTTTGTTTATTTTTTGTCTTCACATCTAATTCAATTTTTAATACTTTTACTTATCTACCCTTCTTTGGATTGTCACCTTGCTGAAAGAAAAAAAATACCAAAAATCAAGGAATTAACCAAATTTAATGAAATTTTCAGTGTTGATACATTAATGAATAAAAGATATAATGCACTAGTTATTTTATGTAAAAAATTTTACATTTTTTTGGGTGAATTAACATTAAACTATATATGTTTGTGAATCTGTGTTATGCCTCAAATACGTGGTTCAAAATAAAGTCTTACGTATGGATAAAGACTTTATTTTGAACCACGTATTTGAAATAAAATAACTAGTGCATTATATCTTTTATTCATTAATGTATCAACACTGAAAATTTCATTAAATTTGGTTAATTCCTTGATTTTTGGTATTTTTTTTCTTTCGGCAAGGTGACATACAATGGTGGAATTTAGGTCCATTTAGTAGGATTTAATCGCAGGGTTTTATTATTTCTAATGGAACATTTTGCAATAAAAACAGATATTATTAGGTGTTATTTACAGTAGTGACCATAAATAAATACCCCCCCTCTAACAATTTTTTATAAAAACATAATTTTCTTCTAAACTAAGCATACCAAGGTTTGATTTTATTGTATATAAAAAAAAGCAAAAGTAAAGTCGTCGGGGCGGCCTAAAGTCGGTATCAGCCAATCAGCGAGGGAGTCTATCCCCTTTTCAATAGCGCTAGACCAAGGAGATTGTTTTAGCATCTGAGGTGGAGAGCCACACCTACCATCAGCTCCTTACTTTAACGCACAGATCCCTGTGCTACTCATACACTGAGTTGGCGAGGACCGGTATCGAACTAGGAACCTTGTGGTTTCTAGCCGAACGCTCTTTTTTTTTTTATTATATATAAAATGTATATTTTAGGCTTACTAGATGCCCTTTTAAAGGGCATGCCAAGAATGATAACTGATAGGGATGGATGGGAGAGAAAGTCACAGGAATCCATGCTGTTGACATGCCACAATAATGAATAATAGTCTTTTTGATTATATTAGCCTTGGTTAGCAATCCATCTAAGACAAAATAAAGTCCAATACAAAACCTCCACTGCCTAGCAGCTTTACCTCATCTCAATTAAAGGCTGAGGGAGTAAACCCCTAAAACAAATCAGGAGCTGGAGTCCCTTAGGTGATGTGATGCTGAAATCCAGTGCTACCCAGCAACTCCTGCGACACTACCGCTGCCAAACTGCATTGATTCCTTACCTTTCCTTTGGGTCACAGCAGCAGTGTGGAAAGGGGGGATTCACTGCTTGGGCAACAGCTCATCCTCCATATGAACATGCCCAGGCTACACAGTTTAAAAAAAAACATTTGGATACTACACCATCGTCTCTCATATACGCAAGGATGCCAATAACAACAACAACAACAATGTTCCACTAAAAATAAATAAAATCCTAATATTGGTTTAGAAGAAAATAAACTTTTATTAAAAATAATATGAGGAGTGTACTTATTTATGGACACTTTATCTACATGTATATACAAATATAATATATATATATATATATATATATATATGTGTGTGTGTGTTCTATTTGACCGTTTTTATCTTAAATTCAAATATATACATCAAGTTACAATAAATACCGGAGGTAGGGCAGACAACATTAGATGCAATAAAAAAAATTTGAATAATTTCCCAACAGAACTTCACAAAGGTAAGACACCTATTTATCTTCTCCAATACCTTATATATTAATTATATTAATTTAATGCTTCAAAAAGAGTCCAGTAAGAATGAAAAAAGCTTTTCCATTATGGACTTCTCTTCTTAAAAAATTATTTTTTTTCTTTTAAGAGAGGTCCTTTGCAAAAGATTTTTTCATTTATTCCATTCATTTCATTCATTTTTTATTCCATTCATTTCATTCATTTATTCATTTTTTCCATTAATTCTTAACTATATATATATATATATATATATGCAAGAGGGATATGAAGACATCCCACATCAACACCAACACATGGGAGGCTTGTGCAGAAGACCGTGCAACCTTGTGCCTACTCATCAAACAAGGAACAAGGAGTGAAAAAAAGAGGAAAGAAGCCGCCGCAGAAAAGAGAGCCAAAAGGAAGGAGAGACAAACAGCAACTCCAGCAAGCATCACTGTTTGTTTGCAGTCACTGCACCAGAGATTGCCATTCAAAAATTGGTCTGTTCAGCCATTCACACAGTTGCAGATTAAAAAAAAATAGTTGATACTACGCAATCATCTTTAGTAGACAGAAGGATGCCAACCAACCATATATATATATATATATATATATATATATAGATAGATAGATAGATAGATAAAAAAAAAGAAAGTGTCTACATTTAAAAAAAACTTTCTTTCCATTGTTTCGTGACAGTGTGTTGCAGTTATGATGCAATGAGGTCAATGTATTATTGAAGACGTGTTCAAGCAATCATGAACAGACTAAAATAAATCCAAAAATAGCAGATTCATTTTAAAATTTTCTTTATGATCCTAAGGGGCCCTTTTTTTTTTCTTTGTAAAAATCATCAGAGGATCTTCAACAGAAAAGATATTTAGGTAAACGAAAACCTTTTCAAACCAGTAACATACATCAGTTTTTCGTCATACAACATGTGATAGCATGTGTGATACCCTGCCCCCACATGCTATCACACATTCTATGATGAAAAATTGGTGTATGCTATAGGTATAGAGTTTTACATGAATTAGCTCAGTTGGTAGAGCGTTCGGCTAGGAATCACAAGGATCCTGGTTTCGATACCGGCCCTCGCCAACTGAGTGTATGAGTAGCACAGGGATCTGTGCTGTTGGTAGGTGTGGTGCCCCACCTCAGATGCTAAAATAATCTCCTTGGTCTAGCGCTAGTGAAAAGAGGATAGACTCCCTCGCTGTGTGGCTGATACCGACTGAGCTAACCCAGCCCCATAAAGAGTAATGCTTACAGCACCTGGTATTCCCAAGTGGTCACCCATCCAAGTACTGACCAGACTCGATGCTGCTTAACTTCGGTGATCATATGAGAACCGGTGTTCTTAGTGTGATGTGGCTGTAATATATGTGTATATATGTATGTATAATGTATACTATCTAATTCCTGGTTTAACTTTTACTAATTTATTAGTAAATTATCCGAAAGTGCTCAGTATATCAAAAACATAGAGCAATAATAATATTAGTAATAGTGTGATACTATGATGGAAGGAGAACATGGTCAGAATAAATAGATAAATAAATGAATAAAAATAGAATATGTTACAGCCAGGCATAAGTAAATGGGTAGGTGGTTGTCCTTTTGAGGACACAAAGAGACCGGTATGTAAGTAAGCCACTTAGTGATAATATATTTAGGCATTTGGGTGTTAAAAGCAAAAAGGCTATTTTTATGAGGAAATCTCTTTTCTTTTGAAAAAATTAATGGTCGAAGTATTGGAGACGCTAAGTCCGAAAAGAGAAGTAACTGCTTTAGTTTTAAGGGATAATGTCGTCTAAAAGTCAGCGTTGAATTTAAGTACCGGCCATCTGGGTGGTCCGGCAGCAGATGGGTGGTGGGGAGAATTTTACATAAATTCAGCTAAGCTCCAGCCCTTAGTCAGTTTGAACCCGGGCCGTTGAGGTGTGAAGGTCGCCGGTAGCAGTAGAGAGGAAGCCGATAATCAGCTAGTGAGATAGATCGCTAAAGTATCACAGATCCCTTCTTCCATCCGTGTCTTGTTTTCAAACTTCAAATCGGCCAGCACAGAACATCACAACGTTTGGGGTCCAGATATTGTGCATTGAAGGTGCAAGAGTACAGAACCGGTCTTCTCACAATAGTGGAAAAGAATTAAGGGTCTACCATGGTTTCAGTCTAAATGATCTCATCAGGACCCTATCTTATACATTGCCTTAGTTAAATATAAGCTTAGGGCACTTCACGTGGTGTAATGGTTAGTGAGATTAGCAGACAATTGATAGTGAGTTTGATTCTCACTGGGTGCCCCATACTTCTAGCCTTGTACTACATCTAAGCTAAGATTATTAATTTCATTTTACATATATATATAAAGTTCCATTTTTTATATATATAAGTTGAAAAAATGGACATTTTGTAGCGAAATTGAAGGGCAGAACTGTGGACGAGCGGATTCCCAGCTCCCACAAACAAAGTGCGTCCGGATATGTTTGGCCTGTGCGAGGGGGAGGAGTGTGGTGAGTGGCCATGGATATTTGAACATGCTACCTCCTCGTCGCTGAAATGCTGTTGGCAGTGACCCGGATGTGGATTGACGCATACTCAAAATGCTGGTGAATATTGAAGTTCGAAACGGGCAATGCCAGACCAGAGTAAGAAGCCTGGATGTACATATTAACTGTGTATTTAAGAGCCTGTTCTCCCAGACCGAGCGAGAATGATAGTAGGAGTTTTGCTGTTAAGAAGAGAGTAGTACATTTGTGAGAGATTGTTGCAGACTGAGGACTTTATCAGTTCGGAGAACATATACATCGGACTTGACTGTGCCCCCCACCAAGTTTACTTTCATCATTATATTTCGTTTGTTAGACATTTACTTTTTATAATAGTTAAATTTAGTTTCATCATATCATTTGGTGTATTTTTTCAGGAAAATTACTTAGCATTACGAAGCACTGTGTGGAATGGACCCGTGGTTCCAATTCAACGAGAATGGTTTGAGCATATTCTTCAACTTATTCCGGAAAAGCTCAAAAAGAATTTTTTGTCTGCTGAAAAGCTTGATAAACTTTTTGAAGATGTTTCTGTTGATTATGAGAGAAGCATGAGAAACTCAAGAGGTAAGTAAAAAAAAAAATATTTGGCTGAACTTGCATGAAGGTGTCAAAATTAGGGTGACCAAGAAAAAACAGAACCCAAATTATTTATTCATTTTCCCATTAAACTAACCTTAAACCCCAACCGCAACCATAACCCTAACCCTTAAGCCTAACCCTAACCCCTAACCCTAACCCTAAACCTCCATAGTTAAAATTAACAGTTTTATTACAACATTTTGTGGGTTTTATTTTTTCTGGGTCACCGGTATACAGGTCGACCCAGAAAAAACAGAACCCAAATTATTCATTCATTTTCCCATTAAACTAACCTTAAACCCCAACTGCAACCCTAACCCCTAACCCTAAATCCTAACGTTAGACCCCCATAGTTAAGATTAACAGTTTTATTACAAAATTTTGTGGGTTCTGTTTTTTCTGGGTCACCGGTATACAGGTCGACCCAGAAAAAACAGAACCCAAATTATTCATTTATTTTCCCATTAAACTAACCTTAAACCCCAACTGCAACCCTAACCCTAAATCCTAACGTTAGACCCCCATAGTTAAGATTAACAGTTTTATTACAACATTTTGTGGGTTCTATTTTTTCTGGGTCACCGGTATACAGGGTGACCCAGAAAAAACTGAACCCAAATTATTTATTCATTTTCCCATTAAACTAACCTTAAACCCCAACCGCAACCCTAACCCTAACCCTTAAGCCTAACCCTAAATCCTAACGTTAGACCCCCATAGTTAAAATTAACAGTTTTATTACAAAATTTATGGGTTCTGTTTTTTCTGGGTCACCGTAATTTTGACACCTTTGTGCAAGTTCAGCTGAATATTTTTCATGCCAAACACTTATGTACAAGGTGTGATCAAAAAGTATTTTGAGACTTTAGATTTTTTTAAATCTTAAAATTTAAAAATCCAAATGAAAACGAGTGCACTGGTGAGCAAGTTATATATTAAAGTGAATATTTCTAGATAAGTCAGTTCCAATTTTGAAAGCATGTAACACTCCACTTTAGCCCTTACTTAGGCTAGACAACCGTCAAAAAGGCCCCTCCGATTAATCATCTGGTCACATCAAGCCCTAGCACCTATATGATTGTCCCAACCCTGTTGCCCTTATGGCAAACCCCCAACCCTTTTTATCATACCTATGCTAGAAGGTGGTGGCTGAGAGTCTTCATGTCCTGGGTATGATGTTAAACTCTATTCGATGGTGAAGTTCCAATTCTGGAGGTCTGGGGAATGTGGAGCACCCCTTCATCACAATTGCTCCTTGGTCCCCTCTGACCTGGTGTGGTAGTACCTGTTAGGGTCCCACCTATGGGTTGAGTAGAAAACATGAGTTTATAAAAAAATTGATTATTCATTAAGAATTAATTTATTTCAAAACTTTAAAAAAAAAAAAATATCCCTCTAGAATGAATAAAACAAAATGTCTTTGGCATAAAATAACCCAACAAGGGTTGACATGCTGTAAAATCTACCAACCAATCAATCAACCAATTTGATAGAAAATTATAAAGCCAGTTTCAATAGTTTTTGAACTACAGATGTAACATTATCTGTGAATTGTACCAGAGTACATGTAAAGGGCTGGGTTAGCTCAGTCGGTAGAGCATTCGGCTAGAAACCACAAGGTTCGTAGTTCGATACTGGCCCACGCCAACTCAGTGTATGAGTAGCACAGGGATCTGTGTGGTAAAGTAAGGAGCTGATGGTCTAGCGCTAGTGAAAAGGGGATAGACTCCCTTGCTGCATGGCTGATACCGACATTAGGCCGCCCCGACGACTTTACTTACATACATGTAGTTGAGTTATTAAAAAATGCCAGCAGCTGGAAGAAAGATGAATTGACGAGGTTCAAAATCTCATCTAGTGGGCTAGGTGTAACAAAATATACTGTTATATACTCCTTATAAGACATCTGCTATATAAAGATCAATATCCCAATGTGTGACTGCATCTATGACAACATTTTTTTTCTATTATTATTTCACATATATTGAACATTATTTGTACCAAAAAGATAGTTTGATATTTGCTCAGAACAGAAGCTACAACAGGAGTTAAAATTTTGTAAACCAGAATTCAATTTTTGGAATTGGAAGCTCAAATTTTGGAGATTGGCTAACTTTAACATAATCTACACCTGTACAAAATTTCAGAAAAATTGAAGGGGGTGGGTGACATGGCCTAGATGATTTGCATGAGTGGACTGTTCTGAATTCCCATAAGTACCAGTTGTCTTGACACTGGTTCAGTGGTGCTTGGCCAGTCACATTGTTCAAACCAATAGTAGACTGACTGACTTCCTTCAATACTTGTCTGGAAAGTGTTTGGTAACTAAATTTAAAAACATTCTACCTATTTTAGTTTTTACTAGTATGTTGAATGGGAGGGGGGTTTGTACCAGACGATTCTTCTATTTCTCGTTTTAATTTTTTTCAATAATTGGTGTTATATTTTTATCTTTTTAAATCCCAAATATATCTAGATAGAGTAATTCAATGGTAATTTTCAATTCACAAATACCGTTATTCAAATTTTACTACACTATATTCATAATTCGTAGGTAACCCACGAATTATGTAACACTGCAAAGAATTAACACTACCCCCCCCCTCCTATCACATTTGCATTGATTTGTGTATATTTTTTTCTATTGACGATACAAATCTATTTTATTTCAGTGCAACATGTTTTGGTGATGCCGGACATATATGGCTTGACAGACGAAGATAAAGCTGGTCCTCCACCATGTGAACCAACGTAAGTCAAAAATTTTTTCTTTAAAAATCAAAAAAACCCGAACGATAAGAAATCTTTTTTTTATTTGCCTGGCCTGTAATTAAAAAAAAAAAGATGAAAACTAGTGGTGATATCTGAATTTAATTTATTGATTGATTTTAACGGCATGTCAACCTGTCCAGGGTTATTCAAAACCAAGTGGTAAATTGTGAGGGATGGTCAGATTTATTATGTCTTTTCCAAGGGTTATTTTTGATTTTTGATATTAAGTTGTCTGTAGTTTTTGTTGCTAAATAAATTGGGAATCCCTTTGAGGGATACGTTTATAGGATAAAGTTCAAGTTTATTGTTAGATTTTTTTTTGTTATAATTTCATTTCTTTTAGGAAAGATAAAATGTCATCTATGTTGACATTTGTAGGGACCCTGTTGTTTGGTGAGTGTGTGTAGTTGAGGAGTTGAAGATCCGAGTTATGGGTCCCCACAATTTATATGTATAAGACTACGGAAATGAAGTTTCCATAGGTAACAAAAGAAGAAGACAAAATTGATAAAGGAAACAAACTTTATATACATTAATTTACAATTGATATAGTTTTGTTCTTTCAGTGGTGTTGCAGACTGTATGTGTCTCTACGTAGTTGTGTGTGACAAGTATGACATGTATTCTTTATTTTTGTGCAATGGGTTGTGTCAACATTTTAGCAGTTTTATCTGTGATTGAAACTTGTGATTGAAATTTGTTTTTTTGTTGAGCGAGATAGAGAAAATTCAAAACGAAATTACAAGACCAACCTGATATATCATTTTGTGTCTTCGGGCAGCAACTTCTCCCCATTGTGTCGATGTTGGGGGAGAACTTTCGCTCCTACTGTTGAGTTAGGAGCATTCGCCCCAACTCTGTCAAGTCGGGAAGAGCGTAAGCTCCCACTGTCTGTCTCCCTTCAGTCTTTCAGCTAAAAGGGTCTTTTTTAAATTTGCTTTTTGTCCTTGTTTATTGTGATCATTAAGCTAAAATATTCATCGAATATCATGTGATTTGCAATGATGCAATATCGAATGATTTTGGTATCTGTGGAATTCTGGTGACATAAATTATCGGATGAATTTAAACCATTGTTTCTAAAATATTTCTAAATTAATATTCATTTGATTCTCTTTTGTTTACCTAATTCTAAACTCATGACATACCATTGTAAAACTAGTTATTTAAGAAAACTTAATTATTTTAATTTGGTCAATTCCACATGCCGTAAAAATATAGGGGCCAATCCCTATACATTTTTAAACATAGGTCTTATAAAGATTAGAAACATGCCTAATACATATTAATTTTAGGTATGTGTTTTGATATTGGGAATATTAATCAAAACGCTTAGTGTTGGTATATTTTTGTGAAATATCAATAAATCCTCATTCTTTTCTATTTTTCACTCTCACTCATTTTTCAACGCTTTGTATTATGTAAATGCATTTCTTGTGATATTACTGTTACAAATGTAACGAAGGCAAATTCTCTCTTTCCTCCTTTATAACATGGGTGATAACTGCTTTTGTTACACGATGAATAGGCATAGCTTATCATTTTTGTAATGAAGTGTAGTTAAGATCTAAATTTAACTGTAAATACATGGAAAATCACCAAGAGTTTGATGGACAAGCTTTGAACTCAAATTGACCTGGAATGGCTTAAGGACATTATGTGATCAGATGAGCCAGGAAAGTTATATTTAGAATTAGAGCTGACCAAAGAATTGTTGTGGGGAGATGCATATTGCAACCTGTACAATTTTCCTGTTTTTCTTAAAAATGATGTCTGATGAAACATTGTAAGAGAGAAAAGAGACTCATGGCACTTGTTAATTCAACCTAGCAATTGTTAATTATTCTCTTCACCTTGTATCTTTGCTTAGTAAACTATTTCCCCCCATCTTTCATACTCATTGTATTTCTTCCTATTACTTCTCTGTTAACAGACTCCACTTGGACTAGACAGGCAGTTGGAGAGGCCTGATGTGAACAATTGTCCTGACGATATGGCTATTATGGCAAACACCCACCCCTTTTTATTGTATAGGTCTTACTAGCCAGTGGCCGAGGGTCAACCATTGGTATTTATTAATACACATAAAGTTAATGAAAATGATGTCATATAGTACCTATCAATTGTTAATTACTGTTTGCCTTTTATTTTTGCTTAGTAAACCTTCTTCCCTATCCTTAATGCTCATTGTGTTTCTTCCTATTACTTCTTTGTTTTTTTTTAAAAGAAAATAACAAACTCCTATGGACCTTCCGAGCATATCTGACAAAAAAGACTGTCTCCCTACACCCAAAAGAATCTCTTAGCCATTCAAGTTCAGGCCTTAACTGAGTGTAGTCACTTCCTCGACCAGGGGAATATCCCCTTGCCACGGTCAACTATGACCAAATCAATAAAGCCTAAGTCATAAAACTACCTTTTGCCGTTGTCTCTTTCTCTGTTGTTCCTTAAATTCCTTCCGTTTCAGCGTGACCACCAAATGAGATGGGATATAAAGCAAAAAACTCCTAAGAACACGCAACCAAGGATATCCAGCTTCATTTAAACCTTAAAACACCCAAACTTCATCCTACCCAATATACTCAAATTATAACAATTTATCATTTTTTTAATTTTTTGTTTCTAACTTTTATTTTTCAGAGGTTTGAATTATTCACAGAAGTGGCATGAAAAGTTCCAAGCCAACCAGAAAATCATTAAACACAATTTGCACCTGTTGCATCCATTGATGGGGGCTTTGTTAAATTATTGCCAAACGACTCTGACGACAACGTCCATACTTCAGTGCTCCACTTACAGGTGATTTACCCTTTTAATTAACTTTTGGGTGGGGTGGATTATGAGAGACTTAAATATATGAAACATTAAATGATATAACACAGAATATGTATCTGTGTATATATATATATATATATATTCTGGTCACGTTGTCAGAATGAATGAGAACAGGCTTCCAAAGAAGATTTTATACGGACAATTACCAAATGCTAAGTGTTCAATTGGACATCCTCTCCTATACTATAAAGACAAATTGAAGGACAATTTGAAAGGTCTCAATATTAACCTGAGTGCTTGGGAAAATCTAGCATCAAATCGGAAGGAATGGCATAAGACATGTTTCGCTAGACTAAAGAGCTTTGAAGAAAATAAACTGAAGCATCGAGATCAGCTCCACCTAAGTTTAAAACAAAAACGTCTGCCTCCTGCCTTAGAACATTTCATTTGTCAGTGTGGCTTCATAGCTCGCAGGCAGGCTGGGCTGCTATCACACTCGAGGAAACACGAAATGTCTTCTTGATAGCATGCACAACATGGGAGGAAACAAATCACTCACTTCTGACCCTCATCTATCGTTCACAATAGGAGAGTTCACATATATATATATATATATATATATATATATATTATATTATTGGCATTTCAGTCTAGGAAGACTATAATATAGTTTTTGTGTCCCTGAAGTTACAGCACCTCCTGTGACTGAAGTCCAATGTTTCAATTATCTATTTAAAAAAGTTTAAGAAGCTTTTCTTTTTATTTAAATCCACTAATATTTTTATAACATGAAAATCAAGTAAATATATGAAACATTAAATGATATAACACAGAATATGTATCTGTTTATATATATATATATATATATATATTAAAGAAAAATATATGTAGTCTTTTTTTTTTAAGTATGAAAGAATAGTGAAACTAAGAATTCAAATGGGTTGATATTCAAGAAATACAGCTGACTTACCAGTTTCATTTGGATTAATCTGAAGATGATATATATATCTATAAACTCAGCAAATATATTAGTTTCATTCTAATCTAATTTTATCTCGAAATATTAAGAATTGAAAAATTACAGGTTAACAAACAACACCATAGTTACCTTATTTTTCTTTACACTTGCATTGTGATAGCCTTCAAAACCAACCATCTCCAAAAAATGTAGGATATATCAGTTTAAAAACAACGAGAAATCTGGAAAAATCAGCTAGTGTAATGGTTAGAATCCCCGCCTGTCAGCCTGGCAGTTAGGTTCGAATCACACAAAGCGGCTTTCAGTCTATAACTCTGCTGATGAGGCATAATAGGCCGAAATGTACATACAGAAATTGACTTTTTCTCATTTGTTTACGCTTTACATTTGAACAGAATATTCACCTAATTCATTAATTATCAACTAATTAATTTTCAAATTAGGTATGACTTCAATTAAGCACATATTCTCCCAAAATAAAAAAATATATAATCAAATATATATATTATGGATTTAATATCCTGTAACTAAAGTTTCATGCTTACTGCAATCATCAGATTTTAAAAAACGGTGGCTTGTAACTTGAAACAAGCCACAGTTTAAAAAAAAACTTTAACAGTATAACATTCCATTGTGTGAACATGCTACACATTATATAAATGCTAAACAACCCACTGTTTTTAAAATCTTGACATTTTGACTGTCTGAAGATTGCAAGTAAGCATGAAACTTTAGTTACGGGATATTAAATCTATAATATATAATATTTGATTGTAATTCTGCTCTGCTATTTTAGCATTGAGCACCTTCATATGCCAATACTTTTCTCATTCATTTTTTATTGTATATTATATATATATATATATATATAATATAATAAATAAGTAATCCACAGACACGTGTTTCGAGGTATCACCTCTCATCAGTGTGGTTATACCTTAACAGCTACCCCTGGCCGGGTTTGAGACCCGAATGAACTTTCGTTTGCCAAGCCTCTTACCTGTGCGGACAGAGGCAGCTGTCAAATATAGGAGAATATTTAATTGCTACTTTTCAATTAAATCCCTATTTAGGGAACTCTACCAAAGTGGGAGTATATATATAATAAATAAGTAATCCACAGAGACATGTTTCGAGGTATCACCTCTCATCAGTGCGGTTATATCTTAACAGCTACCCCTGGCCGGGTATATATATATATTTTTTTTTTCTGTAGTTAGGATCTTTCCATGTGTGGTTTTAATTTTCTAATTTTTTATTTATTTTTTATTTATTTTTTTTTTATTTTTTTATTTTTTCTATTTTTTATTTTTTACCTCCTTATTTTTTGTTTTCTAATTTTTTATTATTTATTATGATTTGCATTTTTTTTATTCATTATTTTTTACTTTTTGCTCATTTTTGTATGTACATATTTACAACTAATTTCCCAAGAAATTATTTCCCTATCTAACCCCCCCCCCCATCCATAGCATAAATTACCCCTGCCTCATTCAAATACACTAGCCCTGCCCATATTACCATCTCAAACTAAGACACCTGCCCCCTCTCCAAATTGATAGATTTCAAAACGCTGTTACTTTGGGAAATTCTCAGTAAGATTCATCTTCTTGCCATTACCTGAAGAAATAAATAAATTATTGTAATGAAGCAAGTTTAAAGTTTTTTCCTTCATTTATTGTATATATATATGTATATATGAAAGTAAACAAAAAATAAACAATGTGTTTGATATGGCCTTAGCCGACAATTTTTGGGAGAATATGTGCTTAATTGAAGTCATACCTAATTTTGAAAATTAATTAGTTGATAATTAATAAATTAGGCGGGCATCTGTTTAAATGCAAGGCTAAACAATTGAGAAAAAGTCAATTGTTTAGCCTTACATTTGAACAGATATGCCCGCCTAATTCATTAATTATCAACTAATTAATTTTCAAAATTATCTATGACTTCAATTAAGCATATATTCTCCAAAAATTGTCGGCTATGGCCATATCAAACACATTGTTTGTTTACTTTCATATATATATATATATATATATATATATGAGAGTATATATATATTATATATAATTATATATATGTTATACTATATATATATATTAGTATATATATATATATATATACTATATTATATATATATATATATTAATATTATATATATATTATATGTATATATATATATATATATAATATATATATATATATATATATATATGTATATATACTATATATATAGTATATATATATATGTATGTATATATATATATAGTATATATATATATATGTATATATATATGTATTATATGTATATTATATATATGTATATATATATATATACTTATAGGCTCTGTTCAATTGAAATAACTTATAATTAACATGTGATTGTCATTACCCTTGAGTCTTTTTTTTATTGGATCATCCCAAAGTTTATTCTATAAAGAACATTACGTATCAAGAATCATTTTACCTGAAAAAGAAAATAAAAAAGACCCTTATCATTGTTAGTCATTCATTAGTGTTACTTGTTATTGATAAAAAAATTTAGTTCCTAAATCGGGAATCCCCATGGCGTACTGGCTAACGTGCTGGCCTGTGACAACGTAGTAATTCCCTAAGCTGTCTTGTTCAGACAATTCACAGGATTTTTGATTGTTAAATAAGACTTCTCTCAGAATGCTTTTTAGCATTTTGCACTCTCTCATCCATATAACCTATATCTATTAATAATGGAGATTCGCTCTCTATTTGTCTGTAACAAAAACTACGTCACTGCTTACGTCACATTACCCAAAATCGTGATAACATAGAATAAATACACTCAAACTTTGATCATAAAACTTAGACAGTCCTCATTTTTAAAAAAAGTTTTAATTAATACATGCCCGGTATTATGTATTTATATATAATTTATTTTATTTTAATACATATTTAATGTTATCAGAACTAAGTTTCCATTTCAAATTGTTTTATTTTTTACTCCTTCATAAATTTGATGATTTTACTTATTTATGGTACAAACTCTCTGACATTGAATTTTTAACTCCCACCCCCTCAGGCAATGTCTTTCAAAAATTTATTTTTACATCGCCCAGAGGGTGTTTTTTTATTTTGCTAGTATATATAAAAGAAAGATTCTGTATGTCTGTCTACATGCTTGTCTTACATAGTATAATAATGGATGTCAACTTGTGTTCGAGTAAGACCATTTCCTGTTTTTTTTTTGTTTTTTTTATCATCATAGTTGGTGCCAGTAGCATTTGACACTCTATCCTTGTGTTTTCTCAGATGACTCACCAGGCCAGCCCTGGAGAGACATACTCTTCCACATAAACTACATGTTGGAACTTCTCCACTTTGAATGTTGCTGGGCTGAAAATTACCCTTTCTAATAGCCCGCTTCAATTTTTGGTGTTTAATTAGGTTGGACTCAAATTCTTCCCACAGACAGGTAGATGGTGGTTCTCTCCAGCCAGGTCTATTACAAGCTAGCTTCTCCCAGTCCTCCACAGCAATAGCAGTGTTCTTCAGAGTGTCCTTGAGGCAGTCCTTAAACCTCAATTTGCACTGACTACGTTTGCCAGTTGAGATACATAGTATAGTTATCTTTATCATAGCTGACAACATGGATATCCATGATTATCTCTCTCCAACTGTCCCTATCAGTCATTGCTGCTGAGAGCAGATTGACATCGGATTTTGCTAGTCAGCCTACACTTGTCCACAGGAGAATGTCACTTATACGTTTGTCCTTGCTTCTCCTGCAGTGTCTAGCAAGTCTTGTTTGTCTTACTCAGATGATTTGTGTGATATGGGGAACTGATATCAGATTTCGGTTATTTCTTATAACTCTAACATAAACAAAGGGGAACCACTCTTGACTGATAAATTTCCCCATTAAACTAACCCTAACCCTAACCCTAACCTAACCCCGTCTTCTTTTTTCCTAGTAGATCAATAAATAAATAAATAATTTATCAGTCAAGAGTGGTTCCTCTTTGTTTATGTTAGACTTATAGGAAATAACCCAGATTTCTGTATACTCGATAATTTGTCTATAGCAGTCCGTCTTTTCCTATGTGTATATTGGCATTGCTTTTTGTAGATGAGATATTACTACCTAGGTATATGAACTGATCTACTAATTTCAGAGGCTTACCACCTAGTGGGCAGATGCTTCCATTTTGTTTAAAACCCATGAACTCCATTTCATCTGAATTCACCTAGAGATCTATGTCTCTTCTCTTCCCGTATTCTCTAGGCTATGCAGCAGTAATTCCGCTTGTGCTGGTATATTTGCAAGATTGTTTTTAAAGTTGTCAGACAGAGTTTGTACATACAAAGGAATTGTTGGGAGCTTGAGCAGATAGCAAAAACTGAAACTTCATTGATCATGGGTCCCACCCACGCATTTTCTGTGTTTATTAGTGGCCATGGGTCCCGCCCACACATTTCCTCTGTTTATTAGTGGCCTTGGGTCATGCCCACACATTTCCTCTGTTTATTAGTGGCTATAGGTCCGCCCCACATATTTCCTGTGTTTATTAGTGGCTGTGAGTCCCGCCCACACCGTGTTTATTAGTGGCCATGGGTCCCACACATTTCCTGTGTTTATTAGTGGCCATGGTCGCCCACACATTTCCTGTGTTTATTAGTGGCCATGGGTCACACATTTCCTCTGTTTATTAGTGGCCACACACATTTCCTCTGTTTATTAGTGGCCACACATTTCCTCTGTTTATTAGTGTTCCCCACATTTTCCTGTGTTTATTAGTGGCTGTGGTCCCGCCACACATTTCCTCTGTTTATTAGTGGCCATGGGTCCCCACACATTTCCTGTGTTTATTAGTGGCCATGAGTTCCGCCCACACATTTCTTCTGTTTATTAGTGGCCATGGTCCCGCCACACATTTCCTCTGTTTATTAGTGGCCATGAGTTCCGCCCACACATTTCTTCTGTTTATTAGTGGCCATGGGTCCCGCCACACATTTCCTCTGTTTATTAGTGGCCATGGGTGCCCCACATTTCCTCTGTTATTAGTGACCATGGGTCCGCCCACACATTTCCTGTGTTTATTAGTAGGCATGGGTCCCGCCCACACATTTCCTCTGTTTATTAGTGGCCATGAGTCCCACCCACACATTTCCTGTGTTTATGCATCAAGTATACTTCCTGTCTTTTGGTAACTACTTTGTTGATTTTATCCATGAACTTCATTCATATATTACAATTGCTTTTAAGAGTTTAATAAAAAGAGCTAAAGTTTTCTCTAACAGGAACCTTATATTATAAAAAGTAAAAGTCAGCAGAGGGCCTATGTTAGTATCAGCCAGACATTGAGGGAGTTTATCCCCTTTTCACTTGTGCTAGACCAGGGAGAGGATTTTTGCAAGTGAATTTGTGAGAAGTTTTCAAAATGTCTCATATTTTGAAATGTTTTTTTATTTATCTTTCTTCTTTTCAGAGCGGCTGGAGCTGTTGATCTTTCTTCTTTGCATTCAAATGTTGCTATAGAACTGGAGAAAGCAGAAGAAAAAGTGCGGAACAGGTCTGTGTGTTTCTAGTCCTTTTTGGCAAAATTTTATTGATTTAGTGTGAATATCCAATATAGAATATATGATAAGGGTGCCCAAACTTGCTTAATACAAGAGCCACACTTTTTTGTTGTTTTTTAAGTATATATATATATATATATATAATATATATATATATATATATATATATATAGGGGTAATGTATTCTAGTTTTTTCAAATTATATTAATGTGGAGGCTGGAAGGAGAAGAATTGATGGAAAGCTGTTTTAGGCATTTTAAAATGTGTGTACTACATTGGAAATTAATTTTGTTTGAGGATGGTTTGTATTGTTTTATGTATAAAGCTTCTAGTATTTGGAGTTTTTGTTTATTTTTTTTCTTTGTGCTGAATGTGTGTATTTTCTGTTAGAATATTTCCGTAATTAGAGTGGGGGGCATGAATGTAATAAAATAAAAACTGGAATACATCACCCCTGATGATGGCACTTCAAAGTGCCGAAAGTACTCGGGACCTGAACTTTGGTGGACTAATCCACAAATCCCCTCAAATATTAAAAAGTTGGCCAAAAAACTTGAAAAGATCTCAAATAAAATTGTTAAAGAGGAGATGTGTCTTTTGTTTAATTCAACATGCATAAATGAAAAAATGCTGCCCAAATACACACACACACACACACACACACACACACACACACACATATATATATATATATATATATATATATATCTTCTTTTTTACCTGCTCCTAGTACCAATGTAAACTGGTACTATCTTTTCCATGGTTGGTCTGCTTGCAACTAAATTGGCACCCCCATCAGGCATGCTTTGGCTTGTCTGGTGAGGTGGGTGTGTGGACACCCAGCATCACTAAAAATAAGAGCTGTCAAAGGACAGATGAGCTTATAGTGGATGAGTCGGAGGTTACCAGTTTATGGTGGGTGTGTATTAAAGAGTTATATATATTTAGGTAATTTACTCATCACACTATAAGGACACATGTGTATAATCAGAAAACACAAAGAACTCATCTATTAATAATGAAGATTCGCTTCCGGTTTTTGTCTGTAACAAAACCTACGTCACTGCTTACTCACATTACCCAAAATCGTCATAACATTGAAATAAATACACTTAAATTTGAACATGCAACATTAGACAGCCTCATTGTAAAACAAGTTTTAATAAATACATGACTGGTATTATATATCTATATATAGTTTGTTTTTTTAATACATATTTAAAGTTTACATTTCAAATTGTTTTATTTTTTAATCCTTTAATGAATTTGATGATTTTACTTACTTAGGGTACAAACTCGCTGACATTGAATTTTTAACTCCCACCCCTCAGGCAATATGTTTCAAATTTTTTATTTTGCTAGTACATTTAACAAATAAAAATGTGTATTGAAACAAAAATTACAATAATCAAGAATACTGATCAAAGTCCTGCAGAAATGATTTTTTAAATGTTCATGTAATAAGATAAGTGGAGTTGTTGAGATTTCTCAAACTGAGAGAGAAAGAGTTTTGTGTTCAAAATCAAATCAGCAGTCAGGTTATTTAGAGATATAGAAATATATAGCTTATAATACCTTATGCAGTTATGGCATATTTCTTTAACATGAAATGCGTGGAGTATTCAGGCAAGTTGGTTTGTCATCTGCTGTTCTCCGAAAAACCTTCTCTTATATAGAGTCTAGATAGGCTCCAAAAAGGGGTTTTCTTGATAACTTCTTTTTAGGTGCAAACGCCTCTGATTTGGTTGAAAATTTTCATTTTTAATATTTCTATTTTTCCCTCTAATCCTGCACCAATCCATATACGCAAAGCGTTTATTTTCGTCATTTTACTTTTTGCTTTCAGAGCGCGAACTTCTGGCTCACTAAAAGCTTCAAGGGAGCCAACGGCCATCCACATCAATAAATAGTAGTAGGATTGGGATACTAATGAAATTAATAAGAATGAACGTAAAAAATATTACTCTTATTTTAATGTTATTTTAATTTTTTCTATATAAAATTAAATTGTTTTTCATATGTTTGAGAATAAGCTGATAGTATTAGTTATGTGCAGTAACAGCAAATAATTATTTATTAAACACAGTTTTGTTAAAATCATTATAAATCCTAAACTAAAAGAAAACAAAATCATTTTCACAGCGAAAGAAAGTCATTGGGATACACAATCAATCCCTAAATTCAAACGTCTCTGAAATCAGAGATTGAAATAAGAAACAAGTTTTAAGTGCGTGGCCCAAAAGAATGAAAGAACAACCCAACCAAAGGGGCTCTGGTGAAAATTCCAGCTGGCATCTGCACTGTAAACTGGCAATTACTTTTAATTCTCTCGTCCCTGCATCAGCTAGATAATCTGCGGCAAACAAGAGTGTCTGCATGTGGGTTTTGGTGACTGCCTGTGTACTTCCTATTCCCATTCTTTGAAATAGGAAGTACACAAGCAGTCCCAAAACCCTGCATGCAAACACTCTCGTTTGCCATGGATTATCCAGCAGACTTGTCTGTTATTTTCCTACCAAATATTCTGTGTTGAGTTACTCTCCATTAAGTAACCTAATGTTTTATAAGAATGGGAGCTGATAATGTTATATACTATATACCCATGTTGCAGGTATATAAACAATGAGTTTTTTTTAATAGAGAGAGAGGTAGACAGAGAGATATTTGGACAGATGTATATAACTTACTTGTTACTTTCTTTCTTTGACCATTTGTGATCTCTAGTCGTCTTTCTATTCGCCATGTTGGATTCCATCTTGTCTATTCTTCTCTCAGGTCATTTGTGATCTTCTAAGCTCTTGCTTTTAGTCTTCTCTTGTGTCTTCGTTTTTTTTTAACTAAGGCATGCTTAATTAATCATACAACGCCTGTTGCTTTTTCAAAGCTTTTATTTGCCTTTTCTTACTAACACATCGTGTATGGGGCCAACAGCAAAGGTGAGACACATCTGTCTCGCCCGAAGTCTTGCTGTCAACTGAGGATCTAACTAGTTCACATGTGATTTGCGTTTTTCTCACTACCACATAGATTATGCAACAATACCTCCTTGAATTCTTATAAGGGATAAGTAACGATATGAAGATTGTAAGAATTCCAGGAATCAAATGTTACCAAATTCATGTTTCTCTTTGATTTTCTCCATTTCAGTTGGTTCCCATCTGCTATTAATATATTCTCAGAGAATGTCAATTTGAAAATAAAGCCTTCCAAAATCCAATCCTTCTACAAATCTGTCACAACACTCATCTCAAACCAAGTAAGCATTTTAAATTAATCTTTTATATACATTTTATAATAAATGAATAGAAAATCCGTCGGGTTGGACAGCCGAATCTCTCTACCGAAAAAAGACATTCTCCCAGCTTCTCCTGACCAAGTCCTTGTCACCTGCAACAATCTTTTCTAGCAGTCCTGTGCCAAAGGTCACTTGCCTTTGTTCTTGTCGTATGTCAGTACCCTAGTCAGCAAGACTGGAACGCAACTCCTCGTTTTTGCAAAATTCAACCTTTAAAAAACAAGGATTTTTAGTGCATTTTAGTAGATGATCTTTGATGCTATTTCCTCAAACAATGGTGCTAGCAAAAGATCTAATTTTTGGTATCAGTATTCAGTATACTAACACACAACTTTCGTATAGATGGACAATTTGATATTTTTAAAAAGTGAAAAATTGACATACCCTAATGTAGAATCAACATTTGACTTGAAATGCATCATCACTTTTTAAACTTTTTTTCTTGTTTTTTTTTTTTTTTTTTTTTTTTTTGCAGTTGAAAGATTTACTCGTAAGAACAATTGAAGAATGGGTGATGCTCTTTGAGGAAGAAAATAAGGAATATTTGCCGCTTTTTAAAATGGAACTGACCTTTGATGATGAGAAGATGCAGTTTTACCCACCAAGTGAAGATCTTGAAGAGACGTTACTTTATGTAGTGGAGGCAATCTGCTCCACACTACAAAAGATCCCAACTATTGAGTCTTGGCTCTCCGTTCGTAGTATGGCTTCTTACATTGATGCTGCAGTTGCAGACCACATTGTCCAGAAAGCTGTGAAGACACTGAAGGAAGCCGTGCAAAAACATTTCAAAGCTCCATTACAACATCTCCAGTCATTTGGTTGGTGAAGTTTACTTTTTGATTCTTAATAATCTAAAATACCCTTATTTGTATGTAAATTGTGCATGATAGCGAGATTTACTTATAGCCTTAAAAAGTACATATTTTCATTTAAATCTAAGGTGTCTATTTTACTGTCATTTCTTGTTGCATAGGGCCAAGTTTGAGCTGTAGTAGTAGTCATTTAGTAGTAGCAGAAACAACATACTCAAGTCGTCTAGTCACAAGGAGCTGTTTATTTCTTTCTAGGCTCGTGGGTTCTTTTCAGAGAGAGAGAGAGAGGGAGGTCAAATTACTTATTGTAAATTATTTAGGTACTACTATGCGAAACCCATATGGAGAACTGGGAGGCCATCAAAGCCCAGCCGAAAAAGACCGATTTTCCTCTTCTTCCATTCTCTTCCTGGGGTGGGATGGTCACCCAACTTCCACTTCCGGTCAAAACCTGGAACTTCCGTTTTTATTTTTAAATCTAATTTCAGGTCATTCATCGGTTAGTTGAGTTCTAAACTTTAACCTCTCTTTGTTTTATTTCTTTTTCTCCAGAAATCCGAATACTGTTTTATTTTTAATCCCGAATTCCCCATAGACCATAATAATTATGCTACAAAGATTCTTGTGGCCATTTTCATCTATTTTGAGTGGAATCCTATGATTCTTGTGTTAAGCAGAATCCTTATGTCCTTTAGTGTTAGACAGAATCCTTATGTCTTTAGTGTTTAAACAGAATCCTTGTGTTCTTTAAGCAGAACGCTTCTATCCTTTAGTGTTAAACACGAGCAACTGAACACCTTTCTATGAAGGCCTTTAAATAGTTAACCAGCCGTTTTCGAGCATGTTGATTGGCTGATTGAATCCATGCAGCCACGAAGAATCTATAAGTTTAAGTTGCGACAGCTAGCACACCTTACATGTCAGAAAAATTCCAACATTCTATTAGAGTTTGATGTGTAGATTACCAAACGACTGAAGAAAATGGTCAATTCAAGGAAGTGGCAGAGATATGAGGCTTTAACCTTACCTGACTTGGTGCCTTAATAAGTGCATATTTTTGAGTAAATTTTAGATGTCAATTTTATGGTCGTTTCTGGTAGACTTTGATCAATAGATTATAATACAACGAAGAAAGTGGTCAATTTGACAAATTGACAGAGATACTGTATAGCCATCGTCGTGTATATAATGAAGAGAGGAGACTCATGTGATAGAGAGAGGGAGACAGAGACTTGCTTGTTGCTTCATTTTTCCAGCTATTTTGTGTGGCTGTTTCCTTTCTTCTTCACTTCATGTACACGTGCATCAGATTTCTAACTTGTGCCTCTGGGGTCAAGGTTACCGACAGACCTGGTATTTTTCCACTTGGCCCCTTGATTTCTCGCTACAGGGTCCATCAACAATCCATGCTACCACATAGTATGTAACAATATGATTCTTTAAACCTTGCTGACTGTTTGTTTGTTCATTTTACAGCATATCAAGCTTAGTGTCAACAAAGTTTTGAAATAAATTCATTCTTAATGGATACTCATTACTGAAGCAATGGTGATGAAGGGGTGCCCACATTCCCCAAACCTCCAGAACTGAAATCTTACCACCAGATAGAGTTTAACATCATCCCAGGACATGAAGACCCTTAGCCACTGCCTTCTGGCACATATATGATAAAAGGGTTGAGTCTTGATATAAGGGCAATAGGGTTGAGGCAATCATATACGTGCTAGGGCTTGACATGACCAGCTGATTGATTGGAGGGGGCCTCTCCGACCACCCGTCTAGCCTAAGTAAGGGCCAAAGTGGAGTGTTGCATGGCATTGACTGCTTATCCACCAGGATTCCGTCATTAAGCATCATGGATTGCCACCCATGGCCAACAGGTGGCTCCATTTGAAGGCTCTTACTCTTTGGCTGATGTGCCCTCCGGCCTTCTTCAGGTCAAAAGTGACAGTAACATAGAATAATAATTAACACAGCTTAACACCTGTACCCCAGCTATGGTTAGCGGAATGAGAGCAAGATACCCCCCGTGGACTGAATAAAGGGTTGGGTTCAAAGTTCTGTGATGGCTCCTGATTACGACAAAAAGGTTACCGAGTCTGACCTGAAAAGGCCGGAGGTGATAAAGGGGTACTCCCCCAGAGTTCCAGAATTGTAACTTCATCACTAGATGCAGTTTAATGTCATACCCAGGAGACTAAGACCCTCAGCCACCACCTTCTAGCACATATATGATAAAAAGTTTTGGCAATAGGGTTGGGACAATCATATATGAAATATAGGTTATTTTAGGATGATTTTATTCATTCTTGGTGGATCCAAATAATACTAAGAATAAATAAAACAATGTTTTTGGCATAAAAGGGTTAATTTGCTGTAAAATCCAACCAACCAGTAATTTTAAAAGCCAATCTATTTATCTTCTATACATATATAATGGGCAGTTTGTGTGTATTTGTATGTCTAGAGGAAACTTCAAAAATAAAATAATTAACACAAAAGTAAATATATATACACATTAAATATCACCAGGGCTTGGTTTTTGAGCAAAATAATAGAGATTTGATTTATATTTGTGAAGATAATTAAAAAATAAATTTAAATATAACAGCATGGATTTTTTTTTCATTTAATATTTTAGATAGTAGACATTAACATTTCTTTTCAGAGTAGCTGGATCAATGCAAGGTCTTTTTTTTTTACATAGGGATTTAAATGGGGCATCCAAGAGGATTCAACTCACGATTCAATAATAATGGATCTGTGGGATAACTTTTAAAAAATCCCCCTTCTACCCAGGCGGTGCCGGGTAGCTGCTTCTAGTACTAAGAATAAATAAAAACAATATTTTTGGTATAAAAGGGTTGATTTGCTGTAAAATCCAACCAACCAGTAATTTTAAAAGCCAATGATTTCTAAAGGAAATTGTTTTAAAAATCTTGTTATAATAGAAAGGCTGAAACCTAATTACTGCGGAATTTTCACCATTCTTGTAGTTGCCATCTGTAGAGAAACCAAACAATGATGTTTTATTGATTTTCTTATTTTCTTTTTCTTTTTTCTTTCTTTTTCTTTTTTTTCTTTCTTTTTCTTCTTTTTCTTTTTTCTTTTTCTTTTTTTTCTTTCTTTTTTTCTTTTTTCTTTTTTTCTTTTTTCTTTTTCTTTTTTTCTTCTTTCTTTTTCTTTTTTCTTTTTTTCTTTTTTTCTTCTTTTTTTTTTTTTTCTTTTTTTCTTTTTCTTTTTTCTTTTTTTCTTTTTCTTTTTCTTTTTCTTTTCTTTTTTTCTTTTTTTCTTTTTTTTTTTTTTACTATGTCTTTGAATACAAATTATTCCCTTGCAAAGTACTCCACTAGTTAGCTACTTAGCAACAGTAAATGGCTACTTTGGACTACCTAATAAAAATCATTATTATTCCTTGCGAGTTTTTAACACGAGCATTAGCTGGTTGTCTTTTACTGGAGGTTGAGTGACAGCAAGTCTCCTGGACTCTTCTGAGTATTCTAGCCAATTTTAACAATGCTGTTGTTTGGATGGTCTTAATTCTTCCTCTGATTTCCAATTCACCCAGTCTTTTTTTTCAAACCCTTGGGGACTATTCCAATTGTTATATACCCCATCGTCGATTATTGAGAGAGAAAACTCAGGTGATAGAGAGACAGAGATTTGAGACTTACTTCATTTCTGCTTTACTACTTGTGCTAATTTCTTGTCTGGGTGTTATCTTCTAAGTGACTGTTATCTCTAGACTGCAGGTTCAATCCTGGTCAGAGGCAGCAGTAAAATAGAATAATAATTAACACAGCTTAACGCCTATACCCCAGCTATGGTTAGCGGGATGAGAACAGGATACCTCCGTGGACTGAATAAAGGGTTAGGTTCAAAGTTCCGTGATGGCTCCCGATTATGACAAGAAGGATCCTGAGTTTAAAAAGAAGGTCCCTGAGTCCGAGATGGTTCTTGAGTCCGACAAGAAATACCTGAAGAAGTCCAGAGGGTACATCGGCCGAAACATTGTACACATAACAATGAAGATGAGGACAATAGTCCAAATAATACAAATAAAACTTTGAAAAAAAAAATTTTTTTTTTTTGCTTGTAGTTGATGCATATGGTTATATGGTGAATGGTGAAGCAGAAGCCGAGATTGAAAAATTCATAGCAGAACCTCACGACTTTGAAGAATACCAAGAGGCAAGAATTATTATTGGATCTTTTCATCTTTTTGTTTCTCTCCAAAGATTTTTACTTCTCTCCAGTCATTCTATGATTACACGCAACAACAATAATAAAAAATAAACAACTTAAAAACAAGAATATATAAAAAATGATAAAAGACAATAAAATAAACATGATTAAATCGAACTTAACGGACCTTTAGCTCAGTCGGTAGAGCGTTTGACTAGGAACCTCAAGGTTCCTTGTTCGATTATGGCCCTCGCCAACTCAGCATATGAGTAGCACAGTGACACATGCAGTAAAGTGAGGAGCTGATGGTAGGTGTGGCACTCCACTTCAGACGCTAAAATAATCTCCTTGGTCTAGCGCTAGTGAAAAGAGGATAGACTCACTCACTGTCTGGCTGATACCGACATTAGGCCGTCCCAACAACTTTACCTTTTTTAACTTTTATGTTACCCTGCCAAAAGAAAAAATAATGCCAAAAATCAGGGAATTAACCGAATTTAATGAAATTTTCAGTGTTGATATATTAATGAATAAAAGATATAATGCACTAGATATTTTATTTCAAAACTTTTATATTTTTTCAGGTCAGTTAATTTTGAAACACATATCTTTGAGTATCAGTGTTACACCTCAAAGATACATGATTCTGACTTTTATATTACAATTTAAATTTCTTAGGATCAGATTCTGTAAATTTTTATCCACCTCAGTTCCATGGCCCTAATTAAATGGGACATTAATTCTTACTTAATTAATTCTTTCAGTTCATCCAAAAATTCCATGATGTCGCCATTGAAATTCTTGGATTACCCAGCATTCATCATTTTGATATGATCCTACTTGACTGTGAAGATCTCAAACTGGGTTTGGTCAAAGTTGCTCGGGGATTGGCGGACAAACTTTTGACAAAGTTGGCTACAGATCATCGAGAAGAGAACAACAGGTAAAAATCCAAACACTTTTCAATATACACTCACAATGCAGAGTTTTATAGAAAAGTTTATTATTAAGGCTTATCGCAGCACCAAGTGTTCCATTACCAGTCAGGATGCCAAAAACTATAGTTTCCTTGTCCTACATCTTAAGAGGAATTATGAGAGTCGTAGGGAACTCTTAAATCTCCTGGTGGGTGGCAATTATTTCGGATGAAAGAAGACAAACAACACAATAGTGTTACATAGTTAGTAGATCCCTAATACATTTTAAGGTATTGTAGAAATCATTATGGCGATTAGTACAGCTGATGGCCTTGAGAGTGAGTGACAGCGTTTGACCTCATTCTGACCTTGCGTTCCGGGGATGAATCGTGAAAACCGGAACCCCATAGAAGGCCCTCTTCCCGTTTAAGGAGTAAGCAACTCAGTTAATCAGTTAGAACTTAGAAGCCGAGCTAGCAACATGTAAGCCTCATCTGTGCAGATTGTCTGGGTGGGGATTTGGAATAAAGTAACATCAGCATAAATCGAAGTCTTGTGTTTATTACTAAAAACTAACAATGACACAGGGCTTCTGATAAGGAATGATCCCCAACAGAAACCAGATCCGAAATCCCCATACAAGAAAGACCAGACCATTAGAAGATATACCAGACCAAGATAGATGATAGATGATCAGAAGCAAAGCCAGCCAGAAGAATAGACGACAGAGTAAGAAGTAAGAAAGGTATATAACGTTATATAGATTTGGCTTAGTGAAAAGACCAGTATATAACAATAGAATTCAAACACTTGTATTACAAAGGTACAAAATTAGTGCAAATTTATTGGTATTTGCTACAAGACTTATCTTGAGAGAGGTGTAGTTAACGGTTTCGTTGGTTGAAGCTGCGCTAGAAAAAGTTCCCACTCGCTAGTTGTCTGGAGTACTGTTGGAACGCATCCGTCCTGGTCGGTTCTTGTCCGATAAGTAAAAGTGTTGGGGAGTGCTTTTTTTTTAGTGACTCGCCTGGTTAACTGCCCTTTGAAGTGGGCGGTGGATGGAGCCCTTGTTAAAGTGACTCCTCAGGTCAACAACCTTCAGATAAATGATAGGGTTTGATTTTGCCGCCAACGTCGTATGTTGGCAAGTCGCCCCCTAGCAACAGGGGAAGATAATTCTACTATCAGTTTTCCAATAATCTCTAGGCCAACAATTTGGCAGACAAACTGTTGACAAAGTTGGTTTCAGTTCATGAAGAAGAGAAAAAGAGGTAAAAATCAAAACGCTTTTCAAATCACTTTTAAATTATACAAAGTACACTCACAATACACAGTTTTATAGAGGAGTTTATTATTAAGGCTTTTGGCTGCACCAAGTGTTCCATTGCCAGTCAGGATGCCAACAACTATAGTTTCCTTACTATTTTTCTGAAAAGTCAGGTATGTTTGACCATATATGGAATGAAAAGGGAAACCATCTACCCTTATGGGATGAAGTTAGGATAATAGATAAGGAAGGACACTGGAAGAGAAGATGCCTCAAAGAATCAGCTTAAATGATAGGTTATAGTAATCTCTTAATTAGACCAAGCATAGAAATGAACACAATATGGGAACCTATAATTAAAAAGGCTAGATTAGATTACCCCCCCCCCAAAAAAAAACCCCAATATGAGTCTAGGTAAAAAATCATACATAAATGAATAGGTATATATTCTAGCCAAAAACAAGTCATTAGGTTTATAAGTTCTCAAAATTCACACTGGATTGTCCATTGGACACATAGTGGATAAAGGAGTTAGGTTACTAAGACAGTTCTAAGTGACAATTATCTCAAGACTGCAGGTTCAATCTTGGTCAGGGGCAGCAGTAACATAGAATAATAATTAACACAGCTTAGCACCTGTACCCCAGCTATGGTTAGTGGAATGAGAACAGGATACCCTGTGGTTGAATAAAGGGTTATAAAGTTCCGTGATGGCGCTGATTATGACAAGAAGAAGGCCGGAGGGCACATCGACCGAAACATTGTACAAATAACAATGAAGATGAGGACAATAGTCCAAATAATACAAATAATACTATAGTTTCTTGTCCTACATCTAGGCCAACCATTTGGCAGATAAACTCTTGACAAAATGGCTTCAGATCATCAAGAAGGGAAGAAAAGGTAAAAATCAAAATGCTTTTCAAATTGCATCTAAATTATACAGAGTACACTCACAGTTTTGTAGAGGAGTTTTATTATTAAGGCTTTTAGCAGCACCAAGTGTTCCATTACCAGTATGGATGCCAAAAACTATAGTTTCTTTGCTCTACATTTCTTGTCCAACCATTTACTAGTTTTAAAATGTACTCCTCTGTATTTGATAAAAGTGCTCTCCTAAAAGGAGGTGAGAAAGCTTAACACATACACACATATATATATGAATTTACCTTTGGTCTGTGTTAACAACATGTAAGTCAATTTGTTTAAAACAGGGAGCTTTCCTTAAACGATTATGTGCACATATTCAAAAATCTTTGACTCTACTCCACTTATGTGTGTGTATGATATATATATATATATATATATCATTCTCACTTTGTTCCCTTTGTTCTCATAAAATCAGTCCATTGATACTTTTTCTCGTTTTTTATTGAATGCATCTCTTTAAGTTACGTCATGCATCATGACATCTTCGCGTGAGCAGATCGCAGCTCGTCTTTCAAAAATATAACGCTGAACAAATACAGTTACAAACTTTTTATAAATATTTTTCTAACTCCTGTCATCTACAAAACATCAATCAATTTCTTCACCCCACAATCTATCCTGATGAAGGTTTAAATAAACCGAAATGTTTAAGCGTCAATAAATAAATTCAACTTTTTTTTGGAACACTTCGTTTTTCAAATTTCTTAATATTGTCGGATTTATTTCCATATTTACTCCCATTTATATATATATATATATATATATATATATATACTTAGGCAACTCTCACAGTATTTTTTTCTTTTGATCATTTTTTATAGTACCATCTGATTATTTTCAGAAGGCGCATATGATTTGGTCTTTCCTATGTTTTATATATTTTTTTCTCCAGGCAAAAGTTTGTATTGTGTAATTACAAACTATAAAGCCAGGAGTTTTTTTTTTGTTATACTGTTGGAGTTTAGAAATAAATATATATGTCATCCACAGACACTGTGTTTCGATGTTTCATGTCTCATCAGTGTGGCTAGACACAGCAACTAACTCCGACCAGGAGTGAAACATGACTGATTTTACGTCAGCCACGATCTGTTAATCTCTATATTTGTATATGTGCATATTCGAATGTATTTGTGACTGTTTGGAGAAAGGATTACCCGTGTACACATATTTGTATTTATTTATAGATAAAAGCCGGTAGCCATTTTGCCACCTCTTTAGCTGATCTGAAAAATGTTGCTGTTATAAATGAAGATATGTTAACAAATGTTTGGTACAAAGTGAACAACTACTTTTGCATATGTTGTGTGAATAGGAGTGCACAGATCAAGCAATTGTTGCATTAAAACAAACAAGTATTTTCTTACACTCTTCTGTTTGTAAGGTAAAAAAACACACATCTGCTCCTGAAAACAGAAACACTAGGCTTGTCCAGTTTAGAATTCAGTTTTTTCTTTTCAAATTTCCTCTTATTCGAAACTATTTCCTTGTCATCTTTTTGGTTATTTCTCGTGTTTCTCTCTTGGAATATCAGCCCTGTCGGCTGGAGCTTTAGAATACACTGACTCTGCAGAGGGGTAAGACCCTCCTAATGGGGCCAACTGTTGGCTATGGGTGGCAATCCGTGATGCTTAAGGATGGAATCCGTAAGGATGAGCAGTCCATGACAGGCAATGGTCCACTTAGACCATTATATAGGCTAGATGGGCGGTCACTATCACTACGAATCTTATCGGAAATTGGGTTATCTGCCCGCACCGGAAGCCCGGACAATAGGGGACAGAGGTAAGAACCCTGACTCGACAGAACAGATACGGCAGGCACGAGGGTAAGACCCAAGAACAGACCCAACAGGCAACAGGGCAGTACTAGCTGATACTAGCAGAAGAATAGAACTACCGCGACTTTACCGGACAACGTAGAGATATTGCAAAGATTAATATAATTAAGATAAGTGTATTTGAATCCCTTGTATTACCTATAAATATATCCCCGCCAGAGAAATCCTCTGGCAACTCTGAAAGACAATTACACTACTCTTAAAGACATTTACAAAAGAAATGTATACACTCTAACACATTACTAATAACCCAGAATAAACTGTTAACCCAAATATACACGCAATATTTGCCTTGTACCTTTCCTTTATACAACAGTCTTAAACGTAACTATTTGTCTACTTTATTACTGTTACTTTGCCAGAGGAATTTCTTCTGGCGGGGATATATTTATAGGTAATACAAGGGATTCAAATACACTTATCTTAATTATATTAATCTTTGCAATGTCTCTACGTTGTCCGGTAAATTCGCGGTAGTTCTATTCTTCTGCTAGTATCAGCTAGTACTGCCCCTGTTGCCTGTCGGGTCTGTTTTTGGGTCTTACCCTCGTGCCTCCCATATCTGTTCTGTCGAGTCAGGGTTCTTACCTCTGTCCCCTATTGTCCAGGCTTCCGGTGCAGGCAGATAACCCAATTTCCGATAATCTTTCAAAACTTTGCCGGCATTAAATGACCCACCGAGGTTGATATTCCATAAAAGAAAACAAACTAAAACTATAGCCAGTGCCAAACAGGTTTCCGTTTTTTTTTTTTTTGCTAAATTCCATCTGTCCTGTTGTGTAAATTTTTTTTAATTAACTGTCAGTTGGCTGATAGAATGATTTTCCCCAGATTTTAGCAGCTATTTCCTCCTCCCAAAATAACCTTGCTAGTCTAGATTAAGTTGAAATTGAATTGGATTTGATTTACAAGCCATTAATTTAGCCCTTGCCAAAAAAAAAAAAAAAAATTGTTCTTGCATTTTCATCAGTGTGAAGAGAGAAGAGAATTTCTAGCCTCAAGTGATTTGATCCGACTACGCCCGCAAACACGCACCACGCACCACACGCCTGTTTGGATGAGTCACATCCCTTTGTTATAACAACAGGTTTCTCTAACAGCAAACTGATTGGAATGCAACTCTTAAAACTGAACATTTTTTTTTCTGCCTGTCATCTTGAAGACATTACTTTTTCTTTTTTTTTTTTTTTTTTTTTTTTTTTTTCCAAATTAGGAGATGATTATGAAATGAGGCTAAACAATTGTACCTGCGCTTTTGCATAATTGCAAACATTTTGAGGTGGCTTTATTACATTTTAATCATTAACTATAGTTAGCATAATGGTTATTGCTATGTTATATGTGGAAGTGAATACACTCAGTTAAGGCCTGAATTCAAATGGGAGAGATATTCTTTTGGGGGTCGGGGGACAGTTCTTTTTGTTCGACAAAGGGTTCTTCCTGTGAAGGCCCATGGGGGTTTGTTGTTTTTTTGTTTTTTTTTTCATTCTAATTTTATTTTAATCTCCTCTTGGTTGGTTGGTTGGTTAGTAGGCTGTTTCATTTTATGGCATATCAATCCTTTTTTCGGTTCATTAAATTCTGAATCCATTTTGATATCAGGTTGCTTACAGTACCTGCTGTTACTTAAGTGGTCATCCATCTAAGTGTAGTATAACAAAGTACCAAAGTGTATTTGTGGCAGACTCAGGAACGATATATGTAGCCAACTCAAGCCCCAGCAGCAGTCGTCATTAGTAGATAAAGAAGGCATAACATACATGTAAGTTGAATAGTAACAAGGGGCTTAGCATTTATTTTCAGGCTCATGTCGTGGGCTCTGTTTCGGAGAGAAGGAAAGACAGAGAGAAAGAGAGAGAGGATACGGTTAAATTATTCTACCTTCTAACATGGTATCAACCTCTATATTGCTGTCCCAACACTAGGACTAGCAGCCCCGTCTGAACCCTGCTACGGCCGAAAGCGAAAAAGAGCGATTTTCTTGCTTGTTCTTCGTCACCACGTCACTCCGCCTCCGGTCAACACCCGGAACTTCCGGTTTTAGCTTTCAATTCCTCTTCCGGGGTCATTCCTCGGTCAAGTTACCAGCAACCCATTGTGTTTCCACTCCTCCAAACATCAACCCTAGCTTGCTCCCACCTCCTTTTCCTCTCTTTCTCTAGCAGTTCACACACAGCTTTATTTTCATTCTCAATTAGGTAGACCCTAATAATTATGCTACATAAGTTTTGTACAGGCTCATTGCTACTTAACTTCACTAATCTAGTGAGAACCGTTGCTTTCAACATGACCATAAGCCAAAGTTGTTTGAGCTTCCCTTTTCACCAGTTCTCTCGGGAAAGGCATGAAACCATCTTATTCCCCACTAAGTTTTTGTGTAGTCCTTTTGATATCTGCCTCTATTGGGTGTCGTCATCTTCAATCCGCCATCTGTTATGTACTCATATACCCTCGCTGGGTATATACAAAATAGTTCTTATGTTCGAGAGAAGAGAGGCATCAGAGAGAGGTAGACAGATAGATAACTTACTTGCTTGGTTGTTTTTCATCTAGTCGCCATGTTTTCGTTTCCTTCTTCTCTTTCTATTCCGGCCATGATCGTCTAAGTTCTTGCTTTACTTCTTTGTCTAGTCTTCTCTTGTTGGTTCTTCATTTTCTAACTAAGTGCATGTTTAATTAATTAATAAGGCTTAATGCTTTGATCAAAGTCTTTATTTGCCCATTTCTAACTCATCGCGCAGAGTCATAGCCAAGGTGGGACATGTCTGCTCCACCCGGGGTCTGGCTGCAAATTGACTAACTGAATCTTATGTGACTTGCGAGATTCTAACTGTCCAGTAGTTTTCCATTCCGTGATATGAAAATACTGGCCCTTAGAATTCTCCTACAGGGTGTTGCCAATAATCTATGCTACCACATAGATTATGCATCACATCAGGTGTCTTTTCTTTTTATCAAAGTTATCATCCATGTCAGGCATCTCTATGGGTTCCATCTTGCTCTGTTATTTTCAGGAATAACACAGAGACATATTGTTGTGTACACACTTTTTTATTCCCCCAAATATGTCTTCCCTTGATACGTTATCAACTCCTGCATGTGTGAAAAAGTAGAGACAGAAAAACATGTCTACCCAAAAGGGCCACTGGATTCAACTCTCTAAATTCTAACTTTACTTTCCCAGCGTTGCCTGGTCATGTGATCCTCTAAGCCAATGAGAGGCATTGTTCCAGATGATCTTGAAATGATACTGTCATTCAAGCTCTCAGTGATTTTCCACAGTTTTACCATTAATTTTAAACTACTCTACACTTGTTACTAAAAATGATAGGCTCTGCCTGTTCATTATGTAACAAATTCCCTAGCCTCAATATAGCAACTAATCTAGGAGAAGGGCAACTCTAAATTCAATACCAGGAGCTTGTATCCCTAAGGGCATTATCTTTAACCTCATTTTGCATAGCCCTGTCATCTGTGGCAGTAGAATGTGCCGACTGCACCTCTGCAAAGGGGTAAGACCAAATCGGGTCACCTCTTAGCTGTGAGTAGTGACCTGTGATACTTAAGGATGGAATCTTGGTGGCTGAGCAGTCCATGAAATACAACACTTTGGCTCTTACTTGGGCTAGACAGGTGGTCAGAGAAGCCCCTTCCATTCAATCAGCTGGTCATGTCAAGGCCTAGTATCTATATGATTGTCCAGATTGTATTGCACTTATGGCAAACCCCCAACATTTCTTAACATATATATGCTAAAAGGCAGTGGCTGAAGATCTTAGTGTCCTGGGTAGGCCATTAAATTGGAGTGGGAAGTACCCCTTAATTGCAATTACTCCCAGGTTCACTCTGATCAGAGTGGTAGTACCTGTTAGGGCGCTATCTATGGATTAACTGGATCAAAAATTGAGTTTTAAAAAAATGTGTTTAAAAAAATGCTTTAAAAAATTTGAATACTCAAGAGATGAATAAAATAACCCAACAAGGTTTGACATGCCATAAAATTCATCCGACCTTTTATAATTCAGCTGCTGCAAAATCCAATTTGTTTTTCAGCTGTGTGAAGGGAGAAGAGAATTTCTAGCCATGAGCGATCTAATCCTATAAAAAATTTCTTCACACATTACAAGCCTGTTTGTATGAATTACGTCTCTTTCTTATAACAATATCACTTTGCTTCCAATATCTTTTAGGGTTTTCAAAGGACAAATAAAATTCTTCATTGAATGATATCCTGCACAGCAATGCAATTAACACAGAAAAAAACTATGAAACTATGCAAAGTTCACATACAAAGAGAAACACCACTTCAGAATAAGTTTATAGTGGATAAGTAGCCTGGGGGCTGGAGTATTGTTAGTCTGCCTTTGGTTAACTCCTTTAGTTTTGGTCATCTATAAATTATATAACCCCTTCATAACCATTGCACCAGGTTCACTCTGACCCGGAGCAGTTGTATCCGTTATAGTGTTTATAAAAAAAAGTGGGGTGAATGAATTTATTTCAAAACTTTGTTGGCATTAAATGACCCACCGAGGTTAATAGGCCATAAAACAAAACTCTTTTGTATATCTGGCACAATAAAATCTTTTAACTCTTTACTTAATATTATTAGCCTTGTACTGTTTAATCTGGGTCTGTTCATTGAGTGGGATAGTTGGGTATTTCAAAAGTAACATTATTCAACATTAATTTGCCCGCCCTGTTGGCTGGGGTGTTAGAATGCACCGACTGCACCTCTGCAGAGGGGTAAGACTCCCCCAAATGGGGCCACCTGTTGGCCGTGGGTGGCGACCCGTGATGCTTAAGGATGGAGTCCTGTGGATGAGCTGTCAATGACATGCAACACACCACTTAGACTCTTACTTAGGCTAGATGGGCGATCGGAGAGGCCCCCTCTGATCAATTGGCTGGTCATGTCAAGCTCTAGCACCTATATGATTTTCCCAATCCTATTGCCCTTATGGCAATCCCCAACCCTTTTTATCATATGGGTGCTAGAAGGTGGTGGCTGAGGGTCTAAATGTCCTGGGAATGACGTTAAACTCTATCTGATAGTGAGATTCCAGTTTTGGGGAATGTGGAGCACAACTTCATCACCATTGATCCCTGGTCCACTCTTACCCGGAGTGGTATTACCTGTTAGGGTCCCATCTATGGGTTGAATAGAAAAACATGAGTTGATAAACAAAATTGTATTATCCATTAAAAATGAATTTATTTCAAAACTTTGTCGGCATTAAACATTTTTGAATACCAAATTACCAATAGAAGTATTTGGCATAAAATAACCCAAGTGGTTGACATGCCGCAAAACCCAACCAACCAAACCAAACCAAACCAGTAATTTGCATGCTGATTTTCAGGGCCACCTAGATTAATGCTCAAAACATAATTTTGATCGCTGATTTCCATGTTTGGCCTGTTCCGTGTCCAGCGAATTAGATGTGCTCAAAGTTAGTAACTAAATTAATTAAATCCTGTTGTTATGATGTAAAATTCAATGCTAGCATAAAGATAAAAGTTTAAACGTTTTTACAAGAATTAATTTCTATGGCTTATTTGAAATTGTACTTAGGAAAATTGAATCAGCGAATGTGAAAATGAAAGGTTACCCCCTGAGATACAATTTATTCACCGCTTTTTATATAAAGATCATGCTATCCGTAAGGCACATAGATTTTTCTTAGAAATTCACACAAAACAGAGCCATTTTAGAACAAAGATAATATATATGTATATATATATAAAGGGCAGTTGTGTTGATGTGTATGTCTGGAGGAAACATCGAAAATAATACAATCAATGATAAAGTAAATATATTTACACATTAAATATCACCAGGGCTTGGTTTTTGAACAAAAATAATAGAGATTTGATTTATATTCATGAAGATAATTAAGAAATAAAATTTAAATAACAGCATGGGTTTTTTTTTTCATTTAATATTTTAGATAGTAGACATTAGCATTTCTTTTCAGGGTAGCTGGATCAATGCAACATCTATTGTTTTACATAGGGATTTAAATGGGGGCATCTAACGAGGATTCAACTCACAATTCAGTAATAATGGATCTGTGGGACTAATCCCCCTTCTACCCAGGTGATACCGGGTAGCCACTGCTAGTATATGTATAAAGCCACTACTCGTCTGTCCGCTGTTTACAGTCTTGAGTTCTCTGGTGATTGTAAAAATATTCCACGTAGGACTGTATCAATTAATTGTTCACTTCAGACTGACAGCTGCTGATAGCCGCAATGGTAAGGGACTTGGTAGACAAAAATTATGTCTGGTTTCGATCCCGGCTAGAGGTAGCTGTTAAAAAGTCGAGCCGCACTGATGAGAAGTAAACATTGAAACACATGTCTGTGGATGACTGATATATATATATATATATATATATATATATATATTTCTATTGGATGTCCACTCTTACACTATAAAGACAAATTGAAGGACAATTTGAAACGCCTCAATATTAACCTGAGTGCTTGGAAAAATCAGAAGGAATGGCGTAAGACATGTTTCACTAAATTAAAGAGCTTTGAAGAAAATAGACTTGGCCGGACATTTTGTCTCTTTTAACTTGTTACTTCTTTCTACTTTTAACTCAGGGCTTCTTTTAAGGGCATCTTTTAAGTCATGTAATAACTAATCAACAAGACTTATGGCTTTGATCAAAGGTTTTATTTGCCTGTTTACTAACCCATCGTGTTGAGTCCAATCGAAGTAGGATATGTCTGTCCCACTTGAAGTCTCATTGTAAACTGATTACCTAACTAGTTCTCATTGGACTTATGATATTCTCGCCTCTGAGGTCAGTTGGGACCAGTAACCGTCACTGGTATTTTTCCATTCCCTCAGAGCTCTTGCTACAGGGCTTTTCAATAGCCCTATGCCACCATACAATTATGCAACAATTGATTTTATATGCCTTTCTTGAAGAAAAGCTTTAACCCTTTGTGACAAGATGCATTATTGTTCTTGTTAAAATTCTGGTCGCCATTTTAGCATTTAGTTCTCTTGTTGGTAAATCCAATGGTAGAAAAAGGGTGTAGTCTCCTCAGTAGCTGAAAGTCTGTTGTATTTTTTGAAATCCTAGGTAGAACTAGTGTGTAGCTCCTTGTAGCAGAGAATCCAGTTATCAACTGATTCGAAGACAGTTGCAAAAGATTCTAAATGCTTTTCGGGGTTTGTCTTTGATTGGCCTATTTTACCAGAAGTGCTTGCTGTTGCTATTTGGGAAAGTCCATAAATAAAAGTGGTGACTTTTTGAACATCTTATACCACCAGATAATCCAACAGTTCTGAAAAACAATTTCATCAGAAACTAATTTTCTATAGATGACATGAGAAAATTATCCACGATTTCAATGTACACAAGTGCATTGAACGCCCTGTCAGCTGGGGCGTTAGAATGCACTGACTGCACCTCTGCAGAGGTGTAAGACTCCCCCAATGGGCCACCTGTTGGCCGTGGGTGGCGACCCGTGATGCTTAAGGATAGAACCCAGGTGGATGAGCAGTTCATGACTTGCAATATTCCACTTTGGCCCTATCTTGTGTAAATAACAATAAAGATGAGGACAACAGTCTGAAAAATCCAAATAATACATATTTTCTTTTTCTTTCAAATATTGTTTTAGTATTTGCAAAGAGTTTGAGTACATCAAAATGCGAGCCGAAAAGGAACCAACCACAAGTGAAGAATTAATGGACATGATCCAATTTCTTGAGAATGCCCAGAGCCATGGAATGGTGAAAATTCTACAGCGGATCAAGGTAAGCAAATCTGATGATTAATTTTTCATGTTTGCAGCTGTAACCTTAGGGGGCGCCAAATCAGTTCGACATATTCTTTTTCACCATTTTAGACAGACCTGGAAATTTAACCATTTAATGTGGACAGTGTAAGGGAAACAACTATGTAGGGATCAATATCTGTTAGACATCCCATAATGTAATAGAGATCCCACAAGGCAATGTGACTTCCACTCAGGTTAAGTAAGTCATTAGGGCAGCCTAATGTTGGTATCAGCCAGACAGCAAGGGAATCTATCCCCTTTTCACTAGCGCTAGACCAAGGAGATTATTTTAGCATCTGAGGTGGAGCACTACACCTACCATCAGTTTTTCACTTTACCACACAGATCCCTGTGCTACTCATACACAGAGTTGGCGAGGGCCAGCATCGAACCAGGAACCTTGTGATTCCTTGATGAGTGCTCTACCGACTGAGCTAAACCGGCCCTTATTCTATAATGAAATGGTCTTAGTAGTCCCTTGACACTGGTTATGGTGCACAGGTAAATTTATTTTCCCAACTTGTCCCGTGCAATTTTTGGAATTTGTAAGCCTCTTTAATGTAAAATATGAATCATTGTTTTAAACCCATTTTATTGCAGTATTTCATGGTGTTTTGGGTGTGCAATAAATCGCTGTTCATACAAACATCCGTTGAGTTTTGTGTTTTAATTTTCTACCAGAAAAAGCAACAAGGAACTGCTACAATATCTGTTAAAACGGTTCTGCAATCTTCTCAGGTTTCTCTTCTCCTCCACACACCTCTGTCTGCCCTGTCGGTTGGGGTGTTAGAATACACTGACTGCACTTCTGCAGAGGGGTAAGACTCCCTCAATGGGCCACCTGTTGGTCGTGGGTGGCGACCCGTGATGCTTAACGATAGAACCCAGGTGGTTGAGCAGCCCATGACTTGCAATACTCTACTTTGGCCCCTTTTTTGGGCTAGACGGGCGGTTGGAGAGGCCTCCTCTGATCAATCGGTTGGTCACGTCAAGCCCTAGCACCTATATGATTGCCCCAACCCTATTGCTCTTATAGCAAGCCCCAACCCCTCTTTATCATATGGGTGCTAGAAGGTGGTGTCTGAGGGTCTACATGTCCTGGGAATGATGTTAAACTCTATCTGATAGTGAGGTTCCAGTTTTGGAGGTTTAGGGAATGTGGAGCACCCCTTGATCACCATTGCTCTCGGGTCCACTCTGACCCTGGAGTGGTAGTACCTGTTAGGGTCCTATCTATGGGTTAAATAGAAAAATGTGTTTATAAAAAACATTGAGTATCCATTAAGAATGACTTTATTTCAAATGACTTTATTTCAAAACTTTATTGGCATTAAATGACCCACTGAGTTTGATATGCTGTAAAACAAAACAAACCAAAACACACGTCTGTTTAGGTCCATCCCTGTTCATCAATATGCATAAAGTTAAAGAAAATTATTTCTACCAATTTATGAAACCAAACCAAACACAAATATTCACCTACAAACTATTTGCTAAAAATTCATCTATACAAAAAAAACAAAAAAAAAACAAGATTTAGCAATAGATATTTTCAGTTGCCGACTATCTTAAATGCTAAATACAGTTCTTGTCATTCTTTACCATAAAACACCTGATAAAAGTCCCTGGATACTTGTTAAGCTGCACACTTCACATAGATATGCAGGCGATGATTAGTATTATTTGCATTATTCGGACTATTATCCTCATCTTCATTGTTATCTGTACAATGTTTCGACCGATGTACCCTCCGGCCTTCTTCAGGTATTTCTTGCCGAACTTGGGAACCTTCTTTTTGAACTTGGGAACTTTCTTGTCATAATCGGGAGCCATTACATGGCCTAGTGGATAAAGCAGTTAGATTAAGACAGTTCTAAGTGACAGTTATCTCTCGACTGCAGGTTCAACCCTGGCCCAGGGCAGCAGTAGCATAGAATAATACTTAACACAGCTTAACACCTCTACCCCAGCTATGGTTAGCGGAATGAGAACAGGATACCACTGTGGTCTGAATAAAGGGTTAGGTTCAAAGTTCCGTGATGGTTCCTGATTATGACAAGAAGGTTCCTGGTACGACAAGAAGGTTCCTGAATATGACAAGAAGGTTCCCAAGTCTGAAAATAAGGTTCACAAGTTTGAGAAGATTCCTGAGTCCGACAAGAAATACCTGAAGAAGCATTCAGAGAAATAGAAAAACTTAGTAAATAAATGAAATAATGATTTCTTCCCAAATGGAACAATTCGATTCTGTGGAGTGAATAAAGGGTTAGGTTCAAAGTTCCATGATGGTTCCTGATTATGACAAGAAGGTTCCCGAGTTCGAGACAGTTCCCGAGTCCGACTAGAAATATCTGAAGAAGGCCAGAGGGTACATCGGCCGAAACATTGTACAGATAACAATGAAGATGAGGACAATAGTCTGAATAATGCAGATAATACTGAGAATAAATGTCTTAATTATTTGAAAAGTAGCATAAAACATGTCCTAGCTTTTATTGGCATTTTTCTTTTCTGTGTTGAATCATTTTCTCTTGCACTTTATTAAGGACTGCTTTCCATCAAAATGAAATTTGCTGCCTTTTTCTTTTTCAACTGGAAAATACGGCCTCAAATATATGTCCCATTAAAATCCCCACGTAAAAAAAAAACTAGTGCCAATTCAGCCACCCTGAAAAGAAAAATTAATGTTTACTATTTAAAATCTTAAATACAAAATAAATTCTATACTGTTATCATTTAAATTTTACTTTTTTAAGTATCTTCATAAATATGAATCAAATCTTCATTATTTTTGCTCATAAACCAAGATATGATGATAGTGAATGTTTATATATATTTACTTTGTCGTTCATTGTTTTATTTTCATAGTTTCCTCCGGACATAGATACATACCAACTGTTCTTTATATATAGACAAGTAACGGCGATCCGGCGTCACCAGAGTAGAGGGGGATTTTTAAAAAGTTAGTCCTGCAGATCTATTATTACTGAATCGTGAGTTGAATCCTCGTGGGATGCCCTATTTAAATCCCTATAATATTGATAATATACCACTGAATTTTGCATCCTATTTTGTGTTTTGCAATTTTTCAAACTTAGAGTAACCTTTTTTTTTTAAATTTGTACTTGATATTATTATCTATAATGTTAGTTGCATAGTTCTGTTAAATTGATATTACCATATATACAACTAGAAGTGGCTACCCGGCGTCACCTGGGTAGAGGGGGGATTTTTAAAAAGTTAGTCTTGCAGATCCATTATTATTTATCACAAGTTAGATCCTCACTGGATGCCCCATAAAAATCTCCACGGAAATATATAACAATATAGTAAGAAATTTCCATTCAATGATTTACAATTTAAAAAAAGAAGATATAAATGATGCAATTAATTCAATCAATCATATTATATTTCAAAGCGAAAAAACAAAAAACATACAATAAAAAAAAGATAAACAAAATAACATGCTGTAAGATTCAAAGGTTATGACAAGGTCTACTCGGTTGGAACGCAAACAAACCCGACACAGGTTGAGGGACAAAACATTTTATATAACAGTAACAAGAATTAACAGGGTACATAATACAGAGTAGAGATAATGACACATTCATGAATGATAAAATACAAGATATTTAGGTATCGGTTACCTTGTACATAAAAACGTAGTTACGGATGACTGGTGTCTTAATCGTATAAGAGACTTACTAAGCAGTTAGTGGCCGATGTTAAGGCCAGCCCCAACAAAAAGGGGTAACCATGTCTACCCATGTGGTATCGTAACAGCAGGCAAGAGGCGGAAGTTCAAATAGCCGCCTAAATACACCAGGCCCTAGCGGGAACCAGTGACACTAATCGGGCAGACAACTCTCCAGGCAAATATGAAAATAACCCCACAATGCAAATGCTTTCCCTTCTGTTACTTTTCAAATTTGAATTTTTAAATATCTTCCTAGATATAAATCAAATCTTCATTATTTTTGCTCAAAACCAAGCCCTGGTGATATCTAATGTATATATATATATATTTACTTTGTTGTTAATTGTTTTATTCTTGAAGTTTCCTTCCAGACATACAGATACACACAACTGCCCTTTATGTATGTTATAGATTATAATATTGATATTACATATAAATCTTAATGGTTTATATGCCACTTAACAAAATAACCAACCACCCAGCTTAATCTACAGAATTCCATTATAGTTTTATCCCCCCCTTTTATTTTCTTTCTCATCTTACAAGTTGAACTGAAAGATTTGGCATAATTTTAAACAAAAAATTAAAAATAATTTTATCTCTCTCTCTCTCTAGAAATGGTCAACTTACCGATAGGCCCAGCCATGGCCAATGGAATTATTAAAAAAGTGTCTGAGCCATGTGAATCTGTTTTTAACACCTATTCTGAATGCTGATTGGCTTCAGCGCTTAGCCAACCAGATGTTACAGACACTGAGGTCTGCATTGGCAAAACTCTATTTAAGACCAGTTTATCTGCTAGCGTTGAACAAGACGGGTGGGCACCCTAGAATTTGATCATCTTTAGTGGGGTCCTAACTGGCGAGGGAGGTATTATGTTAAAAGACCGAAAAAGAACCCCAACGAACCAGTTAATTAATAACTAAACTGACAACGTCACCCAGTGCTGTTTAATAGCACAGATGTATCTCAAACTTCTTTTTCTTTTTCAGAATTGCCAGATTAAATTGTTTTATTTACTGGAATGTCTACATTTTCTCAAAGGAAGACATTGAATTGACAGCTTTGTTCTTACTTGGCCAGAAAGAATCATATCATCTTTAATGAAGAGGTAAATATTAACAACCAGCAAGGTCTTTGGTGTTGTCTTGGTGAAATTGAATTTCAACTTTGTTAGATTTAGATCTTATTGGTCCAGTCTGTTCAGACACATTAATTTCATGTTAAGAATGAAAAGAAAATGAGAGAGAGAGAGACGAAGAGAGGGAACAGAGAGAGAGAAGAGAGAGACGAAAAGAGAGACAGTGTGTGAGAGAGAAAGAGAGACGAAGAGAGGGAGAGAAGAGAGTGTGAGAGAGAGAGAGTGTGGAGAGAGAAGAGAAAGAGAGACGAAGAGAGAGTGTAAGAGGGAGAGAGAGAGACGAAGAAGAGAGAGAGAGTGTGAGAGGGAAAGAAAGGAAAGAGAGAAGAGATTTGAAGAGAGAGAGAGGAGTGTGTGAGAGAGAGAAAGAGAGTGAGTTGAGAGATTATAATTGATAATCTTTTTATTTGTAAAAATTGAAAAAAAAATTTTTTTTGCATCTCGGATGAAAGTATATTATTAATCAATATTTGTCTGAATTTTTGAGATGAGTTTGGTATGTATTAGTTTGATTTTTGAGACTGTTGTCTTCATCTTTATTGTGATAATACAAAACGCTGCAACGTTTCAACCATTGTACTCTCCAGCCTTCTTCAGTGTACCTTGTCTATCCGAACACAACAATAAATTTAACCTGGGAAATTATTTCAAATAGTTTGTCTGTTGAGCAAACAAGGGCATATTGAAGAAACTTACAAAATTTGCATTCAAATAATGACATCAATTGTAAGTTCTTTATGACTTTTGTTTGATATCTTGTTTATAACTAGCTTGAGTAATATTGTGTGTGAACAATGTGGGAATCGGGCCCACCCGTTGGCTGTGAAGTGGCAACCCGTGATGCTTAACGATAGAACCCCCAGGTGGATGAGCAGTCAATGCTTGCAATACTCCACTTTAGGCCCTATCTTGGCTAGACACAGGGCGTTGGAGAGGCCCCATCCCGATCAATCGCTGGTCACGTCAGGCCCTAGCACCTATATGATTTTCCCAACCTTATTACCCTTATGGCAAGTCCCAATCCCTTTTTTATCTTGTTTCACATGCTAACTGTGTGCTACTCCTATTTTTCACATACTGTGTACTATCTTGTTTTACTATTCTTGTTTCACATGCTGTTGTGCTATCTTGTTTCACGTGCTGTGTGCCCTATCTTGTTTTACATGCTGTGTGCTATCTTGTTTCACATGCTGTGTGCTATCTTGTTTATATGCTGTGTGCTATCTTGTTTTTACATGCTGTGTGCTATCTTGTTTTTACATGCTGTGTGCTATCTTGTTTTAACAATGCTGTGTGCTATCTTGTTTCACATGCTGTGTGCTATCTTGTTTTAAATATGCTGTGTAACATGCTGGTGCTATCTTGTTTTAAACATGCTGTGTGCTATCTTGTTTCACATGCTAACTGTGTGCTATCTTGTTTCACATGCTGTGTGCTATCTTTTTTTCAATGCTGTGTGCTATCTTGTTTCACCAAACTGTGTGCTATCTTGTTCCACAAACTAGCCCTGTGCTATCTTGATTCACTGCCTGTGTGCTATCTTGTTCCACAAACTAGTGCTGTGCTATCTTCTTTCACATGCCGTGTGCTATTCCTGTTCCACAACATAGTTGTGTTATCTTGTTCCCGAAAACTAGCCCTCTTGCTATCTTGTTTCACATGCCGTGGTGCTATCTTGTCCACAACATAGTCGTGTGCTATCTTGTTCCACAAACTAGCCTGTGCTATCTTGTTCCACCATGCCTATGTTCTATCCTGTTCCACAAACTAGTGTGGTGCGAACAGCAATAAAACATGATAAGAATGAATCTGTGAATGTTTGTCATGAAAATTGAAGAGAGCCATTTAGATTTTTTAAAAACTCTTCCCATTGTTTTAAAAGATAATTAAATATCTTTTGTTTTACTCCCGAATTGGCAATTAACCTTTAGGTGATCATTTAAAAGAAATTGAATGGAAAGATTTTGTTATGAATTGTTTCTAAATGATATCTCTATTTATCAAATGTGCAATGGCTTCACAAATCTTAAATGTTTTATTCACTTGTGGCATTGATTGTTTCTTTGGTATTCACAAAGGCAGACATGTTTGGCCTTTTAACATGGAAGGTTATTTTCCTCAGGTACTTTACACATTTGTAAGATTACTGTTCTAAAGTTGAGTATTAGAGTAAACAGAGAAATAATTGGAAGAAACACAAGTATTAAAGGATAGGGGAAAAGGTTACTCAGCAAAAGATATAAGTGTCAGAAGTTAACAAAAATAATTAGAAAGAAACACAAGTATTAAGAATAGGGGAAAAGGTTTACTAAGCAAAGATACAAGGTGAAAGAATGCAATTTTATTAAATGTTGTATATTCGAGTATCAGAGTTAATAGATAAATAATAGTAAGAAACACAATGAGTATTAAGGATAGGGAAAAAGGTTTACTAGGCAAAGATACAAGTGAAGAAGGAAATTTTATTAAACGTTGTAATTCAAGTATCAGAGTTAATAGATAAATAATAGTAAGAACACAATGAGTATTAAGGACAGGGGAAAAGGTTTACTCAACAAAAGATACAAGATGAACAGAGTAATTAGCAATTGCTCTGGTTGAATTAAAAATTCCCGTGAAATCTCGTTTCTCTCTCCTGAAGTGTTGTCAGACATTATAGGAAAAGATGTTTTCATTCTGTACCAGTGGTTGTACCTATTAGGGTCCTATCTATTGGTTAAATAGAAAATGAATTCTAAAAAGTTTTTTTTAAATTAGACCAAGTATCCAATAGGCACCCCAAATCATCAACTTAATATTTTAACTCATCTCTGGTAACTTCGACTTTCAAGTATTTGAAAATAAACAAGCAGATGATTTTTTGAACTTATATTGTATCTGACAAAAACAAATTTAAAAAATTTTGTGATACTATTTCTGAACAGCATCCTTTTATTTAAATAAACATAGAAAATATTTTGCAAATAAAAACTGTATTTTTATGTAAATAAACATAATTGAATTTCTTTTCTGATTAAGTAAAAACTATTTAGTATAAAAACATCTTCTGTCTTTTTTTAAATCATCGTAAGTGTTGAAAAATATTCATAAACTTCTGATTAAAAAGTATTTATTTAAAAACAGATTTTGCTATTGAATTTTAATTTGATTATGTGTACAAACCATATATTTATTTAATTTATCGTAAGTTCAACATCTCCATAAATTTCTGATTAAAATCATTTGTTTACAAAAATTTGGAAGCGGAAGTTACCAGTGACGAGTTAAAATGTGAACCTTTCATTAAGTTGATGATTTGGAGTGTCAAAAATTTGAGTTTTAAAAAAAATCAATACTCATCAAGAATGAATAAAACCAAAATGTCTTCAGCATAAAATAACCAATAAGGGTTTACATGCCATAAAATCTAACCAAAGATAATAGGAAGAAAGTAAAAAAAAAAAAAAAATCAAATCAAAAAAGCTTTTATTTACAGAATCTGCTCAATATGTCAACCATAATTCTTGATGCAGGCTTTTTATCACATCAACAAGTGCAAGGTTAATGGTGTCAGGAGAAATGGAGTTGAACATCTCACTAATGCAATAATAATGATGTTTAATGTTCGCTATTCATAATTTTCTCTGCGTTGTTGAGCTATCGACTGGTGGTCTGCTGGTAATCTTCACCTGCTGTTTCTCTCCGACTTTGATTTCCCATTAATAAAATTATTGCTATTCATTCATCTCTATCCAAATAAAACAGGGACACTAAAATATGAAAAAATAGTTATTAAGCCTCTGAATGTTTAAATTGGAGAAGGCCTTCTATTATACATAGGTGTTCTGCCTTCCCTATCATTTCTTGCTTACAAAATATTTCTTTTAGTAACAACCAACACTTGGTTAGGATTACTACCTTCCTACATACATACATGGAATGTTTAAATTGGAGAAGGCCTTCTATTATACATAGGTGTTCTGCCTTCTCTATCGTTTCTTGCTTACAAAATATTTCTTTTAGTAACTGTTATAGGTGATATACTCTATAGACTATAGTGGAATGCACCGACGGTTACTATAAGTAACAGGAACCATTATGCTTTGAGGAAGCCAATGCGAGTCAGCTCGTAACTCTATTTGTCGGACGCAATTCCCACTTTTCTTTACTGTAATTGTCTACTCTTTTGTTAATACATTTTCCTACATTTGTTACCCATTGTTTTGTTCTTATTTGACCCCTTGAAACCCCACAACAGTAACAACCAACACTTGGTTAGGATTACTACCTTCCTACATCCATCCATACATTGACTCTTCTCTGAAAACCATTCCTTTCTTTCTTCCTTTCCACCCCCTGTGTCCAACCTAAGGATGACCCCAGATGCCTACATGACAATTAACACATACCAACCTTTGACCCCACCAGGAATTTTCCCACCTGTTTGGTAAATATGGCAGTTCTCTACCAAAACACCAAAGTGTCAACACGCACCTCTTCACCTCTCTTTGAGCACCCTCATTCTCTCAATCTTTTTCTAGCTGATGTTTGTTATGAAGGATATTGAACTTTTAGACCCTTTTTTGTTAGTATTATTTGGATTATTTGGACTATTGTCCTCATCTTCATTGTTATCTGTACAACATTTTGGCCGATGTGCCCTCCAGCCTTCTTCAGGTATTTCTTTGACTCGGGAACTTTCTCGGACTCAGGAACCTTCTTTTCGGACTCGGGCACCTTCTTTTGTAATTTGGAGCCATCATGGAACTTTGAACACAACCCTTTATTCAGTCCATGGGAGTATCCTGTTCTCATTCCGCTAACCATAGCTGGGGTACAGGTGTTAAGCTGTGTTATTATTATTCTATGTTACTGCTGCCCCTGACCAGGATTGAACATGCAGTCTAGAGATAACTGTCGCTTAGAACTGAAAACTTAGAACTTGAAACGTGTGTGAGATATTTTAGGTGGTTTAAGGGGCTGCACAGACCCCAGTCCATTATCTTAGCAGTCCTACAGTTAGTCCAGTGGCTGGTAATCATAAAATAGTGATGGTAACTCTCAATTACTTCCTACAATCTTATTTTCTTTCGTGGTTAAAAAGAAAGGAAAAAAAAGAAAGAGAAAAAGAAAAAGATAAAGAAAAAAATCTACCGGTTTCTTTTCTGTTACCCCCCCCCCATTTTTCCACAAATTCTCGTTTTCTTTCTTTATAATTCAATTTCTCTTTTCTTATTTTCTTCTGAGGTGAGAGTTCAAAACTGATGCCATTACCACTTCTTTTTTATTCTTTCATAGTTGAAAGAAAAAATGAAAAGAAAAAATATTTCTACCGTCTCTCTTTTCTCTTTCTTTTTCCTTCTTTTGAAAAAAAAAAGAATGCTGATTTTCTTTCTTAATGATTTAATCCTCTCTTTCATTGTTTTCTTTTCCTCTTGGATGCGAACTTCGGAGATATGATTTCCAAACTAATGCCATTACAACTTTCCTTCTCATTCTTTCATATTTGAAAAAAAAAGTAAAATAAAATAAAATGAAAAAGAATAAAAGGAAGAAAAAAAAAGGGAAGATTTTTCTACCGTTTCTCTATTCTGCCCCCCCCACTTTTAAAAAGAATTCTCATTTTTTTCTTTCTAATTCAATTCTCTTTTTCTTTATTTTCTTTATGTATTCTTTCTCTCTTTTTCAATTTCGTTTTGTTATTTTCCTTCCAGTTAATGGATCAGTACAAGCAAAGAGGAGAGAAGAATTTAATTGAACAACGAGAAAAACTGATTCTTGAACTTGTGAAGCTCAAACATCGGGTTGATGAATTCAATGATTTTGGTGAATTGGGAATGATGCAACAATATGTCAAGGATTGTAATAATGTGCAGAAAAGATTGTCCGAGGCAGAAGAATTGGTTGCTTGGATTAACAAGGTAAATTCATCACAGGAACATTATCACTTTACCACAATTGGTAGACAGACATTACATGATTCTATAATATTTGTACATATATATATATATGAACGTAAATAAATAAACAATGTGTTTATTTGATATGGCTTTTAGCCGACAATTTTTGGAGGATATGTGCTTAATTGAAGTCATACCTAATTTTGGAAATTAATTAGTTAATAATTAATGAATTTAGGCGAGCATATATGTTCAAATGTAAGGCTAAACAAACCGAGAAAATGTCAATCCCTGAATGTACATTTCGAGCTATTAGGTCTCATCAGCAAGGTTATAGACATGGGAGACTGCTCCGTGTGTGACTCGAAACCTCGACTGCCAAGTTGACAGGCAGAGATTCTAACCACTCTTCAAAAATTAGGTATGACTTCAATTAAGCCCAATATATATATATATATAAAAAAGTAAGTAAAGTAGTCGGAGAAGCCTAATATCGGTATCAGTCAATCAGCGAGGGAGTCTATCCCCTTTTCACTAGTGCTAGACCAAGGAGATTGTTTTTGCGTCTGAGGTGGAGCGCCACTCCTACCATCAGCTCCTTACTTTACCGCACAGATCCCTGTGCTACTCATTTGCTGAGTTGGCGAGGGCCAGTATTGAACTAAGAACCTCGCGGTTTCTAGCCGAACACTCTACCGACTGAGCTAACCACGTGTTTCGAGGTTTTCCTCTCATCAGTGTGGCTACACTTTAACAGCTACCCCTGGCCGGGTTTGAGACCTGAATGAATTTTTGTTCACCAAGTCTCTTACCCATGCGGCCAGTAGCGGCTGTCAAATAGAGAATATTTCATTGATACATTTCTAAGCGGAAATGAATTCACTAGAGTCCTCAAACTTTGTTTGTGGAGAAAATTTTGAAACAAACACGGGATGTTATGATCGATGGAAATTATAGTCAATGTTCAAACATTTCAGTTTACAATAGAAACCTTCTTCAGGACTGTGAAAATGAGAAACAAACAAGGATTTATGTGGATAAAAGATGAATGATGTTTTGTATGTGATGAATTAGAAAAATGTGTGGAAAAAAAGGTTTGTTACTATTAGTTGAGTGGCATTTATAGTTGAATTTCTTCTCATTTTCACAGTCCTGAAAAAGGTTTCCATTATAAACCGAAATGCTTGAGTATCGACTATAAATTTCCATTCCATCATAACATCTCGTGTTTGTTTCTAAATTTTCTCTACATACTGTTGGATTAATTTTCTCCTCTAACTTCCACACACACACACACACACACACACACACACACATATATATATATATATATATATATATATATATACAAGGTGTGTCAAAAAAGTATTGAGGTTTTCGGTACTTTTTGACACACCTGGTATTCTGAAAAATTGTCATTCCATTCATTCTTCATTTTTATCTCGGTAAATACAGCTTTAAAATCTGTACTTTTTGACACACCTTGTATTCTGGAAAAACATAAATTTATCACAATTGGTAGACAGACATTACATAATTCTATAACAGTTGTACCTGTATCTATCAATAATGGAGATTGGGTGTCTTTCTGTCTGTAACCAAAACTATGTCACATCATATGTGACAATATTCTCAATGATTGCATGTCTATTAATGAGTATTTGATTTATACTCAAAATCGTTGATACATAGAATAAAGAACAACCCTGTGTTATATACACTCAAAATTTGAGTAAGCAATTTTAAAAATTGTTTTTTTACTCTCACCCTTTTTTTAGTAACAAGAAACTAACTAAAAAGTTTACGAATAAATAAATACCTACAATTTTGTGTAAAATTCATGTGCAAGATATTCAAAATAATTATTCGATTAATAATTAATAGATGTGTGTAACATTTTATTTGAGGGAGACAGAAGTTTCCATTTCAGATTATTTGTTTTTTTTTCACTCCTTTAATAAATTTGATGATTTTACTTCCTTATGATACAAACCCTCTGATATTGGATTTTTAACTCCTACCACTCGGGCAATATCTTTCAAAAAATAAATTTAAACAACACCCTGTGTTCGTATTTAATTTCTTTAGTTTTTCTAATTCAATATAATATTTGATTATATTAAACATAGATACATGTGCTTGGAGGGCACATTTTCTGCTAGTATGTTTTTTAAAATATTGTTTAAAAAGATTTTATTCAATACCCATCAAGAATGAATAAAAGATGTTTTCAGCATAAAATAACCCAACAAGAGTTGTCATGCTGTAAAACCAAGTAACCAACCAACTACTTGCCTAAGTTCACTTTTATCACACAGGTGGCAGTTTAAAATGTAGGAGGTATTTTGCGACTATTTCTCTGAATTTTTTAGATGAGGCTTGATGATTAGTATTATTTGTATTATTCGGACTATTCTCCTTATCTTCACTGTTATCTGTACAACAATTCGGCTGATATGCCCTCTGGCCTTCTTCAGGTATTTCTTGTCGGACTCTGGAACTATCTCAGACTCGGGAATCTTCTTGTCGTAATTTGGAGCCATCACGGAACTTTGAACCTAACCCTTTATTCAGTCCATGGGGGTACCCTCTACCCCAGCTATGGTTAGCAGAATGAGAACAGGATACTCCCATGGACTGAAAAAAGCGTTAGGTTCAAAGTTCTGTGATGGCTCCCGATTACAACAAGGAGGTTCCCGAGTTTGAAAAGAAGATTTCCAAGTCCGAGAAGTTCCCAAGTCCAACAAAAAATACCTGAAGAAGGCTGGAGGGCACATTGGCCGAAACGTTGTACAGATAACAATGAAGATGAGGATAATAGTCTGAATAATACAAATAACACTATTTTTGCAACACCATGTATTTTCCTCAGAATGGCTCGGGAAAATGTCTAGTCCCTTTTGGAGGTGGTTTGGCATCCAGAAACACTGAGCTATTATTAGATGATGGAGTCAGGTGCAGTCGGTGAGGACACAATTAATTTATCCTCCAGCTGAAGCCAAAGAATTGATTGAGTCTCCCTCTGCTGATGTTCGAGAGATAATAACATTGTTCTGAATAACATTCACTTTAGCTTAAATTGAACTAGCTTTTCCAAATCACTCAGAATATTGACATTTTCTTTATAAATTCTTTCTTTTCCAAATATTAGATTTGAATATAAATTAGGAGACTTTTATTCCCCCTAAGTGCTTACCTTGAATTATTATCATTAATATTAAACAACAAATAATTAAATATTTCATCAACTTTAATCAAACACACAAAATACTATGTGTATCTATCTATCTATATATAAGAGAAAAATGGTTATATATATATATATATATATATATATATATATATAATATAGAATGAATGAGAAAAGTATTGGCATATGAATGTACTCAATGCTAAAATAGCAGAGAAGATTTACAATCAAATATATTATGGATTTAATATCCCGTAACTAGTTTCATGCTTACTTGCAATCATCTCAAGTACTTTCGGCACTTTGAAGTTCCATCATCAGGGGTGATGTGTTTAAATGCCCCTTAGGAGATTGTTGTCTCCCAAAAAATGAAAATACCTACATGAGTTTTACCGCAACAACTTTGTCACACCGTTTGACTCTTCATATGTCAGATAATAGCTCCATTTCACAACATCTAAAATTACATGCATGCTTCCATGCTAATTACTGAAATGTCCTAACGGAAAATATGCACATTTTGCAAAGAATAAAACAAACAAAAACTCCAAATACTCGAAGCTTTATACATCAAACAATACAAACCATCCTTAAATAAGATTAATTTTGAATGCAGTACAAACATTTCAAAATGCCTATAACACTTTTCCTACCATTCTCTCCTTCCAGCCCATACCCTTAATATAATTTCTGCGAGTTCCCCTCCTAATTACTCTCACTACTACTAACTTGAAAGAAATTGGAACAAACACACCACCCCTGATGATGGCACTTCAAAGTGCCAAAAGTACTTGGATAAAAACTTTGGGAACTTTTCCACGGATTCCATCCAAATGTAAAATGTTGGCCAGAAAGCTCGAAAAGATTGTTAATAAAATTGTTAAACATTTGTTTAATTATTCATATCTTTGTATATCTTCATATTTTTGTATATTTCAGGAAAGAACTTCTGTACAAGTTGCTGTGAGTGAATATCCTGAAATTGAAGAGATCGGCTTCTGATTGAGCCTTTCACTCGGCTCTTCTCTGTTGTGGTCAGATGGCAAAAAGCAGAAAAAAAGTAAGGGATCATTTTTGCAGGGTTATATGGGATAGAATTGGAAGCGCATGGTGTAATGGTTAAAGTCATGAGAAATGGACTTGCCGCCCTGAGTTCAATTCCTGGATGTGCTAATTGCATTTCACTTAGTGCTAATACCCTTAGGAAATCTAAATCTTATGAGATGGGTACTAGAAGGCGGTGGCTGAGGGTCTTCATGTCCTGGGAATGACGTTAAACTCTATCCGATGGTGAGGGTTCCAGTTCTGGAGGTTTGGGGAATGTGGAGCACCCCTTCATCACCATTGCTCCCAGGTTCACTCTGACCCGGAGTGGTAGTACCTGTTAGTTTCCCATCTATGGGTTAAATAGAAAAACATGAGTTGATAAACAAAATTGAGGATCCATTAATAATGAATTTCTTTTAAAGCTTTATCGGCATTAAATGACCCACTGAGGTTGATGTGCCGTAAGACAAAATAAAACAAACCAAACCAAACCCAACCAAACTCTATCATATACCCATAATTGGAGAGCCGATAGAATAAATGGGTTCATGCCTTTTCTCCCTTATTAATGTGTATGCATCTCTCATTTCATCTGTCTGCCTCTCTCTTCTTGTATCTATCTATCGCTCTCTCTCTCTCTCTCTCTCTCTCTCCCTTGTCTGTCTCTCTGTCTTAGGGGAGTCCCCTGTGGCGTTAAATAGAAAAATGTATTTATAAAAGAAAATCGAGTATCCATTAAGAATGAATTTATTTCAAAACTTTATTGGCATTAAATGACCCACTGAGGTTGATATGCTGTAAAACAAACCAAACCAAACCCACTTACCTAGGAGCAACATTACCAATAGTATGTCTGTGAAATACTAATGAGATCTATTTATCCAGAGAATGATTGGATACGTGCCTTTCCCAAAGGGCATTATTATGGTTGCTATGTTGCAGCTGTAAGTTTTACAGAGACAGATGTCATGAAGTATTGTCTCTTCTGCTTTGTCAACTGTCATCAAGATATATAGAAGAATAAAATGGAAGTGCATAGTGTAATGGTTAAAGTCATGGGAAATGGACTCATCGCCCTCAGTTCAAATCCTGGATGTGGTAATTGTATTTCACTTAGCGCTAATACCCTTGGGAAAGCTATGAATCCTACTCTCCCTCCAGCTATGGGTAAAATAGTAGGGCAGACTGGGCTCTTTAACCTTGGTTAGGCAACCTGTCAAGGAGAAGGAAAACTCTGAATTCAAACCTGTTAAACTCTGCTTAAGAAATTGACCTTGTGTCACATCCTGCTCGTGTGGAGGGGTTGGTAAATATATATATAGAAGAAGAATATGTCTTAAGGGAGAAACTGAAATTTTCAGGAGTAGTGTGTGATTCATGTTAGTATCAGCAGTCCAAAATGCCAAACTGGAATAAGGACTTTCTGGTTTTCACCCAAATGGTTTAGTTTCTTTGTTTAAAGACATATCAACCTTCATGGGTTATTTAATGCTAAAAGAGAGAGACAGAGACAGAAATAAGCCATAAATCAAACTATTCTCTTTCACCAAATAGTCCTGACCCTGTCGGTGTGGTTTAGAATGCGTTGACTGGACATCCAAAAAAAAGGAGTAAAAATTTGTTTTTGTGTCACATCCTACTCATGCAGAGGTGTTGTAAGAATACATAATCATTCATATGCATAGGAAAAAGCCCATTAAAGCCTGACCTTGTGTCGTACTTGTTAAGAGGAATTACGGGGGTCGTAGGGAGCTCTTAAATCTCCCAGTGGTTGGCAATTATTCGGATGAAAGAAGACAAACAACACAAATGGAAATTATACACATGTATTAAACAAAGATAAAAAAAATTGCTGCAAATTTGTTGGCTTTGCTACCAGACTTATCTTTAGAGGTGAAATTAACAATTCATTGGTGAAGTGGCGCTAGAAAGAATTTCTACTTGCCATCGTTTTGGAGCGCTGTTGAGACGTCTCTCCGGGTGAAAGTTCTTAGGATAAGTAAAAGTGTTGGGGAGTGCTTTTTTGAGCGACTCACCTGGTTAACTGCCCTTTGAAGTGGGCGGTGGATGGAGCCCTTATTAAAGTGACTCCTCAGGTCGACAGCCTTCAGACAAGTGTTGGGATTTGGTTTTGCCGCCAACATCGTATGTTGGTGATTCGCCCCCTAGCGGCAAGGGAAGATAATTCTACTATCGGTTTTCCGATATTGTCCCCCTATTTAAGTAGGAAATTGGTACAATTTAAATCACATTAAAACCTTGGCACAAAATATGAAAATCTCTGTATTGTATTTGAATGATAACATTATATAAATATTTGGAAAAGGTGGTGATTCGTGATAGCCATTGATTTAAAACCTGGATGTAAATTATTTATTTCAATAATGAAGACAAATGATTAATTTTAAATAACACTAGAATAATACTATGACGCAACACCATGAAGCTAAGAGGTCCAGAAACCGGCACATCAACATCTTCAGGGACAGCCTTCAAATGTGACATCTGTGGTCGAGAATGTTTTTTAAACATCGGACTTCACAGTCACAGGAGGCGCTGTAACTTCAGGGGCACAAAAACTTTATTATAGTCTTCTGAGACTGAAATGCCAATACTAGAATAACACTAGTGATACTATTTAACCCATATCTGATAGGATGAGGGGTTCATATATTTCTCAAGGATAAAGTGAACTTTAGAAAGACTTGGGTTTTGACTCACTTACTATGATGTTACAGTCTAAGATGTTACAGCAATTAGGTCATAGGGACTCCTCACTAGCCCAGATTGGAGTTTAATTTAATTTGGTGTATTCAATCTCATAAAAAGGAAATTAATTCAAAAAAAGTTCCTGGCAGAACAAAAAACACTGTTTTAAGTTGAAAAGTTCAGAGACTGGTTCAGCTTTAAAAATGAAATGGGCATGAAATTATTGCATTGCCATAAACAATGACATCTGCAAAAGTTCAGAGTAATGTTGCATTTCAAATGCATTCTTATAGAAAACCATTTCCATTGCATTCCTACGGTAACACCCCCCTTTTTAAATGCATTCCTATGGTAAAACCCATTTCCAATGCATTCCTATGGTAACACCCCCTTTTTAAATGCATTCCTATGGTAACACCCATTTCCAATGCATTCCTATGGTAACACCCCCTTTTTAAATGCATTCCTATGGTAACATTCCCTTTTTAAATGCATTCCTATGGTAACACCCATTTCCAATGCATTCCTATGGTAACACCCCCCATTTTAAATGCATTCCTATGGTAACACCCCCTTTTTAAATGCATTCCTATGGTAACACCCCCTTTTTAAATGCATTCCTATGGTAACACCCCTTTTTAAATGCATTCCTATGGTAACATCCCCTTTTTAAATGCATTCCTATGGTAACACCCATTTCCAATGCAATGCATTCCTATGGTAACACCCATTTCCATTGCATTCCTATGGTAACACCCCCCATTTTAAATGCATTCCTATGGTAAAACCCATTTCCAATGCATTCCTATGGTAACACCCCTTTTTAAATGCATTCCTATGGTAACACCCCCTTTTTAAATGCATTCCTATGGTAACATTCCCTTTTTAAATGCATTCCTATGGTAACACCCATTTCCAATGCATTCCTATGGTAAAACCCATTTCCAATACATTCCTATAGTAAACTACTTTCCTATTTATATTAGGAAATAAAAAGAAAGTTTTAAAACGTCAATGGGAAATCTTAGTGTCAACAAACAAATGAATATATATGAGACATTAATTCAAAAACCAGAGACACACATCTTGTGAAAAAACCTTTATTATAAAAATTATAAAAAGCCCTATCCCTATATTGTGTTTATGGAGGCGCATGGTCCAATGGTTAGAGTCGTAGGAAATGGACTTGCCGACCCGAGGTCAATTCCTGGATGAGCATTTCATATGGTGCTAATACTCTTAGGAAAGGTATGAATCCAATTCTCCATCCAGCTATGGGCAAGATAACAGGGCAGACCGAGCTCTTTAACCATGGCTAGGTAACCGGTCTAGAAGAAGTAAAACTCTGAATTCAAACCTGTTAAACCCTGCTTAAGAAATTGACCTTATGTCAACAACCTGCTCGTGCGGAACGGGGTTAATAACAATATATATGTATATTTGCGTCTACAGGGAATTTGGAATTGAAAGTAAAAAGAGAGGAAAAAAGAAAATAAGAACAAACAAGGTTAAAATTTGGAAGAGGTAAACATCAACGAGTACCAGTAATTGATGCACGATTGACCTCCGGAAATAGATTTAAAAAAAAAACGGAAAAAGAACAAGAGATAAAAAAAAAACACTAAAAAGAAAAAATTAAATAAAAAAAAAATACTAATAATAAAAATAAAAAACTCTAACTAATGAAATCAACTATGAAAAAAAACAACTAGACATAAATAGAACAAAACAAAAAATAAAAAAGTGGCAGAGCAAAGACAAAAAAAGAATACAAATTCGGTTTATGACCTGGAATGATGAATAAGAAACACAACAAAGAAAAAAAAACACAAAATAAACGAAGACAAACAAATGAAAAAAAAAAAAAAAAAAAAATAACGAAAACAAATAAAAAAAAAAAAAAAAAGAAGAAAAATAAAAAAAAAAAGAAAGAAACTAAAGGACAAAAAAGAAAAAAAAAATAATAAATAAAAAAAAAAAAAAAAAAACAGAAACAACTAAAAAAAAAACAAAACAAAAGAAAAAAAGAAAACAACGCCAGTAAAAATTCCGAGTATTTGACTGGGAATAATGAATGTGAGCCAGCGACAAAAAATGGCAAAGAGAGAAAAATCTTATCTTAATTTGGCTGGGGCTCTGCTAGCGGATTCAGGTTCCCCTGCTTATTGGGTTTAGCGGACATAGATACCTATGCTAGAAGATAAGAATTAATGTGACAAATACATCTTTCTCTCTCTCCTCTCCTCATTTCATCTCCTCTCTCTCTCATTCTCTTTTCTCTCTCAAACTTCTCTCTAAAAAAAGAAACCACGAGCATGACACAGAATAATAAATCAGCCCCCTGCCTGACTTATGACAACCTGCAATGTGTTGTTCTGAACTAACACAAACTACTACTACTAAACGAATACATAGCTAACAACTCGAACTGGCTCTATATGCCAAATTGTTTAAGGTACATATAAATTATATTATATATAATATTAACTATATACTGATTTTTTAATGTGACTCATGGATTTTCTTTTCATGTTGATTTCTTTTTTGTTCGGCCTATCGACCAGGGTGGAAATGGATGCTCTTCTGACCTACAATCAGATGACATAGAAAAAGGAATTGACGACATTTCAAACCGTTGAAGTTCAAGATTACAAAGTGTCAAAGCTGAAAGAAAAGAAGATCTGATGGAGATAGGAAGGAGAAGGAACGTGAACGTAAAAAGAAAAACGTATTTGAAGAGGAAGGGAGAGCTGAAAAAAGAAGCAGAGGAGGAAGAAGCCAGAAGGAACTTCAGTTGCCAGCTGCCCCCTCAATGTGGCTCAAGTTGTTCCAAGGAAGACCTGCAAGCCGAACTTTTAAAGTAAGAGAAAAAACATTATTATTTTTTTAAAAATTAGAAATAGATACTAAGTAGCCTTGGGCTTATTCATAGTTGTGACCAAGGTTGGAATATCAAATAGTTTTCTTCTCCTAGATATGGATCTACCTAACAGAAAGGTTAAAAGGAGCCCAGTTCTGCCTAGCTGGAGGAGAATAGTTGCGATTCATACCTCCATGAGCGCATATTCAGTGCTATGGAAACTGTCGGCTTCATCCACGGAATTGAACTCGAGGTCGACGAGAATTTTTAGAATTGAAATCTCAAATTTCGGAATTGTCTAAATTACAAATAGTCCATAATCTTTTTTGAAAAATTAATGTTCAACCCAACTATATGTGAAAAGTAATAATAGAATAAAGACATTGTTCCATAGATTTGCAATGCCACATTGCGGATATTGATGCTTGCTAGGAAAAAATCCAGAAACCATCAATAACTAATAAATTAATTGACTTTAAAAACATTTTGTGGATAGCATTTTTTAATTCACTTGACAAAAATGCTTTTATGACACCAAACTTTTAAGTAGTAGGGGAAGCTCTTAGCAACTCATATTTAACAGACGACAAATAGATTAACAAAAATGCGCAATTTTTCCGCGAACCCTCCACCCAAAGATTTGTCAGAGGCTAAATTAGACATTAACTCCGCCCCAATCTTTTTGAAAATTGGAAACAACGCTCAAATTATAGGGAATCATCTTAACGTTAACATAGTTCACACTTGGAAAAAATTTCAGAGAATAAAGGGAGGTATGGTTGACAAATTTTACTTTATTGCTGGATGATTTGACCATGAATTACCCCTCTTGTCTCCTAAATGTAATATAATGAACAGTTTAGAGAAGAATTTAAATGATAAAGAAAATGGAAACTTATTTCTGAGAAAGAGAAAAAAAAAAAAAAAGGAAAGAAGGATAGTTTTAGGAGAGAAGAGTCGGCGGTGATCTTTTGAAAGACCTATTGAATTCATCGGAAATGGGTTTACTTTTGAGCTCCTAAGTAAGAATCATATCAGAGACTTGCTTTTAGGTTAGCTATTACAGTATATCGACTACTTGTAATTAATGAGCCAAAAAATAAACAGGAAGCTTCATATTTTCTCTAGACATTAACAGACACTTTGGAAAGGGTTCCAGAAGATTTGAAAAACACATAAACCAGAAACAGATATGTTCCTACCCCACCGCCAACATCAGAGGTGAGAAAGTAAAAGAGTGATTAAGAGTATGAAGTCAGACTAGCTGAGGGCAGCCGCCATCAAGAGATAAGGTCAAGATGTATAAGTGACGTCTCACGAGCATCCCAAGTATGTTAGAATGACAGTGCCCATTTTATTAGAAAAATTCAAGTCAGTCTTTACTCTGCTCACTGGAAACCCATGCATGGTGCAAACAAGAAAATTGTATGCCCGGAATTTAGAAAACCCAAAATTAATACTGTTGCATGTATGTTTTCGTCTATGTTTTTTATTGCCTGCCACTTTGTGCCCTCCTACTTAATGCCTAGAGTGACCACTGAATAAATGGTCATTTGTAGTGACTAATTGCAACACCATAAAAGCTTTCTCCACAGATTTGCCTATCCATGTGACACTCCAGTGTCACATGATAGCAGATCTGGTAATTTAGAAACAGGAAAGTATCATTAATGCCTGGCAGTAAAACTAAGGATAACTCAGTGGAACTTGATTTTTGGTTACATAACCAACATTGGTCTGGTGGCAGCTTCAGTCTACACAAGAAGACGATGGGATAATGTCAAATTTTTTTTTCTTCCTTTTTTTCTATCTTTTTCTTTTCTCCTTTTTTTTTTCCTCTTTGAATACATAGCCTGGCGTAGGTTCCAGTATGGAGGTAAGCTGTTGCATCATCCCCACCCTCACACTGCGCTGTGATCCAAATGAAACGGTAAGGCTACCAATGCGTGGCAATGGTAGTATGTCGCAGGATGATGGCGGGTAGCACTGGATTCAGCATACACACCAACTAGGACTTCTGGCTCCTGATATTGTTTTGGGGGGTTTTACACCCCCTAGACTTCTGAAAGGCAGCAGAGGTTTTGTTACACAAACAGGAAATATCTATTAATCAATGGAGATCGCTCCGCGTTTTTGTCTGTTAACAAAAATTATGTCACATGCTTTACGTTCACATTACCCCAAATTTCATTAACATAGAATAAATACACATCACAAATAATTGAACATGCAACATTAGACAGTCCTGCATTGTTTTAAAACAAGTTATTAATAAAGATACGATGACTGGTAGTTACAGATCTATAATGTGTGTTGATTATATTTAATACATATTGAGAAGTTTACATTATCAAATCTGTTTTATTATTTTAATCCTTTAATTGAATTTGATGATTTACTTACTCAGGGTACAAACTCGCTGACATTCGAATTTCTTAACTTCCCACCCCGTCAGGCAAATCGTTTCAAAAATCTATTTTACATCGCCCGGAGGGGTTTTCTTTTATTTTTGTACTTAGTTTAGAAAAAAAAATAATTTAAAGAAAAAAAAAAAACTTTTTTGCCAAGTGCTATTCTTGTTTTTCTCAGATACTTATCGTGTCATCTGTTTATCATTGTCATGTTTCTAGGATTAATATTTCCCTGATAACCATTATGTCAACCAAAGGCATGAGACCAAGACATGAGGAGAGCGATGGTTTCAATACTGTTTCCACAATCTTACTCCGGATTCTGGAACAACTACTAGCGCCAAAGAATGCTCAAAATTGATTTCGAAGACTGTTCGTGGAACCAATTGCCGAGACCGATAAGAATAGGTGCTTCCTTAGTAAGTTTATTTAGGGTATTTTCCTCGCATAGTTTATAACACGTTGGGTAGAAATTTCATTGTAGTTTATTCAAGTGTGAAAATATGTGGCAGTCTTGAAGAAATTTACAAATCCTGTACTGCCCTGTTGGAGTGAGAAGAGCCAGGATAGAATATGTTAGGGATAATATTATCAAACTCGGCTAGTTCAAGCATGGACAGGCCGAGGAATACAATATAGCCAATTAGACTATCCAATGTCAAGGTTGGCCACACAGCTGGTGGAATTGTATTGAACTAGAAAGGTGTATGCCAAGATTCCTCATAGAAAGCTAGAATCCAATCCTGTACCGCCTGTCGGCTGGGCAGTAGAAATGTGTTAGGATAATATCGATCAACTAAGATCTCCTCT
>CM042168.1:43394423-43571923 GCA_023376005.1 Doryteuthis pealeii
ACCGTCACTGGTATTGTTCCATTCCCTCAGAGCTCTTGCTACAGGGCTTTTCAATAGCCCTATGCCCACCATACAATTATGCAACAATTGATTTATATGCCTTTCTTGAAAAAAAGCTTAACCTTTGTGACAAGATGCATTATTGTTCTTGTTAAAAATGCTGGTTGCCATTTTCAGCATTTAGTTCTCTTGTTGGTAAATCCAATGGTAGAAAAAGGGTGTAGTCTCCTCAGTAGCCGAAAGTCTGTTGTATTTTTTTGAAATCCTAGGTTAGAACTAGTGTGGTAGCTCCTTGTGCAGAGAATCCAGTTATCAACTGATTCGAAGACAGTTGCAAAAGATTCTAAATGCTTTTCGGGGTTGTCTTTGATTGGCCTATTTTACCAGAAGTGCTTGCTGTTGCTATTTGGGAAAGTCCATAAATAAAAGTGGTGACTTTTTGAACATCTTATACACCAGATAATCCAACAGTTCTGAAAAACAATTTCATCAGAAACTAATTTTCTATAGATGACATGAGAAAATTATCCACGATTTCAATGTACACAAGTGCAATTGAACGCCCTGTCAGCTTGGGGCGTTAGAATGCACTGACGCACCTCTGCAGAGGTGTAAGACTCCCCCCAATGGGCCACCTATTGGCCGTGGGTGGCGACCCGTGATGCTTAAGGATGAACCCAGGTGGATGGCAGTTCATGACTTGCAATATTCCACTTTGGCCCTATCTTTGTGTAAATAACAATTAAAGATGAGGAACAACAGTCTGAAAAAATCCAAAATAATATTTTCTTTTTCTTTCAAATATTGTTTTAGTATTTGCAAAGAGTTTGAGTACATCAAAATGCGAGCCGAAAAGGAACCAACCACAAGTGAAGAATTAATGGACATGATCCAATTTCTTGAGAATGCCCAGAGCCATGGAATGGTGAAAATTCTACAGCGGATCAAGGTAAGCAAATCTGATGATTAATTTTTCATGTTTGCAGCTGTAACCTTAGGGGGCGCCAAATCAGTTCGACATATTCTTTTTCACCATTTTAGACAGACCTGGAAATTTAACCATTTAATGTGGACAGTGTAAGGGAAACAACTATGTAGGGATCAATATCTGTTAGACATCCCATAATGTAATAGAGATCCCACAAGGCAATGTGACTTCCACTCAGGTTAAGTAAGTCATTAGGGCAGCCTAATGTTGGTATCAGCCAGACAGCAAGGGAATCTATCCCCTTTTCACTAGCGCTAGACCAAGGAGATTATTTTAGCATCTGAAGTGGAGCACCACACCTACCATCAGTTTTTCACTTTACCACACAGATCCCTGTGCTACTCATACACAGAGTTGGCGAGGGCCGGCATCGAACCAGGAACCTTGTGATTCCTTGATGAGTGCTCTACCGACTGAGCTAAACCGGCCCTTATTCTATAATGAAATGGTCTTAGTAGTCCCTTGACACTGGTTATGGTGCACAGGTAAATTTATTTTCCCAACTTGTCCCGTGCAATTTTTGGAATTTGTAAGCCTCTTTAATGTAAGATATGAATCATTGTTTTAAACCCATTTTATTGCAGTATTTCATGGTGTTTTGGGTGTGCAATAAATCGCTGTTCATACAAACATCCGTTGAGTTTTGTGTTTTAATTTTCTACCAGAAAAAGCAACAAGGAACTGCTACAATATCTGTTAAAACGGTTCTGCAATCTTCTCAGGTTTCTCTTCTCCCCCACACACCTCTGTCTGCCCTGTCGGTTGGGGTGTTAGAATACACTGACTGCACTTCTGCAGAGGGGTAAGACTCCCTCAATGGGGCCACCTGTTGGTCATGGGTGGCGACCCATGATGCTTAAGGATAGAGCCCAGGTGGTTGAGCAGTCCATGACTTGCAATACTCTACTTTGCCCCTTTTTTGGGCTAGACGGGCGGTTGGACAGGCCTCCTCCGATCAATCGGCTGGTCACATCAAGCCCTAGCACCTATATGATTGCCCCAACCCTATTGCTCTTATAGCAAGCCCCAACACTTTTTATCATATTGGTGCTAGAAGGTGGTGTCTAAGGGTCTACACGTCCTGGGAATGACATTAAACTCTATCTGATAGTGAGGTTCCAGTTTTGGAGGGTTGGGGAATGTGGTGCACCCCTTCATCACCATTGCTCTCGGGTCCACTCTGACCCTGGAGTGGTAGTATCTGTTAGGGTCCCTATAGGGTTAAATAGAAAAACATGAGTTTATAAAAAACATTGAGTATCAATTAAGAATGACTTTATTTCAAATGACTTTATTTCAAAACTTTATTAGCATTAAATGACCCACTGACGTTGATATGCTGTAAAACAAAACAAACCAAAACACACCTCTGTTTGGGTCCATCCCTGTTCATCAATACGCATAAAGTTAAAGAAAATTATTTCTACCAATTTATGAAACCAAACCAAACACAAATATTCACCTACAAACTATTTGCTAAAAATTCATCTATACAAAAAAACAAAAAACAAGATTTAGCAATAGATATTTTCAGTTGCCGACTATCTTAAATGCTAAATACAGTTCTTGTCATTCTTTACCATAAAACACCTGATAAAAGTCCCTGGATACTTGTTAAGCTGCACACTTCACATAGATATGCAGGCTTGATGATTAGTATTATCTGCATTATTCGGACTATTATCCTCATCTTCATTGTTATCTGTACAATATTTCGGCTGATGTACCCTCTGGCCTTCTTCAGGTATTTCTTGTTGAACTTGGGAACCTTCTTGTTGAAATCGGGAGCCATTACATGGCCTAGTGGATAAAGGAGTTAGGTTAAGACAGTTCTAAGTGACAGTTATCTCTCGACTGCAGGTTTAACCCTGGCCAAGGGCAGCAGTAACATAGAATAATAATTAACACAGCTTAACGCCTCTACCCCAGCTATGGTTAGCAGAATGAGAACAGGATACCACTGTGGTCTGAATAAAGGGTTAGGTTCAAAGTTCCGTGATGGCTTCTGATTACGACAAGAAGGTTCCTGATTACGACAAGAAGGTTCCCAAGTCCGAAAATAAGGTTCCCAAGTTTGAGAAGATTCCTGAGTCCGACAAGAAATACCTGAAGCAGCATTCAGAGAAATAGAAAAACTTAGTAAAAAAACGAAATAATGATTTCTTCCCAAGTGGAACAATTCGATTCTGTGGACTGAATAAAAGGTTAGGTTCAAAGTTCCATGATGCTTCCTGATTATGACAAGAAGGTTCCCGAGTTCGAGACGGTTCCCGAGTCCGACTAGAAATATCTGAAGAAGGCCAGAGGGTACATTGACTGAAACATTGTACAGATACAATGAAGATGAGGACAATAGTCTGAATAATGCAGATAATACTGAGAATAAATGTCTTATTATTTGAAAAGTAGCATAAAACATGTCCTGCTGTCTTTATTGGCATTTTTCTTTTCTGTGTTGAATCATTTTCTCTTGCACTTTATTTCATTAACGACTGCCTTCCACCAAAATGCAATTTGCTGCCTTTTTCTTTTTCAACTGGAAAATTTGGCCTCAAATATATGTCCCATTAAAATCCCCACGTAAAAAAAAAAACCTAGTGCCGATTCAGCCACCCTGAAAAGAAAAATTAATGTTTACTATTTAAAATCTTAAATACAAAATAAATTCTATACTGTTATCATTTAAATTTTACTTTTTTAATTATCTTCATGAATATGAATCAAATCTTCATTATTTTTGCTCATAAACCAAGATATGATGATAGTGAATGTTTATATATATTTACTTTGTCGTTCATTGTTTTATTTTCATAGTTTCTTCCGGACATAGATACATACCAACTGTTCTTTATATATAGACTAGTAACGGCTATCTGGTGTTGCCAGAGTAGAGGGGGATTTTTTAAAAAGTTAGTCCTGCAGATCCATTATTACTGAATTGTGAGTTGAATCCTCGTGGGATGCCTTATTTAAATCCCTATAATATTAATAATATACCACTGAATTTTGCATCCTATTTTGTGTTTTGCAATTTTTCAAACTTGGAATAACCTTTTTTTTTTCAATTTGTACTTGATATTATTATCTATAATATTAGTTGCAAAGTTCTGTTAAATTGATATTACCATATATACAACTAGAAGTGGCTACCCGGCGTCACCTGGGTAGAGGGGGGATTTTTAAAAAGTTAGTCTTGCAGATCCATTATTACTTATCACAAGTTAGATCCTCACTGGATGCCCAATAAAAATTTCCACGGAAATATATAACAATATTGTAAGAAATTTCCATTCAATGATTTACAATTTAAAAAAAAGAAGATATAAATGATGCAATTAATTCAATCAATCAATATTATATTTCAAAGCGAAAAAAAAAACCCCATACAATAAAAAAAAGATAAACAAAATAACATGCTGTAAGATTCAAAGGTTATGACAAGGTCATAACTGAGGTTGGAACGCAAACAAACTCCGACACAGGTTGAGGGACAAAACATTTTATATAACAGCACAAGAATTAACAGGGTACATAATACAAGAGTAGAGATAATGACACATTCATGAATGATAAAATACAAGATATTTAGGTATCAAAGAGATACCTAAATGTACATAAAAACGTAGTTACGGATACATGACTAAAGGATAGTCATATATCGTATAAGAGACTCACTAGCAGTTAGTGGCCAGTGTTAAGGGCCAAAGCCCCAACAAGAAAGGGGTAGACCATGTCTAACCCATGTGGTCTCGTAGCTAACAGCAGGCAAAGAGAGGCAGAGAAGTTCAAATAAGCCGCCTAAATACACCAGGCCCCTAGCGGGAACCAGTGACACTATGCGGGCAGACAACTCTCCAGGCAAATATGAAAATAACCCCACAATGCAAATGACTTTCCCTTCTGTTACTTTTCAAATTTGAATTTTTAAATATCTTCCTAGATATAAATCAAATCTTCATTATTTTTGCTCAAAAACCAAGCCCTGGTGATATCTAATGTGTATATATATATATTTACTTTGTCGTTAATTGTTTTATTCTTGAAGTTTCCTTCGGACATACAGATACACACAACTGCCCTTTATGTATGTATAGATTATAATATTGATATTACCATATAAATCTTAATGGTTTATATGCCACTTAACAAAATAACCAACCCACCCAGCTTAATCTACAGAAATTCCATTATAGTTTTATCCCCCCCTTTTATTTTCTTTCTCATCTTACAAGTTGAACTGAAAGATTAGCATAATTTTAAACAAAAAATTAAAAATAATTTTATCTCTCTCTCTAAGAAATGGTCAACTTACCGATAGGCCCAGCCATGCCAATGAATTATTAAAAAAAGTGTCTGAGCCATGTGAATCTGTTTTTAACACCTATTCTGAATGCTGATTGGCTTCAGCCTTAGCCAACCAGATGTACAGACACTGAGGTCTGCATTGGCAGAACTCTATTTAAGACCAGTTTATCTGCTAGCGTTGAACAAGACGGGTGGCACCCTAGAATTTGATCATCTTTAGTGGGGTCTAACTGGCGAGGGAGGTATTATGTTAAAAGACCCGAAAAAACCCCAACGAACCAGTTAATAATAACATAACTGACAACGTCACCCAGTGCTGTTTAATAGCACAGATGTATCTCAAACTTCTTTTTCTTTTTCAGAATTGCCAGATTAAATTGTTTTATTTACTGGATGTCTACATTTTCTCAAAGGAAGACATTGAATTGAACAGCTTTGTTCTTACTTGGCCAGAAAGAATCATATCATCTTTTAATGAAGAGGTAAATATTAACAACCAGCAAGGTCTCTTGGTGTTGTCTTGGTGAAATTGAATTTCAACTTTGTTAGATTTAGATCTTATTGGTCCAGTCTGTTCAGACACATTAATTTTCATGTTAAGAATGAAAAAAAAATGAGAGAGAGAGAGACGAAGAGAGGGAAACAGAGAGAGAGAGAGAGAGACGAAAAGAGAGACAGTGTGTGAGAGAGAAAGAGAGACGAAGAGAGGGAGAGAGAGAGTGTGAGAGAGAGAGAGTGTGAGAGAGAAAGAGAAAGAGAGACGAAGAGAGAGTGTAAGAGGGAGAGAGAGAGACGAAGAGAGAGAGAGAGTGTGAGAGGGAAGGAAAGAGAGAGAGAGAATTGAAGAGAGAGAGAGAGAGTGTGTGAGAGAGAGAAAGAGAGTGAGTGAGAGATTATAATTGATAATCTTTTATTTGTAAAAATTGAAAAAAAAATTTTTTTGCATCTCGGATGAAAGTATATTATTAATCATATTTGTCTGAATTTTTGAGATGAGGTTTGGTATGTATTAGTTTGATTTTTGAGACTGTTGTCTTCATCTTTATTGTGATATACAAAACTGCAACGTTTCAACCATTGTACTCTCCAGCCTTCTTCAGTGTACCTTGTCTATCCGAACACAACAATAATTTAACCTGGGAAATTATTTCAAATAGTTTGTCTGTTGAGCAAACAAGGCATTGAAGAACTTACAAAATTTGCATTCAAATAATGACATCAATTGTAAGTTCTTTAATGACTTTTGTTTGATATCTTGTTTTATAAACTAGCTGAGTAATATTGTGTGTGACAATGTGGGAATCGGGCCACCCGTTGGCTGTGAGTGGCAACCCGTGATGCTTAACGATAGAACCCAGGTGGATGAGCAGTTCATGACTTGCAATACTCCACTTTAGGCCCTATCTTGGGCTAGACAGGCGGTTGGAGAGGCCCCATCCGATCAATCTGCTGGTCACGTCAGGCCCTAGCACCTATATGATTTTCCCAACCTTATTACCCTTATGGCAAGTCCCAATCCCTTTTTATCTTGTTTCACATGCTAACTGTGTGCTATCTTTTTTCACATACTGTGTACTATCTTGTTTTACTATCTTGTTTCTGTGTGCTATCTTGTTTCTGTGTGCTATCTTGTTTCTATCTGTTTACATGCTGTGTGCTATCTTGTTTTACATGCTGTGTGCTATCTTGTTTCACATGCTGTGTGCTATCTTGTTTTATATGCTGTGTGCTATCTTGTTTTACATGCTGTGTGCTATCTTGTTTTACATGCTGTGTGCTATCTTGTTTCACATGCTAACTGTGTGCTATCTTTTCACACTGTTGCTATCTTTTCACATGCTGTGTGCTATCTTGTTCACATACTGTGTGCTATCTTGTTCCACAAACTAGCCCTGTGCTATCTTGATTCACATGCTGTGTGCTATCTTGTTCCACAAACTAGTGCTGTGCTATCTTCTTTCACATGCCGTGTGCTATCCTGTTCCACAACATAGTTGTGTTATCTTGTTCCAGAAACTAGCCCTCTGCTATCTTGTTTCACATGCCGTGTGCTATCTTGTTCCACAACATAGTCGTGTGCTATCTTGTTCCACAAACTAGCCCTGTGCTATCTTGTTCCACATGCCATGTTCTATCCTGTTCCACAAACTAGTGGTGTGCGAACAGCAATAAAACATGATAAGAATGAATCTGTGGAATGATTTGTCATGAAAATTGAAGAGAGCCATTTAGATTTTTAAAAACTCTTCCCATTGTTTTAAAAGATAATTAAATATCTTTTGTTTTACTCCCGAATTGGCAATTAACCTTTAGGTGATCATTTAAAGAAATTGAATGGAAAAGATTTTGTTATGAATTGTTTCTAAATGATATCTCTATTTATCAAACTGTGCAATGGCTTCACAAATCTTAAATGTTTTATTCACTTGTGGCATTGATTTGTTTCTTTGGTATTCACAAAGGCAGACATGTTTGGCCTTTTAACATGGAAGGTTATTTTCCTCAGGTACTTTACACATTTGTAAGATTACTGTTCTAAGTTGAGTATTAGAGTAAACAGAGAAATAATTGGAAGAAACACAAGTATTAAGGATAGGGGAAAAGGTTTACTCAGCAAAGATATAAGTGTCAGAGTTAACAAAAATAATTAGAAGAAACACAAGTATTAAGAATAGGGGAAAAGGTTTACTAAGCAAAGATACAAGGTGAAGAATGCAATTTTATTAATGTTGTAATTCGAGTATCAGAGTTAATAGATAAATAATAGTAAGAAACACAATGAGTATTAAGGATAGGGGAAAAGGTTTACTAAGCAAAGATACAAGGTGAAGAAGGAAATTTTATTAACGTTGTAATTCAAGTATCAGAGTTAATAGATAAATAATAGTAAGAAACACAATGAGTATTAAGGACAGGGGAAAAGGTTTACTCAACAAAGATACAAGATGAACAGAGTAATTAGCAATTGCTCTGTTGAATTAAAAATTCCCGTGAAATCTTGTTTCTCTCTCCTAAAGTGTTGTCAGACATTATAGGAAAAAAGATGTTTTCATTCTGTACCAATGGTTGTACCTATAAGGGTCCCATCTATGGGTTGAATAGAAAATGAGTTCTAAAAAAAAGTTTTTTAAAAATTAGACCAAGTATCCAATAGGCACCCCAAATCATCAACTTAATATTTTAACTCATCTCTGGTAACTTCGATTTTCAAGTATTTGAAAATAAATGAGCAGATGATTTTTTGAACTTATATTGTGTCTGACAAAAACAAATTTTTAAAATTTTGTGATACTATTTCTGAACAGCATCCTTTTATTTAAATAAACATAGAAAATATTTTGCAAATAAAAACTGTATTTTTATGTAAATAAACATAATTGAATTTCTCTTCTGATTAAGTAAAAACTATTTTAGTATAAAAACATCTTCTGTCTTTTTTTAAATCATCGTAAGTGTTGAAAAATATTCATAAACTTCTGATTAAAAAGTATTTATTTAAAAACAGATTTTGCTATTGAATTTTAATTTGATTATGTGTACAAACCATCTATTTATTTAATTTATCATAAGTTCAACATCTACATAAATTTCTGATTAAAATCATTTGTTTACAAAAATTTGGAAGCGGAAGTTACCAGTGACGAGTTAAAATGTGAACCTTTCATTAAGTTGATGATTTGGAGTGTCAAAAATTTGAGTTAAAACAAAAATCAATACTCATCAAGAATGAATAAAACCAAAATGACTTCAGCATAAAATAACCCAATAAGGGTTTACATGCCATAAAATCTAACCAAAGATAATAGGAAGAAAGTAAAAAAAAAAAAAAATCAAATGAAAAAGCTTTTATTTACAGAATCTGCTCAATATGTCAACCATAATTCTTGATGCAGGCTTTTTATCACATCAACAAGTGCAAGGTTAATGGTGTCAGGAGAAATGGAGTTGAACATCTCACTAATGCAATAATAATGATGTTTAATGTTCGCTATTCATAATTTTCTCTGCGTTGTTGAGCTATCGACTGGTGGTCTGCTGGTAATCTTCACCTGCTGTTTCTCTCCGACTTTGATTTCCCATTAATAAAATTATTGCTATTCATTCATCTCTATCCAAATAAAACAGGGACACTAAAATATGAAAAAATAGTTATTAAGCCTCTGAATGTTTAAATTGGAGAAGGCCTTCTATTATACATAGGTGTTCTGCCTTCCCTATCATTTCTTGCTTACAAAATATTTCTTTTAGTAACAACCAACACTTGGTTAGGATTACTACCTTCCTACATACATACATGGAATGTTTAAATTAGAGAAGGCCTTCTATTATACATAGGTGTTCTGCCTTCTCTATCATTTCTTGCTTACAAAATATTTCTTTTAGTAACTGTTATAGGTGATATACTCTATAGACTATAGTGGAATGCACCAACAGTTACTATAAGTAACAGGAACAATTATGGTTTGCGGAAGCCAATGCGAATCAGCTCGTAACTCTATTTGTCGGACGCAATTCCCACTTTTCTTTACTGTAATTGTCCACTCTTTTGTTAATACATTTTCCTACATTTGTTACCCATCGTTTTGTCTTATTTTGACCCCTTGAAACCCCACAACAGTAACAACCAACACTTGGTTAGGATTACTACCTTCCTACATACATCCATACATTGACTCTTCTCTGAAAACCATTCCTTTCTTTCTTCCTTTCCACCCCCTGTGTCCAACCTGAAGATGACCCCAGATGCCTACATGGCAATTAACACATACCAACCTTCGACCCCACCAGGAATTTTCCCACCTGTTTGGGAAAATTGGCAGTTCTCTACCAAAACACCAAAGTGTCAACCCGCATCTCTCCACCTCTCTTTGAGCACCCTCATTCTCTCAATCTTTTTCTAGCTGATGTTTTTTACGAAGGATATTGAACTTTTAGACCCTTTTTTGTTAGTATTATTTGGATTATTTGGACTATTGTTCTCATCTTCATTGTTATCTGTACAACATTTTGGCCGATGTGCCCTCCAGCCTTCTTCAGGTATTTCTTTGACTCGGGAACTTTCTCGGACTCAGGAACCTTCTTTTCGGACTCGGGCACCTTCTTTTCGTAATTTGGAGCCATCATGGAACTTTGAACACAACCCTTTATTCAGTCCATGGGAGTATCCTGTTCTCATTCCGCTAACCATAGCTGGGGTACAGGTGTTAAGCTGTGTTAATTATTATTCTATGTTACTGCTGCCCCTGACCAGGATTGAACATGCAGTCTAGAGATAACTGTCGCTTAGAACTGAAAACTTAGAACTTGAAACGTGTGTGAGATATTTTAGGTGGTTTAAGGGGCTGCACAGACCCCAGTCCATTATCTTAGCAGTCCTACAGTTAGTCCAGTGGCTGGTAATCATAAAATAGTGATGGTAACTCTCAATTACTTCCTACAATCTTATTTTCTTTCGTGGTTAAAAAAGAAAGGAAAAAAAAGAAAGAGAAAAAGAAAAAGATAAAGAAAAAAAATCTACCGGATTTCTTTTCTGTTACCCCCCCCCCCCATTTTTCCACAAATTCTCGTTTTCTTTCTTTATAATTCAATTCTCTTTTTCTTTATTTTCTTCTGAGGTGAGAGTTCAAAACTGATGCCATTACCAACTTCTTTTTTATTCTTTCATAGTTGAAAAAAAAAAAATGAAAGAGAAAAAATATTTCTACCGTCTCTCTTTTCTCTTTCTTTTTTCCTTCTTTTGAAAAAAAAAAGAATGCTGATTTTCTTTCTTAATGATTTAATCCTCTCTTTCATTGTTTTCTTTTCCTCTTGGATGCGAACTTCGGAGATATGATTTCCAAACTGATGCCATTACAACTTTCCCTCTCATTCTTTCATATTTGAAAAAAAAAGTAAAATAAAATAAAATGAAAAAGAATAAAAGGAAGAAAAAAAAAAGGGAAGATTTTTCTACCGTTTCTCTATTCTGCCCCCCCCCCTTTTAAAAAGAATTCTCATTTTCTTTCTTTTTAATTCAATTCTCTTTTTCTTATTTTCTTTATTTTCTTTATGTATTCTTTCTCTCTTTTTCAATTTCCTTTTGTTATTTTCCTTCCAGTTAATGGATCAGTACAAGCAAAGAGGAGAGAAGAATTTAATTGAACAACGAGAAAAACTGATTCTTGAACTTGTGAAGCTCAAACATCGGGTTGATGAATTCAATGATTTTGGTGAATTGGGAATGATGCAACAATATGTTAAGGATTGTAATAATGTGCAGAAAAGATTGTCCGAGGCAGAAGAATTGGTTGCTTGGATTAACAAGGTAAATTCATCACAGTACCACAATTCATCACTTTACCACAATTGGTAGACAGACATTACATGATTCTATAATATTTGTACATATATATATATGAACGTAAATAAATAAACAATGTGTTTATTTGATATGGCTTTTAGCCGACAATTTTTGGAGGATATGTGCTTAATTGAAGTCATACCTAATTTTGGAAATTAATTAGTTAATAATTAATGAATTTAGGCGAGCATATATGTTCAAATGTAAGGCTAAACAAACCAAGAAAATATCAATCCCTGAATGTACATTTCGAGCTATTAGGTCTCATCAGCAAGGTTATAGACATGGGAGACGGCTCCGTGTGTGACTCGAAACCTCGACTGCCAAGTTGACAGGCAGAGATTCTAACCACTAATCAAAAATTAGGTATGACTTCAATTAAGCCCAATATATATATATAAAAAAGTAAGTAAAGTAGTCAGAGAGGCCTAATATCGGTATCAGTCAATTAGTGAGGGAGTCTATCCCCTTTTCACTAGTGCTAGACCAAGGAGATTGTTTTTGCGTCTGAGGTGGAGCGCCACACCTACCATCAGCTCCTTACTTTACCGCACAGATCCCTGTGCTACTCATATGCTGAGTTGGCGAGGGCCAGTATCGAACTAAGAACCTCGCGGTTTCTAGCCGAACACTCTACCGACTGAGCTAACCACGTGTTTCGAGGTTTACCTCTCATCAGTGTGGCTACACTTTAACAGCTACCCCTGGCCGGGTTTTAGACCTGAATGAATTTTTGTTCACCAAGTCTCTTACCCATGCGGCCAGTAGCGGCTGTCAAATAGACGAGAATATTTAATTGATACATTTCTAAGCAGAAATGAATTCACTAGAGTCCTCGAACTTTGTATGTGGAGAAAATTTAGAAACAAACACAGGATGTTATGATGGATGGAAATTTATAGTCAATGTTCAATCATTTCAGTTTACAATAGAAACCTTCTTCAGGACTGTGAAAATGAGGAAAAAAACAAGGATTTATGTGGATAAAAGATGAAGGATGTTTTGTATGTGATGAATTAGAAAAATGTGTGGAAAAAAGGTTTGTTACTGTTAGTTGAGTGGCATTTATAGGTGAATTTCTTCTCATTTTCAAAGTCCTGAAAAAGTTTTCCATTATAAACCGAAATTCTTGAGTATTGACTATAAATTTCCATTCCATCATAACATCCCATGTTTGTTTCTAAATTTTCTCTACATACTGTTGGATTAATTTTCTCATCTTACTTACACACACACACACATACAAGGTGTGTCAAAAAAGTATCGAGATTTTCAGTACTTTTTGACACACCTTGTATTCTGAAAAATTGTCATTCCATTCATTCTTCATTTTTATCTTGGTAAATACAGCTTTAAAATCTGTACTTTTTGACACACCTTGTATTCTGGAAGAAAATAAATTTATCACAATTGGTAGACAGACATTACATAATTCTATAACAGTTGTACCTGTATCTATCAATAATGGAGATTGGGTGTCTTTCTTTCTGTAACCAAAACTATGTCACAGCTTATGTGACAATATTCTCAATGATTGCATGTCTATTAATGAGTATTTGATTTATAGTCAAAATTGTTGATACATAGAATAAAGAACAACCCTGTGTTATATTCACTCAAAATTTAAGTAAGCAATTTTAAAAATTGTTTTTTTACTCTCACCCTTTTTTTAGTAACAAGAAACTAACTAAAAAGTTTACGAATAAATAAATACCTACAATTTTGTGTAAAATTCATGTGCAAGATATTCAAAATAATTATTTGATTAATAATTAATAGATGTGTGTAACATTTTATTTGAGGGAGACAGAAGTTTCCATTTCAGATTATTTTGTTTTTTTCACTCCTTTAATAAATTTGATGATTTTACTTCCTTATGATACAAACCCTCTGATATTGGATTTTTAACTCCTACCCCACTCGGGCAATATCTTTCAAAAAATAAATTTAACAACACCCTGTGTTCGTATTTAATTTCTTTAGTTTTTCTAATTCAATATAATATTTGATTATATTAAACATAGATACTTGTGCTTGGAGGGCACATTTTCTGCTAGTATGTTTTAAAATAAATTGTTTAAAAAGATTTTGTTCAATACCCATCAAGAATGAATAAAACAACATGTTTTCAGCATAAAATAACCCAACAAGAGTTGTCATGCTGTAAAACCAAGTAACCAACCAGCTATTTGCCTAAGTTCACTTTTATCACACAGGTGGCAGTTTAAAATGTAGGAGGTATTTTTGCGACTATTTCTCTGAATTTTTTAGATGAGGCTTGATGATTAGTATTATTTGTATTATTCGAACTATTCTCCTTATCTTCACTGTTATCTGTACAACAATTCGGCTGATATGCCCTCTGGCCTTCTTCAGGTATTTCTTGTCGGAATCGGGAACCATCTCAGACTTGGGAACCATCTCAAACTCAGGAATCTTCTTGTCGTAATTTGGAGTCATCACGGAACTTTGAACCTAACACTTTATTCAGTCCATGGGGGTACCCTCTACCCCAGCTATGGTTAGCAGAATGAGAACAGGATACTCCCATGGACTGAATAAAGGGTTTGGTGCAAAGTTCTGTGATGGCTCCCGATTACAACAAGGAGGTTCCTGAGTTTGAAAAGAAGGTTTCCGAGTCCGAGAAGTTCCCAAGTCCAACAAAAAATACCTGAAGAAGGCTGGAGGGCACACCGGCTGAAACATTGTACAGATAACAATGAAGATGAGGACAATAGTCTGAATAATACAAATAACACTATTTTTGCAACACCATGTATTTTCCTCAGAATGGCTCGGGAAAATGTCTAGTCCCTTTTGGAGGTGGTTTGGCATCCAGAAACACTGAGCTATTATTAGATGATGGAGTCAGGTGCAGTCGGTGAGGACACAATTAATTTATCCTCCAGCTGAAGCCAAAGAATTGATTGAGTCTCCCTCTGCTGATGTTCGAGAGATAATAACATTGTTCTGAATAACATTCACTTTAGCTTAAATTGAACTAGCTTTTCCAAATCACTCAGAATATTGACATTTTCTTTATAACTTCTTTCTTTTCCAAATATTAGATTTGAATATAAATTAGGAGACTTTTATTCCCCCTAAGTGCTTGCCTTGAATTATTATCATTAATATTAAACAACAAATAATTAAATATTTCATCAAACACACAAAATGCTATGTGTATCTATCTATCTATATGTAAGAGAAAAATGGTTATATATATATATATATATATATATATAATATAGAATGAATGAGAAAAGTATTGGCATATGAATGTACTCAATGCTAAAATAGCAGAGAAGATTTACAATCAAATATATTATGGATTTAATATCCCGTAACTAGTTTCATGCTTACTTGCAATCATCCCAAGTACTTTCGGCACTTTGAAGTGCCATCATCAGGGGTGATGTGTTTAAATGCCCCTTAGGAGATTGTTGTCTCCCAAAAAATGAAAATACCTACATCAGTTTTACCTCAACAACTTTGTCATGCTCCATTTCACAACATCTAAAATTACATGCATGCTTCCACGCTAATTACTGAAATGTCCTAACGGAAAATATGCACATTTTGCAAAGAATAAAACAAACAAAAACTCCAAATACTCGAAGCTTTATACATCAAACAATACAAACCATCCTTAAATAAGATTAATTTTGAATGCAGTACAAACATTTTAAAATGCCTATAACACTTTTCCTACCAATTCTCCTCCTTCCAGCCCCATACCCCTTAATATAATTTCTGCGAGTTCCCCTCCTAATTACTCTCACTACTACTAACTTGAAAGAAATTGGAACACAAACACACCACCCCTGATGATGGCACTTCAAAGTGCCAAAAGTACTTGGGATAAAAAGTTTGGGGAACTTTTCCACGGATTCCATCCAAATGTAAAATGTTGGCCAGAAAGCTCGAAAAGATTGTTAATAAAATTGTTAAACATTTGTTTAATTATTCATATCTTTGTATATCTTCATATTTTTGTATATTTCAGGAAGAACTTCTGTACAAGTTTGCTGTGAGTGAATATCCTGAAATTGAAGAGATCGGCTCTCTGATTGAGCCTTTCACTCGGCTCTTCTCTGTTGTGGTCAGATGGCAAAAAGCAGAAAAAAAGTAAGGGTCCTTTTTGCAGGTTTATATGGGATATAATTGGAAGCGCATGGTGTAATGGTTAAAGTCATGAGAAATTGACTTGCTGCACTGAGTTCAATTCCTGGATGTGCTAATTGCATTTCACTGCTAATACCCTTGGGAAATCTAAATCTTATGAGATGGGTACTAGAAGGCGGTGGCTGAGGGTCTTCATGTCCTGGGAATGACATAAAACTCTATCTGATGGTGAGGTTCCAGTTCTGGAGGTTTTGGGAATGTGGAGCACCCCTTCATCACCATTGCTCCCTTGTTCACTCTGACCCGGAGTGGTAGTACCTGTTAGGTTCCCATCTATGGGTTAAATAGAAAAACATGAGCTGATAAAAAAATTGAGGATCCATTAATAATGAATTTCTTTTAAAGCTTTATCGGCATTAAATGACCCACTGAGGTTGATGTGCCGTAAGACAAAATAAAACAAACCAAACCAAACCCAACCAAACTCTATCATATACCCATAATTGGAGAGCCGATAGAATAAATGGGTTCATGCCTTTTCTCCCTTATTAATGTGTATGCATCTCTCATTTCATCTGTCTGCCTCTCTCTTCTTGTATTTATCTATCGCTCTCTCTCTCTCTCTCTCTCTCTCTCTCTCTCTCTTGTCTGTCTCTCTATCTTAGGGGAGTCTCCTGTAGTGTTAAATGGAAAATGTATTTATAAATTGAGAATCCATTAAGAATGAATTTATTTCAAAACTTTATCGCCATTAAATAACCCACTGAGGTTGATATGCCGTAAAACAAATCAAACCAAACCAAACCAAACCCACTTACCTAGGAGCAACATTACCAATAGTATGTCTGTGAAATACTAATGAGATCTATTTATCCAGAGAATGATTGGATACGTGCCTTTCCCAAAGGGCATTATTATGGTTGCTATGTTGCAGCTGTAAGTTTTACAGAGACAGATGTCATGAAGTATTGTCTCTTCTGCTTTGTCAACTGTCATCAAGATATATAGAAGAATAAAATTGAAGTGCGTGGTGTAATGGTTAAAGTCATGGGAAATGGACTCATCGCCCTGAGTTCAAATCCTGGATGTGGTAATTGTATTTCACTTAGCGCTAATACCCTTGGGAAAAGTATAAATCCTAATCTCCTTCCAGCTATGGATAAATAGTAGGGCAGACTGGGCTCTTTAACCTTGGTTAGGCAACATGTCGAGGAGAAGGAAAACTCTGAATTCAAACCTGTTAAACTCTGCTTAAGAAATTGACCTTGTGTCACATCCTGCTCGTACGGAGGGGTTGGAATATATATATATATATATAGAAGAAGAATACATCTTAAGGGAGAAACTGAAATTTTCAGGAGTAGTGTGTGTCTCTTGTTAGTATCAGCAGTCCAAAATGTCAAACTTATCTCTGGAATAAGGACTTTCTGGTTTTCACCCAAATGGTTTAGTTTCTTTGTTTAAAGGCATATCAACCTTCATGGGTTATTTAATGCTAAAAGAGAGAGACAGAGACAGAAATGAGCCATAAATCAAACTATTCTCTTTCACCAAATAGTCCTGACCCTGTCGGTGTGGTTTAGAATGCGTTGACTGGACATCCAAAAAAAAGGAGTAAAAATTTGTTTTTGTATCACATCCTACTCATGCAGAGGTGTTGTAAGAATACATAATCATTCATATGCATAGGAAAAAGCCCATTAAAGCCTGACCTTGTGTCGTACTTGTTAAGAGGAATTACGGCGGTCATAGGGAGCTCTTAAATCTCCCGGTGGTTTGCAATTATTCAGATGAAAGAAGACAAACAACACAAATGTAAATTATACACGTATTAAACAAAGATACAAAAATTGCTGCAAATTTGTTGGCTTTGCTACAAGACTTATCTTGAGAGGTGAAATTAACAATTCATTGGTGAAGTGGCGCTAGAAAGAATTTCTACTTGCCATCGTTTTGGCGCGCTGTTGAGACGTCTCTCTGGGTGAAAGTTCTTAGGATAAGTAAAAGTGTTGGGGAGTGCTTTTTTTGAGCGACTCGCCTGGTTAACTGCCCTTTGAAGTGGGCGGTGGATGGAGCCCTTGTTAAAGTTACTCCTCAGGTCGACAGCCTTCAGATAAGTGTTGGGGTTTGGTTTTGCTGCCAACATTGTATGTTGGCGAGTCGCCCCATAGTGACAGGGGAAGATAATTCTACTATCTGTTACTACTATTTTCCGATATTGTCCCCTATTTAAGTAGGAAATCGGTGCAATCTAAATCACATTAAAACCTTGGCACAAAATATGAAAATCTCTGTATTGTATTTGAATGATAACATTATAGACATATTTGGAAAAGGTGGCGATTCGTGATAGCCATTGATTTAAAACCTGGATGTAAATTATTTATTTCAATAATGAAGATAAATGATTAATTTTAAATAACACTAGAATAATACTATGACGCAACACCATGAAGCTAAGAGGTACAGAAGAAAGCAGCAGCAATAAAGCACCGGCACATCAACATCTTCAGGGACAGCCTTCAAATGCGACATATGTGGTCGAGAATGTTTTTCAAACATCGGACTTCACAGTCACAGGAGGCTCTGTAACTTCAGGGGCACAAAAACTTTATTATAGTCTTCTGAGACTGAAATGCCAATACTAGAATAACACTAGTGATACTATTTAACCCATATCTGATGGGATGAGGGGTTCATATATTTCTCAAGGATAAAGTGAACTTTAACAATACTTGGGTTTTGACTCACTTACTATGATGTTACAGTCTAGGATGTTACAGCAATTAGGTCATAGAGTCCCTATGACCTAATTTAAAAGTGTTAAAGCCCAGATGGGAGTTTAATTTAATTTTGTGTATTCAATCTCAGTTCAGAGACTGGTTCAGTTTTAAAAATGAAATGGGCATGAAATTATTGCATTGCCATAAGCAATGACATCTGCAAAAGTTCAGAGTAATGTTTCAAATGCATTCTTATAGTAAAACACTTTCCAATGCATTCCTATGGTAACACCCCTTTCCAATGCATTCCTATGGTAACACCCCTTTTTAAATGCATTCCTATGGTAACACCCCCTTTTTAAATGCATTCCTATGGTAATACCCATTTCCAATGCATTCCTATGGTAACACCCCTTTCCAATACATTCCTATGGTAACACCCCTTCCAATACATTCCTATGGTAACACCAATACATTTCTATGGTAACACCCCCTTTCCAATACATTCCTATAGTAAACTACTTTCCTATTTGTATTAAGAAATAAACTGAAAGTTTAAAAAAGTCAATGGGAAATCTTAGTGTCAACAAACAAATGAATATATATGAGACATTAATTCAAAAACCAGAGACACACATCTTGTGAAAAAACCGTTATTATAAAAATTATAAAAAGGCCTATCCCTATATTGTGTTTATGGAGGTGCATGGTCCAATGGTTAGAGTTGTAGGAAATGGACTTGCCGACCCGAGATCAATTCCTGGATGAGCATTTCATATGGTGCTAATACTCTTAGGAAAGGTATGAATCCAATTCTCCATCCAGCTATGGGCAAGATAACAGGGCAGACTGGGCTCTTTAACCATGGCTAGGTAACCGGTCTAGAAGAAGTAAAACTCTGAATTCAAACCTGTTAAACCCCGCTTAAGAAATTGACCTTATGTCACAACCTGCTCGTGCAGAGGGGTTAATAAATATATATGTATATTGTGGTCTACAGGGAATTTGGGAATTGAAAGGAAAAAAGAGAGGAAAAAGAAATAAGAACAAACAAAGGTTAAAATTTAGAAGAGTAAACATTCAACGGGGTGCCAGTAATTTGATTGACGATTGACCCCGGAAATAGATTTTAAAATAAAAACAGAAGTTCCAGGTTTTGACTGGAAATGGATGTGACGCCAGGACAAAAAATGGAGAGAAAAATCTTTCTTTTCGGCTGGGCTCTGGTGGGATTCAGACGTGGCTGCCGGTTCCCTGTATGGGTTTGGGACATGATACTATGCTAGAAGATAGAATAATGTAACCATAACTCTCTCTCTCTCTCTCTCTCTCTCTCTCTCTCTCTCTCTCTAAAAAGAACCCACGAGCATGAAATAAATAAATAGCCCCCTGTGACTATACAACCTGCATGTGTTGTCTTCTGAACTAACGACAACTACTACTACTAAACGACTACTACTACAACTTGAACTTGGCTCCATGCAACATTGTTCTGGTATTATATATATATATATATATATATTCTGTTTATGTGACTCATGGATTTTCTTTTCACGTTTGATTTTCTTTTCATTTGCTTCGACCAGGTGGATGGATGGCTCTTTTCTTGACCTCAATTCAGATGACATAGAAAAAGGAATTGACGAATTCAACCGTGAAGTCTTCAAGATTCACAAAGTGTTCAAGCTGAAAGAAAAGAAGATCTTGATGGAGAAGGAAGAGAAGGAACGTGAACGTAAAAAGAAAAAACGTTTTGAAGAGGAAGGAGAAGCTGAAAAAGAAGCAGAGGAGGAAGAAGCAGAAGAACTTCAGTTGCCAGCTGCCCTCAATGTGTGCTCAGTTGTCCAGGAAGACCTCAAGGAATTTAAAGTAAGGAATAAAAATTATTATTTAAAAAAAAAAATTGAAATAGATCACTAAGTAGGCCTGGGCTTATTCTAGTTGTGACCAGGTTTTAATTCAGTTTTTTTCTCCACTAGATTGGTTACCTAACCAAGGTTAAAGAGCCCAGTCTGCCATAGCTGGAGGAAGAATAGTTGGATTCATACCTTTTCCAAGGGTATTAGTGCTATGTGAACTGTGGCTTCATCCAGGAATTGAACTTGGGGTCGACGAGAATTTTTAGAATTGGAAACTCAAATTTTCAGGATTGGCTAAATTCAAAATAGTCCATATCTTTTTGGGACAAATAATGTTCAATATAAGTGAAATAATAAAAGAAAAAGATTTTGTCATAGATGCAGTGCCACATTGGGATATTGATCTTGCTAGGAAAAAATCAGAAACCATCAATAACTTAAAATTGATTGACTTTAAAACTTTTTTGATAGCATTTTTTAATTCCTTGGGCAAAAATGCTTTTATGAACCAATTTTTAGTAGTAGGGAAGCTCTAGAACTCATTTTACAGACGAAAATAGATTACAAAAATCGTCATTTTTCGCGACCTCCCCACCTAAAATTTGTAGAGCTAAAAATTGACATAACTCCGCCAATTTTTTGAATTGGACGCTCAAATTTTGGGGATCATCTAACGTTAACATAGTTCACACCTGGAAAAATTTCAGAGAAATTAAAGGGGGGTAGGTGACAATTTTACTTTATTCTGGATGATTTGACATGGAATTACCCCTCTGTCTTCCTAATGTAATATAATGAACAGTTTAGAGAAAATTTAAATTGATAAAGAAAAATGGAAATCTTATTTCTGGAGAAAGAGAAAAAAAAAAAAAAAGGAAGAAAAGGATGTTTTTAGGAGAGAGAGTCTGGCGTGATCTTTTGAAAGACTATTGGAATTCATAGGAAATGGGTTTTACTTTTGACTCCTAAGTGAATCATGTCAGAGCACTTGCTTTTAGGTTAGCTATTTACAAGTGAATGACTACTTGTAATTATGCCAAAATAAATAAACAGGAAGCTTCATATTTTCTCAGCATAACAGAACTTTGGAAAGGGTTCCAGAAGATTTGAAAAACACATAAACCAGAAACAGATATGTTCCTTACCCCACCGCAACATCAGAGGTGGAAGTAAAAGAGTGATTAAGAGTATGAAGTCAGACTAGGGGCAGCCCACAAGGAGATAAGGTCAAGTGTAAGTTGAGTCTCACGAGCACCCAAGTATGTTAGAATGAAGTGCCCTTTTATTAGAAAAAATTAGTCAGTCTTTCTCTCTCTTACTGGACAACCCATGCTGGTGCAAACAATAAAATTGATGCCCGGAATTGACAAACCCAAAATTAATACTGTTTGCATGTTGTTTTCTTATGTTTTTTTTGCCTGCCACTTTGTGCCCTCCTACTTATGCCTGAGTGACCACATGGCATAAATGGTCTTTGTAGTGACTATGCAACACTAAGCTTTTCCCCACAGATTTTGCTATCATGTGACACTCCCAGTGTCACATGATAGCAAGATCTGTATAGAAACAGGAATGTCATAATGCCTGCAGTAAAGACTAAGGTAACTCAAGTGGACTTTTTTGGTTACATACCAACATTGGTCGGTTGGCAGCCTTCAGTCTACAAGAGACGATGGAGTAATGTCAAAGTTTTTTTTCTTTCCTTTTTTTCTTCTTTTTTCCCTTTTTTTTCCTCTTTGAACTACATAGCCTGGGCGGGTTCATATGGAGATAAGCTGTTGCATCAAATCCCCCCTCTCCACACTGCTGCTGTGATCCAAAGGAAAGGTTAGGTACCAATGCGGTTTGGCAACGGTAGTGTTGCAGGAGTTGATGGGTAGCACTGGATTTCAGCATCACACCACCTTAGGGACTCTGGCTCCTGATTTGTTTTGGGGGTTTACACCCCTAGACCTCCTTGAAAGGCAGCAGAGGTTTTGTTTACACAAACAGAAATATCTATTAATAATGGAGATTCGCTTCCGGTTTTTGTCTGTAACAAAAATTATGTCACTGCTTAGGTCACATTACCCCAAATTGTCATAACATAGAATAAATACACTCAAAATTTGAACATGCAACATTAGACAGTCCTCATAGTTTTTTAAAACAAGTTTTAATAAATACATGACTGGTATTACATATCTATATGTAGTTTGTTTTATTTTAATACATATTTAAAGTTTACATTTCAAATTGTTTTATTTTTTAATCCTTTAATGAATTTGATGATTTTACTTACTTAGGGTACAAACTCGCTGACATTGAATTTTTAACTCCCACCCTCTCAGGCAAAATGTTTCAAAAATCTATTTTTACATCGCCCGGAGGGTGTTTTTTTATTTTGTACTAGTTTAGAAAAAAAATAATTTAAAGAAAAAAAAACTTTTTTTGCCAAAGTGCTATTCTTGTTTTTCTCAATACTTATGTGTCATCTGTTATCATTGTCATTTTCTAGGATAATATTTCCCTGATAACCATTATGTGCAACAAAGGCATGAGACCAAGACATTGGGAAGCGATGTCTTCAATAGCTGGTTTCAATCTTACTCCGGATTCTGGAACAACTCTGCGCAAAATGCTCAAAAATGATTTTGAGACTGTTCTGGACCAATTCGAGACGATAAGCATAGGTGCTTCTAAGGTAAGTTTATTTAGGTTTTTCTCGCATAGTTTAATAACACGTTTTGGGGTAGAAATTTCATTGTATTAATTTCAAGTGTGAAATTGTGGCAGTCTTGAAGAAATTCAAATCCTGTACCGCCCTGTTGGATGGGGCAGTAGAATATGTTAGGATAATATTATCAACCCGCCTAGTTCAAGATGGAAGGCTCAGGATCAATATAGCCATTAACTATCCTGGGTCAGGTTGGCCCACCAGCTGGGTAATGTATTGACTAAGAAAGGTGTATGCCAAGATTCCCTCATAGAAGCTTAGAAATCCAAATCCTGTACCGCCCTGTCGGCTGGGGCAGTAGAATGTGTTAGGATAACATTATCGATCAAACTAGTTCAAGATAGAATGCTCACGATCAATATATCTTTTCTCCAGAACATGATCGAACAAAAAGAGATCCATTCACTATCCTGGATCCAGTCAGCCCACCAACCGGCTAATGTATTGACTAAGAGAAGTGTATACCCAGATTCCCTTGTAGAAGCTTTGGAATAGGTTAACACATGAAAAGACTAAAGAGGGAGAATTTGTTAGGATTACTGAGTTATAAATTGGCTGAGAAGATCAACTGTGGTACTAGTTTGCATTCACCAGTCATCAGCCACCTTGAGGAAGGCAGAGAGAGCTGCCTACTTAAGCTCAGTATTTGAGAGACCCTGGCAGTTTATACTTGGAGAGAGAAAGTTATGCCAGAAGGAACAACATTAAAAAGGGGTTGGGGCTTGCCATAAGGGCAATAGGGTTGGGAAAATCATATAGGTGCTAGGGCTTGACGTGACCAGCCGATTGATCGGAGGGGGCCTCTCCGACCGCCCGTCTAGCCCAAGATAGGGCCAAAGTGGAGTATTGCATGTCATGAACTGCTCATCCACCTGGGCTCTATCCTTAAGCATCACGGATCACCACCCACGGCCAACAGGTGGCCACATTGGGGGAGTCTTACCCCTCTGCAGAGGTGCAGTCGGTGCATTCTAACGCCCCAGCCAACAGGGCGGTCAGTATTTGAGAGACCATGGCGGTTTACACTTGGAGAGAGAATGTTATGCCAGAAGGAACAACATTTGATAGCAGAGCATAGTTCCAATCTATGGACCTCTGGGTTATCAGCCTCGCATGCTTCCACTGTGATACTAGTTGATAATTTGCATTCATCAATCAACAGCCACCTTGAGGAAGGCAGAGAGAGATGCCTATTTAAGCTCAGTATTTGAGAGACCATGGCAGTTGACATGTGAATAGCAGAATTCATACCAGGAGAAACAACAGAATACACCGACTGAAGAGGGTTAAAATCCCCTCACCCAATGGGGTCACCTGTTGGCAAGGCATGGAATCCTGGTGGTTGATCAGTTCATGACATGTATCACTCCACTTTGGCCCTTGGGCTAGACAGGTGATTAAAGAAGCCCCTTTCAATCACTTAGCTGGTCATGTCCAGCCCTAAAATCTATATGATTATCCCAACTGTATTGCTGTTATGGTAAACTCCAACCCTTTTTATCATATATCTGCTAGAAGGTGGTGGCTGAGTGTCTTAGTGTTCTGGGTATGATGTTAAACTGCATCTGGTTGTGGGGCCCCAATTCTAGAGGTCTAGGGTGTGTGGTGTTCCCCTTCATCGACATTACTCCCAGGTCCATTCTGAGCCATACTGGTAGTTACCTTTTGGATTCTATCTATGGGTTGTATTGGTCAAAAGTTTTAAAAATTGTGTTTAAAAACAATTGGATACCCTAAAAGAATTAATAAAAAAATGTCTTCAGCATGTAGTGTAATTGGAAGTTCTTACTACGACGAACAAAATTCAAGTGACAAAAATTAATGGTTTGCGCAAGGGATTGCGCAGATAGTAAAAAAAAGAAAATTGAAATAAAAATTTGTACATTTTCAACCAATCAGAGACGTTCGCACCCAAAAAGAAATTTACAAAAAAGATTCAATTTGGAGCCTACTTTTTCTTATAAACTGCGGAGTTTTCAGACCCCAACCAGAAAGAAATTATTCGTCTAACTAAATCCACGTCACTCTAACGTAAGATAAAATCACATTCCCTTATAAGAAGTTATGAGCATTTATATCTTTCTATCTCTCTCTAATCAGCCATTTAACAGATCAGCAATTTATTTGCGCCTGACTGTTTTGTGACTTTGAATTCTTACTCTTTCTTTCTCACTTCAAAAACTTATAACATCTTTTTCTTACATGTTATAATGAACTTTACAAAAATTACTTTTTGTACAAAAGACTGATGAAAGAACTTTACTTGGTATTCTGCATTACCTTTTTGTAAACCTTTTCTCAATACAATTTGTTTGTTTTAAAACCGAGTCTTGTTATTTATGCCTTGTGTCTACAATAATTGAATGTTTTATGGTGTCTTTTTATGTTTGAATAATATTTCCTGAATTTTAACATTAAACTGGTGACCTCACAACGAATATATTAAGCAACCCAATACCAAATCACCATAAGCATAACATTTTTAATTTTTTTATTTTTACCTTTCCATTAGCACTAATATTTATTTTTAAAATTCTTTCTTTTTCCATCACCATATTCTCTAGACATCCTTTCGTTTTCCATAATCTCTTTACCTCTACTTTCATCTGTTTTTTCTTATATTATATATCTCTATCTCTCTATAAAATATTATTTCATGTTTTTCGTTTAAATAAGCAATAACCACACCAAATTGTAGTCGAACCCTATTCCCCCCTGTCATGTCCAGTCAAAAGCAAAAAAAAAAAAATCATTCAACAAGATATACTGACTATATGTAGAAGCTGTAAGGGAAAGAGAATGGACTCTCTTAGATAAGATGATTTTATATTACTCTTGAATTTCGAAAGTCATTGCCTTTAACATGTCATTTTTTGTCTTTAATTAGTGTTTTTATTCTTGTTACCCTTAATTTCAATGACATTTAAAAAAATGTATTATTTCGTGTTTTTCATTTAAATAAGGGTTAACATGCCATAAAATCCATCTAACCAGATTTCTTGCATTTTTTTTTATGATAGCTTGTATATATTTATCTAACTTTCTTGCAGAATCTTAGTATCCCAGGTATGATACAAAACTGCATCTAGTGGTGGGGTCCCAATTCTGGAGCTCTGGAGAGTGTGGGTCCATCCTGACCTGATGTGAGCTACTTTTTGTTAGATTCCATCTATGGGTTAAATAGTTTAAAAAATGAGTTTTGGATACCCCACAAAAATGTATAAAACAAAATTTATGTCCTTGGCATAAAATAACCCAACAAAGGTTGACATGCTGTAAAATCCAACCAACCAACCAATTCAACATCCTCTTTTTGTTTTTGTAGGAATTTACACTGGAAAAGAACATGTTCAAGATGAAGGAAGAATGGGAAGAAGTGAAGTTGAATACTAGTGTATACCGTGACTCTAATGTATCAATTCTGTCTGCAGTCGATGAAATTCAGACCATGCTAGACGATCAGATCATAAAAACTCAAACAATGCGGGGGTCACACTTCATCAAACCGTTCGAGAAAGAAATCAAGGTAAATAAAATGTTTTTTTCTTTTCTGACTTTCTCAATTCGTTTCAATACCTGTAGCCCAGAGCCTACAAAGTCTTACCCCAGTCTTCATTATAGACTTTATCTATGTATCTATACATATATAAAGGGTAGTTTGTGTTGGAATATTTTTAGATATAAGGTGTGCTCTAATTCCCCACCTGGATTTATAGACTAGCCTAAGTCACATGGTTTACAACTTTGCCAATCACCAACCATATGGCGTGGCTGATACACTACTTAAACCCCCACACTGGCCATAATTCTAATTGCACTCATTGAGGCAAGACTTACAATACCAGATGATTACCAATACACAGGACTCTTTACCAAGGATTCAATTCCACTGGACAAGCGCTCTGGCTTGAAGGCCTACAGGATGGCAAAATATATTGTAACAGTTTGTATATAGGTATGTATGTATGTAATTGCATCAAACTTTGAGGATCTGTAATGGGTTTGATGAGTCATTTGAGGGTTCATGAGAGGAAAGGTTCTGGTGGTGGGGTTATAGGATTGTGAGGGAAGGCAATGATCTGTAAAGATTATGCTATTGCTGCTATGTATGTATGTGTGTATGCTCTTCCAGAGAAAACTATACAAAAAATAAAGCAATTAATAACAAAGTAAATTTATATATATACACATTTACTATCACTGGGCCGGAATAACACAAGGTCTTTTTTACGTGGACATTTTTATGGGGCATCCAGTGAGGATCCAACTCATGATTCAGTAATAATGAATCTGCGTGACTACCTTTAAAAACATAAAAACATTGGTCATATAATAGAGAAAGAGCTCTTGACTATATAATTGAGAGTTAGATCAGAGATGATGGAGATGATAGGTGGTCTTATTTTACATTCTGCTTCTACCTCTGGTTCTTGCTAAATGCTTCTACTTCTGGGCTGATCTAGTAGCTTCTGTTAAGGGTTGGTTTTCTTCGTGATGGGCTGGACATTGTTCTTAATATTCACTTAACAACAACAAGACTTGGTGTTCTTTATAATAAAACTTTATTTCCCCAGCCCATGATTGGCCGCAAATGAGATGGACCCTGGGAGCTGACAATAATGTCTATGCTCCTTGAAAGCTGCGTCAAATCTGCTAACTAACTAAAACCTATTCCCACGTGTCCAATTGCGCACTTTCTACCGGAAGGTGAAGTTGGGATCATCTAAATGTCAATCATAATCCCAAACGGGTATGGAAAATTCCCCACCTCCGCTTTTAATTCTAATAAACTTTATTTAAAATTCTAACTACTGGTACGTTCATAATTTATGACTGATCATAAATTATGTAACAAAAGTTATCTTTCTTGTAGTCAGCCCTGTCAACTGGGGCTGTAGAATATGCCGACTGTGCCTCTGCACAGGGATAATACTCCCCCCCTCACCAGTGGAGTCACCTTTTGGCTGTTGGGACTACCCATGATGCTTAAGGATGGAATTCTAGTAGCTGGCAGTCTATGACATGCAACACTCCACTTTGGCTCTTACTTGGGCTAGATGGGTGGTCAGAGAGGCCCCCTCTGATCAATTGGCTGGTTCACTAACACCTATATGATTGTCCTGGCTGCCATTATAACAAAACCCCAACCAAAATCATATATTTGCTAGCAGGTTGTAGCTGAGGGTCTTAATGTCTTGGACATGGCTGGGGCTTTATAATATGCTGACTGTGCCTCTTCATAGGGGCAAGACTCTCCCTTCACCCCCGCCAGTGGAGTCACCTTTTGGCTGTGGGGGACTACCCATAATGCTTAAGGATGGAAAGCTAGTAGCTGAACAGTTTATGAAATGCAACATTCCACTTTAGCCCTTAATTTGACGGGTAGTCAATTGGTTGGTCACATCAAGCCCTAGCACCTATATGATTGTTCCGACTATACTGCCCTTATGACAAAACCCCAACCAAAATCATATGTGCTAGAAGGCGGTAGCTGAGGGTCTTAGTGTCGTGGGTATGATGTTAAACTGCATCTAATGTTGAAGCTCCAATTCTGGAGCTCTGGGGAGTGTGGAGTACCCCTCCATTGGCATTACACCCAGATCTACTCTGACCCAGAGTGGTAGTGTCTGTTAGAGTCCCATCCATGCATTAAATAGAAAAAATGAGTTTTAAAAAATTGAGTTTGAAAGAAAAATATATTAAATACCCATCAAGAATGAATAAAACAAAACGTCTTCAGCATAAATAACCCAACAAGGGTTGACATGCCGTAAAATCCAACCAAAGAAAAATAGGTTGAATACCCATCAAGAATGAATAAAACAAAACGTCTTCAGCATAAAATAATCCAACAAGGGTTGACATGCCATAAAATCCAACCAATGAAAAATATTTTGAATATCCATAAAGAATGAATAAAACAAAACATCTTCAGCATAAAATAACCCATCAAGGGTTTACATGCCATAAAATCCAACTAATCAACCAAGAATGAATAAAACAAAACGTCTTCAGCATAAAATAACCCACCAAGGGTTGACATGCCGTAAAATCCAACCAATCAACCAACCAACTGTTAATTAATTTGTCTTAAAGCCAAAGTAAAAAAGATCTCTTTTCAGTCTGAAAGAAATATAAATACCATCCTAAAATGTGGGTCAAATCTATGAGGTCATAATACAAGGTCAAAGGTTACAGACAGTTTCCAGACAGACACACAATAAATAATCAGATTGACCATTCCATCCAAACAATCAGAAGTACCACTAAAGCTAATGTAATTTTTTTTTCTTCTTTTCTGCCATAAACTTTCACTGATTTAATTTGATCTCTACTCGTTCTTCTGGAAATCCACACTTGACTAGCAGGGTTACTCAGTTTTGCCCGGATCCAAATTAATTCATCACAATTTTTTTTCATTTCATATGGTCTCTGCATAAATCACACTGATTAGTATATGTGACACTATCAGCTTTTCTACCCCTGGGTGCACATATTAAGAGGCTGACTCCAAAAAGTAATGCCATTTTGTTTAGGACAGATATAATTACCAACACAGGATCATGTATCATACATCAAAATGAAACTGGTTCCCTGTGGATCACATCTCTACTTCTCCACATAGTCACTGTTTTTCTCAAAAGCAATGTTCAACCTTTGAATGAGAGCATGTATCTCTGCCCCGTAAAAAATTCTGACTGTTCTTTGAGCCACTTCTTCACTACAGATTTCACTTCCTTGTCGCTGGAATAATGTTTGCCTCTCAAACCCTCTTTCATGGGGCTGAAGAGATGATAGTCTGAAGGCACTAAATCTGGTGAGTATGGAGGATATGATAAAGTTGTCCATCCAAATGAGGCAATTTGAAGTTGAGCATTATCATACAGAAGGAGGAAATTGTCGAACTCGTTGGATTCTTGCTCTAAAATTCTTCACATGAAATAAGGAAAATGGCGTGGATCACATCCCTACTTCTCCACATAGTCACCGTGCAATGTTCCATCTTCGAATGAGAGCATGTTTCCCTGGTTCTTTGAGCCACTTCTGAACAACTTTGTGCCTTCAGAGTGACAAACATTATTCCAGTGATAAGGTAGTGACTTCACTATGACTAATTAGTTAAGTGGAAGTTTTTTCAAACATAACTGAATTAAAGTATGGACTTTCATGTCATTAAACTAAACAGCAAAAAAGACTTTAGGAGATAAATATTGATTCGCTCAGCTTTAGTATGATATATATATATGAGAAGTAAATACACAAACGATGTATTTTGATATGGCTTTTAGCCGACAATTTTTTATGTGCTTAATTTAAGCCGTAGAAAGTGGTACAGCACACACATGGTGATAAATTTGACATGCAGTCAGTCAGTATTCCTAGTTTGATACAACTCAGCGTATGAGCAGCACAGGGATCTGTGCAGTAACTGATGGTAAAGACGCTAATGTCTAAGTCATGGCTGATTTAGGCTGCCCCGACGACTTGCTTGAACCCTTCTTCATTCGTATACACTAATTAAATAAGATCTTCAAAAGTGCTTTGACACGTTTTTGATCAACAGTCAAACTATTCAAAATGATTTCCGAGCTCAGATACACAGGGAACCCCTTTTTTGGCAACCTTCTGTCTATTTTAGACGATAGCGTAGTGTCCATTTACCTATAGCTACGTGAGTGGCTGAACAGACCAATCCTTGAATGGCAGTCTCTGGTGCAGTGACTGCAAACAAAAGGTGATGCTTTCTGTAGGTGTTGGGGGTGCTGTTGTCTCTCCTTCCTTTTAGCTATCTTTTTTGTGGCAGCTTCTTTCCTTTCTTTCTCACTCCCTTTCATTCCGTTCCTCGCACGGTCTTCTGCACAAGCCTCCCATGTGTTTATGTTGATGTGGCATGTCTTCATGTCTCTCTTGCAGACATCTTGAAGCGTAGGCATGGTCTCCCTGCCGGTCGGGTGCCCTCCACTAGTTCACCATACAGTAGGTCTTTGGGGATGCGCCTTTGTTGATCCTCCTGACATGGCCAAGCCAGCGCAGGCATCTCCCGCAGATGATGGCGGGCATGCTGTTTATGTTTGCTCGTTCCAGCACTTCTGTGTTGGGCACTTTGTCCTGCCAGTAAATGTGTAGAATGCGGCATAGGCATCTAAGGTGAAAGCTGTCCAGTTTCTTCACGTGACGTGGGTATGTGATCCAGGCTTCGCTGCCGTATAGGAGAGTACTGAGAACACACGCTCTGTACACACGCATTTTGGTTCTCTTGGTAAGGCTGGCATTGTCCCATACTCGCTAGCTCAGTTCCGCCATGACTGCCGACGCTTTTGCAATTCTGCTGTTGATGTCATCGTCGGTGGAGACTGAATTAGCAATGGTAGACCCAAGGTATTTGAAGTTCTCCACTGCTTCCAGGCTGTGCCCGTTGATGTTGATGTTTGGAGGGTTGTCTACACCTTGTACCATTACCTTTGTCTTGTTTAGACTTATAGTAAGCCCAAAACTCTGACTGAACAATGGCTGAAACATTGTGTTTATACATCCCACAATAAAGACAAGGGCAACAGTCCGAAGCATCAAAATTATTTACTTTCAAAGAATTTATGAATATTCAGTGAAGGATTGAATTACAATGCAAATATAATGCACATCAATTTGACTATTCATTACCTGTTTACCTCTCGATAAAAGCCTCAAATTAGTTGGGACTCGGTACTATTCTCTGCTGTTAATGATACATTGACAATGTAAAATATTCATCCTTTACAATTCAATACATTTATTTGAAATTTGTTTATAACTATGTTTATTAGAAAAGTTGGACCATATTACCTTTAAGCTCCCCATCTGTGATCTCGATTTGTGAGGACACTTTTCTCATTTACACTGTCAAAATCCGGTTGTTTGTTAAGGGTTAGGGTTAGGGGTTAGTTTTATAATTTAAAAAAAAATCTAAAAATCGTCTGTTAACAATTAACAATTTTGACAGAGTAAATGGAAAAAATGTCCCCATGAATTGAGATCACAAAAAGGGTGCCTAAAGGTCATATGGTCCGAAATGTTAAAGTCTTTAATCTGCTCATTTCAAAATCACTTTCACTTTCAAACTGTTGTCAGGGTATAGAATTATGCTATATCCTACAGAAGTGGGAAGGCCATAGATTTTGGGGATGGTGGGGTGGTAATTGATTAAGGAAGACCATATTTTGTCTTCTTTAGCAATTAGTTTTTTGTAGGTTTTGTTGAAAGTTTCAATGTTTTTTGTGATGGCATGTGGGGAGATTATTTCATATGTGTTGTTATCGAGTAGTAGGTCCATGATTTTTTGGTTGTAGGCTGTTGTATCGATGACAACAGCTCCGCCACCCTTGTCAGAAGAAGTGATGACAATGTCGTTAAAAAATGCATATATGAGCACAAACGCAACATAAAATTGGGCGACAGCAACAACTGTTTATTCCTACAGAAGTGTAAAAAGGGGGGGAGGTGTCCTAGGTATGACATTAAACTGCATCTGATGGTGAGGCTCTATATTTCAAAAGGTTTGGTTTATTTGTTTAATCAAGATCAACTTTTGTGGGTTATCTGATGTTAAAGCTATCCTTGTAGAGGAACAATATTAGTCCGAAAGTGAACATAATTGCGCAACTAGAGTTTAAAGTCGCTTAACTATGATATTGCAGTCCAGCGTGTTAACCACTATGCCACGGGCACTCATCAAGTATTTATGTTCCAATCTTATTACTTTCATGGCAAACCCCAACCCTTTTTATCATATGGGTGCTAGAAGGTAGTGGCTGAGGGTCTTCATGTCCTGGGAATGATGTTAAACTTGGTAATTATAAACTTTTGTTTAGTAAATTAGGGTGTCCCAGAAAAAACAGAACCCACAAATTTTGTAATAAAACTGTTAATTTTAACTAGGGGGGTTTAGGGTTAGGGGTGGGGGTTTGGGTTCTGTTTTGTCTGGGTCTCCCTGTACAGGGGGACCCAGAAAAAAAAACAGAACCCAAATTATTCATTTATTTTCCCATTAAACTAACCCTAGCCCCCTCTAGTTAAAATTAAGTTTTATTACAAAATTTGTGGGTTCTGTTTTTTTCTGAGACACCCTAATTTACTAAACAAAAGTTCATAATTACCTTAAACTCTATCAGATGGTGAGGTTCCAGTTCTGGAAGTCTGGGGAATGTGGAGCCCTCCTTCATCACCATTGCTCCCAGGTCAACTCTGGCCCGGAATGATAGTACTTGTTAGGGTCGTATCTATGGGTTAAATAGAAGAATGTGTTTATAAAAAACTGAGTATCCGTTAGGAATTAATTTATTTCAAAACATTGTTGACATTAAATGACCCACAGGTTGATATGCCGTAAAATAAAACAAACCAAAAACCAAGTATTTAATTTAATAATTTTGATTGAAAACTTGCATCTCAAACACAATCTGTTTTCTTCTAATTTTTTTTTCCCTCCGTGTCACTATTATTGTCAAAGCCGTTACAGTGTCAGCTGTGCTACTGCTGCTGCCCGTCTCTGTCGGTTGTCAGTGAATGGTTAACTATGACATGCACACAAAGGTCTCATCATACATCTACTAATCACAATTCTTATTTCTTTTCAGGAATGGGAAGAAAGACTGATCCGCACTCAAGATACAATAGATGAGTGGCTGAAGGTGCAAGCTCAGTGGTTATATCTAGAATCCATCTTCTCATCTGAAGATATTATGCAACAAATGCCAGAAGAAGGACGTATCTTCCAGATGGTCGACAATCATTGGAGAGCCATCATGAAACACACGTTAAAAGATCCTAAGGTAATTCGGCCATTTTGGATTTTTTTTCCTTTTTTTAAAAAAAATACCAAGAATCTTTTTTCATCTATTATGGGAATTTTGTTTGGGGGTGCTCACACGTTGTGAGATAATGGGAACCCCTGAAATCATGATTCTACCACAGTTAGATTCAAAATTTTCATTGGAGAGCCATCATGAAACACACGTTAAAAGATCCTAAGGTAATTTGGCCATTTTGGATTTTTTTTTCCTTTTTTTTTTAAATACCAAGAATCTTTTTTTATCTATTATGGGAATTTTGTTTGGGGGTGCTCACACGTTGTGAGATAATGGGAACCCCTGGAATCATGATTCTACCACAGTTAGATTCCAAATTTTCGAAACCCTGTCAGCTGGGGCTGTAGAATACAACAACTGCTTACTTGGATTCTGTAATTATTATGTAATTATTATGGACTATGGGTAATTTGGGGATTGAAAAGAAAACAGTATTTGGATTTCTGGAGAAAGAGAAGAAAAAGAAATAAGAACAAAGGTTAATGTTTAGAAGGGTAAACACTCAACCAATGAATGACCCCGGAACTAGATTTAAAAATAAAAAGGGAAGTTCCGAGTTTTGACACAAAAATATCATAAAATGTGTTCTTAATTGTGCTTGCGCATTATTTGAAATGAACTTAATTGTTATTAAGAACACATTTTATGAATTTTCATGTTAAAACATTCAGTTGGATTGATTCAAATAAATTCGTATTTTCAGTGTAGATTTACAGTGATGAAATGAAAATGGCCAACCAAAACATATGGCTTCTTCAAAGTGAAATAAACAAGGGAGGTTATGTAGCTAATGTTCAGATTACCAACTTCTGTTCAGAAGATTTATAGACTGATTTTGACCTCTTATCAAGGATATAGACTCATAGATCTACAAAATTTACCCACGTACACTGTTGATACATACACTGTTGGAGTCTGGAAACCAACTTCGTTGCCTTGTGCCATTTATAGTTTTTAGTAATAAACCAAGGCCACTTCTTTTTCTAATGGTATTTTTATTTTCCCCAAGCCAAAACTGCTGAGAGCAAAAGCTCCATCCCCTCTGTCGTCTGGGTTGTTAGAATGCACTGACTGCACTTCTGCAGAGGGGTAAGACCCCCCCAATGGGGCCACCTGTTGGCTGTGGGTGGTGACCCGTGATGCTTAAGGATAGAACCCAGGTGGATGAGCAGTTCATGACTTGCAATATTCCACTTTGGTCCTATCTTGGGCTAGACGGGCGGTTGGAGAGGCCCACTCCGATCAATTGGCTGGTCACATCAAGCCCAAGCACCTATATGATTGCCCCAACCCTATTGCCTTTATGGCAAGCCCCAATCCCTTTTTTATCATATGGGTGCTAGAAGGTGGTGACTGAGGGTCTACATGTCCTGGGAATGATGTTAAACTCTATCTATTAGGTGTGCCCCACATCTAACATCAGCTCTTTACTTTACCGCACAGATCCCAGCGCTACTCATACGCTGCGTTGGCGAGGGTCAGTATCAAACTAGGAACCTTGTGGTTTCTAGCCGAACGCTCTACCAACTGAGCTAACTCGGATTGTGACCAAAATCATAACGTTATTTAATAATTAGTATTATCTGCATTATTCAGACTATTGTCCTCATCTTCATTGTGTTCTGTACAATGTTTCAGCCGATATGCCCTCCGGCCTTCTTCAGGTATTTCTTGTCGGACTCGGGAACCTTCTTTTCAGACTTGGGAACCTTCTTTTCGAACTCGGAACCTTCTTTTCAAACTCGGAACTTTCTTGTCGTAGTCGAAAACTTTCTTGTCCTAATCGGGAGCCATTAGTAATACTAATCATCAAGCCTGATCTCAAACATTCAGAGAAATAGCTATTTGATAAATGTTCATGGAGTGCCACATCTACCATCTCAGCGAACTGAGCTAACTCAGATTGTGACCAAAATCATAATGTTATTTGATAAATGTTTATTGTAAAATGTAGTCTAATTTATTCTGTTATACTTTTGACTTTTCAGGTGATGGTAGCCACTGGTCTTCAAGGTCTTTTGGAAAAACTTATTGAGTGTAATCTGAATTTGGAAAAAATCAACAAGGGATTGAATCTTTATTTGGAAAAGAAAAGACTCTTTTTTCCAAGGTTGGTTTTTAGTTCTTTTTCTTTTATTCAATCGGCTAGTCACATCAATCCCAAACACCTATATGATTGCCCCTTCATCACTATTGCTCCCTGGTCCACTCTGACCCGAAGTGGTATTACCTGTTAGGGTCCCATCTATGGGTTGAATATAAAAAAACAAGAGTTTATAAGCATAAGTCGGCTGGTCATGTCAAGCCCAAGCACCTATATGATTGTCCCAACCCTATTGCCCCTATAGCAATCCCCAACCCTTTTTATCATATGGGTGCTAGAAGGCGGTGGCTGAGGGTCTTCATGTCCTGGGAATGATGTTAAACTCTGACTGATGGTGAGGTTCCAGTTTCAGAGGTTTGGGGAATGTGCAGCACCCCTTCATCACCATTGCAGATCAACTCTGACCAGGAGTGGTAGTACCTGTTAGGGTCCCATCTCTTTTTTATCTAGGTTAGTTTTAGTTCTTTTTCTTTTATTCAATCAGCTGGTCACGTCAATCCCAAGCATCTATATGATTGCCTCTTCATCACTATTGCTCACTGGTCCACTCTGACATGAAGTGGTATTACCTGTTAGGGTCCCATCTATGGGTTGAATATAAAAAAACATGAGTTTATAAACAAAATTTGATTATCAATTAAGAATGAATTTATTTCAAAACTTTGTCAGCATTAAATGACCCACTGAGGTTGATATGCCGTAAAACAAAACAAATCAAACCTTACTTATGCAAGACAGGCAGTCAAGCCCAAGCACCTATATGATTGCCCCAACCCTATTGCCCTTATGGCAATCCCCAACCCTTTTTATTATATGGGTGCTAGAAGGCGGTGGCTGAGGGTCTACATGTCCTGGGAATGACGTTAAACTCTATCTGATGGTGAGGTTCCAGTTCTGGAGATCTGGGGAATGTGGAGCACTCCTTCATCACCATTGCTCCCAGGTCCACTTTTAAAATTTTCCTTCTCCTAGACTGATTACTTATCCAGGGTTAAAGAGCCCAATCTATTTTACCCATAGCTGGAGGGAGAATATATGGATTCATACCTTTCCCAAGGGTATTAGCGCTATGTGAAATGCAAACAGCCTTGTTAAAGATTGTTTTTTTGCTGAGGTGAAGCACCACATCTACCATCAGCTCACCACTTTACTGCACAGATCAGATAACCTAATCTGTGATACTTATATGTTGAGTACTGTATAACACTGTTGTAGTGTTATGGATTGACTGGCGATATTTTATTAGATACTTGAAAAAACAATTTTGCTTAACTTTTGGATATAAAAATAACAATTGTGTCTAGAGTCGTACAAGCGACTTAGATCAGAGTACAAGTCAGTGGTGGGGTAAAGTCAACACAAGATAAGAAAATTTACTTGAACAAAAGAAATTTTAAAGGCTAAAAGTCGGTTGATATAAAATGAATAACTGTTTTATACAAATGCTGTCATATACATATATATATTGTCATTCTTGTGAAGACTGCAAAAGATAAGGAAATTTACTCAAACAAAAACAGTTTAAAGATTAAATCTTAAAAATGTTGATTTAGTTAAGAATAACAATTTGGCAGGTATCTTAGACCAATTCCTGGGAATTATCATAGCAACTGACAGATAAGTCTGGCACAAGACCATTTATACAATAATAAAAATATTATTAGGTGCCTCACCAATCAGGAAACTGTGGCAGAGACTTGTTGCCCCCCCTCTAAGATGTGTAACCCAAGGCTATGATTTCGATTGGCCGTCCAATCAAATGCAACAGCATGGGTGGGTTTTTGTACGCCTCCTGATGTTTACACTGTAGGGCCATTGGTCCGGCGTTTCTATTGGCTGGCCAATCAGAGCCCTGGATTCAGGGGTTTGGAACCCATAAAAGAGGTCCTAAAAGGGTTCTAAAGTCAAATTGGAGAGCTGGTTCTTGACCAGATTGATATCTCCGTCTCACAGCCCTTGTCGCCGTCTTTGCTTTGTCATCTTGCTACTCAAAGTCCTGAATTTGAATCAGAACTCAACATATATCGCCAGTCAGTCCACAAAATTCCGACTCTACTTCAACTTTGATACCCCTTTGTGGTTGTACATGATTTTTTATCACCGTATAACTAATAAAGGTCTTTTATTATTAAAAACACGTCCATTGTAATTGTGGAATAACATTGGTGAATTTGGTCACTTTCCGGTACAGCCTGGAACAAGCACTTCAACTTTCCTGTGGGTCAAATAACACCCATCGTGTTAGATTCGGCGTCGCGACAGCATATTGGTACATTTGGTGCCTTCCCGCAGAACGGCATAGTATTACATTTGTTGTAGTGACCACCGTAGTATTACATTTGGTTCCCGTAAGAAGGGTAGTACTACATTTTGGTGCCGCATGACCAGCGTAGTATTACAACTGAATTCAGAACCTTGTGATTCCAAGGTGTCTGTTCTACTGTCTGAGCTAAATTGGCCCCTTGTGGAATCCGTTAAACACTATCACATCTACTGACTTTTATTTCTAACGTGTAGGGCTACGAGAATTTGTAATACCAGTTTGCTACTTTGATGTTCAATATTGTTGGTTGATTGGTTGGTTGGATTTACAGCATGTCAACCCTTGTTGGGTTATTTTATGCTGAAGACATTTTGTTTTATTCATTCTTGATGGATATTCAGTTCTTTTTAACTCAATTTTTTATTTTTAAACTCAATTTTTTAAAACACATTTATTTAAAACTCATTTTTTCTATTTAACCCATAGATGGGACTACAGCAGGTACCACCACTTTGGGTCAGGGTGGACCTAAGAGTAATGGCGATGAGAGGGGACTCCACATTCCCAAGAGCTCCAAAATTGGAACTTCACCATAAAAAAACGGAATGGTGCATTATTTAGCTGAGGTGATGACTAACCCAACACCCTCAGGTCAAAATCGTCCAAGATGAAATGCAAAAATGTAAATCCTGATTATCTGGTGTTGCTTATCCACTGAAGTTTTATTTCTGAAGAATTCGGTGGATAAGCAGCACCAGATAATCAAGATTTATATTTTTGCATTTCATCTTGGATGATTTGCATGGTCTCATTTTTTAACCAGAGTGTTTGGTTTGGTTTATTTTGTTTTACAGCATATCAACCTCAGTGGGTCATTTAATGCTGACAAAGTTTTGAAGTAAATTCATTCTCAATGGATACTGAATTTTTTAAATAAATACATTTTTCTATTTAACCCATAGATGAAACCCTAACAGGTACTACCACTCCGGGTCAGAGTGGACCAGGGAGCAATGGTGCTCCACATTCCCCAAAACTCCAGAACTGGAACCTTACCTTCAGATAGAGTTTAACATCATTCCCAGGATGTGAAGACCCTCAGCCACCGCCTTCTAGCACCAATATGATAAAAAGGGTTGGGGATTGCCATAAGGGTTATAGGGTTGGTGCAATGTGACCAGCCAATTGATTGGGGGGGGGGGCTCTCCAACCCCCTGTCTAGCCCAAGTAAGGGCCAAATTGGAGTGTTACATGTCATGGACTGCTCAGCCACCTGGGTTCCATCTTCAAGCATCATGGATCGCCACCCACGGCCAACAGGGTGCCCTGTTTGGGGAGTCTTAACCCTCTGCAGAGGTGCAGTCGGTGTATTCTAATGCCCCAACCAACAGTGAAAAATTTTATATGGGATGAGATAGAAAGTGAACTTAATAAGCATTTTCATTTCTCTAAGTTGCCAGAAAGTCTGAACGTTTTGGGCGGAATAAAGAAAATAGAAATTTGATGGATTGGTTACCCTGATGTGAATGGACGGCTTTAACAATTATTCATTTTCAACGACAAAACCTTAAACAATGCAGTGAGCAGAAATAAGTTTTATCAAAAAAAATTCTGAGCAAAAATAATATTGAAAAAATCAAAAGAAACTTCTTAGAGAATGCAATATTGAAATTTCTGAGATAGATTTCTCGACAAGGAGATTTGATATAAAAGAGTTAATGGATTCTGCAAATAGATCTGATAGGGTTAAATGGATTCTGTCAGATAGCGGATATGGTAGCATTTAATGAATTCAATCTGGATTCCACAAGTAGATGTGATAGTGTTTAATAGATCCTACAAGTAGATGTGATAGTGTTTAATGGATTCTTCAAGTAGATGTGATAGTGTTTAATGGATTCCACAAGTAGATGTGATAGTGTTTAATGATGTAGATGTGATAGTGTTTAATGGAGTAGATGTGATAGTGTTTAATGGATTCCACAAGTAGATGTGATAGTGTTTAATGGATTCTTCAAGTAGATGTGATAGTGTTTAATAGATCCTACAAGTAGATGTGATAGTGTTTAATGGATTCTTCAAGTAGATGTGATAGTGTTTAATGGATTAAGTAGATGTGATAGTGTTTAATAGATCCTACAAGTAGATGTGATAGTGTTTAATGGATTCTTCAAGTAGATGTGATAGTGTTTAATGGATTCCACAAGTAGATGTGATAGTGTTTAATGGATTCCACAAGTAGATGTGATAGTGTTTAATGGATTCTTCAAGTAGATGTATCGAAATTTTGGTTTGGTCCTCAAAATTCGATGCCAGTAACAAAATAAAAAAATAAAAGTGTAAAAGATATAGAGGAAAAAGGAATTAACAAAGTCTAAAAAAACGAGACAAACTCTACTTATAAATTAACTATATTTATTCAAATTTTAAACTACTCTACGGTCTGCTGTGGGTTGCACAAATTTCCCCGTGCAGTATCCTTAACTATGAAAAAAACATTTAAAAACATAAAACCAAACAAGACAAAATTTACATACAAAATCACTTGCCGGAGGCGAAAGTTCGTAATGCCCTTTTGTTTTTAGTGGGCCCTTATTTTGGTCGGTTGATGACAGAACTCTGAGTTATTTACCTTCTCTCGTTTATCTTCCTTCCTTCCCTCCTTCTATGTTCTTCAATGCTTTCTTCTTTCCTTTCTTTTAACTTTCTTCCTTGTTCTTTCCTCATTCAACTTTCCTTTGCTATTTCTTTAAATATTCCTGGACGTTCATGCCCAACGACCTTTTCTCACTATTTCTTGTCCTTTCTTTTAACTTTCTTCCTTGTCCCTGGATTCAACCAGTCATAAAGACCCAGTGGTGTCAAAAAACGTAGATACGTTCACGTATCTTTCAAACCCTTGGATTCGTTCACAAATCCTAGTCCTTTATTTTGAAGAAGAACCTTCGCTGTTCACAGCGGACTACCATAGAAGGAGGGGAGGGCTTCAGCCCAAGAGAGACCTGTTCTCTCACCTCTGTTCACAGAGTGCCTGTCGTAGTGAGTGTGTCGAAAAGGGTTTCCGCCAGGAACCCTTCCTCGTCCCTTACAAATGATGTCATCTTTGACCAATGACAGGCTCACAAGTATTCACTCCAGGAATTTCAAAAATAAAGGCACCAAGGCCCAAACAAAATAACATTATTTTTACAAAACATCCCCCAAGGTGGGGGCTACCTGTTGCAGCCATTTCAGAGAAATTTCTCCCCCAAAAAAAATTTCAACAGATGTGATAGTGTTTAATGGATTCTTCAAGTAGATGTGATAGTGTTTAATCTTCAAGTAGATGTGATAGTGTTTAATTTCAAAAGTAGATGTGATAGTGTTTAATGGATTCTTCAAGTAGATGTGTGATAGTGTTTAATGGATTCCTTCAAGTAGATAAGTAGATGTGATAGTGTTTAATGGATTCAAGTAGATGTGTTAGATGTAGATGTGATAGTGTTTAATGGATTCTTCAAGTAGATTTCCATTCAAGTAGATAGATGTGACTATGTAAATAATAAAAAAATTGCTTATCCCATTAAGTATGATTTATTTCAAAACTTTATCGGCATTAAATGACCCACTGAGGTTGATATGCCATAAAACAAACCAAACCAAATTACTGGAATTGAATTCAGGTCTATAAATTCATTTCCTATGACTAACCATTTCACTACGCACCTCCATATTTATTTTATCTTTTAACTTACAAAAGTAATTCCTTTCAGGTTTTTCTTTTTATCAAATGATGAAATGCTGGAAATCCTGTCCGAGACGAAAGATCCTCTACGTGTGCAGCCCCACTTGAAGAAATGTTTTGAGGGCATTGCGAAACTTCATTTCGACCGAGAACTCAACATTCATGCTATGTACAGCAGCGAGAGTGAAAAGGTAGCATTTAGCAATGTTGTTTCAACTTCAGCCGCCCGAGGGGCTGTAGAGAAATGGCTCCTTGAGGTACAAGACACCATGTTGCAGTCCGTGCAGGATGTCATCAGGGCAGCAGTTCAGGTGAGATTTTTAAAAAATGTGTTTTTACATGTAAAGTGAATTTGACGATTTTCAAATAATCAAAATAAGAAGAGAATAAATACCTTGCATGATGTTTAAATAGATCCCCAGTATTCAAGCTACAGCTATGTTAGTACTACTGTATGGTTGCACTACTTGGACTTTACTGAAACGCTTGGAGAAAAATCTAGATGGAAACTGTATGCTGTTTCTGAACCCAGAAAGTCCATACATAAATATAGCGAGATCGAACAGCAAAACCCACAAACCTGTGATGAGCCAACAACGGTCCGTTGGTTGAAGAGACAGCGAGTGGCATGTTGTGTGTGTGGACGGAAGCAGAGAAGGTGAAATGTGATGAGTGAGGTGGGCACAAGACGAGTTGTGAAGGAGGTGAAAGCGTGAGTGTCCTAGAGGCCGCGATTTGTAGTTTGCAAGTCTCGTGGCTGGCGAGACAAGAGTTGTGACGCGTCTCGGCCAGACCTAGTATAAAAGGAGATGGTTGGACAGAGTGGCAACAGTTGTGAAGAGTGAACATGACGGACTTAGTTTGTCAGAATTCTTCTCAAGGTTGCGAAATGTAAATGTTTCTTGTAGAAGACAGAGGTGAAGCTTGGGCGTTGGCAGTAGAACTTATTTAGACCAAGTGTTACGTCATCTTTGGCAGAATCAATAAAAAAAGGAACATTATCAAAAATTTTTTATTTATTACTGCAAGCAAAATTCCCACGTATTTTTTTTAGGAAGTCTGACTTATCTAGAGGGGAAAAAAGGATTAAAACTTTTAAAATCTTTTCTTGACTGAGAATATTTGCACCATCTGATCAAAGAGAATATGTAAGTTGTTTTTTTATGACCTTTTCTAGCCAATGAAGAATTATTTCTTTTTTGTTTAACATAGAAATATAACTCGTAAAATTAAATTTAAATTGAAAGATAAAAAAATAAGTTAAAGAAAAGACGAATAGTATTAATTCAGATCAAACTGAAATGGAAATTTTAAAAATTTATTTTTATTGGCAAACAAAGATTTTTCTTGTTTAAAAGTGTAGCATTTAAAATTAAATTTAAATTGTAGGATATAAAAAAAGAATAAAAAGTTAAGATGAAAATCTTATAACTGTTGAGTAAAACGGATGGAATTTTATATCAATATATTGTGGTTTGTATCAATATATTGTGGTTTTATATCAATATACTGTGGTTTATATCATTCTTTCTAGTGAAGCTTACCCTTTGATCATTTTCTAAATAATGCCAATGCGTTTCTTAGAAAATAATCTTAGAATGTAATAAATAATAAAATAAAGAAAAACAGACCGCCTTGTAAACTGAAAAGAAAACCAAGATTAAAAAAAAATTAAACAAAACTCAGGTATCACGTTTGTTAAAAAAACAAAAACAAGTTCTTTGTTGAGGGGGGGGTCTGCAATCAAGACCGACATTAACTGGTATAGTAATCTTTTGTCACCTGTCTGTCTGTCTGTCTGTCTTTCTTTTCCTTTCGTCCTTTGCTTTGTAGGTCAGTCAGGTGCTCGCGCCACTTTGACCTGTCTTCTTTGGATTCCCGCTATTTATGGACATAGCTTTCAACATCCGGGGTACCTGAGTTAGAAACAATTCAGTTAATATGGTCAGCACAATCATCCGAGCAACTGTGTCGAACCTTGGGTCCGCGCAACACCTAAGTCTCATTTTTTGCATTCAGGAGGACATGGGTTTGATTCCGGCAAGCCAAGCAATGTCTTGCTTTCTTTCTCAGACAATGTGGTAGTTGCGGTGCATTGCCGCCATCTGACTCCCATTCTTCATCACAACAAGCCATCATAATGTAATGATTAAGAATACTATTCTCAGACACTGTGTCTAATGTTTTCACTTCAAATCAAGTGCTTGAGCTTGGTTTGTTTGATAAAATTCAAACTTGGTTTGCCTGATAAAATTTGGTCCTTTTTTGAGATAATCTGCTATGAATTAAGTTATTTGCTATCTTGAACAAATCTTGGAAGCTGGATCCTACAAAAGAGCAGCTGTACAGCCACTCACCTCCTCTCACACAAACCATCCGGGTAAGATAAACAAGACATGCAGTTTGATCAAAAGTTCACCACAACAATCTGCAACAATAGTACAGCAGTCTTCTATGATGCTTGAGCGCACAATACTGAGTTCCCCCCAAAAAACCTGGTTGTTCTGTTGCTCATGCTTTTTTTTATTGTGTGGCTAGTCTCAGGGAAATTTGCATACACCAGAATCTAGTCTTGGCAAATCCTATGTTTCTTGAATTTTGCCTGTGAAGCAGTCATTTTACTCTTAATGATTTTTTCACTCCTTTAGCATATACTTCATTCTCAGAGGTAAGCCATTTTCTCTTATAGTAAAGGCTTCAGTAGTGAAGAATTATTTTTTCAAAATGTTCTTTGTTTTATGTTTATTGTGAATGATTTGGGCCCCTTGTATGGTTGTTATATACACTTACTGGACCTGACAAAGAACACGGAACACTTGTATATATAAAAATATAAAATTATATTTTTATTCTTTCATTGTGTATAGATTGAGAGTCGTTGGCAGAGGATGCACATACACAGGAGCCTCTGGAAGTTCTGACTGCAAGCGATCTCAATCTCTACCTCTCAACCCAGATTTCTAAGGGCTTTTTATAATTGTTCAACTCACATGGTTACACCTCTTTGATTGTGACACCTATGGAGATTTACTGTAGACACACCTATTCGCCCATGCAGCCTGTTTTCATTGGTTCTTAATCGGTAGGATGTTTGGCTAGAAACCACAAGGTTCCTAGTTCGATGCCGACCCTCACCAACTCAGCGTATGAGTAGTACAGGAATCTGTGCGGTAAAGTAAGGAGCTGATGGTAGGTGTGGCACTCCACCTCAGATGCAAAAAACAATCTCCTTGGTCTAGTACTAGTAAAAAGGGGATAGACTCCCTTGCTGTATGGTTCATACTGACATTAGGCCGCCCCGATGACTTTTTTATGGGCTACCCCTACACATTTTCTGTGCCTATGCAGTGTTAATGTACACTGCATTTTCCAGCTGTCAAAGGTCAGTTCAGTGTGTTCCAGGCCATATCCTGTTTTTGTTTTCAGGCCCATGTTTGACACCCACGCATTTCCTGTGTGCAGCACCTAGTTTCCAGTGTGAACTCATTGACCAGGCAATATATTACATGGTGTGATGGTTAAGAAACTAGACAAACAAACCATTGTTACATGATGGATAGGCATAGCCTATCATTTTTAGCAACTAGTGTAGGGTAGTTTGAAACAGAGGAAAATCACTGTGAATTCATATAGATTCATCTGTAACAAGGCTCTCATTGGTTTAGAGACTGAGTTGATCAAGAAATGCTAGGAAAGTAGAATTAGAAGTTAGTTGAGGTCAGTGGTCCCATTTGGGTAAGACATGCCTTTCTGTCTTTTCTTAACCCCTCCCCCATGCATGTGTAGGTTAATAATGTATCAGTTGAAAAGGCATTCAAGGGAATAAAAGTATGTACACTAGAAAATGTCTCCATATTGTTCCATGATGATAAAGAGCAAGATGGAACTCAGAGCAGATACCTGGACCAAGAGAAGCAGAAACCCTAGTATGATTACAACCAGTGTAGAGATGGTTAATGTTTATTTACAATAGTGTAGGATGGTTAATGTTTATTTACAATCAGTGTAGGGATGGTTAATGTTTATTTACAACCAGTGTAGAGATGGTTAATGTTTATTTACAACCAGTGTAGAGATGGTTAATGTTTATTTACAACCAGTGTAGGATGGTTAATGTTATTTACAACCAGTGTAGAATGGTTAATTTTATTTACAACCAGTGTAGTGTAGAGATGGTTAATGTTTATTTACAACCAGTGTAGAGATGGTTAATGTTTATTTACAACCAGTGTAGAGATGGTTAATGTTTATTTACAACCAGTGTAGAGATGGTTAATAATGTTATTTACAACCAACCAGTGTAGAGATGGTTAATGTTTATTAACAACCAGTGTAGAGATGGTTAATATCTATTTACAACCAGTGTAGAGATGGTTAATATTTATTTACAATCAGTGTAGGGATGGTTAATGTTTATTTACAACCAGTGTAGAGATGGTTAATGTTTATTTACAACCAGTGTAGGGTTGGTTAATATCTATTTACAACCAGTGTAGAGATGGTTAATGTTTATTAACAAACCAGTGTAGAGATGGTTAATATCTATTTACAACCAGTGTAGAGATGGTTAATATCTATTTACAACCAGTGTAGAGATGGTTAATGTTTATTTACAACCAGTGTAGAGATGGTTAATGTTTATTTACAACCAGTGTAGAGATGGTTAATGTTTATTTACAACCAGTGTAGAGGTGGTTAATATTTTTTAACCACCAGTGTAGAGGTGGTTAATATTTTTTAACAACCAGTATAGATATGTGTTCTATTTATTTACAAATCGTTTTGTAAATGCAATATTTGTGAAATTTTAAAATATCTTGATTTTCTTTGATATTCTTCCACAACATCTTAGAATGTTCTCAAATATTATTAGGATATTTTTTCATGCTAGAATAAATAGTGTGAAATAAATGTTTTATTCATGCTGATTTTTGTATTTGGTATATTTGCTATAAAGCTTTGATAATATCAATTTATTTTTTTGTTTTGTATTTGTGAAAACTTATATTGTTAATTCAAAACTGTATTTCCTGACTTGCATTTTATCTTCAAGTTTTGTCACATTTTGTTCGTGTCTGTTCTAAATTTTGGTATCACATTATATATGTGCATGTGACTCCTTGTTTATACAAAAATAAGGCAAATAAAATGGCTGACAATAATCTATTATCAGTTGAAAAAGACTCAACACATTTATCATCAATTGTATAACAATTTTTTTGCTTTTAAAAATGTCTATTTAAAATTTCTTTTTTTTAGATAAGAGACAGTAAAATCCATTATAATATCTAATGATATATTGTTATAATAATATAGAATATGATATAGATATAGATATAGATATATAGATAAATAAATAAATTTTTTAGTTTATATTTATCTAGATTGGAACAATTTTGCTACCATTGGTTTCTTGCTGTGTAGCTGTTATCAGGCAATGAAAGGGTTTTGAAAAACACTTTCGTTGCCTGATGACTGCTACACAGCAAGAAACCAATGGTAGCAAAATTGTTCCAATCTAAATAAATATAAACTAAAAAATTTATTTATTTATCTATTAACGCATATTATTATTAACACAGATATTGAGCACTCTTCTAATAACACTGTGTGTTTGATTACTACCACTTCTTCAAGTATAATAGTGCCAACCATACACATTGATATATATATATATATATATATATGTGTGTGTGTAGAAAAATTCTGTATGTTTGTATGTATGTTTGTACAAAAACGGTGTGCATTAGGGTAGGTGATTTGTCACTTTTAAAAAATATCAAATTGTCCATCTATGCGAAAGTTGTGTGTTATTATACTGAATACTGATTCCAAAAATGAGATTGTTTACTTGTACCATTATTTGAGGAAATAGCATCCAAGATCATCTGCTAAAATTCACAAAAAATCCTTGTTTTTACAACATTTAACCTAGAAATTGGTTAGAAAATTTACCATTTTCAATATTCAAATCAGAAAATGTTATTTTATTTTATTAAAATATCATAAATAGAATTCAAATTAAAAACATGTCCCCCTCATCATCACTGACATCAATTTTGCATAGATGGTATCAGAAAAATCTGATATATGATATTGGCGCCAAAATTAAATCCCTTGATGAAAGTCACTTATCATATGAGCATTCAACCAGGTGAGTCGCGTTTTCAAACACTTCCTTCACCTTATTCACCCTCAGCACTTATCGTGTTGACAGTCAACCAGCGAATGTAAAAATAATTCCAGCACTCACCTTTACCTTATCAACCAGTGAGTGGTTTATCCAGCCAACCTTTACCTTTACCTCACCCTCAGCAAGATAAGTCTGGCTAGCAAATGCCCCAAATTTGCAACCTTTTTTTTGTACCTTTTAAATATGTTTCTTTAATTTTCAAGAGTTGTTTTTGTCTTCTTTCATACAAAATTACTTGCTTACCACCGGAAGATTTTAAGAGTCCCAAATATCTCTTAATGGACAATTTGATATTTTCAAAAAGTGAAAAATCAACCTACCCTAGTGTGCATATCCTTTTATAAAGTGAAATTGGTGGAGTGTGATGAACAAGATGACTTACCTCAGCCTTTTATATAATAAAATATATGTATTCATACAATTCAATGTGGAAACAAAGTTACATTTATATTTATTGTATAGTTGGGTGAATAAGCAACTGCAACCTGTTGTCACTTGTTCCTAAACAGAAAGGTTGGCAGGGAAATCCTCCATTTGTAATGGCTGACATACCAGATTGAAACATTGGAGTAAATAAATAAGTTTGAACTAATACCTTTGGGAAAGGTATGAACCACCTTATCCTCCCAGCTATGGGTTAAATAATACCACTAATATTCTTCTACGAGAATGGTTTTAGCATTAGATAACCCATGAAGGTCGATATACCATTAAACAAGGTTTACTTTCTTTGTTTAATGGCATATCAACCTGTATAGGTTATTGTTGTGGCTTGGTTAGGGGCCAGAATAAAGACACAAGAGAGGAAATGAGTTAAACAAATATATTAACAAAGAATAGTAGTACAAACATATACAAATGAAAAGGTAACTCGCGAGGCTGTCTTATCAGCTATCCACTGAAAAATCAACTCTTGCTTAAGTGCAGAATCTGCTGCTATTTATAGTTGGAAGAGTTCATGCATGTGTGGTAAATTACCATAACAGTTATTTAAAGCCAGAGCCATCCTTGTAGAAGAACAGTAGTGGTACTATTTAACCTATAAGTTGGGGTCTGAGGGGGGTCAACCCTTTTATAAGGGTATTAATCCGAAAGTGAATGTAATAATATGACTCAAGTTTGAACTCACTTACTATAATGTTACAGGCCAGCATGTTAAGCACTACACTATAGGGACGTCCACTGCTATTAATGAAAGAAACCAGGTTATTATCCTCGTACCCCACTTGTACTAGGTCAGGCACAAGGCCCTATTAACATGGGATCACCTACAAGCTGAGACTCATTGGTGGCGGGTTTAAAAATTGCGTCTATCCCCTCGGCATTCCCCCTCAAGGGGGGCGCCTCAGGCACTGGGCAATAAACCCAGCCCTGCCCATTTAAATCGAGGGGGCAGGTGTTACCTGGGGGATGGCCCCTGGGATCGACACTCATGATTTTACCCGTGGTTAAACCAGAACGGAAAATGCCTGGAAAACCAGAGTTGAAACAAGATCAAATCCAAAGTTGGTCTTATGCAATAATGGAAAGAATGACACAAAAATATTTTACTAATCTATACCTACTTTATTCTGTGTCCTCAGGCCTCTTTGGGGATGTAGGTTTTCAAGCCAGTTGTTTTGAAGGTGGAAAATCTGTGCTAAGCAGCTAATACTAGCCCTGAGCAACCACCAGGTTCACTTGTCAAGGCTATGACTGTCTTTGTGTCATCTCTTTCATTCCTATCAAGTGATCTGTATCCACCAGTTGGTCTCCCATTTGAAGCTGACAATACAGATTAACTCCAGGTGTGTGACCTTTTCTTTGCCCTTTCAGGGTCATCACCAGGTCACCACATTACAAATATGTTTGCACATAATCACTCTGAGCTAAACTACACAGCTTTCACCTGCTACATAACACATTCACATATCTTATATGCACGTAGAAAGCGCATGGTGTAATGTAGGAAGCGTGTGGTATAATAGTTAAAGTCATAGGAAATGGACTCGTCACATCGAGTTCAAATCCTGGATGTGGTAATTGCATTTTCGTTAATACCCTTGTATGAATCCTAATGGGTAAATAGTAGGGCAGACTGGGCTCTTTAACTTGGTTAGCAACCGGTCTAGGAGAAGGAAAACTCTGAATTCATGTTAAACTCTGCTTAAGAAATTGACGTGTGATTTCTTGACATGGTATTCAAACTATTAGCCCTGGAAACAATTATGGATTTAGCACTCTTAGAGAAGGTTCACTTTAGTATTATTTATAATATTCGGACTATTGTCCTTATCTTCATTGTTATTTGTACAACATTTTGGCCGATGTGCCCTCCGGCCTTCTTCAGATATTTCTTGTCGAACTCAGGAACCTACTTGAACTTGGGAACCTTCTTGTCGTAATTGGGAGCCATCACGGAACTTTGAACCTAACCTTTTATTCAGTCCACTGGGTATCCTGTTCTTATTCCGCTAACCATAGCCAGGGTAGAGGCGTTAAGCTGTGTTAAGTATTATTAAGAAGGTTCCCAAGTCTGAGAAGGTTCCCGAGTCCAACAAGAAATACTTAAAGAAGGCCGGAGTGCACATCAGCTGAAATGTTGTACAGATAACAATGAAGATGAAGACAATATCTGAATAATACAAATAATACTAATTATCAAGCCTCATCTAAAAAATTCAGAGAAATACGTTAACATAGATATAAATGTTCTATCTACAATGTTGGGTCGCTATTTACTTATTAATATAGCACCCTAAATTATATATACTGTTTTTTTAAGCATATATATATATATATATATATATATATATGCTGGACGAATCCCGAAAGACATTCTTTATGCAGTGCTTACGTCTGGTAAAAGACAGATTGGTCAACCCCAGTTGCGATTCAAGGATGTCTGCAAGAATGATCTCAGGTGCTTTGGCATTGCCCCTTTCAGCTGAAAAAATTTGGCTCCGGACCGCCCCAGGTGGTGTCAGAATCTCCGTAGAGGACTGTTCATGTCAGAAGTTACCCTGACGCAACACCATGAAGCTAAGAGGTCTAGAAGAAAGCAGCGGCAACAAAGAAGCCTTCAAATGTGACATCTGTGGTTGAGAATGTTTTTCAAACATAGGACTTCACAGTCACAGGGGTGCAAAAACTTTATTATAGTCTTCCAAGACTGAAATGACAATACAATATATATATATATATATATATATATATATATATATGTTTAAAAAACACTCTAAAAAAATTATACTTTCTTTCCAAAGCTCAATCTGCTCAAGCTATGAGCACTTTTTAAAATCTTTTTTAAAATTTTTTTTACATTATTTCAGAATCCATAAAAGTAATTACTTTTTTCTTTTTTCTTTTTCTATCTCTGAACTGCAGACTTATAAAAATTTATAGGCTAATGCAGTTTAGATAAGTTTGTAGTTGTAGAAAGATGGAAACCATTTTTCTCTTCATGAATTTCGGGGAACTGATGAAAATTCTGATCAATATAATGTCCAGATATTGTCATGATGATGATGTGGTGGTGGTGGAGCAGTGAATGTGGTGGGGGCTTTTAAGTTGTCTGGCACAATGTAAAAGCCATTATCACCAGACATTATCCGATCGGTAGAATTCAGTGGAGACACGTAGAAGAAGCACACCTACTTGCGTATGCGTTTATGTATACATACTGCGTAATTGAGTTATGTTTACCAAGTGAACTCATACGATTGCATTATGAAAGAAGAATAAAATTATTTATAAAAATCCAAACACACACACACACACATCCACACACACACACACATCTACACACACACACACACACATATCTATATATGTATATATTATTATTATTATTATTATAGTATGTACAGAAATAACCTACTTGAGTTTCACCATAAAGATCTTCAGGGTTAAATTCACTGAATTAATTCAGTGGATTTAACCCTAAAGATCCTTATGGTGAAACTCGAGTAGGTCATTTCTGTACATACTATAATAATAAAATCGCGCTACTTACGTATTGAGCACTTTATATTTGTTATATCGCTTACTTATCATGGTAAACTTGTATCAACTAAGCATTGAGACCAATTTCACCTGTAAGTCATCCCTTTTTCACATATATATATATATATATATATTATATATATATATATATATATATTAGATAAAACCTGAGCTGTTGGGTCACCCATTGTGCTCTGGTAGCTAATTGGGATTAGAGAAAAGTGAGTTTGCAAAGCGAATTAAATTTAAAAAAAAAAAAAAATTAAAAAAACCCATTAAAATCCTTTTGCAAGATTTCTAAGGGAACGTTTGACCTGATTTAAATTTAAATGGACCTGATTTTTGAGAAGCGACAGCCTAGCTGCTTCTGAAACTTAACATACAAATATATTTCACACTCTCTTTACACTCATAGAGAAACTAAAATATACAATGAGGAGGTAATCAAGATATACATTGAGAGGGAGAGGGGAAGTGATAGGCAGAATGTAAAGAAAGAGATTGGTCAGTTTTTGACTTAATTGCAAATTACGACTAATTAGAACCAATTAAAATGGATTTTTTTCAAACATAACTCATTACTAGAACTAAAGAATATTTTGATATAAATTTTGTGTCATTAAACTAAATAGGAAAAAAGCCTTTCTATACTTTACTCTTCCTTTTTGTCACCATCAATGTTCTTTCCTTCTTTTTCACTTTCTCGATCTCTTTTTTTTTTCACCTTTATTTTGCTTGATTTGTTTGAAAGGATGCCAAATGACTGATGCTCCTGCAAGTCACAATTTGCTAACATGATTGATGTCACTGTCTCAAACCCATACACAAGCAGAAATGCCTGCCCTGTCGCCTGGCACAGTAGAATATGCCAACTGCATCTCTGCAGAGGGGTAAGACCCTTCCACAATGGGACGACCTGTTTTCTATGGGTGGTGACGTTGATGCTTAAGGACGGAATCCTGTTTGAGCACTCCATCACATTCAACACTCCACTTTGGCCCTTTAGAATATGCCAACTGCATCTCTGCAGAGGGGTAAGACCCTTCCCACAATGGGACGACCTGTTTGCTGTTGGTGGTGACCTGTGATGCTTAAGGACGGAATCCTGGTGTCTGAGCATTCCATCATATGCAACACTCCACTTTGGCCCTCACTTAGGGTTGATAGGCAGTTGGAGAGGCCCCTCCAATCAATCAGCTGGTCACATCAAGCCCTAGCACCTACATGATTGTCCTTGCCCTATTGCCCTTAATGTATGTATGTTCTAGAAGACAGTGGCTGGGGGGTCTTAGTGTTCTGAGCATGATGTTAAACTGCATCTAGTGGTAAAGTTTCAATTCTGGGGAATGTGGAGTACCCCTTTGTTGCCATTACTTCCAGGTCCACACTGACCCGAGTGGTAATACCTGTTAGGGTCCCATCTATGGGTTAAATTGATGAAAAAACGAGTTTTTAAAAAATGTGTTTTAAAAAATTGAATAGGAAAAACATTGGAATACCCAACAAGAATGAATAAAACAAAATATGTTTAGCATAAAATAACCCAACAAGGGTTGACATGCCGTAAAATCCAACCAGCCAACGGAAATGCCAGATTGTATATAGATAATTCAGTTATTTCCTAGTTGAGTAACATGAGTGACCCAGAAAAAACAGAACCCAAATTATTTATTTATTTTCCCATTAAACTAACCCTCTAACCCTAAACCCTTGTTGGACTTAAACTTAAAACAAAAATTAAAATTACCAGTTTTATTACAAAATTTGTGGGTTCTGTTTTTCTGGGTCACCCTGTAATATTATATTACACAATTAGGGGGGGGGGTTTAGGGTTAGTTTAATGGGAAAATAAATAATTTGGGTTCTGTTTTTTCTGGGTCACCCTGTAATATCATGTTACTCAACTAGGAAATAACCGATAATTCCATGTTGATAAAAAAAATTGTTGATTTTTTTTTTAATATTTTCTTTTTTCCAACTACATTTCTTGTAAAGGGGTTTGACCCCCCTCAAAAACTACATCCAGTCATGAGGCCCCAGTTCTAGATCTTCAGGTGTTATATTGCCGTCTGGGTATATACATGGCGAGTTCATTGTATTAAGATTATGAGAAGATGAGAGCATCTGTAGTTATACTCTCATTTCTAAGTCTTTATTTTACTTTCTGACTGGAGTAGTTTGGCTGGCTGGTTCCTTCATGTATAGCTGGGACATTCTTTTAACTGCCTGGTCTGTTTTTGTTTTTCTATTGTTGACTCTAGTTTTTTGAAGCTGGTTCGCCATTAGTTGTTTTTTTTTTAATTTTCAACTTACTATTTCTTTTCTTTTTTTCTACAGGCGTACCCTAACTTTTTACGATCTGACTGGGTCCGAGAATGGCCCGGTCAGGTTGTGCTGTGTGCCTCACAGATTTATTGGACAAAGGAAACTCACGAATCTATTCTTGGGGGTCCTCAGGGATTGCGAGATCACTATGAAGTACAACAGAAACAGCTGGGAGACATTGTCCAGTTGGTTCGTGGCAAATTGAGCAAACAAACACGAATCACACTGGGCGCCCTTGTAGTCATCGATGTCCATGCAAGGGATGTGACCCTATCAATGGCTGATAAAGGTAAGAAGAATTCTTATTATTTAATAAGTACTACCAATTCAGCTCAAAGTGGATCTGGTATAAAAAATATATTTATTCAACATGAGTTAGTATATGGAAATACATGCTGTTGCATACGGCCAAATTCGAGTTGTAGTTGCTGTCATTAGTTCAGAAACAACATATGCAAGTCAGTGTATAGTCATAAAGGGCTGTTTATTTATTTCTAAGCTTGTGGGTTCTTTTTTTAAGAGTGAAGGAGAAAGAGAGGGTAAGGTCAAATTATTTAATCGTAAATCATGTTCGGTACTGCTATGCAAAACACATCACAGGGTTGGGGAATTCGGGAACCCTGTCTTACCCCCATGAAGGCCCAGCCAAAAAAACAACCCCTCTCCTCTTCTGTCCCTCGTCCTGGGGGTGGGAAGGTCACCCAACTTCTGCTTCCGGTCAAAACCCAAAACTTCTGTCATTCCTAAATCTAGCTCCGGGGTCATCTGTCAGCCAATTGCTGTCACCCTGCAGAGCGTCTACCCTTCCAAACCTCAACCTTTATTCCCACCTCCTCTCTCTTTCTCTCTCCAGAAATCCAACACTGTCCTCCCCTCAATCTTAAAACTTCCCAAAGACCACAATAATTATGATACACTCACAATACAAAAATTTGCCATTTTTACAGTATTATGGTAGCGGACATATGATAAGAATCCGATCATAAAAATTGGATTATTATAAAATAGATGAAGACCAACTTGAACTATCTCTTTAGAAATCTTGTTCCGGGAGCAAGTGAAAATGTGGCATTTGCTGTATAATCTATTCAAGGGACCAAGTTTTTTTTTTGGGGGGGGGGTTGGAGTGGGTGGAGTGGTAATTATCTTTTCCTTCTAAATCTGTGATTAAATTCGGCATTAGAGAGAAAAAAAAAAAAAATTCTGCTTTGAAAATTGCTCATTACTAAGAAGAGATCTCATAAAATGTGTTTCGACATAATGTGGATTAGGATGAAAGAAAATTGTTCCAGCCTTATTTGCATATGATTGGCATCAGAATTGGTGGACACTATGTTGAAAGTTTCCACTCAAGTGAGAAGTAATTAGGAACCATTTTGTAAGGAAATCGATAACTTTTGCATGAAATACACAACAAAACCAAACACAAAGAAATATCACACATTCACATCATAGAATAATGGCAGTGTACATGCACATGCAGGCGCCTCAAGATCAATTAGCGGTTAGTAGGCTATTCTGACTAACCATTACAAGCACAATACAGGGGCTGGGTTAGCTCAGTCGGTAGAGCGTTCGGCTAGAAACCACAAGGTTCCTGGTTCGATACTGGCTCTCGCCAACTCAGCGTATGAGTAGCACAGAGATCTGTGCAGTAAAGTAAGGAGCTGATGGTAGGTGTGGTGGTCCATCTCAGATGCAAAAACAATCTTCTTGGTCTAGCATGAGTGAAAAGGGGATAACTCCCTTGCTGATTGGTTGATACCGACTTTAGGCCACCCCAACGAGTTTATTTACTTATACAATAAGCAATTGAGAATAAATTATAGTATAAAGAAAGGCAAAAATATTCAACAAACAAAGAATTTTAAAAATTTCAAAAATTTCAAAATTGTACATGTGTTCACTGGAGTGGTAGTACCTGTTAGAGTCCCATTTATGGGTTAAATAGAAAAAAATTATTTAAAAAACCTTTCTACCAAACTATCACTGATGACAAACTTTAACTTTATCCTATAAACTTATCCCTTAAACTGATTTCCAATCCACTTAGAGATAAACAACTGCAAACAACCTACTGTCAAAATCATGAAAAATTCTTGAAATAAAGACATAATAATAAATTTGTCCACCCTTACAACCTACCGCTTGACATAGAATAACTTTGGATGGGTTGACATGCTGTTAAAATCAATCAATCAATGTACATGTGTTCAATTATTATTCCAAGTAGAACTTAATCTGATGGAATATTGATATTTGGTCTCCTGTAGCAGCTAATCCAGGCTTTATCACATACAGTAAGTATGTGGTGTGGTGTCCTGGAGATAACCCCAATGTCATCAGGTACAGAGTATGGAATGGAAATATGCCATTTCACAATTTTTCGAGCCACACTCTGATTATTATGGGGATTTTTGTACCCGGAAAAGCACTGTTTAGACCCTAAGTTTTGTAGAATAAACCGTACTTCGAATGCAGTGAGGAGATGGGTGCTGCTTTTGAAGAATAGGAGACAAATGACTTTTTATACAACAAAATGTTTACTGTACATATAAATAAATATCAAACAGGGATATACACAATGTAAAACAACCAAAAGAGTCCAAATAGTCCAAAAGTGTTTGGTAGGTAAAAGGTAGGTAAAGGTAGTTAAAGGGAATTAAAGGTTGCAGATAAAAATGACTTGGAACTTAGCTGTAATCCTTGTGAGTTTTATTCCTTATAACCTGTTGAGCCCTGTAGAAATGTTTTTTGGTATGCGTTTACCGCTCTAGCTTCTATGTGGTGATGATTCCAAGTCGTTGCCGTCTTGGGCGTCTAACAATACGGTCAAGTGTTGCTAGCCAGGGGTAGAGGCCAAATTTTTCTGTTTTAATTTTGATAATGATTTACAATTTTAACCAAACATCCCAGATAAGTATATCTGTATGTAACCACGGGTATGCAGGTATAATCTAGAAAATACTACAATATACTTATATATGAGAATAGCTATATAACAGCAGCAACATTTAGTTTTATTTTAAATAACGGTTTATGAATTAAATTATATCTATTTATTTCCTGCTTTACCCTAATTTTTATGCAATTTAATTTAAACTTTCTCATTCAGGTGTGTCATCCGAGTCTGATTTCAATTGGCTGTCTCAATTACGATACTACTGGGAAGACGACACATGTGTTGTACAGCTTGTGAATGCAAAAGTGAGATATGCCTACGAATACCTGGGGAACACTCCCCGCTTGGTTATTACCCCATTGACGGACAGGTGTTATCGCACGTTGATTGGTGCCTTTCACCTTCACCTGAACGGAGCCCCAGAAGGTCCAGCTGGAACAGGCAAAACAGAAACGACCAAAGATTTAGCCAAGGCCCTGGCTGTGCAATGTATGGTGTTCAACTGTTCAGATGGACTTGATTATATTGCAATGGGAAAGGTAAGTAAATAATCAGCAAAAAAAAAAATATATATATATATATATATATCTAGGCTATCTATCTATCTATCTATGGAGGCGCGTGGACTAAGGGTTAGAGTTGTAGAAAATGGACTCGTCGACCCAAGTTCAGTTCCTGGGCGAAGCTGTTTGCATTTCACATAGCGCTAATACCCTTGGGAAAGGTATGAATCCATTTCTCCTCTTGGTAAATAGCAGGGTAGACTGGGCTCTTTAACCTTAGCTAGGTAACCAGTCTAGGAAAAAAACTCTGAATTCAAACCTGTTGAACTCCGCTTAATAAATTGACCTTGTGTCATATCCTTCTCGTGCGGAGGGGTTGGTAAATATCTATCTATCTATATATATATATATATAATATACATATATATATATATATATGTGTGTGTGTGGTATTTGTAGAAAAGGGGACTTACTGGTGAAAATGGTCACAATGGTTAGTTGATGCAAGTTTCACAATGATAAGACAGCGATCTAATAAATATAAAGTGCTCAATACGTTAGTAGAGCAAATTTATTATCATAATGGTACATGGTAATAACCTACTCGAGTTTCACTATAATGATCTTCAGGGTTAAATCCACTGGATTAATCAAGATATTGATTAATTGCAGTCGATCTCACGTGTGTATTTTTTCGTGATAAACGGTTGATTATAGGTCCACGGTCGAAGAACGCTGGTTTAAATTCAAAAAGAGCGGAAGTTGCATTTTTTACAAAGGATCAAAATATAAACCTTGTTAGAAATCCACATTGTGCTATTATTTTAATGGTTTATGACAATGATGAGGATTGTCTATATTATTATAGAGTCTGTAGTGACTAAAGGTGGTTTTATTAATATATGTCTAAAGTTATTTATTTTAATTAAAGCTAATAGAATGTGTATATATATATATACACACATGGAGGTGTATTTTTACCGTTTCAAGCTTATTTTCAAGGCGCTTTGTTAGGGTCCATGTGGTGCAGTCATACAACAGTACTGATACAACCACAGCCTGGAAGAATTGTTGCTTTAGCTTGTCAGTGAGATTGGATTTCTATATGATTGGTAATTTGTTTGTGGCCAACCATGTCTTTTCTATTTGTGTATTAACAATGTATATATATATATATATATATATATATATATATATATTTATTTGGGCAGCATTCTTTCATTTATGCTTACAGAATTAAACAAAACAGATGTCTCCTTTTTAACAAGTTTATTTTTGATCTCTTCAAAATTTGTTATATCTGGATGGAATCCATGGATTAGACCACCAAAGTTTTTGTCCCAAGTACTTTTGGCACTTCAAAGTGCCATCTTCAGGGGTGATGTAATTGTGTTCCAATTTTTCAAGTTAGTAATAGTGAGAGTAATTAGGAGGGGAACTCGTAGAAATTATACTAAGGAATGTGAGGGCTGGAAGGAGGAGAATTGCCTCCCAGCAAATATGTATGTATCTTTTCTATATATCTTACTGTGCCTTGTCATGAGTATGTGTATATCTGTCATGTATGTATTTTTTCCACGTGCTCACAAAATAAAGTCATATGTAGCCACGTTGGAAGGTTACTTTGAACCTTCTAACAAAATATAAAAACATTTACATTTTATACCCCTAATCCCTCTATGGGTTAAATAGTATCACTACTGTTCTTCTACAAGGCTGGCTTTGGCATTAAATAGCCTACAAAGGTTGATATGCTATTAAACAAAGACATTTGTACATAAAGCAATTGGTATTTATAGCACTTCGGGATATTCCATATTTGCCTCTGGGTGATCTCATTCCTTAAGTCCTGAGTAGCTGCTGGTCTCAGTGTGGATATGGTGCTAGATAAATATTCAGCATTATGCTCCCAGCAATGTAGGGACTGTATTGAGTTACAGCCTACTCCCTAGTCTGCCAACTGGACGCTAGTTGGGATCCCACTGTGATGGTGAGTATTGTATTGCTTCTACAATATCAGGTGGGGGGGTAACTTCTACCGTTATAATGAATTTGATTTACACTGAGCGCCTTATACATATAATTATTTTTATTTTTTCAGTTTTTTAAAGGACTGGCATCGTCTGGTGCATGGGCATGTTTTGACGAATTCAACCGAATTGACTTAGAAGTGCTTTCAGTTGTAGCTCAACAGGTAATTTATTTCTTTAATTTCTTATTTATTTATATATTTTTAACTAAATTTGATAATTAGTATTATTTGTATTATTCAGACTATTGGCCTCATCTTCATTTTTATCTGTACAACGTTTCGGCCGATGTGCTCTCTGGCCTTCTTCAGGTATTTCTTGTTGGACTTGGGAACCTTCTTGTCATAATTGGGAGCTATCACAAAACTTTAAATCTAACCCTATATTCAGTTGACAGAGGTATCCTGTTCTCATTCCGCTAACCATAGCTGGAGTACAGGTGTTAAGCTGTGTTAATTATTATTCTATATTACTGCTGCCCCTGACTAGGATTGAACCTGCAGTCTAGAGATAACTGTCACTTAGAACTGTCTTAACCCAACTCCTTTATCCACTAGGCTATGTGTTCAATTCCTGAGTCCGTGAAGGTTCCTGACAGCGAGAAGGCCAGAGGGCACATCGTCCGAAACGTTGTACAGATAACAATGAAGATGAGGACAATAGTCCGAATAATACAAATAGTACTAATTATCAAGCCTCAATCAAAAATTCTGAGAAATAGTATCTACTGTGACCCATGAAGGTTTTATTTATTTCCTTTGTTTAATCCAGCAATGGGTTAAATATTACCATTACGATTCTTCTACAAAGTTTTATTTCATTGTTTAATAGTTGTTGTGTCCTTAAAAGGGATACAATCAGACAAGCTTGTAGTTGAGTGGAAGGACCAGTTACTGCAGTCTAGATATAACTGTCACTTACAACTGTCTTAACCTAACTCCTTTATCCGCTAGGCTATGCGTCCAATTGAACTGTTCTCACTCCGCTAACCATAGCTGACGTACAGGTGTTACTGCTGCCACTGACCAGGATTGAACCTGCAGTCTAGAGATAGCTGTCACTTAGAACTGTCTTAATCTAACTCCCTTATCCGAGAAATAAATTTGATACTTTTTGTATTTTGGTTTTTTTCTCCCTTGCAGCTAGATATAAGACATTGACAGATTTTTTACTTCTGTTACATTTGAAAAAGTCTTTGTTGATGAATGCAAAGCAAATACCACATTCCAGAGAATAAAACACTTCTTAAATGTATGTAATAACAAAGAACTTAGTGGAGCATCTGCCTTGGAACCACAAGGTTCCAGGTTCAATTCAAGCCCTCGCCAAACTCAGTGCATAAGTAGCTCAGTTGGGATCTCTGCTTTACAACTAACCCCTAACCCTAATCCCTAACCCTAGCAAAATATTTTTTTGAATAAATACTTTTTAATATTAACTATCCGTAGAGGCACATGGAAAATAAATGAACATGTCTTTTGTTTTAAGTTTGTTTGTTTTTTTAAATAACAATATTAGTTTATCTTTAGTGCAAAATTAATTTTTTCACATATGCTAATAACAAATTGTGCAAACTTGTTTTTTGTTTGAAGTTTTTGTAAATAAAAAAAACTATTTTTATTTAAAAAAAAAAATACTATTGAAATAAACATATCTGCATGCATTTCTCTTCTGATTAAATTTATTTATTTAAAAAATATATTTTGTTAGGGTTAGGAGTTAGGGTTAGGGGATAGTTTTATAATTAAAAAAAAACAAACTCTATAAATCGTCTGTTAACAAAAAACTGGACAAAACATTAAATAAGTAAAAAGAAAAAGTGTATTTAATATAAAAACGTGTTCTTTCGTTTAATTAACAACAAAACGTAAATAAGTAAAAAGAAAAAGTGTATTTGCTACTAAATAAATGTCCCATAAAACTGTGTAAAGATGTAAAAATGCATCTAAAAATCGTCTGTTAAAAAAACCGGATGTTGACGGTGTAAATGAAAAAAATATCCTTATGAAACGAGATCGAAAAAGGGGGCCATAAAAGTCATATGGTCCAAAGACTTGTTACTTTATATATTGCACTCAAGGCCGCTGAGCAAATAAAGTTTAGCAAACCTTTAAACTTACATACTATTGTACCAGACGGAATAAAAATATTAACCCAATTATACATGTATATTTGCCTTGTTTCTTTCCTTTCTAATTCACAGATTTATTTTTCTGTTAATTTTATTTCTTTTCCATTGTTCAGATATATTAAAATCAAATCCTCTTCTCTAACTAACAAGCCTGTTAAACTTTTTTTCATTCCCTCAGATCCTTTGCATCATCCGGGCCGTCCAAGGAAATGTAAAGACTTTCATCTTTGAAGGCACAGAGCTTTCTTTGAACACAAATTGTTATGTGTGCATCACAATGAACCCTGGCTATGCCGGACGATCGGAACTCCCTGACAACTTGAAGGTGTTGTTTCGAACGGTGGCTATGATGGTCCCAAACTATGCCATGATTGCCGAGATCTCTCTCTACTCGTGTGGCTTCTTGCAAGCCAAGAATCTGTCAGTAAAGATTGTCACTACATATCGGCTGTGCTCTGAACAATTGTCTTCTCAATTCCATTATGATTACGGCATGAGAGCCGTAAAAGCCGTCCTTTCTGCTGCGGGAAATCTCAAACTGAAATTTCCAAATGAAGATGAAAATATTTTGGTGAGTGAACATTGAAATTGGTTGATAATTTTGGTGAGTGAACATGGAAGTTGGTTGATAATTTTGGTGAGTGAACATGGAAGTTGGTTGATAATTTTGGTGAGTGAAAATTGTTGTTGATAATTTTGGTGAGTGAACATTGAAATTGGTTGATAATTTTGGTGAGTGAACATTGAAATTGGTTGATAATTTTGGTGCGTGAACATGGAAGTTGGTTGATAATTTTGGTGAGTGAACATTGAAATTGGTTGATAATTTGGTGAGTGAACATGGAAGTTGGTTGATAATTTTGGTGAGTGAACATGGAAGTTGGTTGATAATTTTTGGTGAGTGAACATGGAAGTTGGTTGATAAATTTTGGTGAGTGAAATGGAAGTTGGTTGATAATTTTGGTGAGTGAACATGAAATTGGTTGAAATAATTTTGGGTGAGTGAACATTTGGTTGATAATTTTGGTGAAATTTTGATAATTTTGGTGAGTGAACATTGAAATTGAAATTGGTTGATATGATTGGTGGGGCATTTCGGTGTTGACACTTTTGAATTTGTATGAATTTCTGAGAAGAGAAACAATTATTTTAATACACTGATGAGAATAGACAAGGGTGAGCCAAGATGTAATTCCATTTCGTTTAGGACAGGTATAATTACCAACACAGGAACATGTATCATACATCAAAATGAACTGGTCCTCTGTAGATCCCATCCCTACTTCTCCACATAATCACCGTTTCTCTCAATAGTAAAACAGATTTTCACTTCCTCGTCACTGGAATAATGTTTACTCCAGACTCCCCAGAGTAGACATGGGAGTAAGGAGTACTCCAGTCTCCCCAGAGCTCCATGTTGTAGTGGGTGATTCTAATTTAATTTTTTTTAAAAAGCCCTAGAAATCTAACATTTCTTTGTTTCTCATTTTCAGCTGCTTCGGTCGATCATTGATGTAAATGTACCCAAATTTCTCTCCCATGACATTCCACTCTTCAATGGGATCATCTCTGACTTGTTTCCTGGACTTAAACTGCCTGAAGCCGACTACAAAGTTTTCCTAGATGTAATGATGAAAGTTGCAGAAAAGAAGAACCTGCAATTTGTGGATTTCTTTAAAGAGAAACTCATTCAAACCTATGAAATGATGATTGTCCGTCATGGGTAAGTGCTGACATCTATGTAATTAGGAAGAGTATATCTGTCTGGTTGGTTGGTTTTTACGGCATGTCAACCCTTGTTGGGTTATTTTATGCTGAAGACATTTTATTTTATTAATTCTTGATGGGTTTTCAATTTTATTTTTGTCAAACTCAATCTAGCATTATTTCTAATTATGATACAATAAAACAAAGACCTGTTTTTTTTTTTTCAACTTATCCTTACTTAATTAAACTAGTGTTAAAATATTACAAAATACCTTTTGAATCCTGAGCCATAAGCAACAGCTTCCTTAATATTGTCCCTACACCCAAGAATCGCCTTCACAAACAGTTATAGACCAAAAGGACAGCAAGACGATACTTAGCAAAAAAAAAAAAAAAAAAAAAAATACAAACATATATACACACCCATAACAATTCATCATTTGTACATGATTTACTACATCTTCACCAAACCCAGCGCATATGACCCACCTATGACCTCTCTCAACACCTAACACCTGTGGCATTATTATCAGAACCTTACTGCCACACACCCCATCTGGGAAAAAATAAAAATAAAACTCCCACTACCAACTCCTGATAACACCAACAATTGACCACCCCTCCCCTATTCACAACCTCCTAATTCACCAGTATGAAAATGTTTACTGTTGAAGCAAGAACTCAATCCAACGTTCTGAAGAAGGTCTAACAGACCGAAACGTTATAGCATCAACATCACTACCTACAATAAACATCCATTTTGTACAACATCCCATGTTTGTCTACCTTTCTCCACAAAATATCTCATGTTAATTAATGATATTTAGATTTTTTTTTTTTTCTTAATAAAGTAATTCCATTCATAAAATTATCCCCAACAATTTTGAACAAATTGCATAACAAAGTTTTTTTTATTAAGTACTATAAAGTACTTTTAGTAAGTACAATTAATTAAGTACTATTAAGTAAGTGCTATTACTATTTCAGTAAATACTCTTAAGTAAGTAAGTAATTAAAGTTCCGGGTTCAATTCTGGTCCTTGCCAACTCAACATATGAGTAGCACAGGGATCTGGAACCTTGTGGTTTCTAGCCGAACACTCTACGACAGAGCTAACCCAGCCCTATATTATATATATATATATATAATATATTATATATATAAGCTTTGCATCACAATTTTTTGTTTCATTTTACCTGCTATGATTATAATTAATTTTTCTTTTATCGATTTCATAAATTAATTCAATTATTATAATCTAATGTACTAAGTTATTTATAGACATAATTATAATTTAGTTATTTATTGAAAAGAACATTCTTATGGTTCATATTTAATTAAAATTCATTCAGTATTTCATTAATTTTATTGAAATTCTTAAATTCCTTCATTAAATTAATTGAATATAGAAGGTTTTAACTCCTTTTAAATCTTAATTTCAATGAGGGAATACTGCGTGTGTAGGCTACCATAATTTAAAGTAAAACTGAATATGTTCAAACCTTTTTTTTCTGGAATAAAAAGTGTCTCTTTATTAAATAAGCCAATATAAACAGCTGAAAATCATCTTGTAGAATAATCATAGTAAGTTCTGATTACCATCGAATTGGGAAAACAGAGCAACAAGAGCCGTAACTTAATACAGATCTAACCTTGTTGCAATCCTACTGCAGAATGCCAGAGTATTTATGAAGCCTCATAACATCATAGAAACCAAGCAGCCAATCAGAATGGAATCACCCAAATATATGAATGGACTATACTTGAGTTCCATAAGTACCAGCTGTCTTGGGCACTATTTCAGTTGTGCTTAGCCAGTTGCTGTTGTCCAAACCAACAGTATACTGACTGACTTCAATACATCTAAATCTGATTTTGAGTGCAATGTCAAGAAGCTGGACTCACAGTTAATCACTGTTTGGAGATTGATCCTCACTGAGTGTCCCATACTTATGATCTTGTACCACAATAAAACTAGGCTAAGTAATTTTGTTGATTTGAAAAGTGAATCAGAAGCTTACTTTTCCCTAATCCCAATTATCTACCCAGAGCTAAATGGGTGACCCAACAGGTCACATTTTGTCTAGTATATATATATATATGTGTATATATATATATATATTTACCAACCCCTCTGCATGAGCAGGGTATGACACAAGGCAAATTTCTTAAGCAGAGTTTAACAGGTTTGAATTCAGAGTTTTCCTTCTAGACTGGTTACCTAGCCATGGTTAAAAAGCCCAACCTGCCCTAATGTCTTGTTTTGCCTAGAATATCTACCTATTCACTTATGTATGGTTTTTTACCTAGACTCATATTGTTTTTTTTTTTGTTTTTGTTTTTTTAAAAAATCTAATCTAGCCTTTTTAATTATAGGTTCCCATATTGTGTTCATTTCTATACTCGGTCTAATTAAGACCAACTATAGACATGAACACAATATGGGAACCTATAATTAAAAAGCTACATTAGATTTTAAAAAAACAAAACATTACCATTCACTTTCATACTTGTCTACCATAGTACATTTTTATGCTTTATATATTAAATGTTTTTCGTAGTACCAATGGTTGGATCCGTTCTTCAGAAAACTGTCCCCAGCTTCTCTCTGCTTGTAATATCATTCAATTCCGTTTTCTGCTGAATTTTATCAAAGAGAAAGGCATATTTTCTACAAACACTCTTAACCCCTCCTGACCTAAATCTGACCTAACTAAACTAAATCTTGGACATTGAACTCAGTGAACATTACCATTCACTTTCATATTTGTCTACCATTATATATTTTATGCTTTGGGCATTAAATGCTTTTCGTTGTACCAAAGGTTGTCATATCCTTTCTTCAGAAACTGTGCCCAGTTTCTCTCTGATTCCACTTGTAATTCTATTCATTCCCCTAAAATCCTTAGCAGTGTAAAAATCTTTACCTTAATTTCTATAAACCTGAACAAATCTCTGAATGATAAATATTAATCTCAAAATTACAGATGCTATCTTTGCTTTGTCGAGTTTATTATTTGACATTTATTACCAATTCCATTTTCTGCTGAGTTTTATCAAAGAGAAACTCTATAATCTTCCATTTTCCCTTCCAACTTTGCCGCTTTTCTCTCTTTTACCATTTACCTTTATTCCTCATAAAATAAACACAACAAAATTTACACTGTTCATCAACCAACCAAAGATAAATTCTTCCTCCAATGGGAAATGTCAAGGAACTTGTTTTTATTACCACATTTTGTTTTGTTTTTTTTTGTCTTGTATTCAAGAAAGAAATCTCTGTGCATAAACATTGTCTTCTCTTATTCACTGACAATGTTTTATTAGAATTGTTTCAGCGAAGATTGTTTAAACATTGGAAGGAGAGAATAATAATAAATAGCAAATCTAGGATGTGTGGAGACAGAGATAAGACGATCAACTGTGTAATAAGAGAATGCAGCAAACTGCTACAACATGAATATAAGGCCTAGGCACAACCATGTTGGAAAGGTGATCCACTGGCAATAGACTCCATGTCCATGTTACCTTAGATACTGAGATCTGTTTACTTATAAATATAGCACCCATATTATATATATATACACATATATAGTCTTGTATTCATGTTGTAGTAGTTTGCTGCATTTGCTTTTCACAAATGAATTAAATAAACAAATTTAAATAGAAAGTATGAGTATAATATATATATAATATATATATATATATATATATATATATATATTATACATACTTCTATTTCAATTTTGTTTATTTAATTCATTTGTGGTAAGCAAATGCAGCAACTAGAACAACATAAATACAAGGCTAGGCATTATTGGGTTGGAAAGGTGATCCACTGGCAATTGTGCAAGAAACTAAATGTTGACAATTTAAAAAAATAGCATATGCACCAACCAGAATCTGTTCTTGAGAATGAAATGCATAAAATTGTATGGAACTTGGAGATACAGACGGATCACTTAAACCTGGTCAGAAGACCAGACCTAGTATTAATTAACAAGAAGAAACAACTATAAGAGAATTCATTTTCCTTTACAACTTTGTCTACTTTAAGCTGCTCACAGTGGCTCTCCATACCACACCCAAGAAAGACATTTGAGCTGTTAGTAAAAAAAAAGATAGTGAGGAGTGAACAAATTCATAAATAGTGGAATATGCAAATTCTTACTCATCTCCAATTGTTATCAGCCAATCACAAACTGTTGCAGTTAGAGTGAACACAGGAGGGAGACGAATTACATGTGGTGCTTGCGACCATGTTGTTTTTTGTCAGCCTGCAACCTCACAATTTTAACAGAGGATTTACGAAGCAAAGAGACGAGATGTTTGAGTTAAAAATTAAGGAAGAAAAATTAGGCTAGGCTCAACTATGCTGGAAGGTGATCGACTAGCAATTGAGTGTGTGTCCATGCTTCTTTAGATATAGATGCTCTATCCATGATATTGAGCACTGTTTACTTATAAATATAGCACTCATATTTCTATTATATATATATAATATATAAATATATATAATATATATATATATATATATAAATCTTTTTTTAAAAAGCTTTAAATGTGAAACCATTCCATTGTGTGAACACACTTCACATTATATAAACACTAAAAAGCCACCATCTTTTAAAATCCTAACATTTTGTTCCGTCTGATGATTGCAAAATAAGCCTGAAACTTTAGTTACGGGATATTAAATCCATAATATATAATATTTGATTGTAAATTTGCTCTGCTATTTTAGCATTGAGCACCTTCATATGTCAATACTTTTCTCATTCATTCTCCATTCATTCTATATTTTATATATATATATATATGTATATATATATATATATAAAGTGTTGTTATGTGTCCAACGAGAGAAAATTAAATATCTTATAAAAAAGAAAAGGTCTACAATATGGATTTAAAAAAAAAAAATTTTTATTATTATTTTACATTTGCAACATGTGTTTCAGATCTTCTGATATCTTATTCCGGCATTAATTAACCATCTTCTGTCAGAATATGAATATGTACATGTAATATATATAATATATATATATTATATATATATATATATATATATATATATATACACACAAGTATCTAACCCTCCCTTCCTGTTTGGTGGGAGTGTAAGTGATATTTTATATGTAACATCTGTGTTTTAGCAGGTGTTTTTGTTCCTGGGTGACAGATCATAAATTTTTATTTTAAGGTCTTGAAATTTTAGGGTTGTCTATTTGTTTATATTAATAGCCAAACCCCCTTCTTCTGATGTTGTTTATATATATATACATATATGGGAGAAATATGAGGAGATATCCAACAGTATGTGGATAATGTAGACAAACACGGGATGTTGTAGAAAATGGATGTTTATTGTAGGTAGTGATGTCGATGATGCAATGTTTCGATCTGTCAGACCTTCTTCAGGACTTTAGGAATAGAGTTCTTGCTTCAGTGGTGAACATTTTCTTTCTAATGAATTGAGGAGGTCGTGTGTTTGCATATGTGTGTGTATGCCCATATGTTCTGTGTGTGAGTGAGTATGTCTGTCTATGCATGCATATGCAGGCTCATCACATGGCATATCATATGATAATAACAGTATATATTACAATGTACATGATGCACAATAATAATAATAATAATAATAATAATAAACATACACACACATATACAATTATAACAAATCTCACTATCACCCCATCCTCTTTAACACCTACAACCAAAATTTACACAAATATTCCAACAAACAGAATGTTAATTGTAAATAAATCTTCCCTTAAAAAACAAAAAAAAAAAAATACAAAAAAAAACAAACATACACACAAACACTCAAACCAATCCTAACCCAAACACCTAACACCTGTGGCACTATCAGAATCCACTATGAGACACTCTCTATTAGAAAAGGAAAATCCACCTCCAACCTCTTCTGACACATCAATCGACGCACCCTCCCTCTTATTCATGACCTCCTCAATTCATTAGAAAGAAATGTTCACCACTGAAGCAAGAACTCTATTCCTAAAGTCCTGAAGAAGGTCTAAACAGACCGAAACGTTGCATCGTCGACATCACTACCTACAAATATAACATCCATTTTCTACAACATCCCGTATTTGTCTACTTTTCTCTATATATATATATAATATATATATATATATATATAATGGGTTTATTTAACATATATTTATCTTTTTACTGAGCACTTTTTGAAATCGATTTTTATTAATCCAGAAGTAATTTTGTTTGCTTCGGGGATTAGCAAAGGTCCGTGATATATATATATATAGTATATATATATATTATATATATATATATTTGGGAGCATGTGGGCTAGTGGTTAGAGCCGTGGGAAAATGGACTCGTCGGTTTGAGTTCAATTCTAGACGAAGCTGTTGGCATTTCACATAGCGCTAATACCCTTGGGAAAGGTATGAATCCATATATTCCTCCCTCCAGCTATGGGTTAAATAGTAGGGCAGACACTGGGCTTTAACTTTGGGTAGGTAACCAGTCTAGGAGAGGATAACTCTGAATTCAAAATTCCTGAGGTCAGTCATTGATTGGGTCCGTGGCATACCTTGATGCACCAATTCTTTCCTATCAATTGGTGCCAAAAAGTGTAGATGGTCCTACACAAGCCTTCACCACTATAAACAAATCACTGTGCTGGTTGTTTCACTGGATGACACTCATGCCGTTGAAAATCCCGACGAGAGAGGTCTATTTAAAAAAAAAAAAATTATTTTTAAAATATATATATATATATATATATATATATACACTTCTATTTTACTATATAATTGGTTTGATGGCATGACTGCTTTTTATTTTTTCAGTTTCATGATTGTTGGATTACCGTTGGGTGGAAAGACTAAAGTGCTCGAAGTTCTCAGTGAAGGAATGACCGAACTGCAAGAAAAAGGATAGAAAGAATATGAAAAAGTCATCTACCGAATCATCAAATCCCAAATCTATCCACCATGGGTCAGTTGTTTGGCCAGTTCGATCCAGTTTCACATGAGGTAAACAAAAACAGTGCTTTTTTTGTGGAGGGGGGGTCTGATCAGTCGTGATTTGCTGTCCCTCACAAGGTCAATCATTTGTCAGTGTCACATTGTGGTATTATGTATTATTTGGATTTTTCGGACTATTGTCCTCAATCTTTATTATCTGTACAACATTTCAGCAGTGTGCCCTCTAGCCTTCTTCAGGTGTTTCTTTGTCTGACTCTGGAGCTTCTCTTCAAACTCAGGAACCTTCTTGTCATAATAGGGAGCCATCAAATGGAACTTTGAACGCCAGCATTCAATCCATGGGGGTATCCTGTTCTCCGAAATCACTAACAGATAACAATAAAAATGAAGACAATAGTCCAAATATCAAATAATACAGCCTTTTCAGTATTTCTTGTTGGACTCGGTAACCTTCTCAATTTGGGACAGCCTCCTTGAACTTGGAACTGAAGAAAGCCAAGAAGGGCAAATCAGCCGAAATGTCGCAGATAAACAAATAAAGATGAGGACAATAATCCAAATTATCAAGTCTCATGCTAAAAATTCAGAGAAATTGTGGTTTTTATATTGTTAAAGAATTCCAGCTGCCAGTAAGAAGCATAAAAATAGGGGAGTTTTTAACTGATTAAATTACATACATCGGTATATATATTTTTATGATCCTAGAGAGCTCAAACTGTAAATAAACAGAGAGCCTTAACCTTATGCAACGCTGAAACTGCAGTTAAAGTCTCTTCTAGAGAGATCTATGGGTTTTTGGGAGCTATAATAATCAGCTAGACCACCCGTGTTTATAGGACATTTCACGTCTTTAGTCTTGCTATACTTAGCAACTAACTTCTAAGCCGTGAAATGAATATGGGTGCTATAATTTATAAAGTAAACAGTGCTCTATATCACATCTATATCTAAGTTAAGGTAGCATGGACATGGAGTCCATTGCCAGTGGATCACCTTTCCAACATGGTTATGGCTAGCCTTGTATTCATGTTGTAGAAGTTTGCGTGTGCATTCGGCTTATCACAAATGAATTAAATAAACAAAATTGAAAATAGATGTATGTATATTATATTATATATATATATATATAATATATATATATATATATATATATAATATGGGTGCTATATATTTAAGTTAAACAGACCTCAATATCCCAGAGCATTTATATCTAAGGTAGCATGAACATGGAGTCCATTACCAAGTGATCACCTTTCCAACATGTTGTTGCCTAAGCCTTGTATTACATGTTGTAGTAAGTTTCCTGTGCATTTGCTTATCACAAATGAATTTAATAAACAAAAATGAAATAGAAGTATCTATCTATGCTATCCTATCTATCTATATCTATCTATATAATATAATATATATATAATAATATGGGTGCTATAATTTATGAGTAACAGTACTCAAATATCACAGAGCATCTATGTCTAAGGTAAGCGTGACATGGAGTCCATTGCCAGTTGCGTATCACTCCGTTATTTTCATTGCTGATATGGTTACTTATTAAACTACGTATTTAGGGCCTTAAATTTATGATTAGATTGAAGAAATAAACAATGACCAGTTNTGACGTAATTTTTTCTTGTTAATGGATTTCATTTAAGATTCATTGAAGAGATTTTTGCTTATATTCATTAAAATAAAACCAAACAGTTAGAAATCAATAATACTCAGCACATATTTAATAAAATTACATTTTTAATATCAATATGCAAATTAGCCTTCCCATTCACACTGCAAACCACTATTTTTTGTATATATAAATACAGTTGCATGTTATTTGTATGTAGATATGGACAACACTAATAAAAAGGTGAAGCAATTTTATTAATAGTTGAGGTTTAAATATAAATAAAATCATGAAGAATGTGATGTAAATAACTAAGTGAATTGTGACTCGATTAGAAATATAGTTTCGGTTACAGACAGAAAAACACACAATCTCCATTATAATAAGATATATATATATATATATATATACATACATCTATTTCAATTTTGTTTATTTAATTCATTTGTGATAAGCGAATGCAGCAAACTTCTACAACATGAATACAAGGCTAGGCACAACCATGTTGGAAAGGTGATCCACTGGCAATGGACTCCATGTTCATGCTACCTTAACTTAGATATAGATGTGACATCGAGCACTGTTTACTTATAAATATAGCACCCATATTCATTTCCGGCTAGAAGTAGCTGCTAAGTTTAGCAAGGCTGAAGAGACGTGAAATGTTGAAACACAGTGTCTAGCTGACTATTATAGCTCCCAAAACCCAGTAGATCTTTCTAGAAGGGACTTTAACTGAGTTTCAGCATTAGCATAAGGCAAAGGCTCTCTGTTATTTACAGTTTTGAGCTCTCTAGTGATCATAAAAATATATATACCGATGTATGTATTTATCAGTTAAAACTCTGCTTCTTACTGGCAGCTGAATCTTACAATAATAAAACCACAATTTCTCTGAATTTTTTAGATGAGACTTGATAATTTGTATTATTTGTATTATTCAGACTATTGTCCTCATCTTTATTGTTATCTGGACATTTCGGCTGATTTGCCCTCTGGCTTTCTTCAGTTCCCAAGTTCAAGGAGGGCTGTCCCAAATTTGAGAAGGTTACCGAGTCCAACAAGAAATACCTGAAAAAGGCTGTATTATTTGATTATTCGGACTATTGTCTTCATTTTTATTGTTATCTGTATGTTTCGGAGAACAGGATACCCCCATGGATTGAATAAAGTGTTGGGTTCAAAGTTCCATGATGGCTACCTATTACGACAAGAAGGTTCCTGAGTTTGAAGAGAAGGCTCCAGAGTCAGACAAGAATCACCTGAAGAAGGCTAGAGGGCAAATTGACCGAAATGTTGTACAGATAATAAAGATGAGGACAATAGTCCGAATAATCCAAATAATACATAATACCACAATGTGACATTGACAAATGATTGACCTTGTGAGGGACAGCAAATCACGACTGATCAGAACCCCCCACACACACACAAACACACACACCCACAAAAAAAGCACTGTTTTTGTTTACCTCATGTGAAACTGGATCGAACTGGCCAAACAACTGACCCATGGTGATAGATTTGGGATTGATGATTCGGTAGATGACTTTTTCATATTCTTCATATCCTTTTTCTTGCAGTTCGGTCATTCCTTCACTGAGAACTTCGAGCACTTTGGTCTTTCCACCCAACGGTAATCCAACAATCATGAAACTGAAAAATAAAAAGCAAGTCATGCATCAAAACCAATTATAGTAAAATAGAAGTGTATATATATATATATATATATATATATATATATATATACATTTTAAAAAATAATTTTTTTTTTTAAATGGACTCTCTCGTCAATTTTCAACGCATGAGTGTTCATCCAGTGAACAACCAACACAGTGATTTGTTTATAGTGGTGAAGGCTTGTGTAGAACCATCCACACTTTTTGGCACAGTTGATAGGAAAGAATTGGTGCATCAAGGAATGCCACGAACCCAATCAATGACTGACCTCAGGAATTTTGAATTCAGAGTTATCCCTCTCCTAGACTGGTTACCTACCCAAGGTTAAAGAGCCCAGTCTGCCCTACTATTTAACCCATAGCTGGAGGGAGAATATATGGATTCATACCTTTCCCAAGGGTATTAGCGCTATGTGAAATGCCAACAGCTTCGTCTAGGAATTGAACTCAAACCGACGAGTCCATTTTCCACGGCTCTAACCACTAGCCCACGTGCCTCCAAATATATATATATATATATATATATATATATATATATATATATATATATATCACGGACCTTTGCTAATCCCCGAAGCAAACAAAATTACTTCTGGATTAATAAAAATCGATTTCAAAAGTGCTCAGTAAAAAGAGGTAAATATATGGTTAAATAAACCGTAAATATATATATATATATATATATATATATATATATATATATATATATGGAGAAAAGTAGACAAATATGGGATGTTGTAGAAAATGGATGTTTATTGTAGGTAGTGATGTCGACGATGCAACGTTTCGGTCTGTTAGACCTTCTTCAGGACTTTAGGAATAGATTTCTTGCTTCAGTGGTGAACATTTTCTTTCTAATGAATTGAGGAGGTCATGAATAAGGGGAGGGGTGGTCGATTGATGGTGTCAGAAGAGGTTGGAGGTGGATTTTCCTTTTCTAATAGAGAGTGTCTCATAGTGGATTCTGATAGTGCCACAGGTGTTAGGTGTTTGGGTTAGGATTGGTTTTGAGTGTTTGTGTGTATGTTTTGTTTTTTTGTATTTTTTTTTTTAAGGGAAGATTTATTTACAATTAACATTCTGTTTGTTGGAATATTTGTGTAAATTTTGGTTGTAGGTGTTAAAGAGGATGGGGTGATAGTGAGATTTGTTATAATTGTATATGTGTGTGTGTGTGTATGTTTAATATTATTATTATTTATTATTATGTATTATGTACATTGTAATATACACTGTTATTATCATATGATATGCCATGTGATGAGCCTGCATATGCATACATAGACAGACATACTCACTCACACACAGAACATATGGGCATACACACACATACGCAAACACACAACCTCCTCAATTCATTAGAAAGAAAATGAAGCAAGAAATCTATTCCTAAAGTCCTGAAGAAGGTCTAACAGATCGAAACATTGCATCATCGACATCACTACCTACAATAAACATCCATTTTCTACAACATCCCGTGTTTGTCTACATTATCCACATAGTGTTGGATATCTCCTCATATTTCTCCCATATATGTATATATATAAACAACATCAGAAGAAAGGGGTTTGGCTATTAGATATAAACAACCATAAAATTTCAAGACCTTAAAATTAAAATTTATGATCTGCCACCAAGGAACAAAAACACCTGCTAAAACACAGATGTTACATATTAAATATCACTACACTCCCACAAACAGGAAGGGAGGGGTTAGATACTTGTATATATATATATATATATATATATATATTATTATATATATATATATTATATACCACATGTACATATTCATATTCTGACAGAAGATGGTTAATTAATGCCGGAATAAGATATCAGAAGATCTGAAACACATGTTGCAAATGTAAAATAATAATCCATTTTGCAGACCTTTCTTTTTATAAAATATTTAATTTTCTCTCGTTGGACACATAACAACACTTTATATATATATATATATATATATATATATAAAAATATAGAATGAATTGAGAATGAATGAGAAAAGTATTGGCATATGAAGGTGTTCAATGCTAAAATAGCAGAGCAAATTTACAATCAAATATTATATATTATAGATTTAATATCCCGTAACTAAAGTTTCAGGCTTATTTGCAATCATCAGACGGACAAAATGTTAGGATTTTAAAAGATGATGGCTTGTTTAGTGTTTATATAATGTGAAGTGTGTTCACACAATGGAATATTTCACACTTAAAGCTTTTTTAAAAAAAGATTTATATATATATATATATATATATATATATATATATATATTATATAGATAATATGAGTGCTATATTTATAAGTAAACAGTGCTCAATATCATGGATAGAGCATCTATATCTAAAGAAGCATGGACACACTCAATTGCTAGTCGATCACCTTTCCAGCATAGTTGAGCCTAGCCTAATTTTTCTTCCTTAATTTTAACTCAAACATCTCATCTCTTTGCTTCGTAAAAATCCTCAGTTAAAATTGTGAGGTTCCAGGCTGACAAAACAACATGGTTGCAAGCACACATGTAATTTGTCTCCCTCCTGTGTTCACTCTGACTGCAAGAGTTTGTGATTGGCTGATAACAATTGGAGATGAGTAAGAATTTGCATATTCCACTATTTATGAATTTGTTCACTCCTCACTATCTTTTTTTACTAACAGCTCAAATGTCTTTCTTGGGTGTGGTATGGAGAGCCACTGTGAGCAGCTTAAAGTAGACAAAGTTGTAAAGGAAAATGAATTCTCTTATAGTTGTTTCTCTTGTTAATTAATACTAGGTCTGGTCTTCTGACCAGGTTTAAGTGATCCGTCTGTATCTCCAAGTTCCATACAATTTTATGCATTTCATTCTCAAGAACAGATTCTGGTTGGTGCCTATGCTATTTTTTTAAATTGTCAACATTTAGTTTCTTGCACAATTGCTAGTGGATCATCTTTCCAACCCAATAATGCCTAGCCTTGTATTTATGTTGTTCTAGTTTGCTGCATTTGCTTACCACAAATAAATTAAATAAACAAAATTGAAATTGAAGTATGTATAATATATATATATATATATATATATATGTATACTCATACTTCTATTTAAATTTTGTTTATTTAATTCATTTGTGAAAAGCAAATGCAGCAAACTACTACAACATGAATACAAGACTATATATGTGTATATATATATAATATGGGTGCTATATTTATAAGTAAACAGAGCTCAGTATCTAAGGTAACATGGACATGGAGTCTATTGCCAGTGGATCACCTTTCCAACATGGTTGTGCCTAAGCCTTATATTCATGTTGTAGTAGTTTGCTGTATTTGCTTATTACACAGTTGATCGTCTTATCTCTGTCTCCTTAAATCCTAGATTTGCTATTTATTATTATTCTCTCCTTCCAATGTTTAAACAATCTTCGCTGAAACAATTCTAATAAAACATTGTCAGTGAATAAGAGAAGACAATGTTTATGTACAGAGATTTCTTTCTTGAATACAGACAAAAAAAACAAAACAAAATGTGGTAATAAAACAAGTTCCTTGACATTTCCCATTGGAGGAAGAATTTATCTTTGGTTGGTTGATGAACAGTGTAAATTTTGTTGTGTTTATTTTGAGGAATAAAGGTAAATGGTAAAAGAGAGAAAAGCGGCAAAGTTGGAAGGGAAAATGGAAGATTATAGAGTTTCTCTTTGATAAAATTCAGCAGAAAATGGAATTGGTAATAAATGTCAAATAATAAACTCGACAAAGCAAAGATAGCATCTGTAATTTTGAGATGAATCTTTATCATTCGGAGATTTGTTCAGGTTTATAGAAATTAAGGTAAAGATTTTTACACTGCTAAGGATTTTAGGGGAATGAATAGAATTACAAGTGGAATCAGAAAGAAACTGGGCACAGTTTCTGAAGAAAGGATATGACAACCTTTGGTACAACGAAAAGCACTTAATGCCCAAAGCATAAAATATATAATGGTAGACAAGTATGAAAGTGAATGGTAATGTTCACTGAGTTCAATGTCCAAGATTTAGTTTAGTTAGGTCCGATTTAGGTCAGGAGGGGTTAAGAGTGTTTGTAGAAAATATGCCTTTCTCTTTGCTAAAATTCAGCAGAAAATGGAATTGAATGATATTACAAGCAGAGAGAAGCTGGGGACAGTTTCTGAAGAACGGATCCAACCATTGGTACTACGAAAAACATTTAATATATAAAGCATAAAAATGTACTATGGTAGACAAGTATGAAAGTGAATGGTAATGTTTTTGTTTTTTTTAAATCTAATGTAGCTTTTTTAATTATAGGTTCCCATATTGTGTTCATGTCTATAGTTGGTCTTAATTAGACCGAGTATAGAAATGAACACAATATGGGAACCTATAATTAAAAAGGCTAGATTAGATTTTTTAAAAACAAAAACAAAAAAAAAAAAACAATATGAGTCTAGGTAAAAAAACATACATAAGTGAATAGGTAGATATTCTAGGCAAAACAAGACATTAGGGCAGGTTGGGCTTTTTAACCATGGCTAGGTAACCAGTCTAGAAGGAAAACTCTGAATTCAAACCTGTTAAACTCTGCTTAAGAAATTTGCCTTGTGTCATACCCTGCTCATGCAGAAGGGTATATATATATATATATATATATATATATATATATATATATACTGGACAAAATGTGATCTGTTGGGTCACCATTTAGCTCTGGGTAGATAATTGGGATTAGGGAAAAGTAAGCTTCTGATTCACTTTTCAAATCAACAAAATTACTTAGCCTAGTTTTAATGTGGCACAAGATCATAAGTATGGAACACTCAGTGAGGATCAATCTCCAAATAGTGATTAACTGTGAGTCCAGCTTCTTGCCATTGCACTCAAAATCAGATTTAGATGTATTGAAGCCAGTCAGTATACTGTTGGTTTGGACAACAGCAACTGGCTAAGCACAACTGAAATAGTGCCCAAGACAGCTGGTACTTATGGAACTCAAGTATAGTCCATTCATATATTTGGGTGATTCCATTCCTTGAGTCCTGATTGGCTGCTTGGTTTCTATGATGTTATGAGGCTTCATGAATACTCTGGCATTCTGCAGTAGGATTGCAACAAGGTTAGATCTGTATTAAGTTATGGCTACTTGTTGCACTGTCTTCCCAATTCGATGGTAATCAGAACTTAGTATGATTATTCTACAAGATGATTTTCAGCCGTTCATATTGGCTTATTTAATAAAGAGACACTTTTTATTCCAGAAAAAAAAAGGTTTGAACATATTCAGTTTTACTTTAAATTATGGTAGCCTACACACGCAGTATTCCCTCATTGAAATTAAGATTTAAAAGGAGTTAAAACCTTCTATATTCAATTAATTTAATGAAGGAATTTAAGAATTTCAAATAAATTAATGAAATACCGAATGAATTTTAATTAAATATGAACCATAAGAATGTTCTTTCAATAAATAACTAAATTATAATTATGTCTATAAATAACTTAGTACATTAGATTATAATAATTGAATTAATTTATGAAATCGATAAAGAAAATTAATTATAATCATAGCAGGTAAAATGAAACAAAAAATTGTGATGCAAAGCTTATATATATATATATATATATATATTAATATATATAGGGCTGGGTTAGCTCTGTCAGTAGAGTGTTCAGCTAGAAACCACAAGGTTCCTGATCCCTGTGCTACTCATATGTTGAGTTGGCAAGGACCAGAATTGAACCCGGAACTTTAATTACTTACTTACTTACTTAAGAGTATTTACTGAAATAGTAATAACACTTACTTAATAGTACTTAATTAATTGTACTTACTAAAAGTACTTTATAGTACTTAATAAAAAAAACTTTGTTATGCAATTTGTTCAAAATTGTTGGGGATAATTTTATGAATGGAATTACTTTATTAAGAAAAAAAAAAATCTAAATATCATTAATTAACATGAGATATTTTGTAGAGAAAGGTAGACAAACATAGCATGTTGTACAAAATGGATGTTTATTGTAGGTAGTGATGTTGATGCTATAACGTTTCGGTCTGTTAGACCTTCTTCAGAACGTTGATTGAGTTTTGCTTCAACAATAAACATTTTCATACTGGTGAATTAGGAGGTTGTGAATAGGGGAGGGGTGGTCAATTGTTGGTGTTATCAGGAGTTGGTAGTGGGAGTTTTATTTTTATTTTTCCCAGATAATGATGCCACAGGTGTTAGTGTTGAGAGAGGTCATAGGTGGGTCATATGCGCTGGGTTTGGTGAAGATGTAGTAAATCATGTACAAATGGTGAATTGTTATGGGTGTGTATATATGTTTGTATTTTTTTTTTTTTTTTTTTTTTTGCTAAGTATCGTCTTGCTGTCCTTTTGGTCTATAACTGTTTGTGAAGGCGATTCTTGGGTGTAGGGACAATATTAAGGAAGCTGTTGCTTATGGCTCAGGATTCAAAAGGAATTTGTAATATTTTAACACTAGTTTAATTAAGTAAGGATAAGTTGAAAAAAAAAACAGGTCTTTGTTTTATTGTATCATAATTAGAAATAATGCTAGATTGAGTTTGACAAAAATAAAATTGAAAACCCATCAAGAATTAATAAAATAAAATGTCTTCAGCATAAAATAACCCAACAAGGGTTGACATGCCGTAAAAACCAACCAACCAGACAGATATACTCTTCCTAATTACATAGATGTCAGCACTTACCCATGACGGACAATCATCATTTCATAGGTTTGAATGAGTTTCTCTTTAAAGAAATCCACAAATTGCAGGTTCTTCTTTTCTGCAACTTTCATCATTACATCTAGGAAAACTTTGTAGTCGGCTTCAGGCAGTTTAAGTCCAGGAAACAAGTCAGAGATGATCCCATTGAAGAGTGGAATGTCATGGGAGAGAAATTTGGGTACATTTACATCAATGATCGACCGAAGCAGCTGAAAATGAGAAACAAAGAAATGTTAGATTTCTAGGGCTTTTTAAAAAAAATTAAATTAGAATCACCCACTACAACATGGAGCTCTGGGGAGACTGGAGTACTCCTTACTCCCATGTCTACTCTGGGGAGTCTGGAGTAAAACATTATTCCAGTGACGAGGAACTGAAATCTGTTTTACTATTGAGAGAAACGGTGATTATGTGGAGAAGTAGGGATGGGATCTACAGAGGACCAGTTTCATTTTGATGTATGATACATGTTCCTGTGTTGGTAATTATACCTGTCCTAAACGAAATGGAATTACATCTTGGCTCACCCTTGTCTATTCTCATCAGTGTATTAAAATAATTGTTTCTCTTCTCAGAAATTCATACAAATTCAAAAGTGTCAACACCGAAATGCCCCGCAAAGATATCAATCAATTTCAATTTTCAATCACCAAAATTATCAACCAACATCCATGTTCAATCATCAAAATTATCAACCAATTTCAATGTTCACTCACCAAAATTATCAACCAATTTCAATGTTCACTCACCGAAATTATCAACCAACTTCCATGTTCACTCACCGAAATTATCAACCAACTTCCATGTTCACTCACCAAAATTATCAACCAACTTCAATGTTCACTCACCAAAATTATCAACCAACTTCCATGTTCACTCACCAAAATTATCAACCAATTTCAATGTTCACTCACCAAATTATCAACCAACTTCCATGTTCACTCACCAAATTATCAACCAACTTCCATGTTCACTCACCAAAATTATCAACCAATTTCAATGTTCATTCACCAAAATTATCAAGTTCACTCAACTTCATGTTCACTCACCAAAATTCAACCAATTCAATGTTCACCACCAAAATTATCAACCAACTTCCATGTTCACTCACAAAAATTATCAACCAATTTCAATGTTCATTCACCAAAATTATCAACCAACTTCCATGTTCACTCACCAAAATATCAACCAATTTCAATGTTCACTCACCAAAATTATCAACCAACTTCAAACCAAAATTATCAACCAATTTCAATTTTCATCACCGAAATTATCAACCAACTTCCATGTTCACTCACCAAAATTATCAACCAATTTCAATGTTCACTCACAAAATTATCAACCAACTTCCTGTTCACTCACTCACCAAATTATCAACCAATTTGTTCACTCACCAAAATTATCAACCAACTTCCATGTTCACTCACCAAAATTATCAACCAATTCAATGTTCATTCACCAAAATTATCAACCAACTTCCATGTTCACTCACCAAAATTATCAACCAATTTCAATGTTCACTCACCAAAATTATCAACCAACTTCAATGTTCACCACCAAAATTATCAACCAATTTCAATGTTCACTCACCCAACCAACTTCCATGTTCACTCACCAAAATTATCACCAATTTCAATGTTCATTCACCGAAATTATCAACCACTTCCATGTTCACTCACCAAAATTATCAACCAATTTCAATGTTCACTCACCAAATTATCAACCAATGTTCACTCACCAAAATTATCAACCAATTTCATGTTCACTCACCAAAATTATCAACCAACTTCCATGTTCACTCACCAAAATTATCAACCAACTTCCTGTTCACTCACCAAATTATCAACTCACCAATGTTCACTCACCAAAATTATCAACCAACTTCCATGTTCACTCACCAAAATTTCAACCAATTTCAATGTTCACTCACCAAATTATCAACCAACTTCCATGTTCACTCACCAAAATTATCAACCAATTCAATGTTCACTCACCAAAATTATCAACCAATTTCAATGTCACTCACCAAATGTTCACTCACCAAAATTATCAACCAACTCCATTTCACTCACCAAAAATTATCAACCAACTTCCATGTTCACTCACCAAAATTATCAACCAACTTCCATGTTCACTCACCAAAATTATCATTCATGTTCACTCACAAAATTATCAATTTCAATGTTCACTCACCGAAATTATCAACCAACTTCCATGTTCACTCACCAAAATTATCAACAATTTCAATGTTCACTCACCAAAATTATCAACAACTTCATGTTTCACTCACCAAAATTATCAGTTCACTCACCAAAATATTTTCATCTTCATTTGGAAATTTCAGTTTGAGATTTCCCGCAGCAGAAAGGACGGCTTTTACGGCTCTCATGCCGTAATCATAATGGAATTGAGAAGACAATTGTTCAGAGCACAGCCGATATGTAGTGACAATCTTTACTGACAGATTCTTGGCTTGCAAGAAGCCACACGAGTAGAGAGATCTCGGCAATCATGGCATAGTTTGGGACCATCATAGCCACCGTTCGAAACAACACCTTCAAGTTGTCAGGAGTTCCGATCGTCCGGCATAGCCAGGGTTCATTGTGATGCACACATAACAATTTGTGTTCAAAGAAAGCTCTGTGCCTTCAAAGATGAAAGTCTTTACATTTCCTTGGACGGCCCGGATGATGCAAAGGATCTGAGGGAATGAAAAAAAGTTTAACAGGCTTGTTAGTCAGAGAAGAGGATTTGATTTTAACATATCTGAACAATGGAAAAGAAATAAAACTAACAGAAAAATAAGTCTGTCATTAGAAAGGAAGAAACAAGGCAAATATACATGTATAATTGGGTTAATATTTTTATTCTGTCCGTTACAATAGTATGTAAGTTTAAAGGTTTGCTAAACTTTATTCGCTCAGCAGGCTTAAGTGCAATATATAAAGTAACAAGTCTTTGGACCATATGACTTTTAGGCACCCCTTTTTCGATCTCATTTCATAAGGATATTTTTTTCATTTACACCGTCAACATCCGTTTTTTTTTTAACAGATGATTTTTAGATGCATTTTTATAACTTTACACAGTTTTATGGGACAATTTTTTAGTAGCAAATACACTTTTTCTTTTTACTTATTTACGTTTTTGTTCTTGTTAATTAAACAAAAGAACATGTTTTTATATTAAATACACCTTTTCTTTTACTTATTTAATGTTTTGTCCGTTTTTTTGTTTACAAAAACGATTTATATAGTTTTTTTTAAATTATAAAACTATCCTTAACCCTAACTCCTAACCCTAACAAAATATTTTTTTAAATAAATAAATTTAATCAGAAGAGAAATGCATGCAGATATGTTTATTTCAATAGTATTTTTTTTTTTAAATAAAAATAGTTTTTTTTATTTACAAAAACTTCAAACAAAAAACAAGTTTGCACAATTTGTTATTAGCATATGTGAAAAAATTAATTTTGCACTAAAGATAAACTATATTTGTTATTTAAAAAACAAACAAACTTAAAACAAAAGACATGTTCATTTATTTTCCATGTGCCTCTACGGATAGTTAATATTAAAAAGTATTTATTCAAAAAATATTTTGCTAGGGTTAGGGATTAGGGTTAGGGGTTAGTTGTAAAGCAGAGATCCCAACTGAGCTACTTATGCACTGAGTTTGGCGAGGGCTTGAATTGAACTGGAACCTTGTGGTTCCAAGGCAGATGCTCCACTAAGTTCTTTGTTATTACATACATTTAAGAAGTGTTTTATTCTCTGGAATGTGGTATTTGCTTTGCATTCATCAACAAAGACTTTTTCAAATGTAACAGAAGTAAAAAATCTGTCAATGTCTTATATCTAGCTGCAAGGGAGAAAAAAACCAAAATACAAAAAGTATCAAATTTATTTCTCGGATAAGGGAGTTAGATTAAGACAGTTCTAAGTGACAGCTATCTCTAGACTGCAGGTTCAATCCTGGTCAGTGGCAGCAGTAACATAGAAGAATAATTAACACAGCTTAACACCTGTACGTCAGCTATGGTTAGCGGAGTGAGAATAGTTCAATTGGACACATAGCCTAGCAGATAAAGGAGTTAGGTTAAGACAGTTCTAAGTGTCAGTTATCTCTAGACTGCAGGTTCAATCCTGGTCAGTGGCAGCAGTAACTGTTCCTTCCACTCGACTACAAACTTGTCTGATTGTATCCCTTTTAAGGACACAACAACTATTAAACAATGAAATAAAACCTTGTAGAAGAATCGTAATGGTAATATTTAACCTATTGCTGGATTAAACAAAGAAAATAAATGAAACCTTCATGGGTCACAGTAGATACTATTTCTCAGAATTTTTGATTGAGGCTTGATAATTAGTATTATTTGTATTATTCAAACTATTGTCCTCATCTTCATTGTTATCTGTACAACGCTTCGTCCGATGTGCACTCTGGCCTTCTCGGAGTCAGGAACCTTCTCAGACTCAGGAATTGAACACATAGCCTAGTGGATAAAGGAGTTAGGTTAAGACAGTTCTAAGTGACAGTTATCTCTAGACTGCAGGTTCAATCCTGGTCAGGGGCAGCAGTAATATAGAATAATAAACACAGCTTAACACTTGTACCCCAGCTATGGTTAGCGGAATGAGAACAGGATACCCCTGTCAACTGAATATAGGGTTAGATTTAAAGTTTTGTGATGGCTCCCAATTATGACAGGAAGGTTCCCAAGTTCAACAAAAAATACCTGAAGAAGGCAGGAGAGCACATCGGCCAAAACGTTGTACAGATAACAATGAAGATGAGGCCAATAGTCTGTATAATCCAAATAATACTAATTATCAAATTTAGTTAAAAGATATATAAATAAATAAGAAATTAAATAAATAAATTACCTGTTGAGCTACAACTGAAAGCACTTCTAAGTCAATTCGGTTGAATTCGTCAAAACATGCCCATGCACCAGACGATGCCAGTCCTTTAAAAAACTGAAAAAATAAAAAGAATTATATGTATAAGGCACTCAGTATAAATCAAATTCATTATAACGGTAGAAGTTATTCCCCCCCCCCTGATATTGTAGAAGCAATACAATACTCACCATCACAGTGGAATCCCAACTAGCGTCCAGCGTGAATATTTATCTAGCACCATATCCACACTGAGACCAGCAGCTAATCAGGACTTAAGGAATGAGATCACCCAGAGGCAAATATGGAATATCCTGAAGTGCTATAAATACCAATTGCTTTATGTACAAATGTCTTTGTTTAATAGCATATCAACCTTTGTAGGCTATTTAATGCCAAAGCCAGCCTTGTAGAAGAACATTAGTGGCACTATTTAACCCATAGAGAGATTAGGGGTATAAAATGTAAATGTTTTTATATTTTGTTAGAAGGTTCAAAGTAAACTTCCAGTGTGGCTACATATGACTTTATTTTGTGAGCATGTGGAGAAAATACATACATGACAGGTATACACATACTCATGACAAGGCACAGTAAGATATATAGAAAAGATACATATATATTTGCTTGGAGGCAATTCTCCTCCTTCCAACCCTTACATCCCTTAGTATAATTTCTACGAGTTCCCCTCCTAATTACTCTTACTACTACTAACTTGAAAAACTGGAACACAATTACATCACCCCTGAAGATGGCACTTTGAAGTGCCAAAAGTACTTGGGGCAAAAACTTTGGTGGTCTAATCCATGGGTTCCATCCAGATATAACAAATTTTGAAAAGATCAAAAATAAACTTGTTAAAAAGGAGACATCTGTTTTGTTTAATTCTGTAAGCATAAATGAAAGAATGCTGCCCAAATAAATATATATATATATATATATATATATATACATTGTTAATACACAAATAGAAAAGACATGGTTGGCCACAAACAAATTACCAATCATATAGAAATCCAATCTCACTGACAAGCTAAAGCAACAATTCTTCCAGGCTGTGGTTGTATCAGTACTGTTGTATGACTGCACCACATGGACCCTAACAAAGCGCCTTGAAAATAAGCTAGATGGGAGTCTTGAACAAGTCGTGGAAACAACACACCACAAGGAAGCAGGTGTATGGACACTTGCCCCCCATCTCACATACCATCCAAGTAAGACAGACAAGACTTGCAGGACACTGCTGGAGAAGCAAGGACGAGCTCATAAGCAACGTTCTCCTGTAGAATCCAACACATGGGCATGCTTAATATGGGCCAGCCTGCAAGGATCTACATTGACCAACTATGTGAGGATGCTGGTTGCTGCACAGAAGACCTCCCAGGGACAATGATTGATAGGGAAGGTTGGCAAGAGATTGTCATGGATATCCGTGCTACTTGCACAACATGATTTTTTATATATTTATATATATATATATATAATCATGTCACGCAAGTTTTTTTTATAATAATAAGACCATTGAAACGGTAAAAATACACCTCCATGTGTGTATATATATATATACACATTCTATTAGCTTTAATTAAAATAAATAACTTTAGACATATATTAATAAAACCACGTTTAATCACTACAGACTCTATAATAATATAGACAATCCTCATCGTTGCCATAAACCATTAAAATAATAGCACAATGTGGATTTCTAACAAGGTTTATATTTTGATCCTTTGTAAAAAATGCAACTTCTGCTCTTTTTGAATTATAAACCAGCGTTCTTCGACCGCTGACCTATAATCAACCGTTTATCACGAAAAAATACACACGTGAGATTGACTGCAATTAATCAATATCTTGATTAATCCAGTGGATTTAACCCTGAAGATCATTATAGTGAAACTCGAGTAGGTTATACCATGTACCATTATGATAATAAATTTGCTCTACTAACGTATTGGCACTTTATATTTATTAGATAGCTGTCTTATCATTGTGAAACTTGCATCAACTAACCATTTTGGTTAGTTGATGCAGTTTCCACAATGATAAGACAGCTATCTAATAAATATAAAGTGCTCAATACGTTAGTAGAGCAAATTTATTATCATAATGGTACATGGTAATAACCTACTCGAGTTTCACTATAATGATTTCAGGTTAAATCCACTGGATTAATCAGATATTGATTAATTGCAGTCAATCTCACGTGTGTATTTTTTCGGATAAAACGGTTGATTATAGTCAGCGGTCGAAGAACGCTGGTTATAATTCAAAAAGAGCAGAAGTTGCATTTTTTACAAAGGATCAAATATAAACCTTGTTAGAAATCCACATTGTGCTATTATTTTAATGGTTTTATGCAACGATGAGGATTGTCTATAATTATAGAGTCAGTGATTAAACGTGGTTTATTATAATGTCTAAAGTTATTTTTAATTAAACTAATAGTTGTATTATATATATACACACATGGAGGTGTATTTTACCGTTTCAATGGTCTTATATTATAAAAAAAACTTGCGTGACATGATTATATATATATATATATAAATATAAAAAATCATGTTGTGCAAGTAGCACGGTATCCATGACAATCTCTGCCAACCTTCCCTATCAATCATTGTCCCTGGGAGTCTTCTGTGCAGCACCAGCATCCTCACATAGTTGGTCAATGTAGATCCTTGCAGCTGGCCCATATTAAGCATGCCCATGTGTTGGATTCTACAGGAGAACGTTGCTTATGAGCTCGTCCTTGCTTCTCCAGCAGTGTCCTGCAAGTCTTGTCTGTCTTACTTGGATGGATGTGAGATGGGGCAAGGTCCATACACCTGCTTCCTTGTGGTGTGTTGTTTCCACGACTTGTTCAGACTCCCATCTAGCTTATTTCAAGGCGCTTTGTTAGGGTCCATGTGGTGCAGTCATACAACAGTACTGATACAACCACAGCCTGGAAAATTGTTGCTTTAGCTTGTCAGTGAGATTGGATTTCTATATGATTGGTAATTTGTTTTGCCAACCATGTCTTTTCTATTTGTGTATTAACAATGTATATAATATATAATATATATATTATTTATTTGGGGCAGCATTCTTTCATTTATGCTTACAGAATTAAACAAAACAGATGTCTCCTTTTTAACAAGTTTATTTTTGATCTTTTCAAAATTGTTATATCTGGATGGAACCCATGATTAGACCACCAAAGTTTTGCCCCAAGTACTTTTGGCACTTCAAAGTGCCATCTTCAGGGGTGATGTAATTGTGTTCAGTTTTTCAAGTTAGTAGTAGTAAGAGTAATTAGGAGGGGAACTCGTAGAAATTATACTAAGGGATGTAAGGGTTGGAAGGAGGAGAATTGCCTCCAAGCAAATATATATGTATCTTTTCTATATCTTACTGCCTTGTCATGAGTATGTGTATACTTCATGTATGTATTTTCTCACATGCTCACAAAATAAAGTCATATGTAGCCACACTGGAAGTTTACTTTGAACCTTCTAACAAAATATAAAAACATTTACATTTTTATACCCTAATCTCTCTATGGGTTAAATAGTGCCACTAATGTTCTTCTACAAGGCTGGCTTTGGCATTAAATAGCCTACAAAGGTTGATATGCTATTAAACAAAGACATTTGTACATAAAGCAATTGGTATTTATAGCACTTCAGGATATTCCATATTTGCCTCTGGGTGATCTCATTCCTTAAGTCCTGATTAGCTGCTGGTCTCAGTGTGGATATGTGCTAGATAAATATTCACGCTGGACGCTAGTTGGGATTCCACTGTGATGGTGAGTATTGTATTGCTTCTACAATATCAGGGGGGGGATAACTTCTACCGTTATAATGAATTGATTTATACTGAGTGCCTTATACATATAATTCTTTTTATTTTTTCAGTTTTTTAAAGGACTGGCATCGTCTGGTGCATGGGCATGTTTTGACGAATTCAACCGAATTGACTTAGAAGTGCTTTCAGTTGTAGCTCAACAGGTAATTTATTTATTTAATTTCTTTTTATTTATATATCTTTTAACTAAATTTGATAATTAGTATTATTTGGATTATACAGACTATTGGCCTCATCTTCATTGTTATCTGTACAACGTTTTGGCCGATGTGCTCTCTGCCTTCTTCAGGTATTTTTTTGTTGACTTGGGAACCTTCCTGTCATAATTGGAGCCATCACAAAACTTTAAATCTAACCCTATATTCAGTTGACAGGGGTATCCTGTCTCATTCCGCTAACCATAGCTGGGGTACAAGTGTTAAGCTGTGTTTATATTCTATATTACTGCTGCCCCTGACCAGGATTGAACCTGCAGTCTAGAGATAACTGTCACTTAGAACTGTCTTAACCTAACTCCTTTATCCACTAGGCTATGTGTTCAATTCTGAGTCTGAGAAGGTTCCTGACTCCGAGAAGGCCAGAGTGCACATCGGACGAAGCGTTGTACAGATAACAATGAAGATGAGGACATAGTTGAAAATACAAATAATACTAATTATCAAGCCTCAATCAAAAATTCTGAGAAATAGTATCTACTGTGACCCATGAAGGTTTTATTTATTTTCTTTGTTTAATCCAGCAATAGGTTAAATATTACCATTACGATTCTTCTACAAGGTTTTATTTCATTGTTTAATAGTTGTTGTGTCCTTAAAGGGATACAATCAGCAAGTTTGTAGTCGAGTGGAAGGAACAGTTAGCTGCCACTGACCAGGATTGAACTGCAGTCTAGAGATAACTGCACTTAGAACTGTCTTAACCTAACTCCTTTATCTGCTAGGCTATGTCCAATTGAACTATTCTCACTCCGCTAACCATAGCTGACGTACAGGTGTTAAGCTGTAATTATTCTTCTATGTTACTGCACTGACCAGGATTGAACCTGCAGTCTAGAGATAGCTGTCACTTAGAACTGTCTTAATCTAACCCCTTATCCGAGAAATAAATTTGATACTTTTTGTATTTTGGTTTTTTTCTCCCTTGCAGCTAGATATAAGACATTGACAGATTTTTTACTTCTGTTACATTTGAAAAAGTCTTTGTTGATGAATGCAAAGCAAATACCACATTCCAGAGAATAAACACTTCTTAAATGTATGTAATAACAAAGAACTTAGTGGAGCATCTGCCTTGGAACCACAAGGTTCCAGTTCAATTCAAGCCTCGCCAAACTCAGTGCATAAGTAGCTCAGTTGGATCTCTGCTTTACAACTAACCCCTAACCCTAATCCCTAACCCTAGCAAAATATTTTTTTGAATAAATACTTTTTAATATTAACTATCCGTAGAGGCACATGGAAAATAAATGAACATGTCTTTTGTTTTAAGTTTGTTTGTTTTTTTAAATAACAATATTAGTTTATCTTTAGTGCAAAATTAATTTTTTCACATATGCTAATAACAAATTGTGCAAACTTGTTTTTTGTTTGAAGTTTTTGTAAATAAAAAAACTATTTTTATTTAAAAAAAAAAATACTATTGAAATAAACATATCTGCATGCATTTCTCTTCTGATTAAATTTATTTATTAAAAAAAAATATTTTGTTAGGGTTAGGAGTTAGGGTTAAGGGATAGTTTTATAATTTAAAAAAAAACTATATAAATCGTTTTTGTAAACAAAAAACCGGACAAAACATTAAATAAGTAAAAAGAAAAGGTGTATTTAATATAAAAACATGTTCTTTTGTTTAATTAACAAGAACAAAAACGTAAATAAGTAAAAAGAAAAAGTGTATTTGCTACTAAAAAATTGTCCCATAAAACTGTGTAAAGTTATAAAAATGCATCTAAAAATCATCTGTTAAAAAAAAAACGGATGTTGACGGTGTAAATGAAAAAAATATCCTTATGAAATGAGATCGAAAAAGGGGTGCCTAAAAGTCATATGGTCCAAAGACTTGTTACTTTATATATTGCACTTAAGCCTGCTGAGCGAATAAAGTTTAGCAAACCTTTAAACTTACATACTATTGTAACGGACAGAATAAAAATATTAACCCAATTATACATGTATATTTGCCTTGTTTCTTTCCTTTCTAATGACAGACTTATTTTTCTGTTAGTTTTATTTCTTTTCCATTGTTCAGATATGTTAAAATCAAATCCTCTTCTCTGACTAACAAGCCTGTTAAACTTTTTTTCATTCCCTCAGATCCTTTGCATCATCCGGGCCGTCCAAGGAAATGTAAAGACTTTCATCTTTGAAGGCACAGAGCTTTCTTTGAACACAAATTGTTATGTGTGCATCACAATGAACCCTGGCTATGCCGGACGATCGGAACTCCCTGACAACTTGAAGGTGTTGTTTCGAACGGTGGCTATGATGGTCCCAAACTATGCCATGATTGCCGAGATCTCTCTCTACTCGTGTGGCTTCTTGCAAGCCAAGAATCTGTCAGTAAAGATTGTCACTACATATCGGCTGTGCTCTGAACAATTGTCTTCTCAATTCCATTATGATTACGGCATGAGAGCCGTAAAAGCCGTCCTTTCTGCTGCGGGAAATCTCAAACTGAAATTTCCAAATGAAGATGAAATATTTTGGTGAGTGAACATAGAATTGGTTGAATTTTGGTGAGTGAACATGGAAGTTGGTTGATAATTTTGGTGAGTGAACATGAAGTTGGTTGATAATTTTGGTGAGTGAACATTGCATTGGTGAGTGAACATGAAGTTGTTGATAATTTTGGTGAGAACATGGAAGTGAACATGGAAGTTGGTTGATAATTTTGGTGAGTGAACATGGTTGATAATTTTGGTGAGTGAACATTGAAATTGGTTGATAATTTTGGTGAGTGAACATGGTTGGTTGAATTTTGGTGAGTGAACATTGAAATTGGTTGATAATTTTGGTGAGTGAACATGGAAGTTGGTTGATAATTTTGGTGAGTGAACATTTGAAGTGATTGGTGATGAACATGTGATTGGAAGTTGGTTGATAATTTTGGTGAGTGAACATGGTTGAAAATTGGTTGATAATTTTGTGAGTGAACATGGAAGTTGGTTGAACCATTGAAATTGGTTGATAATTTTGGTGAGAACATGAACATGAAATTGGTTGATAATTTGGAGTGAACATGGAAGTTGGTTGATAATTTTGGTGAGAACATGGAAGTTGGTTGATAATTTTGGTGAGTGAACATTTTTGGTTGATAATTGGTGATTGATTGAATTGCATTGAAGTTGGTTGATAATTTTGGTGAGTGAACATTGAAATTGGTTGATAATTTTGGTGAGTGAACATGGAAGTTGGTTGATAATTTTGGTGAATGAACATTGAACATGGACATGGAAGTTGGTTGATAATTTTGGTGAGTGAACATTGAAATTTGATAATTTTGGTGAGTGAACATGGAAGTTGGTTGATAATTTTGGTGAATGAACATGAGGTTGATAATTTTGGTGAGTGAACATGGAAATTAGTGAACATTTGGTTGATAATTTTGGTGAGTGAACATGGAAGTTGGTTGATAATTTTGGTGATGAACATTTGGTTGATAATTTCGTGAGTGACATGAAGTTGGTTGATAATTCGGTGAGTGAACATTGACATGGATGTTGGTTGATAATTTTGGTGATTGAAAATTGAAATTGATTGATATCTTTGGCGGGGCATTTCGGTGTTGACACTTTTGAATTTGTATGAATTTCTGAGAGAGAAACAATTATTTTAATACACTGATGAGAATAGACAAGGGTGAGCCAAGATGTAATTCCATTTCGTTTAGGACAGGTATATTACCAACACAGGAACATGTATCATACATCAAAATGAAACTGGTCCTCTGTAGATCCCATCCCTACTTCTCCACATAATCACCGTTTCTCTCAATAGTAAAACAGATTTCAGTTCCTCGTCACTGGAATAATGTTTTACTCCAGACTCCCCAGAGTAGACATGGAGTAAGGAGTACTCCAGTCTCCCCAGAGCTCCATGTTGTAGTGGGTGATTCTAATTTAATTTTTTTAAAAAGCCCTAGAAATCTAACATTTCTTTGTTTCTCATTTTCAGCTGCTTCGGTCGATCATTGATGTAAATGTACCCAAATTTCTCTCCCATGACATTCCACTCTTCAATGGGATCATCTCTGACTTGTTTCCTGGACTTAAACTGCCTGAAGCCGACTACAAAGTTTTCCTAGATGTAATGATGAAAGTTGCAGAAAAGAAGAACCTGCAATTTGTGGATTTCTTTAAAGAGAAACTCATTCAAACCTATGAAATGATGATTGTCCGTCATGGGTAAGTGCTGACATCTATGTAATTAGGAAGAGTATATCTGTCTGGTTGGTTGGTTTTTACGGCATGTCAACCCTTGTTGGGTTATTTTATGCTGAAGACATTTTATTTTATTAATTCTTGATGGGTTTTCAATTTTATTTTTGTCAAACTCAATCTAGCATTATTTCTAATTATGATACAATAAAACAAAGACCTGTTTTTTTTTTCAACTTATCCTTACTTAATTAAACTAGTGTTAAAATATTACAAAATTCCTTTTGAATCCTGAGCCATAAGCAACAGCTTCCTTAATATTGTCCCTACACCCAAGAATCGCCTTCACAAACAGTTATAGACCAAAAGGACAGCAAGACGATACTTAGCAAAAAAAAAAAAAAAAAAAAATACAAACATATATACACACCCATAACAATTCACCATTTGTACATGATTTACTACATCTTCACCAAACCCAGCGCATATGACCCACCTATGACCTCTCTCAACACCTAACACCTGTGGCATCATTATCTGGGAAAAAATAAAAATAAAACTCCCACTACCAACTCCTGATAACACCAACAATTGACCACCCCTCCCCTATTCACAACCTCCTAATTCACCAGTATGAAAATGTTTATTGTTGAAGCAAGAACTCAATCCAACGTTCTGAAGAAGGTCTAACAGACCGAAACGTTATAGCATCAACATCACTACCTACAATAAACATCCATTTTGTACAACATGCTATGTTTGTCTACCTTTCTCTACAAAATATCTCATGTTAATTAATGATATTTAGATTTTTTTTTTTCTTAATAAAGTAATTCCATTCATAAAATTATCCCCAACAATTTTGAACAAATTGCATAACAAAGTTTTTTTTATTAAGTACTATAAAGTACTTTTAGTAAGTACAATTAATTAAGTACTATTAAGTAAGTGTTATTACTATTTCAGTAAATACTCTTAAGTAAGTAAGTAAGTAATTAAAGTTCCGGGTTCAATTCTGGTCCTTGCCAACTCAACATATGAGTAGCACAGGGATCAGGAACCTTGTGGTTTCTAGCTGAACACTCTACTGACAGAGCTAACCCAGCCCTATATATATATATATATATATATATATATATATATAAGCTTTGCATCACAATTTTTTGTTTCATTTTACCTGCTATGATTATAATTAATTTTCTTTTATCGATTTCATAAATTAATTCAATTATTATAATCTAATGTACTAAGTTATTTATAGACATAATTATAATTTAGTTATTTATTGAAAAGAACATTCTTATGGTTCATATTTAATTAAAATTCATTCGGTATTTCATTAATTTTATTGAAATTCTTAAATTCCTTCATTAAATTAATTGAATATAGAAGGTTTTAACTCCTTTTAAATCTTAATTTCAATGAGGGAATACTGCGTGTGTAGGCTACCATAATTTAAAGTAAAACTGAATATGTTCAAACCTTTTTTTTTCTGGAATAAAAAGTGTCTCTTTATTAAATAAGCCAATATGAACGGCTGAAAATCATCTTGTAGAATAATCATACTAAGTTCTGATTACCATCGAATTGGGAAGACAGTGCAACAAGTAGCCATAACTTAATACAGATCTAACCTTGTTGCAATCCTACTGCAGAATGCCAGAGTATTCATGAAGCCTCATAACATCATAGAAACCAAGCAGCCAATCAGGACTCAAGGAATGGAATCACCCAAATATATGAATGGACTATACTTGAGTTCCATAAGTACCAGCTGTCTTGGGCACTATTTCAGTTGTGCTTAGCCAGTTGCTGTTGTCCAAACCAACAGTATACTGACTGGCTTCAATACATCTAAATCTGATTTTGAGTGCAATGGCAAGAAGCTGGACTCACAGTTAATCACTATTTGGAGATTGATCCTCACTGAGTGTTCCATACTTATGATCTTGTGCCACATTAAAACTAGGCTAAGTAATTTTGTTGATTTGAAAAGTGAATCAGAAGCTTACTTTTCCCTAATCCCAATTATCTACCCAGAGCTAAATGGGTGACCCAACAGATCACATTTTGTCCAGTATATATATATATATATATATATATATATATATATATATATATATCAACCCTTCTGCATGAGCAGGGTATGACACAAGGCAAATTTCTTAAGCAGAGTTTAACAGGTTTGAATTCAGAGTTTTCCTTCTAGACTGGTTACCTAGCCATGGTTAAAAAGCCCAACCTGCCCTAATGTCTTGTTTTGCCTAGAATATCTACCTATTCACTTATGTATGTTTTTTTTACCTAGACTCATATTGTTTTTTTTTTTTGTTTTTGTTTTTAAAAAAATCTAATCTAGCCTTTTTAATTATAGGTTCCCATATTGTGTTCATTTCTATACTCGGTCTAATTAAGACCAACTATAGACATGAACACAATATGGGAACCTATAATTAAAAAAGCTACATTAGATTTAAAAAAACAAAAACATTACCATTCACTTTCATACTTGTCTACCATAGTACATTTTTATGCTTTATATATTAAATGTTTTTCGTAGTACCAATGGTTGGATCCGTTCTTCAGAAACTGTCCCCAGCTTCTCTCTGCTTGTAATATCATTCAATTCCATTTTCTGCTGAATTTTAGCAAAGAGAAAGGCATATTTTCTACAAACACTCTTAACCCCTCCTGACCTAAATCGGACCTAACTAAACTAAATCTTGGACATTGAACTCAGTGAACATTACCATTCACTTTCATACTTGTCTACCATTATATATTTTATGCTTTGGGCATTAAGTGCTTTTCGTTGTACCAAAGGTTGTCATATCCTTTCTTCAGAAACTGTGCCCAGTTTCTTTCTGATTCCACTTGTAATTCTATTCATTCCCCTAAAATCCTTAGCAGTGTAAAAATCTTTACCTTAATTTCTATAAACCTGAACAAATCTCCGAATGATAAAGATTCATCTCAAAATTACAGATGCTATCTTTGCTTTGTCGAGTTTATTATTTGACATTTATTACCAATTCCATTTTCTGCTGAATTTTATCAAAGAGAAACTCTATAATCTTCCATTTTCCCTTCCAACTTTGCCGCTTTTCTCTCTTTTACCATTTACCTTTATTCCTCATAAAATAAACACAACAAAATTTACACTGTTCATCAACCAACCAAAGATAAATTCTTCCTCCAATGGGAAATGTCAAGGAACTTGTTTTTATTACCACATTTTGTTTTGTTTTTTTTGTCTTGTATTCAAGAAAGAAATCTCTGTACATAAACATTGTCTTCTCTTATTCACTGACAATGTTTTATTAGAATTGTTTCAGCGAAGATTGTTTAAACATTGGAAGGAGAGAATAATAATAAATAGCAAATCTAGGATTTAAGGAGACAGAGATAAGACGATCAACTGTGTAATAAGCAAATACAGCAAACTACTACAACATGAATATAAGGCTTAGGCACAACCATGTTGGAAAGGTGATCCACTGGCAATAGACTCCATGTCCATGTTACCTTAGATACTGAGCTCTGTTTACTTATAAATATAGCACCCATATTATATATATATACACATATATAGTCTTGTATTCATGTTGTAGTAGTTTGCTGCATTTGCTTTTCACAAATGAATTAAATAAACAAAATTTAAATAGAAGTATGAGTATACATATATATATATATATATATATATATATTATACATACTTCAATTTCAATTTTGTTTATTTAATTTATTTGTGGTAAGCAAATGCAGCAAACTAGAACAACATAAATACAAGGCTAGGCATTATTGGGTTGGAAAGATGATCCACTAGCAATTGTGCAAGAAACTAAATGTTGACAATTTAAAAAAATAGCATAGGCACCAACCAGAATCTGTTCTTGAGAATGAAATGCATAAAATTGTATGGAACTTGGAGATACAGACGGATCACTTAAACCTGGTCAGAAGACCAGACCTAGTATTAATTAACAAGAAGAAACAACTATAAGAGAATTCATTTTCCTTTACAACTTTGTCTACTTTAAGCTGCTCACAGTGGCTCTCCATACCACACCCAAGAAAGACATTTGAGCTGTTAGTAAAAAAAAGATAGTGAGGAGTGAACAAATTCATAAATAGTGGAATATGCAAATTCTTACTCATCTCCAATTGTTATCAGCCAATCACAAACTCTTGCAGTCAGAGTGAACACAGGAGGGAGACAAATTACATGTGTGCTTGCAACCATGTTGTTTTGTCAGCCTGGAACCTCACAATTTTAACTGAGGATTTTACGAAGCAAAGAGATGAGATGTTTGAGTTAAAATTAAGGAAGAAAAATTAGGCTAGGCTCAACTATGCTGGAAAGGTGATCGACTAGCAATTGAGTGTGTCCATGCTTCTTTAGATATAGATGCTCTATCCATGATATTGAGCACTGTTTACTTATAAATATAGCACTCATATTATCTATATATATTATATATATATATATATATATATATATATAATATATATAAATCTTTTTTAAAAAAAGCTTTAAGTGTGAAATTCCATTGTGTGAACACACTTCACATTATATAAACACTAAACAAGCCATCATCTTTTAAAATCCTAACATTTTGTCCGTCTGATGATTGCAAATAAGCCTGAAACTTTAGTTACGGGATATTAAATCTATATAATATATAATATTTTGATTGTAAATTTGCTCTGCTATTTTAGCATTGAACACCTTCATATGCCAATACTTTTCTCATTCATTCTCAATTCATTCTATATTTTATATATATATATATATATATATATATATATAAAGTGTTGTTATGTGTCCAACGAGAGAAAATTAAATATTTTATAAAAAAGAAAAGGTCTGCAAAATGGATTATTATTTTACATTTGCAACATGTGTTTCAGATCTTCTGATATCTTATTCCGGCATTAATTAACCATCTTCTGTCAGAATATGAATATGTACATGTGTATATATATATATATATATATATATATATATATATATATATATATATATATATACAAGTATCTAACCCCTCCCTTCCTGTTTGGTGGGAGTGTAGTGATATTTAATATGTAACATCTGTGTTTTAGCAGGTGTTTTGTTCCTGGTGGCAGATCATAAATTTTAATTTTAAGGTCTTGAAATTTTATGGTTGTTTATCTAATAGCCAAACCCCTTTCTTCTGATGTTGTTTTATATATATACATATATGGGAGAAATATGAGGAGATATCCAACACTATGTGGATAATGTAGACAAACACGGGATGTTGTAGAAAATGGATGTTTATTGTAGGTAGTGATGTCGATGATGCAATGTTTCGATCTGTTAGACCTTCTTCAGGACTTTAGGAATAGATTTCTTGCTTCATTTTTTCTAATGAATTGAGGAGGTTGTGTGTTTGCGTATGTGTGTGTATGCCCATATGTTCTGTGTGTGAGTGAGTATGTCTGTCTATGTATGCATATGCAGGCTCATCACATGGCATATCATATGATAATAACAGTGTATATTACAATGTACATAATACATTAATAATAATAATAATAATATTAAACAACACACACACACACATATACAATTATAACAAATCTCACTATCACCCCATCCTCTTTAACACCTACAACCAAAATTTACACAAATATTCCAACAAACAGAATGTTAATTGTAAATAAATCTTCCCTTAAAAAAAAAAAATACAAAAAAACAAAACATACACACAAACACTCAAAACCAATCCTAACCCAAACACCTAACACCTGTGGCACTATCAGAATCCACTATGAGACACTCTCTATTAGAAAAGGAAAATCCACCTCCAACCTCTTCTGACACCATCAATCGACCACCCTCCCCTTATTCATGACCTCCTCAATTCATTAGAAAGAAAATGTTCACCACTGAAGCAAGAAATCTATTCCTAAAGTCCTGAAGAAGGTCTAACAGACCGAAACGTTGCATCGTCGACATCACTACCTACAATAAACATCCATTTTCTACAACATCCCATATTTGTCTACTTTTCTCCATATATATATATATATATATATATATATATATATATATATATTTACGGTTTATTTAACCATATATTTACCTCTTTTTACTGAGCACTTTTGAAATCGATTTTTATTAATCCAGAAGTAATTTTGTTTGCTTCGGGGATTAGCAAAGGTCCGTGATATATATATATATATATATATATATATATATATATATATATATATATATTATTTGGAGGCACGTGGGCTAGTGGTTAGAGCCGTGGAAAATGGACTCGTCGGTTTGAGTTCAATTCCTAGACGAAGCTGTTGGCATTTCACATAGCGCTAATACCCTTGGGAAAGGTATGAATCCATATATTCTCCCTCCAGCTATGGGTTAAATAGTAGGGCAGACTGGGCTCTTTAACCTTGGGTAGGTAACCAGTCTAGGAGAGGGATAACTCTGAATTCAAAATTCCTGAGGTCAGTCATTGATTGGGTTCGTGGCATTCCTTGATGCACCAATTCTTTCCTATCAACTGTGCCAAAAAGTGTGGATGGTTCTACACAAGCCTTCACCACTATAAACAAATCACTGTGCTGGTTGTTCACTGGATGAACACTCATGCGTTGAAAATCGACGAGAGAGTCTATTTAAAAAAAAAAAATTATTTTTTTAAAATGTATATATATATATATATATATATATATATATACACTTCTATTTTACTATAATTGGTTTTGATGCATGACTTGCTTTTTATTTTTCAGTTTCATGATTGTTGGATTACCGTTGGGTGGAAAGACTAAAGTGCTCGAAGTTCTCAGTGAAGGAATGACCGAACTGCAAGAAAAAGGATATGAAGAATATGAAAAAGTCATCTACCGAATCATCAATCCCAAATCTATCACCATGGGCCAGTTGTTTGGCCAGTTCGATCCAGTTTCACATGAGGTAAACAAAAACAGTGCTTTTTTGTGGGTGGTGTGGTGTGTGTGTGGGGGTGATCAGTCGTGATTTGCTGTCCCTCACAAGGTCAATCATTTGTCAGTGTCACATTGTGGTATTATGTATTATTTGGATTTTTCGGACTATTGTCCTCATCTTTATTATCTGTACAACATTTCAGCCAGTGTGCCCTCTAGCCTTCTTCAGGTGTTTCTTGTCTGACTCTGGAGCTTTCTCTTCAAACTCAGGAACCTTCTTGTCATAATAGGGAGCCATCATGGAACTTTGAACCCAGCAATTCAATCCATGGGGGTATCCTGTTCTCCGAAACATACAGATAACAATAAAAATGAAGACAATAGTCCAAATAATCAAATAATACAGCCTTTTTCAGGTATTTCTTGTTGGACTCGGTAACCTTCTCAAATTTGGGACAGCCCTCCTTGAACTTGGGAACTGAAGAAAGCCAGAGGGCAAATCAGCCGAAATGTCCAGATAACAATAAAGATGAGGACAATAATCCAAATTATCAAGTCTCATCTAAAAAAATTCAGAGAAATTGTGGTTTTATTATTGTAAGATTCAGCTGCCAGTAAGAAGCAGAGTTTTAACTGATAAATACATACATCGGTATATATATTTTTATGATCCCTAGAGAGCTCAAAACTGTAAATAACAGAGAGCCTTTACCTTATGCTAACGCTGAAACTCAGTTAAAGTCTCTTCTAGAGAGATCTACTGGGTTTTGGGAGCTATAATAATCAGCTAGACACCGTGTTTAGACATTTCACGTCTCTTCAGTCTTGCTATACTTAGCAACTACTTCTAGCCGGAAATGAATATGGGTGCTATATTTATAAGTAAACAGTGCTCGATATCACATCTATATCTAAGTTAAGGTAGCATGAACATGGAGTCCATTGCCAGTGGATCACCTTTCCAACATGGTTATGCTAGCCTTGTATTCATGTTGTAGAAGTTTGCTGCATTCGCTTATCACAAATGAATTAAATAAACAAAATTGAAATAGATGTATGTATATATATATATATATATATATATATATATATATATATATATATATAATATGGTGCTATATTTATAAGTAAACAGACCTCAATATCCCAGAGCATTTATATCTAAGGTAGCATGAACATGGAGTCCATTACCAGTGGATCACCTTTCCAACATGGTTGTGCCTAGCCTTGTATTCATGTTGTAGTAGTTTCCTGCATTTGCTTATCACAAATGAATTTAATAAACAAAATTGAAATAGAAGTATCTATCTATCTATCTATCTATCTATCTATCTATCTATATATATATATATATATATATAATATGGGTGCTATATTTATGAGTAAACAGTACTCAATATCACAGAGCATCTATGTCTAAGGTAGCGTGAACATGGAGTCCATTGCCAGTGGATCACCTTTCCAACATGGTTGTGCCTAGGCCTTATATTCATGTTGTAGCAGTTTGCTGCATTCTCTTATTACACAGTTGATCGTCTTATCTCTGTCTCCACACATCCTAGATTTGCTATTTATTATTATTCTCTCCTTCCAATGTTTAAACAATCTTCGCTGAAACAATTCTAATAAAACATTGTCAGTGAATAAGAGAAGACAATGTTTATGCACAGAGATTTCTTTCTTGAATACAAGACAAAAAAAAACAAAACAAAATGTGGTAATAAAAACAAGTTCCTTGACATTTCCCATTGGAGGAAGAATTTATCTTTGGTTGGTTGATGAACAGGGTAAATTTTGTTGTGTTTATTTTATGAGGAATAAAGGTAAATGGTAAAAGAGAGAAAAGCGGCAAAGTTGGAAGGGAAAATGGAAGATTATAGAGTTTCTCTTTGATAAAACTCAGCAGAAAATGGAATTGGTAATAAATGTCAAATAATAAACTCGACAAAGCAAAGATAGCATCTGTAATTTTGAGATGAATCTTTATCATTCGGAGATTTGTTCAGGTTTATAGAAATTAAGGTAAAGATTTTTACACTGCTAAGGATTTTAGGGGAATGAATAGAATTACAAGTGGAATCAGAGAGAAACTGGGCACAGTTTCCGAAGAAAGGATATGACAACCTTTGATACAACGAAAAGCATTTAATGCCCAAAGCATAAAATATAATGGTAGACAAGTATGAAAGTGAATGGTAATGTTCACTGAGTTCAATGTCCAAGATTTAGTTTAGTTAGGTCAGATTTAGGTCAGGAGGGTTAAGAGTGTTTGTAGAAAATATGCCTGTGTGAAAACTTAGCTGTTTTAGTACACCTGGTAACTTGATCCGCCTCAGAGAGAGAGAGAGAGAGAGAGAGAGAGAGAGAGAGAGAGAGAGAGAGAAAGTGGCAAATTTGAAAGAAAATAGATTATAGAGTTTCTCTTTGATAAAACTCAGCAGAAAACGGAATTGAATGATATTACAAGTGTAAGCAGAGAGAAGGTGGGGAATGTTTCTGAAGAAAGAATACAACCTTTGATACAATGAAAAGCATTTTATGCCCAAAGCATAAAAATGTACAATGGTAGACAAATATGAAAGTGAATGGTAATGTTCACTGAGTTCAATGTCTAAGATTTAGTTTAGTTAGGTCAGATTTAGGTCAGTAGGTATTAAGGATGGTTACAGAAAATATGCCTGCATGAAAACTTAGCTGTTGAGTTACCTGGTAACTGAATCCTGCCTGATAAATCATAATAGTTCTAGGGTTGATAGCTCTCACCTCCTGGTTGGTGGACTTGAAGTAGACACAGCTTAATCTACTTTTGTGGGTTCAATGTAATGTGAAGTGGATGCCTTACCTTGTATCATAGTACCCCTCCAGTGAATTGCCAAAAAAGGGTTGATAACTTGCTTTTATAAGTGTCCTCATGTGATCTCTAGAAGGGCTTTGATTGGCCCATTTGAACACGCATGTGTGTCCCTGATAAATTTCCAACAGATTATTGATTTGATTTATTTATTTTTTCTGTTTTGTTGATACCAAAATATTACAGCTGATCTATTTTTCGGTCTACTTGATATCGCTCCTTAATATTGCCCTGACGTTGGTTAAGATATTTAATGTATATTAAAACTGAAATGTTCAAACATAGGTGGAACTATTCATTCATTCATAAATAAATACATTCTTGGAATATTTAGTTGATCTTTTTTTTCATATTTTTCATACTTGAATAACATTGGATTCATTTCCATTTTCCTTATATATATATATATATATATATATAACAAGGCGGTTATTCTTTGTATGCTTAAAGATTTTATAATTTTCTATTATTATTTTTATTTTATATTTAAAATAGTAATAAATAGAATACATGTATACATGAACTGCTGACCAAAACACGTATTAGTAAATCTATTTTATCCATTCAGCATTTTCTTTTCTTTGTTTATTTTTCCTTTCAACATATATATATATATATATATATATATATAGTTAGGTTGTAAAGTTTGCGGATAGACACCTCATGTGGTGTAATAGTTAGCAAGCTAGACTCGCAAGCCATTGTTTGTGAGTTTGATTCTCACTGGGTGCCCCATAATCTAGCCTTGTGCCCCATCTAAGCTTAGTAAACAACTATACCACAGATATGCCAACATTTTCTGAATTTCATATTTAAACATTTTTTTTTTTTTGTCAGTGGTCAGATGGAGTGGTTGCGAACACATTTCGTGAATTTGCCTCAACAGATACCCCAGACCGTAAGTGGGTGCTGTTTGATGGTCCCATCGATGCTCTATGGATTGAGAATATGAACACAGTACTGGACGACAACAAAAAGCTTTGCCTGATGAGTGGTGAAATCATCCAGATGTCCACAACAATGAGCCTTATATTTGAGACGATGGATCTTGCCCAAGCCTCTGTAAGTACTTTAAATATAAACATAACCATTACACTACAAGCATCCCCAATAGCAATAATATAATCTCTAATAATATGGTAATTCCATGTCAAATCATCCAGCCATGTTGCCCACTCCTTCAATTTCTGGGCAAACACCAAACTCTCTTTTTGGTACAAATGATGATCAATATATGTGAAATAACAATAGAAAAATTTTTGTCTTAGATTCAGTGTATTGATATTGATCTTGCTATGAAAAAATCAGAAATCATCAATAACTTAAAATTGGTTGATTTGCAGCTTTTTCGATAGCATTTTTGGATTTCTTAGGTGAAAATACTTTTATAAACCAATTTTTAGGTGTAGGGAAGAGCTAGAACTCATTTTACAGACAAAATAGATTACAAAAGTTGCCATTTTTCATGAAACCCACAAATTTGGAGAGCTAAAAATCGACATAATTCTGCCAATTTTTGGAATTGGAAGGTCAAATTTTGGGAATGTCTAACTTTAACACAGTCCACACCTGTACAAAATTTCAGAAAAATTGAAGGGGCTGGGTGACAATTTTACTTTTTGATGATTTGACATGGAATTGCCCAATAAGTTTTTCAACCTGACTCCTTAGCCTAACATATACCATTTTGGAATCAGGCCAACTATGTGAGCAAATTAAAAACATTCTGGGCTGAATCTGGACTCATAATCCTGAAATTTTGGATTCCCAAATTTTAATTACTGCAATTATTTTTGACAATTTTTGACATGATTTTTGGTGAGCATTTTTTTTTTTTTGTAAGATAATAATTTTTATAATTTGGAAATGAATTTGTGAGCTTAATTGTTGCCCAATATGGTGGCTTTTAAGCTATTCACAAGAAGCTATTATATAATATAAAAAGACTTATTAAATGTTATTATTCTTTAACATACATTTTTGTTGTGTATACTTTATGTTGTCCTTCATCCAACTATCTTCTTTATCTGAAGATAATTCTGAAACCAAAACATGCAATGCTAGAAGAACCCACCTGGGAAATTAATCTGAAACTTAATTCACAAAAAATATTTCTTCTATCACCTTTAATGGTCACTCTTCCAAAAACTCATTTTTACTGTCCATTCTTATAAACCTTTTAGAGAGAATTAAAGCCTTATGCCAGACTTGAAACAAAAGCTACAAATTCCACAAAATTGCCAGAATGATGAATTGTTTGTTTTAATAAGAGCTCTTAACCTTGACCAGACCCTAAGAGCTGTTGGCATCTTTGGATTTCGGAAGCCATTTACATCTTGTCTTGGGTATTAAATATTTCAGAAAAGATTTATTCATTTTCATCTTGCTAAGATCATCAAAATATAAAGTATACACAAAAGAAATAGACAGTCTTTAAAATGTAATTTATCAATACAGTTGAAAGTTACTATTATCTGTGTTATTCAGACTATTGTCCTCATCTTCATTGTTATCTGTACAACGTTTCGGCTGATGTGTTAATTATTATCCTATGTTACTGCTGCCCGACCAGAATTGAACCTGCTGTCTAGAGATAACTGTCACTTAGAACTGTCTTAACCTAACTCCTTTATCTTCATTGTTATCTGTATAACGTTTCGGGCTGATGTGCCCTCTGGCCTTCTTCAGGTATTTCTTTTCAGACTCGGAAACCTTCTTTTCGAACTCGGGAGCCATCACAGAACTTTGAACCTAACCCTTTATTCAGTCCACTGGGGTATCCTGTTCTCATTCCACTAACCATAGCGGGGGTAGAGGCGTTAAGCTGTGTTAATTATATTCTATGTTACTGCTGCCCCTGATTGAACCTGCAGTCTAGAGATAACTGTCATTTAGAACTGTTTTAATCTAACTCCTTGATCTACTAGGCCATGTGTCCAATTGGGCAATCCAGTGTGAATTTTGGGAACTTATAAACCTAATGCCTTGTTTTGTTTGGCTGAAACGTTGTACAGATAACAATGAAGATGAGGACAATAGTCCGAATAATGCAGATAATACTAATCATCAAGCCTCATCTCAAAAATTAGTGTAAAATATGTGAAATAGTGTAAAATATGTTTTTTAAAAATTGCTTAACTCTCAAAAAATCCCTGGATTCACAACTTGTAAGAAACTCTATGGTCGCTAAAAGAAGTGCACACAAAAAGAAATTTTTATAATTCATCCAAGCAAAGAAGAAATGGAACAGCATGGGGTAGCCATGAAAGATGGAACAGTGTGGGGTAGTGATGAAAGTTGGAACAACAAGAATATGATAAATGGCAAAGAAGAACAAGAGAACAAATGTTTTGGATATAATTAATAGATTGCCTATTGATTATGTACAGTAGTATAGAATTCAAAATATAACTGGTAATTTTGAGTAATGGAAAATACCCAAAAAATAACAGTTAAGGCTTGCACTTTAGCTGACCCGTCTTTAGCTGTTTTTAGACTTTTTTATTTTGTTTTGAAATCTTTAGCTTAAAGATTCAAATTCTTGCGAGGGCACCTGTGGTGTAATGGTTATCACCATAAGAAATAGATACACGACATGAGTTCAATTCTTGGATGAGGCTGTTTGCATTTCACATAATTCACTTTATGGAAAGTTATGCATCCAACTATTCTCAGAATTCATGTTTTTTTTTTTTTACTAAAATAAATCACGTATAGAAACTTACAAAAATCTTAAAATAGCTTAAAGATTCAAATTCTTGCAAGGGCACCTGTGGTGTAATGGTTATCACCATAAGAAATAGATACAGCGACATGAGTTCAATTCTTTATTTGAAGAAAAAGCAAAAAGAAAACATCTTCATTTGAATCTTAACAGGAAAACTATTTTTATGTCTATTATTAAAAGAATATAAGATTTCAAAGATCTGTTTATATTTTTTTTACAAAAGAGCGAGGCAAAAAAAAACCCCCAACTTTTTTATACATTTGGACGTCAATAAAATCAAGATAAATTTTAAAAAAATATTTTTTTACTTTAAAGTTAAAATATTGGTTCAATTTAATAAAATTTTGTAGAATTGAGTGTATTAAAAAAAAAAAACATTTTTTTGTCATAAAAGAAAACAAATTTCCACCCCTTAGGCAATATCTTTCAAAAATTAATTTTTACACTGCCCAGAAGGTGTTTTTTGATTATTCTAATTTTTCATTTGTTTTTTTACAGCCAGCAACAGTTAGTCGATGTGGCATGATCTACATGGAACCGTCCAGTCTTGGTTGGGAACCTTTTGTTATCTCATGGCTCAATACATTACCAGAAGTTTGGAGCCAGAAAAGGAATTTATCAAAGCCTTTTTTGATTGGGTGCTTGATCCCTGTATTGATTTTATTCATAAAAAGTGCAAGGTATGAACACCCAATATTTTGATATTTCTTCATTATTAAGTCATTGAGTTTTAGAAAAATTTGAATACTGATCAAGAATGAATAAAACAAAATGTCATCGGCATAAAATAACCTACTATTGAAGTCAGTCAGTCTATTGGTTTGAACAACAGCAACTGGCTAAGCACAACTGAAGCAGTGTACAAAACAGTTGGTATTTATGGAAATCAAGAATGGTCCATTCATGTATTGGGTGATTCCATTCCTGAGTTCTGATTGGCTGCTTGTTTCTATTATGTTGTGGAGTTTCATAAATACCCTGTCATTCTGCAGTAGGGTTGCAGCAAGACGGTTCGTATTCAGTTACAACTGCTTGTTGCTGTGTCTTACCAATTCGACGGTAATTGGAACTTAGTTTGATTATTCTACACCCAACATGGGTTGACATCCGGTAAAACCAACCAACATAAATCCTTTTGTATCTTTTTTTATTAAAGAAAGAATCACTAAATCTGTATTTCCTTAATTTTCTGTTTCTTTTTTTTTTTTTTTTTTTTCAGGAATATATTCCATCGAGTTCAATTTGTATGGTTGTCTCCCTTATGCATCTGATTGACATGTTGCTCTCCCATGCGGTGCACAAGGAATCCCCTGACCCTAAGCATATTAAAGTTTATGTCCAGGTGAGATTTTTATCCTTGATAATTGTTACTTCAGTTGCTTTGATTTCACTCCAACATCTACTGTGACCCATGAAGGTTTCATTTGTTTCTTTGTTTAATCCAGCAATAGGTTAAATATTACACTACTCAATTCTTCTACAAGGTTTTATTTCATTGTTTAATAGTTGTTGTGTCCTTAAAAGGTGATGTAATGAATATGTAAATACCTTGTTACCCCCTCACTATAATCTGATTGGACAGTGTCCTCTATAAATATTCAACACTGTGGTGATACAAGCAAGCCTAAGTCTAAGCTTACTCGCCTACCAGTCAGAATACCACCATGACTGTTCGGAAGATATACTGCCATTCAACGCACCAGCTACTACTGCAATAATATACCTTACTATCAACTTCATAATATATCTATTAACCTGGATATATCAAAAGGGATACAATCAGACAAGAAGGTTCCTGATTATGACAAGAAGGTTCCTGAGTTTGACAAGAAGATTCCCGAGTCCGAGATGGTTCCCGATTCTGACAAGAAATACCTGAAGAAGGCCAGAGGGCAATGTCATGTCCTTCCCACAGAAGTGTCAAAACCAGTTTGGCTTTCCCATTAATTTTCAAAGAGGTTAGCACCGTGCACATAAAAGACCATACAGACCACACCGTATTTCTAATAGTTCTTTATTTTTCATACAGTGTATGCCGTGAAAACTGCAAATTAAAGGAAAGAATTCGCATAAGTCACAAAATACAATAAATTTAAAGAACAATAAAACAAAGAAATTTCACACAAAAAAGTTATAGCAAAAACAACAGAAAGGTTTACGCCTCATAGTTTACCAAAAATTCTAAACATAAAAACATTTAAGCATAACTAAAAATTACATACAAAAGGGGGTTTGGGGTATTTAACATATTTGCCTCAAAAGGCGCAAACAGTGAGTTAACCAGGGTAAAAAAGATAATTTACCATTTAAGAGGAATTACAAATTTAACAAGAAAATAACACATGAAAATTAAATGTAGTTTTAAAGAAGGGAATGGAAAAATAGTTTACCTTTGTTGGCACGTAGGGACTTGGACTTGAACGGGACTATGTCTTAGTAAGTTTTATACTAAGAGTGCAATAACTAATTACCGCTCAAAAGTTGCTCTACTTTCTGAGAGCCCAAAAAGTTGTGACTATCATCACAGCCTGCCAAAAGGGAAAGAAAGATTTTGGCTGGTTCTCTCCTAGCTTGACTATTTACCAAATCACTACGCCAAATCCAAACCCTACAAACTTTCACTTTTACTAAAAACTTTTTGCAATTACCACCTAAAGGCAGTGTTCTCCTTTAAAAGCCACACAAAGGCAAACAAATATTCCAAACAATTTCAAAAAAATGCATTTACACATATTTAGGTTTTTTAAAACCAAGGAACTATTTTCTCTAAGGGAACATTTTTGCAAGTGGGATGACCAGGTCACAGGGTACTCAAAGAGTGAAGGGATGGGAAGGGCATAAAACAGGCCTGTTGACTATGACAACAAATACTACTACTACAAACTGCCTACAGTGGCAGCCACAGGCACATCAGCCAAAATGTTGTACAGATAACAATGAAGATGAGGACAATAGTCTGAAAATACAAATAATCCTATTTATTTATCTATCCCAGTGTCTTGATATCTATCTTCATATATATTGTTATGTTATAGGAATTTTCACTGGGATTTCTTTCTGAATGTTTTTCTTTGGTTGCTTTATTTAATGGCATTTGTCTCTAAGTAGACCCGTGCCACATGAGGAAACTGGACAATTTCCACCTTAGATGCCTACACCGCATTCTACACACACACTGGCAGGACAAAGTGCCCAACATAGACATGCTGGAATTAGCAGACATGAGCAGCATGCCCGGCATTATCTGTGAGAGATGCCTGCATTGGCTTGGTCACATCAGGAGGATGGACAAACGCCCCATTCCCAAATACCTGCTGTATGGGGAATTAGTAGAGGGCACCCGACCGGTAGGGAGACCACGCCTGCACTTTAAAGATGTCTGTAAGAGAAACATGAAGACATGCCACATTAACACCAACACATGGGAGGCTTGTGCAAAAGACTGTGTGACCTGGCACCTCCTCGTCAAACAAGGAACGAGAAGGAGCGAAAAAGAGAGAAAGTAGCCGCTACAGAAAAGAGAGCCAAAAGGAAGAAGAGACAACAGCAACTCCAGTAAGCATCACTGTTTGTTTGCAGTCACTGCACCAGAGATTGCCATTCAAAAATTGGTCTATTCAGCCACTCACGCAGTTGCAGATAAGAAAAAAAAAGTGGACATTACGCCATTGTCTTTAGTAGACGGACGGATGCCAACAACCAAAAGATTATAACTTTACTTCAGTCAACAGAGAATCTGCTGAAGTAACCAATCTTGGAGAAGGAAAAACTTTGAATTCAAAGACATGAAGGAGAGTCTTCATGGCGTAATGGCTAATGTGTTAAACTGCGAATCAAAGTAAGCGAGCTCAAACTCCAGTCACACTATTATGTTCACTTTCAGACTAATGGGAAAGATATGAAACCCTTTACCACCCAATGGGTTAAATAGTACCACTACTGTTCTTCTACAAGGATGGCTTTGGCATTAAACAACCATGAAAGTTGATATGTCATTAAACAAAGAAACTAAACAAGGTTACATTTCTAGAAAAATGAATTGAAAATCTGTCCCCTCATGAGCTAAGAGACAAGAAAAGGCAGACACTGGTAATAAGTATTGAAGGAAGTCAGTCAGTCTACTATTGGTTTGAACAATGTGACTGGCCAAGCACCACTGAACCAGTGTCAAGACAACTGATACTTATGGGAATTCAGAACAGTCCACTCATGCATTTGGGTGATTCCATTCCCTGAGTCCTGAATGGCTGCTTGGTTTGTATGGTCCTCTGGGGCTTCATAAATCTTGCCATTCTGCATTAGTCTTTGCAGCAAACCAGAATCGTATTGGTATACTGCTTGCTGTCTTGTCTTGCCAATTCGACGGTAATTGGACTTAGTATGATTATTCTACAATAAGTTTATTATTTACTGGTAAATCCAAAGAACCGTCTTTAAATTGTAAAACCAGGAAAATGGAGTGGCCCCTTTGGCAGGATTTTTTCCCTCTGGAGAGGAGCAATCAGTGTATTCTACAGCCCCAGCCAGCAGCAATGGTCATTTACTGGTAAAGACAAAGAACCATCTTTAAATTGTAAAAGAGATTCAAAACCAGGAAAATAGAGTAGATGTTTTAATCGTTGCACTTGACAATCTATTCATGAAAGACTAAAACTGATAGCGCCTATGAGGCATACAAAAGCTTTAATTGTTTTCAGAGACCAGAGACAATGTCTATATCAAATTATATTGCAGAATTCAATCAAAGGTAGAGTAAATATAAAATGACTTTGCCTGATGTTAGCTTTCACATTATTCAACATGGCTAACAATGTTAAAGATTGAAAAAACAAACACTTCAAAAAGAATATTACTTTACAATGACATAGTTTTAGAATTGCTCTTGGAACTGTAAGAATAGCTGTTCTACAGTCTATGAGAAACAAAATATAAGTTCACAGAATGCAATGACGAAAGAGAAAGCACATGTACCTTTAACCTATTTTATTAACATGTAAACACAATAACAGACAATATAACAAGTACTTAGAGGCAGTACTCACAGTTCTTATATCTCCCTTGCTGAGGGGGCTCAGGTTGAGTCTTCAGTTGTTACTCCCTCACTGAGGGGAATTCATTCAGTCACCAGGGACTGAGACAAGAGCTCGCTTTTACGAGGCTCACTCGTTGGTACCAAAACGGTAAAGAGGGTCTTCCTCTCAACCTGACAGGGACGTTACTTTTTCTACTTCCTGTCCCCAAAGGCACAGGAGAGTTCGTCCCTACAGAACCTTTGTCTGAGGTCAGAAAACTCAGTTTATTTATACATTCGTGGAAGAGTCTATTTATATATATAATTCTCAACTCCTACACATGAGCAGGATGTGACACAAGATCAATTTTTTGAGCAGAGTTTAACAGATTTAACAGAGTTTTCCTTCTTCTAGACTGATTACCTAGCCAAGGTTAAAGAGCCCAGTCTACTTTACTATGTAGCAACAGCTGTGGAAGAAAAGTTGGATACCTTTCCTAAGGGTATTAGCGCTACATAAAATGCAAATAGCCTCATCCAGGATTTGAACTCGGGTCAACAACTCCATTTCTCATGACACTGACCATTACACCACGCACCTCCATTTATTGTCTATTTATAGGGAAGTAAGGTAGGAATGGGGTGGTTTAGCTCAGTTGGTAGTGTATTTACCCAAAGGGGCAGGCACAAGGCCAGAAATATGGGGCACCTAGTGAGAACCAAACTCACTAACAATGGTCTGTTAATCACAGGAGGTGCTCTAAGGAACCTTCTTTTCGAACTTGGGAACTTTCTTGTCGTAATCGGGAACCTTCTTGTCGTAATCAGGAACCATCACGAAACTTTGAACCTAACCCTTTATTCAGTCCACGGGGGTATCCTGTTCTCATTCCGCTAACCATAGCTGGGGTAGAGGCATTAAGCTGTGTTAATTATTATTCTATGTTACTGCTGTCCTTGATTAGGATTGAAACTGCAGCCTAGAGATAACTGTCACTTAGAACTGTCTTAACGTAACTTCTTTGTCCACTAGTCCATGTGTCCAATTGGACAATCCAGTATGAATTTTGGGAACTTATAAACCTAATGTCTTGTTTTTGGCTAGAATATCTACTTATCACTTATGTATGATTTTTTACCTAGACTCATATTGTTTTTTTGTTGTTTTTTTTTGTTTTTTTTCGGCATATCGGCCGAAACGTTGTACAGATAACAATGAAGATGAGGACAATAGTCCAAATAACGCAGATAATACTAATTATCAAGCCTCATCTCAAACATTCAGAGAAAAAGGTTCCCGAGTTTGACAAGAAATACCTGAAGAAAGACAACAGTCCTAAAAATCCAAATTATCAAGCCTCATCTCAAAAATTTAAACAAAAGTGTTAGTGTGAGGTAAAAAGTAGGAGGTATAACAATTATATTAAACTGCTTCTGGGTTCAAGATGGACGTTGAAGGAAGGTGTGAGTTAACTGCACATCCCTGACAATCACTACCTGTCTCTGATTATTGATGCCATGGTTATTTTATCAACTGCCTGCCATTCACAGACACATCCACCGGTTCCGACATGATGAATGGTAAAGTGAAGAATTCTAATGACGTATTTGTTTCTCGATATCTTCTGGCAACTGGATTCCATTTTGGAACATGCACGTCAGAAATGTTTCAGTTATCCATATTTCTTCTTCGTTGTTCAACTCCCCAATTCCTGACAGTTCCTTGGACTGTGCCTTCCCGTTAATGTTGGTCGATCACTCGATAATTATACCCATTCAAGAGATGAGGAATTATCAGGGAGAAGATAGCATTAGATTTGGTTATTGTTGTCACTGATATCGCTCGTTGCTGGATTGGTTCTAGCTGAAATGGAAGAGTAAAAGAATGAGAACAGCAAGGTTAAGGATTAAGGTTCATTTTATCCACTAAAGTATAAAGCTGTATAGTATTTTTGGTAATACACTTACACAAGGCTTATCTATTTAATTCTTATTTGGTTACAGCAAAAAAGGCAAAAGGAAGACAAAATTCAAGGATACTGCTGTACAACTGAGTTCTTTAACCTTGGTATGGCAACTAGTCTTGGAGAAGGAAAACTTCGGATTCAAACTGTTAAAATCTTGATTAAGAAATTGACCTTGGGTCACATCTATTCATGCAGAGGGGTTGGTAAATATATATTAACTGCCATTTGAGAAGCAATCAATTCTTTGGCTTCAGTTGGAGGATAAATTCTTTCCATCATCTAAGAATAACTAAGCATTTTCTTAACTTCAATTATCCACAAATATAAATCAAATCTTTATGATTTTTGCTCAAAAACCAAGATTTGTGATAGTGAATGTGTATATATATCTATTTTTTCCTTAATTGTTTTATTTTTGTAGTTTCCTCCAGACATACATACACACAACTGCCCTTTATATAAGTATAGATATAGATAACTTACTTATTTTTTGGGTGTCGTTGGTACAGAAGTTGGACCAGAGTAGTTGGCATGGAAATAGCCAGTGGGATACCTGACTATGGAAAAAGAAAAAAAAAGATGAAATTAGGCAAACAAGGTCTTGTTTGAATCCAGAATGAGGTTGTATTGTGCTGTAATATGTTTTAATGTTTATTTTCTTCATAGATAATATTTTTCTTTGGTGTAATGAAGTTAAAAATTTTAAATGATTTTAGTGAACTATATTTAGTGAATATATTACTTTTATATTGGCCAAAAGAGGTGGAGCACCACACCTACATCAGCTCTTCACTTTACTACACAGATTTGTGTGCTACTTATGTGCTGAGTTGGCGAGGGCCGGTATCGAACCAGGAACCTTGTGGTTCTTAGGAAAATGTTCTTAGGAAAACGTTCTACCAACTGAGCTAAACCAACCCCTTGGGATTTTTTTTTTTTTGTTGGGGGGGGGCACAATTTTTATATTGGTCAAAGGAGGATCAAAACAATGAAGATGAGGATAGTCATAGAAATAATTCATGGAGAAATTAAAATATTAAATAGTAGGGCAGACTGGGCTCTTTAACCTTAGACAAGCAGTCTAGGAGAAGAAAAACTCGGAATTCAAACTTGTTGAATTCCATTTAGAAATACGCCTTGTGTCACATCCTGCTCATGTGGAGGGCTTGGGTAAATACATGGTATTTACCTCGTACCCCATGTATACTGGTTAGGCACAAGGCCCTATTAATGTGGGACCACCCACAAGCTGAGACTCATGGGTGGCGAGTGCAAAAAATGTGTTGATTCCATTGGCATTCCCCCTCAAGGGGGGCACCTCAGGCACTGGGCAATAAACCCAGCCCTGCCCCTTTAAATCGAGGGGGCAGGTGTTGCCTGAGGGGATGGCCCCCTGGGATCAATGCTATTAACTTGTAAAGATCCATGTCCGAAACCACTGGACCCCCAGCGTTGGCCGGTTTGGGTAAATACATTCTGCTGTACAACATTGAGAGCGTGTTAAATTGGCAGAGTATTCTAATATTCAGTTGTTTTTTGGGGGGGGGGGGCATAACTTTTATATTGGCCAAAAGATGATCAAAACAATAAAGATGAGGATAAACGAACAAATAATTCATTGAGAAATGAAAATATTTCATCTCATCATCACTGACCTGATTTGACCATTTGCAGGTATCAAATTTATCTTCTTACTTTCCAGCCTTGGATTTAGACGAGGTGATTTGATTAATGCCTTAATACCTTAATGGCCGCACTGGCAATAAATCCTTTGTCAAATATTTAATAGCCCTGGCAAAATCCAAATGGCTTCCCAAATACAAAGACACTCTAAGAAAGTCTGATAAAGGTTATGAGCTCTTATTTAAACTAGCAATCCATCAGTTTGACAATCTTGTGGGATTTGTTGTTTTTGTTGCAAGTCTGGCATAAGGTTGAAGAGATATGAGTTCTTTTGTTGTAATCTGCTTCTAACATCTTATTAATAATGGAGATTGTCTGTATTTCTGTCTGTAACAAAAACTATGTCATAGCTCTACGTCACAGATTACGTCACAATATTCTTATGCTATATACACCCAAAATTTGAGTAAGCAATTCAAAAAATTGTTTTTTTACTCTTGTCCTTTTTTTTTTTTTACAGTAACAAGAAGTTAACTAAAATGTTTACAAATAAATGAATAAATACCTAACAAAGAATAGGAAACGAAATATACTTCTGCTCTACCAAAGACACCGTAACACTTGAAGATCTTTAACAAACTAATTTTGTTGTGTTTTGCCACATCACCACTGTCCAACCGTCTCCTTTAATACTTGGTCTGGCCAAGACACATCACAACTCTTATCTCACCAGCTACGAGACTTGCCACTATAAATCGTGGCCTCAAGGACACTCATGATTTTTACCTCCACGACTAGTCGGACTTGTCACATTTCCACTTTCGCCCAAACGCACAACATGCCACCCGCTGTCTCTTCAATCGACTGATCGTTTTGCCGTTCGATCTCGCTACAATAAATACCTACAATTTTGTGTAAAATTGATGTGGAATATATTCAAAATAATTGTTTGATTATTACATGCACGCAACATTTTATTTGAGAAGGACGGGGCTCAGTTTTCATTTCAAATTGTTTTATTTTTTTTTTACTCCTTTAATAAATATGAGGATTTGTCTTACTTATGATACAAACCCTCTGACATTGAATTTTTAATTCCCTCCCTCTCAGGCAATGTCTTTCAAAAATTAATTTTTACGATGCCCGAAGGGTGTTTTCTGTTGCTAGTTCTTCTAATGTCTGTATTTACCAACCCCTCCGCATGAGCAGGATATGACACAAGATCAATTTCTTAAGTAGAGTGTAACAGGTTTGAATTCAGTTTTCTTTCTCCTAGACTGGTTACCTAGCCAAAGTTAAAGAGCCTGGTCTGCCCTGCTATTTATCCATAGTTGGAGGGAAAGTTGGAAGCATACCTTTCCCAAGGGTATTAGCACTATGTGAAATGCCAACAGCTTCATTCAGGATTTGAACTCGGGCAGACGAATCAATTTCCTACAACTCTAACCATTATCCGACACGCCTCCAATGTTTTTCTAATATCTGCTTCTATTTGGATTATTCAGACTATTGTCCTCATCTTTATTGTTATCTACACAATGTTTCAGCCCATGTTCCCTCTGGCCTTCTTCAGGAGTTTCTTGTTGGACACAGGAACCTTCTCTTCGAACTTGGGAGCCTTCATATCATAAATGGGAACCTTCACGGAACTTCAAACTGAACCTTTATTCAATCCACAGTGGTGGGTTGTTCTCATTTTGTTCACCATGACCGTATTCAGGTATTTCTTGTTGGAACTCGGGAACCTTCTTCTCGAACTTAGGAACCTTCATGTCATAATCAGGAGCCTTCATGAACTTCAAGTTGAACCCTTTATTCAATCTACAGGATTGTATAGATAACAATAAAGATGAGGACAATAGTCCAAATAATAAAATAATACAAATACAGCCACAAAGATTTCTTACTTAAGCATCATGTGTCACCACGAAGATGATGAAGGTTTTTACCCCTCTGCAGTAGTGCAGTCAGTATAATCTACAACCCCAGCTGACAGGGCAGGAGTTGAATGTAATAAACTTTAAGTGTGAGTTAAATGCCATAAAAATATTTTTCCATTGCATTTTAGAGCGTGTCTATTTCTTTTATGTGTACTTTATATTTTGATAGCCTTAGCAAAATGCAAATTAATAAATTATTACTGAAATATTTAATAGTCCTGGCAAGATGAAAATGGCTTCCCAAATCCAAAGATGCCAACGGCTCTGAGGGTCTGGTCAAGGTTAACAGCTCTTATTAAAACAATCCATCATTTTGGCAAGGTTGTGGGATTTGTAGCTTTTGTTTCAAGTCTGGCATAAGGTTTTGAAATACCTACTAATTTATTTCTTTTCATTTTTTTTTCATTATAAAATTTTTTCTTGCATTTCAGGCCTCCATTTTATTTGCTATCCCATGGTCCATTGCAGCTGTTGTGGATGTGGATGGGCGAACAATGTTTGATGTTTTCTTCCGTGATCTTATTTTGGGTAAAAATGAGGAATTCCCAATGCCAAAAGCTGTTGCCAAACTTGAAGCACCATTCCCAGAAAATCAGACTGTTTATGATTTTTGGTATGAGGTAAGAAGCTGTTTATGTCATCTATTAATAATGGAGATTTGGTCTCTTTCTGTCCGTAACCAAACTTACATCACTGCTAACGTCACAAATAAATAAAAATCAATAAAGAGTCAAATTTTAATGAGAATTTTGATACTTATTCACCTTAGATGAATTTAGGTTTAAAGTAGTTTTTTCCTAAAATATATTAGGGGAAATATTTTTTTTTTTACTAGGTCGACCCCTCACACAACTTATTTTATGAAATCCAAACAAAGTATATTTTACTTGTACGATGATATCAATCTTTCTGAAACACCCAGTATATCTCAAATGATATCAAATCTTTCTGAAACACCCATTAAATTTCAAATGATAATTTTTCTGAAACACCCATTTACATTTATATTTCTTTTCTTTAATTTTCATAGCAAAAGGCACGTGGCCAATGGAGGCCATGGATGGACAAGATAAAACAAGGGGAACAAAAAGAAAAAAACATCCGTCACATCTTAGTCCCAACTGTTGATACTGCACGCTATACCTACCTATTGGATATCTGCATTGAACATAATAGGTAAGATGAATTTGATTTTTTGCAGAAATCGTTAACAAGCTCTGCTGCTATTTATTAGTTTGAGTCTCACTAGGTGTCACCCTATCATCCAGTAAAAATAAAGTAAAATCAAGCAGCTTGTACCATCATCATATGCACAATCTACATATTATCTTACTCAAACAACAGACTCTGCCATTGTCCATCATTATGTGGCGAGAGAAACCACAAATGTAGTGGTTTGAAACGTGCACGACTGTGTTTGGCATGCAGAATGAGATCAGAGACGAGTGGGGAGATTGAACTCATATTGATTGATCGTGAGTCGTGGCCTGACGCATGTGAATTACTAAACTGTCCAGAGTGACCCGGATGTGAAGAATTGACATGTGCTGATTAATGTCGCACGTGCTGCACGGGCAAGTCAGAGTAAGGAGCTCGGATGAACACTGTAATTGTGTATTTAATGACCAGCCCTCAAAAACCTGGGAGAAAGCTTGCAGTAGCATTTTGGCTGTTGCGATGAGTGGAAGAGAGAAAATATATTTTGATAGTGTTGGTGAGAAGAGTGCAGCATTGCTGGGAGAGATTGTTTCAAACTGAACACTTGGTCAGTTGGGAGAGTAAAAGCGTCGGACTTAACTGTGCCCCCACCCCCACCCCGAGAACATTCTTATTGGACATTAATCAGACAATACTATTTCTCTGAATTTTTGAGATGAGGCTTGATAATTAGTATTATTTGCATTATTCAGACTATTGTCCTCATCTTCATTGTTATCTCTACGTTTTGGCCGATGTGCCCTCTGGCCTTCTTTAGGTGTTTCTTGTTGGACTTGGGAACCTTCTCTTTGAACTTGAGAGCCTTCATATCGTAAACAGGAACCTTCATGGAACTTCAAACTTTACCTTTTATTTAATCCACAAGGATAGGCTGTTCACATTTTGTTAACCATGACCGGGTACAAGTGTTAAACTGTGTCAAGTATTCAATGTTATTATCACCTTGGCTAGGATTGAACCTGCAATCTGCAAGATGATTGCCACATAGAACTGTATTAACTCAACCCTTATATCCATTGAGCCATGTGTCCCATTTAGAACATGAAAGTTCCCTAGTTTGAAGAGAAGATTTCTGAGTTCAACAAGAAACACCTGAAGAAAATTCAGACAATTCTGTTTGCGCATAGCTAGAGTCTGTGCCACCCAGGGCAAACTCCCCCCCCCCTAGCTATGTATTGACCCAGAGTAAAATCAGCATAGTACCTTGCAATTTTATTTTCTATTGGTATACTACAAGATCAATGATATTTGCTCCTTGGGTGAAAAGTAAAAATTTAAAAAACAGCAATCTAGATGATAAATAAACTAAAAAAAGATCAATTGTTCTTTTTTTTTAAAGTTTAATAAAAAAAAAAAAAGAAAGTTTAAAAGAAATTTTTTGTTGGATCCCAAGCCACATTGGCATACCTGGAAATGACAGGGCAGATCAGAAGCGAAGAAAATTATGAAAGACACAATAACAAAAACAAAAATACCATATACTGATTATAAAACAGTTGTAAAAAAAATTATCATTAAAAAATGACAAAATCATTAGAATGCACTCATTAATAACAAACTTCAAAACATTAAACCTTCCATTAGAGAATGGAACTTAGAATACAACAAAAATAAACAAGAAAAGGTTGTTCTGACCTGCCTTCACATTGGCCACACTTATATCACCCATCATCATTTACTAGAGGGCACAGAATCCCCAATATGCACTACATGCAAAGAGAGATTTACAGTGAAACATATACTGCTAGAGTGTGTATACTTTGATCTTGTGTGAACAAAATACTACCAATCAAATAATTTGAAAAAACTTTTCATGAAAATAAGACCATCCAGGATTCTACATTTCCTAAAAGTGAGATTGTACTCAAAAATATGAGTAATTGAACAATAGTTAAAATCTATACATATACAATTTCTTTTTCTACCAAACTACCGCTATGAATCCAAAACTTACTTGGCATTAAATGACCCACTGAGGTTGATATGCCGTAAAACAAAACAAACCAAACTTTAAAAAGTTTAAATGACAAATTTAATACAAAAGAAGTGTAAGGAAATAAAATTCTGCTTGCAATTATATATGAGGGTAATCCCAAATTTAAGGTCTCCAAAATATTTAGAAATCACAGAATTGTTTATTGTCAATGGTGTTAACATAATTTTAAAATTTGAACATGTATCTATTTTACTAAATAAACGCCATTTTAGTTGATGCTCTTTTGTAGACACTGTGGCAGTTTTTGTATGCCCATGTCATACCAGCTCACTGCCATATCTTTACACACTGGACTACCTAAACAAAGTCCAAGCCAGACATACCCACAAGACAGCACAGGGAGGGGACTTAGATGAAGTCATACCTTTCCCAAGAGTATTAGTGGCATAAGAAATGCAAACAGTCTCATCCAGGATTTGAACTTGTCTCATTACACCCCACACCTCCAACTAAGAAGTTACCCCACAAATTACATAAAGAAGAAATTGATAATGACTTAGTTGGATTCATACCTTTCCCAAGTGTATTAGTGGTATATGAAATGCAAACAGTCTCATCCAGGATTTGAAAGTGTCTCATCTTGCCCATTTTCTATGATAATAATCATTATACCACATGACTCTAACCAACAAATTACAGCCCACATATACAAGAAATTGATAATGACTTAGTTGGATTCATACCTTTCCCAAGTGTATTAGTGGTATGTGAAATGCACAGTCTCATCCAGGATTTGAACTCATCTCATCGTGCACCATTTCCTATAGTATTAATTATTATACCACATGACTCTAACCAACAAATTACATATACAAGAAATTAATAATTATGTTATTTTTCCTATTGCTTTTGTTATTAATAATAATATTAATCTGATTATTGTTGTTCTTGTCTCTGTTGTGTTCGTACCAAACTTGGTAATGGCGCTAAGGCCAAAAGGAATTAACCAAAAAAGAAATCAAATCGCAGAAAAACTTTTGATCCAAATGCAATAATGTTTGTTTTAGATCCGATCAATCCACTTTGATGGTTGTCTACTCCTTTGCGGATTCTTTCTTTTTTTTTCTTTTCCTTTATTTGTGAGCTGAACCGAGGTCCTCTTTGCATCCGCTGCAAAACGGAGTTGACTTTGTGTGCAAAATCAATAGTGAGAGGAAATTGAGATGAGAGGAGTATTATTTGGATTATTCGGACTTTTGTAATTGCGAACCATCACAGAACTTTGAACCTAGCTCTTTATTCACTCCACAGGGGTATCCTGTTCTCATTCCGCTAACCATAGCTGGGGTACGGGTGTTAAACTGTGTTAATTATTATTCTATGTTAGTGCTGCCCCTGACCAGGATTGAACCTGCAGTCTAGAGATAACTGTCACTTAGAAATGTCTTAACTTAACTCATTTATTCACTTGACTATGTGTCCAATTGGACTTCCTAATCGAGAACCTTCTTGTAATCAGGAGCCATCACAGAACTTTGAACCTAACCCTTTATTCACTCCACAGGGTATCCTGTTCTCATTCCGCTAACCATAGCTGGGTTACAGGTGTTAAGCTGTGTTAATTAAAATTTGTACAGATAACAATGAAGAAGTGAGGAGTATTATTTGGATTATTCGGACTATTGTCCTCATCTTTATTGTTTTCTGCACAATGTTTCAGCCGATGTGCCCTCTGGCCTTCTTCAGGTATTTTTTGTCAAACTCGAGAACTTTCACAAACTCGGGAATGTTCTTGTCATAAGTGGTAGCCTTCACAGAACTTCAAACCTAACCCTTTATTCAATCTATAAGGGTAGAATGTTCTCATTCCATTAATGATGACTGGGTAGAAGTGTTAAGCTGTGTTAATTATTCTATGTTACTGTTTCTTTTTACCCTATCCATCTATTATTACACTGACAGTTTCTTAACTATGAGATTGTTCAAACCAAGTCTTGGTTTTGGTACAAATAATGTTCAATATATGTGAAATAATAATAGAAAAAATTGTTGTCTTAGATTCAGTGCCACATTGGGATATTGATCTTGCAAGGAAAAAATCAGAAGTCATCAATAACTTAAAATTGGTTGGCTTTAAGATTTTTAGATAGCATATTTGGATTCCTTGGGCAAACATACTTTTATAAAGCAATTTTTAGGAGTAGGGAAGCTCTAGAACTCATTTTACAGACAAAAATAAGTTTCAAAAAGTCGACATTTTTTTGGACTATTGTCCTCATCTTCATTGTTATCTGTACAATGTTTCGGCCGATATGCCCTCTGGCCTTCTTCAGGTATTTCTTGTTGGACTTGGGAACCTTCTCGAACTCTAAAATTTGGAGAGCTAAAATCGACATGAGTCTGCTAGTTTTTGGAATTGGAAGCTCAAATTTTTGGGATTGGCTAACTTTATCATAATCCACATTTAGACAAAAATTTTTAAAAAAATTGAAGCGAGTGGGTGACATGGCCTGGAATTACCCATATATATATATATATATATATATATTTTGTAAAGTGTGCTTTTTAAATTTTTTCCTTGTTTTCTTTCTTCTTTTTTATTATTATTGGATTTATCGAACTAGTGTTTCTTTTTCAGACCGATATTGTTTGTGGGTCCCACTGGCACCGGGAAAAGTGCGTATGTCCAAGAGAAGATGATGAAAGGAATCAGCAAAGAAAAATACCTACCTACCTTTTTGAATTTCTCTGCACAGACTGGCGCCAACCAAACCCAAGTAAGAAACATAAAATTCTTGCCAATATTATTTATTTTTTATTTTTTGTGTACCATTTTCAGTTATCTGAATGTCTTCTACCACTTACCATTTTAGGAAAAAAAAAATGCAGTCATTTTGGCAGAAAATTCTTCCAATCAATATCGTACAAGTCTTGATGGTTAGTGGTGGTGAAGGGGTGAGGGTAGAAGTCTCCTGCTGTCTTCCGCCCTAGGTCTGCCTGTCACAAATCAGTTCAATTCTCTTTGCCCGTCAGTCAGTTGTGACTGTGAAAGGAAAAACAAAGATAAAAAGTAAACGAGAAAAAGAAAAGAAGAAATTTTTTTTTTTTTTTTTGCCATTGTCTAATGAAGCAAAAACTCTTTTCAACGAAATTGGGAGGAGATAAAATAAAAATAAAAAAAAGATAAAAATAAAAAAGAATTTTTTAAAAATGTTCAAAAAATGGAGTTAAACACTAAACATAAAATACTATTTCTCTGAATTTTTTAGATGAGGCTTGATAATTAGTAGTATTATTCGGACTATTGTCCTCATCTTCATTGTTATCTGTACAACGCTTCCGCTTTGAACCTAACCTGTTATTCAGTCCCTGGGGTATCCTGTTCTCATTCTGCTAAGCATAGCTGGGGTACAGGTGTTAAACTTAGTTAATTATTATTCTATGTTACTGCTGCTCCTGACTGAATAAAAGGATAGGTTCAAAGTTCCGTGACGGCTCCCGATTATGACAAGAAGGTTGCCGACAAGAAATGCCTGAACAAGGCTGGAGGGCACATCGGCCGAAACGTTGTACAGATAATAATGAAGATGACGATAATAGTCCGAATAATACAAATAATACTACTGATTTATATACTTACCAACCCCTCTGCATGAGCAGGATGAGACACATGGTCAATTTTAAAATTTTATGGGGGGGGGGTGATATGGTTCATATTTTTCCCCAAGGGTATTAGTCTGAAAGTGAATGTAACAGCGAGACTAGGGTTTGAACTCACTTACTACAATGTCACAGTCCATCACATTAACCACTACACCACAGGGGAATACCCTAAAGCATTAATTTACCATGCACACATTGAACTATAAATAGCAGCATATTTTGCACTTAAGTGAGAGTCAATATTTCAGCAGATAGCTGATAAGACAGCCTCTTTGTTAATATATTTGTTTAACTCATTTCCTCTCTTGTGTCTTTATTCTGCCCCTAACCAGGCCACAACAAGTCGTGAAGAACATTAGTGGTATTATTCAACCCATATCTGGGGGGGATGATATGGTTCATATTTTTCCCCAAGTCAGAAAGTGAATGTAACAGCGAGACTCGGGTTTGAACTCACTTATTAAAATGTCACAGTCCATCGCATTAACCACTTCACCAGAGGGAAATACCCTGAAGTATTAATTCAATGATGTTAGATTAGAATTAACTGACAATATGATATTGAATTATACCCGGCTGAAATTTATGAGTGAAATCTGTGTGTAAGATCTGAATAATGAATTGTTAATTCAGTGATTAATTTGAATTATACAAAGAGATGACAACACAACCGGAAACGTTGAGATAACATTCTATGTAATTCAATTTCAACCAACTGATTTTGAAACTGGTGACCATGCTGATAAGCAAAAGATTTCTGTGTACTCCAGTGGGGAAACTCCTGACTCAGGATCCTTTTAATTCATTATATAATCTCGATAGGAAATTCACGCTGTTATCGACACAGTTGAGCAATTTTATTGAACTGGTTCTACATTGTTATTCTAAGTTCTCATTTGTGAATGTGAAGTGGTAGTAATTAGAATGCTCCTTTCCGGTGGCTACTGGCCTTTCCTAGTGTCCTCTAAACTTTAATAAAGTGTTGTATACCTATATCTATAATGGGAGACAGAGAGACCGACGGGGTAGAAGATATGATGAGGCGCTCTTACTTGTTAATCTTCTTCTATTTCATTGGTTGGCATATTCTTCAGGGTTTATTTCTCTGGCTGTGTAGGAATAGCTGTCTACAGTCTATAAGAAACAAAATATAAGTTCATAGAATGTAATGACGAAAGGGAAAGCACATGTACTTTTAACCTTATTTATTGACTTGCAAACTCAACAACAGACAATATAACAAGTACTTAGAGGCAGTACTTACAGTTCATATATCTCCCTCGTTGAGTCTTCAGTTGTTACTCCCTCACTGAGGGGAAAGTTCCTTCAGTCACAAGAGACTGAGACAAGAGCTCATTTCTACGAGGCTCACACGTTGGTACCAAAACCGAAAAGAGGATTCTTCACTCAACCTGACAAGAGACGTTACCTTTTCTACTTCCTGTCCCCGAAGGCACAGGAGAGTTCTAGTCCCTACAGCTGTAATTCAATTTCGACCAAAATTTTGATTTTGAAACTGGTGACCATTCTGTGTAAAGGTAAAAAATCATTCATAAGTATAAATGTGAAATTCCAGGTAAAAAGCATTTTAAATTTATAATTTCCAAAATTTCACTCTGAATTGTCCAGTTGGACATATGATGCAATGAATATCAGAGTGTTCTAAATGATAATCATCTGTAGGCTGCAGGTTCAGTCCTGACTATGGGTGGTAATAATATAGAATACTAAACATAGCTTAACACTAGTACCTAGACATGATTAAGCGAGTGAAAGCAATCTACCCCCAATGGATCCTTTTAATTCATTATATAATCTCAATAGGAAATTCTCACTTCAATGTTTTGGCTGATGTGCTCTTGAGCCTTCTTCAGGTATTTCTTGTTGACTCTGGATCACTTTGATAGATTTAAGATCTCAGCATGAGATGGCTCTGCATTTTTCTCTGATTAAATAATTTTATTTTACCCCCATATTGTAGTGCATGTTCCATTTCTTTGTGATGTGACAGTGATTGGTTGGTTAGTTTGTTGGATTTTACAGCTGTTACGTAATGGGTGTGATATGGCCTGATGTGTGGATTAGAACAGAAAAGTTAAAGTGATGATTTGGCATGGATACATGGTGTGGTTTGATTGGACAAGCAAATGGTACGTGGCGAAGGGGAGAAAGGAGCAGTGAGAGGTCAGAGTGTAAATTGAGAATGAGTTAACGTAGTAAGACATGGATTTCTTGCTCTTGGCAGTTTAATTTGGGGGGGGGGATAAAATACTCATGAGTGAAAAGAAGCGGCCTTGTATTATTACTAAAAACTCCAAATGGCACAAGGCAAGATAATCCTCAGCCCCAAGTTGATGTCCAGATTCCATAATATCATAGAATTCTGTCAACTGAACAGCAGGCCAGCAACAACGATTCCACTCTCTCCAACGTAGTACCGGTATAGAAATAATTATATTGAATATTCCTTAATCACAGATCATTCACTCCATTTGAAGAAAGAGTCATACCATAAGCAATGTGGACACTCAGCCATTCCGACAAGGAGAGAGTAAAGTAAATAAACGTTTTAACACATCTCTCCAGTCCAACAACAGCATGTTAACCCTTGTTGGGTTATTTTATGCCGAAGATGTTTTGTTCTAGTATTATTTGTATCATTCAGACTATTGTCCGCATCTTTATTGTTATCTGTACAACGTTTCAGCCTATGTGCTTTCTGGCCTTCTTCAGGTATTTCTTGTCAGACTCTGGAACCTTCTCAGACTCGGGAACTATCTCTGACTTAAAGGGAAAAAAAAAAAAAAAAAATACACCCAATAGGAGTCTAGGTAAAAAAAAATTTTTTTTAAAATCATACATAAGTGAATAGGTAGAATAAAAATAAACACAGCTTAATACCTCTACAACAGCTATGGTTAGTGGAATGAGAACAGGATACCCCTGTGGAGTGAATAAAGGGTTAGGTTCAAAGTTCCGTGATGGCTCCCGATTACGACAAGAAGTTTCCGGAGTCTGAAAAGAAGGTTCCTGAGTCCGAAAAGAAGGTTCCCAAGTCAGAGATGGTTCTCAAGTCCGAGAAGGTTCCCGAAATGTTGTACAGATAACAATGAAGATGAGGACAATAGTCCAAATAATCCAAATAATACTAATTATCAAGCCTCATCTAAAAAATTCAGAGAAAAAATGTTTTGTTCTATTCATGATGAGAGTTCAAATTTTTTTTGAAACTCATCTTTTTCTATTTAACCCATAGATGGGCCACTGACATTTACTATCACTCCAGGTCAGAGTGGACCTGAGAGTAATGGTGTTATAAGATTCAAAGTTAATAATTAAACAACAGCCCCAACACGTTGTGAGACAAAACATGGCAGAGACTGGAGAACTGGAAACCTCACCATCAGATAGTCATTCCCAGGACATGTAGATCCTCAGCCACTGCCTTCTAGCACCCATATAATAAGAAAGATTGGGGCTTGCCATAAGGGCAATAGGGTTGAGGCAATTATATAGGGCTAGGGCTTGACGTGACCAGCCGATTGATCGGAGGGGGCCTCTCCGACTGCCCGTCTAGCCCAAGAAAGGGCCAAAGTGGAGTATTGCAAGGCATCTAGTAAATAATTTTACATGAACAGATGTGTTACAGCAGACTTTGGAAAAAGAATAAACGCAACGGAAAAAATTGGAAATCTTGGATCTTTCAAACGTATTCTTCTTTAGATTTTAGCTTTTTTTTTTTTCTTTCTCCTTATTTTCTTTCTTCAGAATCTTACATTACCATTCCGTTACGTCTTGCAATGTTTACTGTTGTCTGCTATTATAATCACATACTAAATTTTTTTGTTATCACAAATCAATATATCTCTTTTGTTTTCAGTCTTGTTTGAATTCTTACTTTTTTTTTTTTTTCTTTTAAACTCTACTAATTATTTCAGTAAGTTGACCGAATAATCACCAGACACTTGCTGGTATAGATCAATGGCTAGAGCAGAGGACTAAAGTTTGTTTGAAAATACATTTGTTGCCATCCTTCCGTCTACTAAAGACGATGGCGTAGCGTCCACTTTTTTATCTGCAACTGCGTGAGTGGCTGAACAGACCAATTTTTAAATGACAATCTCTGGTGCAGTGACTGCAAACAATCATTGATGCTTGCTGGATTTGCTTTTGTCTCTCAATCCTTTTGGCTCTCTTTTCTGTGGCGGCTTCTTTCCTCTCTTTTTCACTCCTTTTCATTCCTTGTTTGATGAGGAGGCGCCAGGTCACACGGTCTTCTGCACAAGCCTCCCATGTGTTGGTGTTTGATGAGCGCCAGGTCACACGGTCTTCTGCACAAGCCTCCCATGTGTTGGTGTTTGATGAGGAAGCGCCAGGTTACACGTCTTCTGCACAAGCCTCCATGTGTTGGTGTTTGATGAGGAGGCGCCAGGTCACACGGTCTTCTGCACAAGCCTCCCATGTGTTGGTGTTTGATGAGGAAGCGCCAGGTTACACGGTCTTCTGCACAAGCCTCCCATGTGTTGGTGTTTGATGAGGAAGTGCCAGGTCACACGGTCTTCTGCACAAGCCTCCCATGTGTTGGTGTTGCTGTGGCATGTCTTCTTGCAGACATATTTAAAGTGTGGGCATGGTCTCCGTACCGGTTAGGTGCCTTCTACTAATTCACCATACAGTTGGTCTTTGGGGATGCAGCCTTTGTCCATCCTCCTACACGTGACCAAGCCAACGCAGGCGTCTCTCACAGATGATGGTGGGCATGCCGTTCATGTTTGCTCATTCCAGCACGTCTGTGTTGGGCCCTTTGTCCTGCCCGCATATGCATAGATACATAGGTCTGTATGCATATTTACAGATTGCTATGTATGGATTAATAGTCGTGAAGGCGCATAGTGTAATGGTTGGAGTTATAGAAAATGAATTCATCAACCCAAGTTCAAATCCTGGACGAGGCTGTTTGCATTTCACATAGTGCTAATACACTTAGGAAAGGTATGAATCCAACTACTCTCTCTCCATCTATGGGTAAATAGTAGAGCAGACTTGGCTAGGTAACCAGTCTAAGAGAAGGAAAACTCTGAATTCAAATCTATTAAACCCACTTAAGAAAATGACCTTGTGTTACATGCTCTTCATGTGGAGGGGTTGGTATATATATATATATATATATTGATTTATAGTATGGCAAACTGGGTCCTCTTGCTTTGGTATGCCAACCAATCTAAGAGAAGCAAAACTCTAAATTTAAACCAGCAGTAGTAAAGTAAACTTGGCAGAGTGGCCTATTGTTGGTATCTGCTGAACAGAGAGGGAGTCTATCCACTTTTAGCTAGCACTAGACCAGGGAAATTGTTTTTACATCTGAGGTGGAGTGCCACACTTACCATCAGCTCATGCTGATACAAGTTGTGTTTCTCATTAACTGAGTTGGCGAGGGCCGGTATTGAACCCGGAACCATGCGATTTCTATGCGGATGTTCTACCGACTGGGCTAAACGGGCCCCCTACCCCACTCACAAATAGACGACTGTAATGTAATGATTATCATTGTAGAAATGGACACAGTGATCCTGTTTCAAATCCTTGACAAGGCTGTTTGCATTTCATGTACTACTAATATCCTTGGGAAAGGTATGCATCTGACTATTCTCCCTCAACTATGGGTCAATAGTAGGGCAGTTTAATCTTGATATGGCAACCAGAATAGAAGAAGGAAAACACTGAATTCATTTAAAAATTGACCTTGTGCCACATACTGCTCATAGTGAAGGAGTTTGGTAAATACATACATAATCCCCTTAGAAATTGACCTTGTGACACATTCTTCTTGTAGTGGAGGGGTTGGGTATATACATGTTAAGAACTGTATTAACTCAACTCTTATATTTGTTGTGTAATGTGTCCTACTGGACAATTTAAAGGGAATATTTGGAACTGTAGCGATTGTCTGCCCCTGTTTGGTCAGGAAGAGTTATCTTCCCTTGCAATGGGTTTTGTACCGCTAGGTGTCCTGAGTATTTAGTCAGGGAAGCGTAAAGTTTAACTCTCATTTCTCCAGGACAGCAAACAGGACACATGGGTGAGACATTTGTGCCTATACCTTTTAAGTGGGGGGTTTCGACCCCCCCCCCAGCCTATGTAAGTGACATTCCTTCATGTACTCTGTATCACTTCTAAAGGACAAAGTCCTACGTTCTTTATACACCTCTAGTACCTTGTCTCGTATATGTGTTCATTATGTATCTCCTTTGTATACCTTTTAATTTTATATGTATTCCTGTTTAAATGCATTTCTATGTGCTCAACTATTAAAGTCCATGTTTGTTATATCTCATAACTTCTTTGTCGGAATATTACTTGTACTTATATGTACCCACGTTGGAAGGTCAATCTAAGCCTTCCAACTTATTATAATACCTTTAAATCCAACAGAACCAATAAACCTAATGCTCTTTTTTACCTAGAATTTTACATTCATACTTATTATATATGATTTTTTACCTTTATTCATATTGTGTGCTGTGTATATAACAATAAAGAGGAGGACAACAGTCCAAAAAATCTAAATAATACAAATTATCAAGCCTTATCTCAAAAATTCAAACAAATAATAAATTAATATTATTTAGATTATTGTAACTGGGAACCTTCTTGTAATCGGGAGCCATTATGTCTAGTGAGGAGAAGGTTCCCAAATTTGAGAAGGGTCCCAAGTCTGACAAGAAATACCTGAAGAAGGCTGGAGGGCATATCAGCCAAAATGTTGGATAGATAACAATAAAGATGAGGGCAATAGTCTGAATAAATTAAATAAATAAAGTAAATAAATTATTTGTTTGTTATTTCTCAAAATTTTTGAGATGAGGCTTGATAATTAGTATTATTTGAAACGTTGTACAGATAACAATGAAGATGAGGACAATAGTCTGAATAATCCAAATAATCCAAATTATCAAGCCTCATCTCAAAAATTCAGAGAAATAGTAAATAACAAATTATTTGTTTGTTATTTCTCAGAATTTTTGAGATGAGGCTTGATAATTAATATTATTTGAAATGTTGTACAGATAACAATAAAGATGAGGACAATAGTCTGAATAATCCAAATAATCCAAATTATCAAGCCTCATCTCAAAAATTCAGAGAAATAGTAAATAACAAATTATTTCTTTGTTATTTCTCAGAATTTTTGAGATGAGGCTTGATAATTAGTATCATTTGAAATGTTGTACAGGTAACAATGAAGATGAAGACAAGAGTCCAAATAATCCAAATAATAGTATTTGTTTGTTGTTTTCTTCTTCTTTTGTTTATTGTTTTACTTATTGTTGCTTCTATTTATTTCTAGAATATCATCATGTCAGCCCTGACAAAACGAAGAAAAGGTGTGTTTGCTCCACCTGTTGGGAAAAGGTCCATCATATTTGTGGATGACATGAACATGCCCGCAAAAGAAGTTTATGGAGCGCAGCCACCAATCGAATTACTCAGGCAATATTTTGACCATGGTTATTGGTAGGTTTACTTTTAGCTTGCTTTAATGGCATATCAACACTTGTTGGGTCATTTAATGCCAGTCTTTTTTTTTTTTTTTCAAGTAATTATATGGTTTCAAATAACTAATGCTATTAATCATTTAAAAACAATATAACTGACAAAAATAAATCCTTTTCTTTCAGAACCTAACTGATATATATATTATATAATGCAAGACTCTCCTATAAAAGGGATGGAGCACTCTATGACAACCTTTACATACATACAGATGTGTGTATTAAAACAGTTTAAATCCCTGTCGCATTCTGTAGGTGATGATAGCCAAGTGATTAAGCTGTCCAACTGATGCTGAATCGACCAGATTTCAATCCCGGCTGTAGGTAGCTTACAAATGTCTAGCCACACTGAAGAGACTTGATAAGTCAAAACATGTGTCTGTGGATTACTATATATATATATGTATAGATAAAAGGATATGAAAACACATAATGCTGTTAAAATGAAAATATTTTATATCATATTCATAGCTAATATTGAACAATATTTTGATTTATAAAAATCACCTTCAGAGCTTGTTTTTACTCTGGACTCATCGAGAGAGGAGCTGAAAATACTTTAAATTCAAAATGAAAACATTGATGTTCCAAAAAGTCATGCGGTTGTTTCTTCATAAGCACATATGCCACACGTTTCTCAGTCAGCGACAATAATGTATATCTTAGTGTAACAGTTTTTGAAAAAAAAAGGAGACATATTTCAAATTCAACAATAGACAAATTCTCTTTTTCAAACAGGAAGAGTTTTAACCTGTTCATGGTAGGCCTGCAACGGATTTTTTCAGGAAAGAAATTTTTATTTTTATTTTTATATAATGTAAAAAATATGAATGGTGTAAGGGTTTTTTTGAATAATGTGAAAGAAACGTGTGGTGGATGTGCTTATGAAGAAATGACCACATGCCTTTTTGGAACACCAATGTTTTCGTTTTGAATTCAAATTATTTTCAGCTCCTCTCTCGATGAGTCCGGAGTAAAAACAAGCTCTGAAGATGATTTTTATAAATCGAAATATTGTTCAAGCTATGAATATGATATAAAATATTTTCATTTTAACAGCATTGTGTGTTTTCATATCCTTTTATCTATACTTATACCGTCAGATTCATTTCCTTTCTCTTAACTTATATATATATATATATATATATATATATATATATGGAGGTGTATGGTGTAATGGTTACCATTGTAGGGAATTAGTTTTAATTATCTTTGCACAATATTCTGCATTAGTACCTTAATTAGTCTGAATTCTTTTATATAAAGTTAGAGTGTGTGATAAAAGTTGGTACTCAAATTGTTTTGTGCAACGAAGGTGCACGAGTGCAGATCAAGTATTATCACAACCATGATTACGTAAAGAAATATTTCTACATTGAGTGGCACTTCAGAGAGAGAGAGAGAGAGAGAGAGAGAGAGAGAGAGAGAGAGATCAATTTAAACAATTTCTTTTATTCTGCATTGTTAGTCTTAATTAAGCAATAATGTTACGTAATTATTTTACATTTCCAGATCAAATAACGACCTACAAACACAATTAGTCGGTTTTAATCAAACATGAATAATTACTTTAGCAAGACAAATAATCAATTAATTGTTTTGCTTTTAAGGTGTGAAAATTCAAATTCTCTGTGAATAATTAAGTCTTGCAGCAACATGGCATCCTGCTGATTATTGTTAGAGCCCCATCCCCACATTTTATTGACTTCTCCTCCTTATTTCATGAGGAACAAAATATTTTTAGATTACAACCTTCCTTTGGGTCTAATAAATTTACATACTAAATACTGAAATCCTGAAATAGGACTTCTAAAAAAGTTAAATCCCAAAACACATGTCCACCCTGTTGGTAGTGCTTAGTATATCAGACAGTTTGCATTTCACAGAGTGCTAATACCCTTGGGAAGCTATGCATCCAATTATTCTCCTCCAGTTATGGGTAGGGCAAACTGGGCTAGGCAACCAGTTTAGTAGAAGGAAAACTCAAGCCTGTTAAACTCCTCTTTAAAAATTGACCATAAGTCTCATCCTGCTCGTGCAGAGGGGTTGGTAAATATATAAATCAGTAGTATTATTTGTATTATTTGGACTATTGTCCTCATCTTCATTATTATCTGTACAACATTTTGGCCAATGTGCTCTCCAGCCTTCTTCAGGTATTGAACTTGTCGGACTCAGGAACCATCTTGTCGTAATCGAGAACCTTCTTGTCATAATCAGGAGCCATCATGGAACTTTGAATCCTTTATTCAGTTCATGGGGGTATCCCGTTCCCATTCCACTAACCATAGCTGGGGTAGAAGCGTTAAACTGTGTTAATTATTATTCTATGTTACTGCTGCCCCTGACCAGGATTGAAACTGCAGTCTAGAGATAACTGTCACTTAGAAATGTCTTAAACTAACTCCTTTATCCACCAGGACAATTATCCACCAATTGGACAATTCAGTGTGAATTTTGGGAACTTATAAACCTAATGTTTTGTTTTGGCTAGAATGTCTACCTATTCACTTAGGTATTATTTTTTACCTAGACTCATATTTGGTGGGGGTTTTTTTTGTGTTTTTTTTTTTTCCATTACTTCCAGGTTCACTCTGACCTGGGGTGGTAGTACCTGCAATTACAGATTCACCAGTCTTAAAAAAACTATTTCAACAGCAAATGCACAATGTGCACCGGTCCAAACCAGGATTTTAATTGATGGTATATGAAAAAAAAAAAAAAAAAAAAACATTAACTAGAAATTGAGTCTATTCTTTTTTATTAACGTTAGACCAAGGAGATCATTTTAGCTTCTGAGGTGGAGCGCCACACCTACCATCAGTTTTTCACTTTACCGCACAGATCCCTGTGCTACTCATACGCTGAGTTGCCGAGGGCTGGTATTGAACCAAGAAAGAAATTTGTGATTCCTAGGCTGACCCTCTACCGACTGAGCTAAATCAGCCTTGAACCTAAGGAAATTTTTAACCAATGAAAAAACAGCATTTATAAAAGAGAAAACTGATAAATACCAGCTGAGCTGTAAATCTATGAAAGGTCAAAAAACGAATGCATCAGCCAAAGTGGGAGGCTTAAAATAACTCTTGGATTAATACCAAAGAAATAAGCAAATCCTGTTTTATATTTGTTTTTAGGATTGAAATATTTATACAAATGTTTGCTGCATAGATAAATTACTTAGCATGAAAATATCATTGCTAGTATCTTAAGTATGCAACACTAGTCTTTAATTGCTTTAGGTGTAAGTATATAATATATATATATATATATATATATATATATATATATAATTGAAAATTAATGGTAAAATGAATGAATGGATGAAATAAAAATGAATGAATGAAATGAGGGTGATAAATGAAAAATCCTTTCCAAGTTACCCCTCGCAAAAATATTAAAACACTTTTTGAGAGTGGGGTCCCTGATAGAAAGTTTTTCTCATCTATTATTAGACTCCTTTGAAGCATCAAATTAATATAATTATTCTATAAGTTATTAGAGAAGATAAAATCCGTCTCTTACCTTTGTAATATCTGTTGAGAATGGGTTTGAATTTATATATAATCTTGTCTGGTTAACTTCCGGTGAATACTACATTGTAATTATCTTGAATTCAAAATAAAAACGGTCAAATAGAAGAATTTATTTACTTAGTTTTTTTTCAGTTGTAAAATAAAATTAAATATGTTAAATTAATTAGATAGATCAGTAAATAAATAAAAAGATTATCTTTAATTATATATTAGAAAGATTGATGAATAATTTTAGAAAACTATATTTTATGAGTATTTTTTAAAATTCAAATAGATTAAATATTATAAATTAAATATTTATATTATAAAAGACAAAGTGTTATTTTTCCTTATATTAACAGCTCTAGAGTGACTGTAATTTTAAGAGGATATTACGTTTTAATGATATATATATATATATATAATATATATATATATATATAGGAATGACTTACCGGGGAAAATATTTGGTTGGTCTCAATATTTGGTTGGTACAAGCGTTATTCGAATAAGTCAGCATTATAGCAAATATAAAGTGCTGAATACATAAGTAGCAGATTTATCATTATAGCGTGTGCAGAAATAACCTACTCGAGTTTCACCATAATGATCTTCAGGGTTAAACCCACTGAATTAATCAAGATATTGATTAATTACAGCTAACTGCAGAAATTTATGTTGTAGTTATGACCATTAAAAACAGATTTACAGTTAATGAATGCTGGAATGCTGATTTAGGTTATTTCTGTACACACCACAGTAATAAATTTACTCTACTTACGTATTGAGCACTTTATATTTGTTATATCACTGACTTATCATGGTAAGACTTGTATCAACTAAACATTGAGACCAATTTAACCGGTAAGTCATCCCATTTTCATATATATATATATATATTTATAAATATATATATATATATATATATATATATATATATATATATATATATATATATATATGGGAGAAATAAGAGGAAATTAATCCGAGAGTATGTGGAGAAAGGTAAACAAACACGGGATGTTGTACAAAATGGATGTTTATTGTAGGTAGTGATGTCTACATTATAACGTTTTGTCTGTTAGACCTTCTTCAGGATGTTGGATTGAGTTCTTGCTTCAACGGTGAACATTTTCATACTGGTGAATTAGGAGGTCATGAATAGGAGAAGGGATAGTCAATTGTTGGTGTTAGCAGGAGTGTTTAAGTTGGTAGTGGGAGTTCTATTTTTTTCTGATAGGATGTGTAGCTTGTAAGGTTCTGTTAGTGATGCCACAAGTGTTAGGTGTTGAAAGATTTTGTAGGTGCGTCTTATGCACTGGGTTTGGTGGAAATATAATAAGCTATATACAACTGGTAAATGGTAGTAGGATTTGTTATAAGTGTGTGTGTGTATATATCTTATTATTATTATTTTTTGTAAGTATATATGTATATATATATATTAATAATAATAATGAATAAATTTATGTTATTTTTATATATATATTTAACTATAAGTGGCTACCCTGCATCGTCTGGGTAGATGGGTTGGGCAAAAAATACCTGATGTATTGATTTGTTTACTTTTGAGATTTACAAATGCTGGACATTTTTAAGTGGAATTTCAATGCTATTTCTATGTATATTTTAATTTTTAAATATCTTCGAATATAAATCAAATCTTCATAATTTTTGCACAAAAAGCAAGGACCAGTGATATTTAATGTGTGTGTGTGTGTGTGTATATATATATATATATATATATATATATACTTACTTTGTCATTAATTTTCATAGTTTCATCCAGAAATATACACCAACTGCTCTTTTGTATGGAAACTAATCTGTTACTATTTTGGTTTCATGTTCTTTGAACTTTAAAGTATGTGTGTGTGTGTATGTATATATATATATATATATATATATATATATATCCAGTGGATTTAACCCTGCAGATCCTTATGGTGAAACTCGAGTAGGTTATTACTTGTACCAGTATTACAATATATATATATATGTATGTAAAGATTTTTTTGGACTAAAACTTGCTTCTCTGTACACATCATACATGTGGTACTATTATATATACCCACATTGACATTGGGCATACAATTGGTGCGTGTGAGAGTCAGAGTTCTCAAATAAGAGTGATAGGGAAAGATATTAGAGAAAGAGACAGATTAGAGACTTACTTGGTTAGGAGTTAGCCTTACTTTATCACTTGTTGACATCTTTACTATTCCAGTTGCCATGTTTTTGTCTAGTTGAGTTCTTCTAAGGGCTTCTATTGTGCTTTGCTTGTGTTTAATTAAAGGAACTACAAGACATTTTTTTGTTACTTGATCAAGTTCTTATTTTATCTGTATGCCCATCTCACTGCACAGGGAGATACATAATTCTGTAAATATCACATGGTTTGCATTTCTCAGCCACCAAAAATTTTGATGATGGACCTCTATTCAAGCTTGGAGCATTCTGATCTGCCATCATTTTGAATAGCCTCAAAACAATATTTTTGTCAGATTAAAATAATTTTTGCTATAAAACCAATTCTAGAAAATGCAGAGTTTACATTTATGGAAAAAAAAATTCTGAAAAAAAAAATTAATTTTTCTTTTTTTAAAAAAAATTTACCTCATTTATTGAATGATTGATATATTATTTTGTAGGTATGATCTAAAGGACACAAGCAAGATCATCCTGCAAGATATCCAATTCCTTGCAGCCATGGGACCCCCTGGAGGTGCACGCAATGAGGTGATACCCAGATTTCTGCGTCACTTTAACATTGTTGCCATGAACCCATTCAGTGAAGACACCATGACACGTATTTTTTCAACTCTAATAGCCACCTACTTCCGTGTAAGTAAAAATTGTCTTTTCACATCGAACTTTGATAAAAAATGCAAATATCACATTTTTTCAACTTTACTCCTAGAGTCTGTAGCCCAACATATCATGCCATTTTGGAACCATGCTAACTCTTTGAGCAAATCAAAAACATTCAGGGCTGAATCTGGATCCAGAGTTTTGAAATTGTGGATTCCCAAGTTTTAATTACGGCAATTATTTTGTGCTTTTTTTTATGCGATATTTTCTAAAATATTATTGTACGATAACAATTTTTTTTACTTGGAAATAAATTTGGGAATAATCAAAACTAGGGGAACCTGTTGTTATATACCCCATTGTCTTTTTTCTTCAGAAATGTAATAATAAAAGATTGTAAACAAACAAACAAAAATTGTTTAAAAAATTATGCAGTTATACAAAACAAATACACCAACAATTTATCTATGATTTCAGGTTATATCAAAAAAAAATTAAACCTTTTCAATGTGAAATGTATTCCCTTGTCATGGTCAGCAATGATAGTAATGATACGTCAGAGAAACAGTATTTCTGAAGGAGAACTTATGGTTCCATTTAGCCAAATGTTTGTGCTTTAAGATTTTTCAAACCAGATATAAATTGACTATAAAAGTGAATAGGCCTGTTAGAATTCTGCCCGCTTATGTGACATATGGGCCTGTTAGAATTCTGCCCGCTTATGTGACATATGGGGCCTGTTAGAATTCTGCCCGCTTATGTGACATATGGGGCCTGTTAGAATTCTGCCGCTTATGTGACATATGGGGCCTGTTAGAATTCTGCCTGCTTATGTGACATATGGGCCTGTTAGAATTCTGCCGCTTATGTGACATATGGGGCCTGTTAGAATTCTGCCCGCTTATGTGACATATGGGGCCTGTTAAATTCTGCCCGCTTATGTGACATATGGGGCCTGTTAGAATTCTGCCCGCTTATGTGACATATGGGGCCTGTTAGAATTCTGCCCGCTTATGTGACATATGGGGCCTGTTAAAATTCTGCCCGCTTATGTGACATATGGGGCCTGTTAGAATTCTGCCCGCTTATGTGACATATGGGGCCTGTTAGAATTCTGCCCGCTTATGTGACATATGGGGCCTGTTAGAATTCTGCCCGCTTATGTGACATATGGGGCCTGTTAGAATTCTGCCCGCTTATGTGACATATGGGGCCTGTTAGAATTCTGCCCGCTTATGTGACATATGGGGCCTGTTAGAATTCTGCCCGCTTATGTGACATATGGGGCCTGTTAGAATTCTGCCCGCTTATGTGACATATGGGGCCTGTTAGAATTCTGCCCGCTTATGTGACATATGGGGCCTGTTAGAATTCTGCCCGCTTATGTGACATATGGGGCCTGTTAGAATTCTGCCCGCTTATGTGACATATGGGGCCTGTTAGAATTCTGCCCGCTTATGTGACATATGGGGCCTGTTAGAATTCTGCCCGCTTATGTGACATATGGGCCTGTTAGAATTCTGCCCGCTTATGTGACATATGGGGCCTGTTAGAATTCTGCCCGCTTATGTGACATATGGGGCCTGTTAGAATTCTGCCCGCTTATGTGACATATGGGGCCTGTTAGAAATTCTGCCCGCTTATGTGACATATGGGGCCTGTTAGAATTCTGCCCGCTTATGTGGGCCTGTTGGGGCCTGTTAGAATTCTGCCCGCTTATGTGACATATGGGGCCTGTTAGAATTCTGCCCGATGTGACATATGGGGCCTGTTAGAATTCTGCCCGCTTATGTGACATATGGGGCCTGTTAGAATTCTGCCCGCTTATGTGACATATGGGGCCTGTTAGAATTCTGCCCGCTTATGTGACATATGGGGCCTGTTAGAATTCTGCCCGCTTATGTGACATATGGGGCCTGTTAGAATTCTGCCCGCTTATGTGACATATGGGGCCTGTTAGAATTCATGCCCGCTTATGTGACATATGGGGCCTGTTAGAATTCTGCCCGCTTATGTGACATATGGGGCCTGTTAGAATTCTGCCCGCTTATGTGACATATGGGGCCTGTTAGAATTCTGCCCGCTTATGTGACATATGGGGCCTGTTAGAATATCTGCCCGCTTATGTGACATATGGGCCTGTTAAAATTCTGCCCTTATGTGACATATGGGGCCTGTTAGAATTCTGCCCGCTTATGTGACATATGGGGCCTGTTTAGAATATCTGCCCCGCTTATGTGACATATGGGGCCTGTATATACTAGGCCGCTGACCTGGTCAATCTATGAGTCAAGTAGATCTGTTTAAAAATTATTAATATTGGATAAGAATATTTGATACCATGTAAGTAAATTATTTGTATTAATAAGAGTTACTTGAAGTTGTGATTGTTAAATAAGGATTATTATTAGTTACTTGAAACTATATAACTGAAAGCAAATTATTTATTAAATCTAATGGAGCTAGTGTGTGATAGAGAGAAACAGACAGATAGAGTCATGACTTACTTGTTTGTTGATTCTTTCTATCTTCTTCCTTTCGGCTATGATCATCTAGTGTTATTTCCTATACTTCTTTGGCCGGTTGTCATCTTGTTGTCTCTTCTATCTTCTTACTATGTTCTTGTCTGGTTGCTGTCTCTAAGGGCTTCTTTTTAAGAACATGCAATTAATTAACTATAAGTCTTTGTTTTTCTTTGATCAAAGATTTTATTACTGCCCATCCTGATTGACTGGGCTGTTTGAGTTATGACCTCAGTAGAACATATCTGTTCTGCTTCATCTCTGGTTAAAAAGTGACTTCCTAACACGTGACGTGCGTGATTCCTGCCTTTGGGGTCAAGGTTCCCAAACAATCTGGTATTTTCCCACTCCCTTTGCATTCTCGCTACAGGGTATTGTCAAAAAACACACGCCACCATAGAATTATGCAACACTGTAATTTCCACGAAACAAAACAAAAATCAAGAAGAGCTATTTAAGCCAGAAACAATGATTTGCAATTACATTACATGTAAATCCTACTGTTATCTTTGCAATTGTAAGGTTCAAAGTTAATAATTGAACAACAGCTCCGACACGTTGTGAGACAAAACATTTAATAGGTGTACAGCACATGGTAACGATAAGATACATAAAGTACATAGATACATAAGATACAAATAAGATATAAGAGTAGAGATAAAAGGGACTGGAGAGTCCGTTACATACATAATCACTTACTAGTGATGGGAGGGAAGGCCGAATCCCCCACGAGAAGAGGTCACATAAGTCTAACCCATGTGCTCATACAGAAGATGTAGCTAAAAAGAGCAAGAGGTGTTTGAACCAGGCGCTTAAATACCATAGCCCCTGGTGAGAACCAGCAGCAACCCAGCGGGAAGATAACTCTTCCAGGCCAAATGTGAAGATAATCCCCTCACAATAAATAATTTAAAAAATTGCCAAAGACATGACTCAAAAAAAACAGTTGGGCTGGAAATTCGCCTGAAGCTGGCTCACTAAAACAGTGTAATTTAGGGCAAGAAGCCTGGATGACATAAAATCAAAATTACCAAAATATATTCCTTAATTTGCAATTTGAATATTACAAATAAAACAGACATGTAACTTCTTTTTTTTTTTTAATTCATTTTAATTTTACGTTGGGTATTTAAGCAAACATGAGACCATTTGGAATGTTTCATTTTTAGAATTGGGTGAAATAAAATGGGTCAAATAAGAAATCTGAAATTAAGCAATACCAGATAATCTGTATTCAAATTTTTGCATTGCATCTTGGAAGATTCCACCAACCTAATTTCTAATAAGGGTTGTCAACCTGAAAAATAAAGGAGATGAGTCATTACTTTCTAGACAGTAAAGTTATAATCTACTTCTAAACTTTTATAATCTTAGTCATCTAACTTCACTTTGTCCAATGAAATCCAAGTTTTCAACTGACCTTAAACTGTCAATCTATATATTAATACTCTTGTTCCTTAATCTCCCGACTGTTATCATCTTGCAACACCCTCTGGCTAAAAATGAGACTGTTCAAATCGTCCAAGATAAAATACCTTTTAAAAATGTAAATCCTGATTATTCAGCTCGCAAATTCTTATTTCTAATGAAATAATGCGCCCATTCCATTTTTATTTCAAAGAAAGAAAGAGAAGAAAAAGGACATGTTACACAGAAAAAATATAAGAAAAGAAATATAAAAAATATAAGAAAGAGAGTTGGGGTAAGATAGAGTGTGGAGGTGAGCGTGTGAAAGCGATAACACAAACCTGTTTCAATCAAACATAATGAAAAAAAGGACAAAAAAGAATGAGAGAGTTAAATCAAAATTATTATACTTTTTATATATTGAACTATTTGGCAATAGCTCTTAAGTAAACATATCAAACATTGAAATAATTAAATTATCATATTGTGTTTTTGTCCACATGTCCTGCTAGTTACATTTATTTGACCTAACGCAGTGGTTCCCAACCATTTTGGTACCATGACCCACCTTTTTTAATCACAAATTTCTTCATGTCCCCAGCCAGTTAATTGTTTAGTATGATATAACAATATCAGTTTTGAAGAAGTATAACATAAAAAATTGTATCTTTCAAATAAAACTAAAGGGTTTAACTTTAAATTTAATCAAATAAAATCCATTTTATAATGTGTATAATTGCGGGGAGGGTCAACAGATGAAGAACTGCAAAGTTAAACAAGTCAGAAGCCACACATATAGCTGGTGCCAGATGCACAATAACATTTGTAGGTGAACACTTGACTAGATTGCACAAGCTGTTGTGCTCAGCTAGGTTGGAATTACAATTTTACCCTATAAATTTATAATTTTTACCCATATAGGGTAGAATAAATAAAAAAATGCTGATATTAATATATTTTTCATATTGCCCCCTTATTATTATTGAATTGCCCCCCAGTGGGGTGTAGGCCCCACGTTGGGAATCACTGACCTAATGGTTTCTGCAATCTTTTTAAACTTATCTACACTACATGCCAAATAAAAGATTCTACCAATCTATTATCTAATAAAGGTTGCCAACCTGAAAACTAAAAAAAAAAAAAAAGAATGAGTCATTATTTTTCTAGACAGAGCTCATAGTTGATCTGAAGAAACAAAGATGCTAATTCAAGTAGGGGAATGGGGAAGGGGGATCTGTTCGGTAAGGCTTTGATGTAGAATAATCTCTTTGAGAATCCCAAAATGATCATATTCTTCTTCCCCATCCACACTTTACCATTCTTTCACACTCTTTGTGTATTTCCCTGTGTTTTCATTTCTCTTATCATCATTCCTTTGTATGTACGCACACACTATTCTTTCTTGCCGCGTCAATATTCACATACAATCAATCATCCATTGCTTTTTTTTCTCTTTTATTCTAAATCACTTTACTGCAGTTACCCACCAGGTTATGTCATTGTGTTCTTTTACAGCCTCCTTAGAATGGCAGTAATTCTAGAGAAGCTTTTCAAATGACCAATGCCAATTGTCGATATTTACAGGTATTATATATATGTATATATATATATATATGTATACATATATATATATATATATATATATATATATATATATATATATATATATATATGATTATTGGAAGAAAAATATATGTACTTTGATATATATATATACAAACACTTTAGAATATATATGTATATATATACACACACACACACTTTAGAATATATATATATATATATATATACACACACACATACACACACATACTTTAGAATATATATATATATATATATATATATACACACTTTAGAATATATATATATATATATATATATATATATATATATATATATACACACACACACCACACTTTAGATATACTCACACTTTAGAATATATATATATATATATATATATATATATATATATATATATATACACACACAGACACACTTTAGAATATATATATATACATATATACACACACACACACACACACACACACTTTAGAATATATATATATATATTATAAAAAACAAGGTTTGCAAAAAGGATTATGTTTTTAAAAAAAATTTTTATTAACTTACATATGCGACACGTGTTTCAGATCTGTTATTTTCTTCAGGCATTGAATTATTATTTTGGCAGAATATGTCCGATATTTGATAGGTTGTGTGTGTTTTTGAAACTTACTTTTTGATTATAATGGTTGTGTAATAACGGTTGAACGCTACGTTATTTTTCTCAATCCTTGTGTGCGACTTGCGTGCCACTTTTACTAAACATTATTTATAACTATAATTAAATTGATAATAATACTGAAGATAGAATTGAGGAATGAGTGCACGTGTGGAACATTACATCATTTTTTTCTCAATTTTTACACGCAAGTCGCATGCAAGTCGCACGCAAGAAAAATAACGTAGCGTTCAACCGTTATTACACAACCATTATAATCAAAAAGTAAGTTACAAAAATACACAACCTATCAAATATCGGACATATTCTGTCAAAATAATAATTCAATGCCTGAAGAAGATAACAGATCTGAAACACGTCTCGCATATGTAAGTTAATAAAATTAAAAAAAAAAACAAAACATAATCCTTTTTGCAAACCCTCTTTTATAAAATATCTATTTTTCTCCCGTTGTACCTATAACAACACTTATATATATATATACTTCATTTCCATTGTCTCACACACACATATATATATATATATATATATATATATATATAATATATACACACACAGACACACACAAATGTTATTTCTGTGGCTGCTAATCTTAAAAGAAACATTTCTGTTTGAGTTTTTGTTCTGAGATGAGGAATTATTATTATTATTATTATTATTATTATTATTATAAACTGCCTCACCATCAAATGCAGTTTAGTGTCATATCCATGACACCCATATTTTTTAGGTGTGGGGTCAATGCAGTACAGTCAGTATATTCTTAGCCCCACCAACAGGGCTAATCTCTGAAATGAGTAATTATCATTATTATACACTAATATACTTGGACTTCTGTTATTATCCCAGTTGTTGTTATGGTTTGTGTTTTTTAATTAATGGCATTATTATAACATTAATAAACATGGATTAGTATCTTTATCTCTTGTTTTAGTCAAGATATTTCAGTTATTTCTGAGCTGAGAAATAAACATTATTATATACTAGAAGTGGCTACCTGGTGTTGCCTGGGTAGAAAGGGATTTTAAAATTTAGTCCTGCACTTCCATTATTACTGAATCATGAATTGGATCCTCATAGGATGCACCATTAAAATCCCCATGCCAAAAAGATTTTGCATTGATCCAGATATTCTGAAAAGAAACGTCAATGTCTAATATTGGAAATATTAAATGCAAAAAAATATTCCATGCTGTTATCATTTACATTTTATTTTTTAATTATCTTCATGAATATAAATCAAATCTTCATTATTTTTGCTCAAAAACCAAGCCCTGGTGATATTTAATGTGTACATATATTTACTTTGTCGTTAATTATTTTATTTTCAAAATTTCCTCCAGACATACACATACACACAACTGCCCTTTATATATGTATAGAAAGATATAGACTAACATATATAGACTAGTATCTTCATCTTAGTTGTTGTAGTCATGGTATTTCAGCTATTTCTGGTTTATTGGTAGTTTTTATGGCATATGAACCCTTTTTTGGTCATTTAATGCTGAATCAAATCATTTGGATAAATAAAGGTCTCTGCCTGCTAATAGTACCTGCTGTTGCTTAAGTGGTCATGCAATTAAGTATTGAACAGGCTCATCGCTGCTTAACTTCAGTGATCTCACAGGAGCCATTGTTTTCAGCGTAACTTAATCATAATTGGCTATTTCTGCGATGAGGAATTGACAATATTATACACTGATATACATGGATGTATCTGGATTTATCGGTTATCTAACTCTGGGTGGCTGTTCACTTGATCTTGGGATGTCTTCTGTGTCTTGGTTCGTTGTTTGATTGTGATTAATGAACTCAAGATTTTTTTTTATAGATGCCTTTTATTTTATTTTATAAAACCCAGATAAACTCTTAACACATGTGAGAATCAAGCATGAGAGACACCATCTTACTTCCCTCTTGTTTACTGCCCAACCACAAAAACTGATTTCCTAAACTGACTTCCTCATGTTGGCTCATCCAATGAGAGAAGAGGTCAAAACACAGGTCAAAACCTGTCCATCAAATTCCCCATGTTTTTCTACAAAACTGTTTGATTTAAACTACACTATCATACACAATTCATAGACTACTGTTATATATGCTACCTATTAATGGGTATGTCCCAATCATCATAAATACAAGAGTATTATACTGACTGAGTAGTTTGATACCACTAGTAGTGGTTTCTTCATGCCGCTTGCAAGTATTGTATTTTTTTAATGTTATAAAGATTCCATTTCATTTTCAACCTCCATTTTAGTTATTTCTCATTTAGTAACCTTTGTTAGGTTACCATAACTAACTATTTATTAAGTAACACAATGTTTTTTTTTTGTTTTTAACTGTTTAGGCTGAAGAATTTGGTACAGAATACCTTGGACTTGGAAACCTGATTATTCATGCCACTCTGGAAGTCTACAAAAGTGCCATGACTCAATTGCTACCCACACCTGCCAAATCCCATTATGTGTTTAACCTTCGAGACTTCTCCCGTGTCATCTTGGGAATTTGTCTCATCAAAAAACAACAAGTTGACGATAAAAGGATGATGATCAGGTGAGCAATCCTTAGAATTATTTTTTATCTCTTTTTTATTTTGAGATGAGGCTTGATGATTAGTATTATTTGGACTTATGTCCTCATCGTCATTGTTATCTGTATAACGTTTCAGCCGATGTGCCCTCCGGCCTAATTCAGGTATTTCTTCTCGGACTTGGGAACCTTCTCGGACTCAATAACCTTCTTGTCATAATCAGGAACCTTCTTGTTGTAATCAGGAGCCATCACAGAACTTTAAACCTAACCCTTTATTCAGTCCCTTGTTAAGCTGTGTTAATTATTATTCTATGTTACTGCTGACCCTGACCAGGATTGAACCTACGATCTAGAGATAACTGTCACTTAGAACTATCTTAACCTAACTCCTTTATCCACTAGGCCATGTGTCCAATTGGCTCCCGATTACGACAAGAAGGTTCCCGAGTTCGAGAAGGTTCCCAAGTCCAACAAGAAATACCTGATGAAAGCTGGAGGGCACATCGGCTGAAACTAAACACAATGAATGGTATTTTTGAATTCAGCATAAAATGGTGATCATATATCACTTGATAAACCTTTGACCAGTTTAATTAATTAATCATATATAACTTATATCATTTAAGTAGGATAAAAAATAAGTATTATTTGTATTATTCAGACTATTGTCCTCATTTTCATTGTGTTGGAGTGCCACATCTACCGTCAGCTCCCCACTTTACTGCACAGATCAGATTACCCAATATGTGCTACTCATGCACTGAGTTATGTCACATCCTGCTTGTGCAGAGTTGTTGGTAGATACATAAATATGTGCACCCTGGGATGAAATACTTTATAGCATCATGCAACCACATTTGCATGTAAATTCCCTTTTCCCACTATGTAGCATAATTATTATAGTATACAGGGAATTTGGGGATTGAAAAGAAAACGGTAATCAGATTTCTGGAGAAAGAGAAGAAAAAGAAATAAAAACAAAGGTTAAAGTTTAGAAGGGTAAACACTCAACGGGGTGCCAGCAATCGACTAACAAATGACCCCGGAACTAGATTTAAAAATAAAATTGGAAGTTCTGACTTTTGACCAGAAGCGGAAAGTGGGTGACCCTCCCACCCTAGGACAAGAAACGGAAGAAGAAAAAAAATCGCCCTTTTTTGGCTGGGCCATCGTGAGAGGTAGACTGGGCTTCCCTGATTCCCCTGTATGGTTTTTACATAGTAGTACCGAACATGAATTACAATAGAATAATTTGACCTTACCCTCTCTCTCTCTCTCTCCTTATCTCTGAAAAAAACCCACAAGCCTAGAAAGGAATAAACAACCCCTTTGTGACTATACAACTTGCGTATGTTATTTCTGAACTAATGGCAAATACTACTACTACTACTACTACGACCAGACTGACCCTATGCAACAACTTATTTTTGTGTCAAAAGCTTGTTTTTTGGGGGGTGGGGTGTGTTCCACCAGATGATTACAGGAATGTTTGTTTTGCCATCACTCCCCACCCCTCATGATAATCAGCACAAACTGAAAACGATTGATCGCCTACCCTATGCGGATAGCAGTCGCCACCGACTATGCTAGATAGTCACCGTCTAGCCACCTATGCTACACTTGTGTTTATGATATTTGGAATTGAGTCGTTGTCTATTATTGCCGCTGATCCGACTGAATCCCGTGATTTGCTATTTTCCTCGACACTCATTCCACTTCGGTGCATTCTGGGCTGGAGGTTGCGGCTACTGGTCAAGACTATTAAGATTACAAAAGATATATGGTCATTGCCACTGGAAATTGTGACATGATATTAGATATAAATCTCTTTAAATCTTGGACATAGATCGATTTGTGTGCATCTGCACATGAATATGGATAACAAATAGATATAGTTGCAGATATAATTTTCCAATATATATATATATATATATATAATATACACACACACATATATATATAGCATGTTATCAAAAATTATAGAGAACTTGATGGGTGGTTGGTTTTATGGAATATCAACTCATGTTCAATTATATGATGCCAAATTCTGTTTTTTTTTGTTGTTTTTTGTTGTTTTTTTTTTTTTCTTTTTCTTCTTCTTTTTTATTTTTATTTTTTTTTTTTGCAAGAACTAATATGGTTTCAAATAACTGATTATTTGTAAACGATGTGGCTTCAAGTAATTATTCTTATTACAAATAACTTGCACAGTTATATGGTTTCAAGTAATCCTATCTGATCCTAATAGTTCATACACAATTATATGGTTTTGAGTATATACATCTAATGTTATTTTATACACAATTATATGGTTTCAATTATTCCTAACTAATAATAATTTATACACAATTATATGGTTTCAAGCATTCCTATCTATTTGTCTGAATTTTTTAAATAAGGTTTAATCATTTGTATTATTTAGATTTTTTTTTACTGTTGTCCTCATCTTTATTGGTATATACACAATGTTTTGGTTGATGTGCCCTCTGCAGGTGGTTCTTGTTGAGCCGGTGGCTAAAGGTTTGTGAACACTACTGATTCTCACAAGAAGTTCACCAAGAAATAACTGAAGAAGGCCGAGGGGTACATGGGCAGTTCATTTTCAGATTAATACTGTTAGAAATACATGAAACCATATTGTGTATGCATTTGTATTAGATAGGAATACTTGAAACCATATAATTTTGTATGAATTAATTTCAGATAGGAATACTTGAAACCATATAATTTTGTATGAATTAATTTCAGATAGGAATACTTGAAACATATAATTTTGTATGAATTAATTTCAGATAGGAATACTTGAAACCATATAATTTTGTATGAATTAATTTCAGAAAGGAATACTTGAAACCATATAATTTTGTATGAATTAATTTCAGATAGGAATACTTGAAACGATATAATTTTGTATGAATTAATTCAGAAAGGAATACTTGACACCATATAATTTTGTATGAATTAATTTCAGATAGGAATACTTGAAACCATATAATTTTGTATGAATTAATTTCAGATAGGAATACTTGAAACGATAAATTTTGTATGAATTAATTTCAGATAGGAATACTTGAAACGATATAATTTTGTATGAATTAATTTCAGATAGGAATACTTGAAACCATATAATTTTGTATGAATTAATTTCAGATAGGAATACTTGAAACCATATAATTTTGTATGAATTATTTCAGATAGGAATACTTGAAACGATATAATTTTGTATGAATTAATTTCAGATAGGAATACTTGAAACCATATAATTGTATGAATTAATTTCAGATAGGAATACTTGAAACCATATAATTTGTATGAATTAATTTCAGATAGGAATACTTGAAACCAAACCATATAATTTTGTATGAATTAATTTCAGATAGGAATACTTGAAACCATATAATTTTGTATGAATTAATTTTCAGATAGGAATACTTGAAACCATATAATTTTGTATGAATTAATTTCAGATAGGAATTATAATTTTGTATGGATAGAATACTTGAAACCATATAATTTTGTATGAATTAATTTCAGATAGGAATACTTGAAACCATATAATTTTGTATGAATTAATTTCAGATAGGAATACTTGAAACGATAAATAATGTATGAATTAATTTCAGATAGGAAATACTTGAAACCATATAATTTTGTATGAATTAATTTCAGATAGGAATACTTGAAACCATAATTTTATATGAATTAATTTCCGAAAGGAATACTTGACACCATATAATTTTGTATGAATTAATTTCAGATAGGAATATTACTTGAAACCATATAATTTTGTATGAATTAATTTCAGAAAGGAATACTTGAAACGATATAATTTTATATGAATTAATTTCAGATAATAATACTTGAAACCATATAATTTTGTATGTATTTCTACACTACCATACATAATTAATAGGAAACCTATCTATTATGTAACATTTTAGTTGTAAATTCTCTGGGTTGCATAAATATTGATGCTTTCAAATTTTAAATTATCTTATAACCTAGATTATCTCATTCTTAACAAAACAATGATGTGAATAAATATATATTTTGCTTTTGTATTTTCCTCCTTCACATTGGTTTGTCATTGTGTCACGTAAAAATTCTATTTGGCAAATTTTCTGTGAGGAAACGATTCGTGCACAGAGAAACAGTTTTACATCTTACATTATATTCACTTTTATTTATTAATATTTTATTTCGTTTTTTTTTTTTGTTTGTTTGTTTTGCTCAGGTTGTGGGTTCATGAAATAATGCGAGTGTTTTATGACAGGCTGGTAGACGACAAAGATCGTTCTTGGCTTTTCACGTAAGTGTTCCTGATAATCCTCCCTCGTCTTACTGCACAGTGCTTAGCGCTATCTTATCATCCTTACACTTTTTGTTTTATCTATTTTCACTTTGTAGAGTCACATTTAGCGATTTGCGGGGGAGGTTCATTAGTTGTGCTTACAAGGAATTATATCAAGTCGATGTGAAAGTTTTGAGCATATTTTTTAGCATAACCTTTTAGATAAATTCATAGTACCATTATTCAGTTATCAAAGTACTAGGGTGAGTCAAAAGTTTAGCAATATTTTGGTAACTTATTTGCTTTATTTTTTCAAGTTACAACAAAGCAGCCTAGCATTTAGAGTAGAAGCCATCCTGCTGCAAGCTATCTTTTTGATGCTTACTAGGGTGAGTCAAAAGTTTAGCAATATTTTGGTAACTTATTTGCGTTATTCTTCAAGTTACAGCAAAAGCAGTCTAGCATTTAAAGTGAAGGCTTTTGTTTTGTATTGTCAGAAAAATGATGCTTCATCTGAAAATTAGTTTCAAATCAAAAAGGAAAATAAAAACAAATCTTAGAATTCTACTTGTAATAAGTAATTGAGAGTTACCTCCCCTTTGTGTAACTCTTTAGCTTTGTAAAACTATATAAACTTCCAAGAGAACTGCAAATGTATTCTAAGTAGAATAAATTGTAGTAATAAGTGAACATACACGGTCAGACTTGAGTATGATTTATTCTACTTAGAATACATTTGCAGTTCTCTTGGGAGTTTATATAGTTTTACAAAGCTAAAGAGTTACACAAAGGGTAGGTAACTCTCAATTACTTATTACACTACTATTATCATTAATATCATTTCAGAATGTAGTGACATAATAAGTATTAACATATAATAGAATGCTAAGGATTTTTCATTTTTTTATTTATTTTTTCATTTGAAAATAATTTTCAGATGAACCATTATAACATTTTCTTCTAGGCTCTTCTGGGTCTAGATGTCAGTTTCATGTGACAACCGCAATAATTGGTTTCTACGACCGCAAAAAGTATTCTGCCGGCAATACTCCAGTAGTTCTTACCCAATCTGTTAAGAGTTCACTTTAAGAACGAAACACGATACACCGTTCTCTCTACTGAAAAAGATGTTCTACCCCAGAGAAATCACCTTTAGCATTTATTTCTCTCAGTGGCCGAGCCCCTTCAGGGGTGACAGCAATACCACCACTCATGATCAGGAGGCTGCAAGTTCAATCTCGAGTCACTCACTATACCCCCCCCCTCGCGCAGACCAGACACACACGGATGCACTTAGTCCTAGGGGGCAGGGAATTCTCAACTCCACGGTCCCCACTTCTGCTACTAGCCCTGTGCTCTCTATTACACTGGGCTCTTTAATCAATCAGTTTAGGAAAAGGAAAACTCTGAATCCAAACCAGTTAAACTCTGCTTAAAAATTAATCTTCTGTCACATCCTGCTCGTGCAGAGGGGTTTGGGTAAATACATATATATAATATATCAGTCATCCACAGACACGTGTTTCTTCTCATCAGTACGGTTCGACTTTTTAACAGCTACCTCTAGCCGGGATCGAAACCTGACAGAATTTTCGTCTGCCAAGTTCCTTACCCTTGCAGCTATCAGTGGCTGTCAGTCTGGGGTGAACAATTAATTGATACACACTTACGGGGGTATGTTTTTATAATCATCAGAGAACTCTAATCTGTAAACAGCTACAAACAAGTAATGGCTTATGACAAACAGTGAAATTTCAATTAATGTCTCCCCCATAGTGCTCTACCATCTATCAGTGTATAGAATTTCTTATCTAATGTTTGTATATTGTATATGTTTGTTTATATAGAATGTATAAGGCACGTAGTCTAATGGTTAGAATCGTAGGAAATGGACTTGTCAACGTGAGTTCAATTCCTGGACGAAGTTGTTAGCATTTCACATCGCGCTAATACTCTTGGGAAAGGTATGAATCCAATTCTTCCTCTAGCTATGGGTCAATAGCAGGGCAGACTGGACTCTTTAACCATGGCTAGGTAACCAGTCTAGGAGAAGGAAAACTCTGAATTCAAACCTGTTAAACTCCGCTTAAGAAATTGACCTTGTGTCGCATCCTGTTCGTGCGGAAGGGTTGGTAAATATATATATAGAATGTATAAATGAATACTGTGAGTCCCTAAAAAAAAAGATCTGCCCTGTCGGCTGGGGCGTTAGAATGCACCGACTGCACCTCTGCAGAGGGGTAAGACTCCCCCAATGGGGCCACCTGTTGGCCGTGGGTGGCGACCCATGATGCTTAAGGATAGAGCCCAGGTGGATGAGCAGTTCATGACTTGCAATAGTCTACTTTGGCGCTATCTTGGGCTAGACGGGCGGTCGGAGAGGCCCCCTCTGATCAATCGGCTGGTCACGTCAAGCCCTAGCACCTATATGATTTTCCCAACCCTATTGCCCTTATGGCAAGCCCCAACCCCTTTTTATCATATGGGTGCTAGAAGGCGCTGGCTGCGGGTCTACATGTCCTGGGAATGACGTTAAACTCTATCTGATGGTGAGGTTCCAGTTTTGGAGGTTTGAGGAATGTGGAGCACCCCTTCATCACCATTGCTCCCTGGTCCACTCTGACCCGGAGTGGTAGTACCTGTTAGGGTCCCATCTATGGGTTAAATAGAAAAATGTATTTATAAAAAAAATGTATTATCCATTAAGAATTGATTTATTTCAAAACTTTGTCGGCATTAAATGACCCACAAGGTTGATATGCCGTAAAACAAAACAAACCAAACCAAACCTAAAAAAAATTTCCTTCCAAAATGATAATGATGATTCAGTCTCTATTTTTTTTTTTTGTGATTAGAATCTGCCAGACCCTCGTGAAAGATGTGTTCAAGGATAATTTTGACCTCATATTTGAACATCTAATTACCAAAGGCAAAAAGGTAAGTCCTTTCCTTCCTAACTCGTCACATCTGTGATTGGTCAATGTTGCTGTCAGGTCGTCATGGAGATAAATGCCTGTAGGGATCCAGAAAGTCAACAGGGGACTCTGATCTTGAATCAACCAATGAGAATCAAACAGAAAGAAATAAGGGTTAAATCGAACTTAACGGACCTAAATTCCACCATCATATGTCACCCTACCAAAAGAAAAAAAAATACCAATAATCAGGGAATTAACCAAATTTAATGGAATTTTCAGTTTGATACATTAATAAATAAAAAATATAATGCACTAGTTATTTTATTTAAAACTTTTACATTTTTTCAGGTCAGTTAACTTTGAACCACATATCTTTGAAGCATAACACAGATTCAAAAAACGACAAAGATACATGGTTCAAAGTTAACACATGAAAAAATGTTAAAGTTTTTAGATAAAATAACTGATGCATTATAACTTTTATTCATTAATATATCAACACTGAAAAATTTCATTAAATTCGGTTAATTCCCATTTTTGGATTTTTTTTTTCTTTCGGCGGAGTGACATACAATGGTGGAATTTAGGTTTGTTAAGTTTGATTTAACCAAAATAAGGGTTTGTAAAGTAGGCAGATGTATACTTATTTGCTTTATTTTTCACTCTGTGGTTCACCAGTCAAGGCAAAATCCACTAGATGACAAGTTCTTGAATAAAAATTGAAGATTATGTTGAACTAGGCGGGGATTCTAACCATTGACTGCCTGTCAGCCTGGCAGTTAGGGTTCAAATCAAACACAGAGCAGTTTCCTGTCTATAACTCTGCTGATGAGGCATAATATGCCGAAATGTACATACAGAGATTGACTTTTTCTCAATTTGTTTACGCCTTACATTTGAACAGACATGCTCACCTAATTCATTAATTATCAACTAATTAATTTTCAAATTAGGTATGACTTCAATTAAGCACATATTCTCCAAAAATTGTCGGCTGTACCATCTCAAACAGATTGTTTGTTTACTTCATAGTTTAATATGTAAAAAGTATAATAATTTTGATTTAACTCTCATTCTTTTTTTCTTTCTTCTTTTTTCATCTTTTCATTATGTCTATTGGAACAGTTCATTCAACTACTCTCTCTATATCTCTTTTCCCTACTCTTTCTTTCTTTCTTATTATATTTTTTCTGTGTAGCATGCCCCTTTTCTTCCCTTTCTTTCTCTATGATAAAAACAGAATGGTCCATTATTTAGTTTGATGACACTCATAAGAAATAAGAATTTGGCAGACAAGCAGCACAAGATAACCAGGATTTATATTTTTGTATTTCATCTTGGATTCTTAACCAGAGGGTGTTGCAAGATGATAACGGTCATATTTTTAAGGAACATGAAAATTAATATATAGATATGGCCAATATTTGAATGAATGACTTTTTAAGAATTTCAATTTTATCTGCCTCAATGGAATGATAGTTTTTGGTCTGCAGAACAGTTTAGGATCTGTAGAAATTAGATATTGTTTTTATTTGAAGGGTTAAAAAAAAATTGAATACCCAACAAGAATGAATAAAATAAAATATCTTCAGCATAAAATAACCCAGCAGGTGTTGACATGCTGTAAAATCCAACCAACTAATCAACCAATCTTCTTAATCAGTTGATCTTTCTAGTTTTTTGGTATTTCAGGATTTCTTTCCTCTTCTCTTAATCTTAACCTTGTACAAAAAACATCCAACAAATTATTTCATTATTTTTAACTATTTTCTTTTTTTCATTTTCAATTTTCACAATTTCTGCACAACCTTCTCATCTCTTTACACTAAATGTTCCATGGGGATTTTGCTGGTGGGGATCCATTTTGTCTTGAGGGACTTAAATGCTTCACAGTTGAGACTTCAACCTTGGCACATGAGACAGCTGACTAATCCATAACTATCTCAGGTGTGCTGGAGGATGCAGCAAAGAGAGAAACTTACCTCATGAGGAGAAGCACAAGTGCCGCCCAGGGGCGCATGTTTATTTGGTCACCCCTTAAATGTCCTAATATTTCCTCAAAAAGCCAAAAATGGAATAATACATTGTGTCTGTCTGTCTGTATCCGACCTATATCACCACCAATGTTACAATTCCCTTAGTTATTAAAGTTATATTCCCAACGGGTTAAATAGAAAATTTGTTTACAAAAAACAATTGAGTTCCAAACTATTGCTACAAATTTTTCAAAACATTGCCAGCATTAAATAACCCTCCATAGTTGATATGCCATTAAACAAAACAAACAAATACAAACAAATATTAATATTATACCCCCCGGGCGTTTTTTTGGTAGTTACATAAGTAACTGTGGGATAAGTAGTTGAATAATGTATTTTTCCTGGGTTTTTACCAATAATTCATAATCTAAATGATATTTTAAACAAATGAGTATTTATTAAAATTATCTTTCTTTTTTTTTTTTTTTTCGTGCAGAACAATTTTGTCACAAGTGTGAGTTAAAATAAATTTATTGGACACATAGCATAGTGGTAAAAGGTGTTGGTTAAGTGATGGTTATCTCAAGGCTGTAGGTTCAATCCTGGTCAGGGGCAGCAGTAACATAGAATAATAATTAGCACAGCTTAACACCAGTACCCCAGCTATGGTTAGCAGAATGAGAACAGGATACCCCCGTGGATTGAATAAAGGGTTAGGTTCAAAGTTCCATGATGGCTCCCAATTACAACAAGAAGGTTCCCATTTACATCAAGAAAGTTCCTGAGTCCAACAAGAAATACCTGAAAAAGGTCAGAGGGCACATCAGCCAAAACGTTGTAGATAACAATAAAGATGAGGACAATAGTCCAAATAATACTAAGTGTTCCATGGGGATTTTACTGATGGGGGTCCATTTGTCTTGAGGGACTTAAATGCTTCACAGTTGAGACTTCAACCTCGGCATATGAGACAGCTGACTAATCATAACTATCTCAGTTCAAAAAGAAGGCTCCCGAGTCTGACAAGAAATACTTGAAGAAGGCTGGAGAGCACATCAGCCAAAACGTTGTACAGATAACAATGAAGATGAGGACAATAGTCCGAATAATACAAATAGTACTAATCATCAAGCCTCATCTTCATTGTTATCTCTACAACGTTTTGGCCGATGTGCCCTCTGGCTTCTTTAGGTATTTCTTGTCAGACTCGGGGAACCTTCTTTTTTTCTCCCGAGTTTGAAAAGAAGGTTCCCGAGACTGAGAAGGTTCCCCCAAGTCTAACAAGAAATACCTGAAGAAGGCAGAGGGCACATTGGCCAAAACGTTGTACAGATAACAATAAAGATGAGGACAATAGTCCGAAAAATCCAAATAATACTAAATTTAAAAAGATTGTCTCTCCAACGACAGCTGCAAATTTTTTAAAAAGATTTGTTAATTTTGCCAAGATTGAAAGATATGAGAAAAAGAAAAGAAGATTTTTATTTTTCAGAAAAAAAATAAAGAAAGCCTACAAGAATATTTTTGCTTTACGCAGTCGTTCCATCTTATCTGCAAAATTTTTCTTCTTTTTTTAAAAATCTCTTATTCTTCAATTTGTCAGGAAATAAGAAACCATTTATTTTCTGTAGAACAAAAATTGCATAGCTGTATCGAGTTGGGTAGTAACGTTTGAATTTACTTTTTGTCAAATTTAGTCGTTTGGCTTGAGTATGCTGTTTCCAACATACACAATCCATGTTAGCAGATTTAGAAGGGTTAATTAATTATATATGGTTAATTTACAATGATTAATTAATAATTTGTATATTAATATATTAATAAATATCAAACATTTTACTCTGAAGAAGGCCATTTTTCTTTGTATGCTTAAATATTTTATAATTTTCTATTATTATTTTATTTTATATTTAAAATAATAATAAATAGAATACATGTGTACATGAACAAACTCCTGGCCAAAGCATGTGTTGGTAACTCAAATTAAATCAATTTTATCCATTCAACATTTATTTTCCTTTCCTTTCAATATATATATGCGTTAATGTATGAGTAGTAGCTTACCGGTGGGTACGAGTACGATCGTTGGAAGCGCACAGTATCCAGGGGTTAAGACTGAGAAAAAACAAATACAAAGTGCTCAGTACAATGTAGAGCAAAATTTATTTATAAAATGGATAAAAGTAATTGTTTATTGGATTAAAAATTTGAATTAATTCAAATTTTTAATCCAATAAACAAAAATGGTTCACGATGAGTTTTGAATATATAAACAAGCGTTCGTCTATAAAAGATAAGACCCATTTCAACAGGCATGCATTGTACCAACTGATATTAATTGAAAACTCGATTAATTCAACAGATGTAACCCTGACGATTCAGACAATGAAACTCGAGTAGGTTACTTTTATCCATTTTAAATAATATATATATATATATATATATATATTATATTATATATATATATATATTATATATATATATATAAAATCAAATGAAAAAATCTTCCTTACGACATAGTAGTTTTTCAAATGTTGCAATTTGCAGAGCTCAATGATCTCTTTTATTGTCAGTCACAGAGCAAAAAACCATTGTTGATGAGGATACGATGCCATATAGTACCTAAATAATGAGAATTGAATCATCTGTTTTTCCTATAAGTGATATCTCTTAAAACCTCCAAATAGAAAAATAACAAAATCTCATAGGACTTGTTAATTGAACCTAGCAATTGCTAATTATTCTGTTCACCTTTTATCTTTGCTTAGTAAACCTTTTTCTCTATCCTTAATACTTATTGTGTTTCTTTCTATAATTTCTCTATTAACTCGAGTTAATGCCTCATAGCTTGTACACATCTGAATTGCATCCATATTTCTATTATATATTTGCAGGTCACAGAAGAAGACCTGCGCAGTTTAATGTTTGGGGATTATATGAACCCTGATGCAGAAGAAGATGAACGTGTCTATATGGAAGTGAAGTCTCTCGAAGATATGTATCATGTCGTAAACACATGTATGGAAGATTACAACAATACACACAAAACACGAATGAACCTTGTCATATTCAGGTATTCTAAGAAATATTTATTTACAAAAAAATATACTGTTATCAGATTTTAGCGTCATTTTCAGGATTTTATATAATTTTGGGAAAATCTAGCATCAAACCAGAAGAATGGCGTAAGACATGATTCGCTAGACTAAAGGCTTTGAAGAAAATAGACTGAGGCATCGAGATCAACTCCGCCTAATTTTAAAGCAAAAACATCTGACACCAGCCTTAGAACATTTCATTTGTCATAGTTCGCAGCAAGGCTGCTATCACACTCAAGGAAACACAAAATGTCTTCTTGATAGTATGCACAACATGGGAGGAAACAAATCACTCATTGCTGACCCTCATCTATCGTTCACGATAGGAGAGTCCACCATCGAATTTTCAGTAATTTTCTAAATATCTGAGATTTTTTTTCATTATTTGAGTTTTTGATGCTAAGGTGAGTCAAAAGTTTTGCAATATTTTGGCAACATGAGGCACAATTCAGCAACTCAGGATGCTTTTCCTGAGGTCATGAAAGTGATAAACCACATTGGACTGTAAGATGTCAAGCTCGCCTGATACTCTCTGAGTGCTCCTCACCAGATTTGGTTTGTAGAACAGCCTCAGAATCCATGGAGGTATGGATAGCTTAACAATTAACTGCATGTAAAATAGAATGAGTAAACCGAGTTCAAATCCTAGCTGAGATGGTGATAATTTTTTGTCTGAATTTATACTAGGGTGAGTCAAAAGTTTTGCAATATTTTAGTAACATGAGGTACAATTCAGCATGATACTCTCTCTGTGCTCCTCACCAGATTTGACTCTATGGTTTGTAACACAGCCTCAGAATTCATGGTTTTAGGTCTACCTGACCGTGCTTGATTGTCAATCTGAACAAAAATTTTTGTTTTAAAATTTATCTAAGTATATATTTACCAACCCCTCCACACAAGCAAGATGCAACACAAGGTCAGTTTCTTAAGCGGAATTTAATAGGTTTGAATTCAGAGTTTTCCTTCTCCTAGACTGGTTACCAATCCAAGGTTAAAGAGCCCAGTCTGCCCTACTATTTACACATAGCTGGAGGGAGAATATATGGATTCATACCTTTCTCAAGGAAAATGCAAACAGCCTCATCAACTAGCTCATTAACCATTAAACCACAAAGAGGCACCTCTAAAAAATGCCACAAGATCACATATATAGGGCACCTAGTGAGGATCAAACTCAGTACTGTAATGATTGTGCTTTGAGACTCACCTTGCAAACTAACCATTATGCCACAGGTGCTTAAAACAGAAGATAAAGTTGAAGTAAACTTGCTGAAGGTTAATTCCGTGTCAAATCATCCTGGCCATGTCACCCACCCCCTTCAATTTTTCTGAAATTTTGTCAAAATCTTAACTGATGTTGTAGTTTTGTTTGCTAAAATCAAACTATCTTTTGGTACAAATAATGTTCAATATATGTGAAATAATAATAGAAAAAAATTTGACATAGATACAGAGCCACATCGTGATATTGATCTTGCTATGAAAAAAATCAGAAATCATCAATAACTTAAAAATGGTTGACTTTAAGACTTTTTTGATAGCATTTTTTTGATTCCTTGTGCCAAAATGCTTTTATAAACCAATTTTTAGTAGTAGGGAAGCTCTAGAACTCATTTTACTGACAAAAATAGATTACAAAGTATCTCTATTTTCGCAAACCCCACCAAATTTGGAGAGCTAAAAATCAACATAATTCTGCCAATTTTTGGAATTGGAAGCTTAAATTTTGGAGATTGTCTAATTTTAACATATTCCATACCTGTACAAAATTTCAGAAAAATTGAAGTGGGTAGGTGACATGTAATAATTACTGTAGTAATTGTGCTTTTAGACTCACCTTGCAAACTAACCATTATGCCACAGTGAGGTACCTGAAGCAGAAAATAAACTTGAAGACATATGCACACAAATACAGGGAGTGACAGAAATATCTCCCTCCTTTTAAACTGTTGCCTGTGTGATGCAAGTGAACTTAAGCAAGTCACATTTGTTTTCCTAATCCACCCCAAATGATAGCCTTTTTTAAATGTAATATTAAACATATCTAGCAGTCTTTAATTTACGGGAAATAACAGGTGAAATGAAAAGTCCATTTTTAGCCATTTATTGATAAAGGAATTGGACTATGGACTTGGAAAATTCTCAACAGGATGTTAAGAGTTAAAACCTTAACTATAATGAGTTATATGCACAGATCGATACCCACTTTTGCCATGGGCAAATGATGCCATGTGGTCTGTCTTCATCCTTTGCCCAGACACATGTGTCTGTCTCACTGGTACATTGCTCGAAGCTTCAACTCACTAGTGAAATTCTCAATGTCCAACACAGCAAGATATTTAAATTCATTTTGCTCACAGCCTTCACAAAAATCGCATAACATTTGAATAGCATTCTTATCTAATTCTTTTTTTCTTCTTCTTCTTACATCTTAGGTTTTGGGAAATGTTTCTTTTGTTTGGTCACATATATGTCCAGTTTTCCTTTTTCACTTATTCAATATATTAATTCTTTAACATACATTCTTGTTTTGCACTGTATGGTGAGATATTTTAAAATTTACTATCTATTCACACCAGAACTCATTCTATTCAAATAAAGCCCTATTGTTATTGTAATCTGAGTTCTTCTGCTCAATTATAATGAACTAACCATCAGTTTTTGTAATTTCATTGCAGTAGGTGGGGATGTTATTATCACTTGTTCTGAATCTACAAGAGTGTCAAAAAGTAATGCCATTTTATTTTAAGAGGAATTACGGGGTCGTAGGGAGCTCTTAATTCTCCCGGTGGTCAGCAATTGTTTCGGCGAAAGAAGAAAAACAACACAAATGAAAATTACACACTTATATTAACAAAGGTACAAAATTGTTGCAAATTTTGATGGCATTTGCTACGAGACTTATCTGAGAGGTGAAATAACAGTTCGTTAGTGAAGTGGCACTTGAAAGGGATTTTTACTCGCTGTCGTTTTGGAGTGCAGTTGAGACGTCTCTCCTGGTGAAAGTTCTTAGGATAAGTAGAAGTGTTGGGGAGTGCTTTTTTGAGCGACTCGCCTGTTAACTGCCCTTTGAAGTGGGCAGTGGATGGAGCCCTTGTTAAAGTGACTCATCTGGTCGACAGTCTTCAGATAAGTGATGGGGTTTGATTCTCCCGCCAACTTGTGTTGGCGATTTTCCCCCTAGTGGCAGGGGAAGATAATTTGACTCGGTTTTCTGATAGTTTAGGACAGGTATGATTTACCAACACATGAACATGTATCATACATCAAAATGAAGCTGGTCCCCTGTGGATCACATCCCTACTTCTCCACATAGTCACTGTTTTTCTCAAAAGCAATGTTAAACCTTTGAATGAGAGCATGTATCTCTGCCCCGTAAAAAAATTCTGACTGTTCTTTGAGCCACTTCTTCACTACAGATTTCACTTCTTGTCACTGGAATAATGTTTGCCTCTCAAACCCTCTTTCATGGAACTGAAGAGATGATAGTCTGAAGGCACTAAATCTGGTGAGTATGGAGGATGTGGTAAAGTTGTCCACCCGAATGAGGTGATTTGTCTCCTTGTCCTGATGCTTGTGTGTAGTTGAGCATTATCATACAGAAGGAGGAAATTGTTGATTGGCAAGTTGGGTCTTACTCGTTGGATTCTTACTCTAAGCCTCATTAGGGTTTCAATGAAGGCCTTAGTTTCATAAAAAAAAAACTTCACATGAAATAAGGAAAATGGCATTACTTTTTGACCCACCCTCATACAACAGTGGGAAAGCCACTGTGAGCAGTTTAAAGTAGGCAAAGTGTTAAAACATATAATATACAAGGGTTTTATAATTTGCTTGAAGCATTGTGTATATATTGGTTTGGAGGCTGATTTTGAAGGCTATCATAATGCAGGTGTAAAGAAAAAATAAGGTAACAATGGTGTTGTTTGTTAACCTGTGATTTATTCTTAATGATTGTCGTGTTACTTAGTTATAAATTCAAGACTATCTTGGATGACCATTTCTGAATCAAAACCTCTTTTGTTTTTCTTTCCAACTTCCAGGTATGTTTTAGAGCATCTTTCTCGAATATGCCGCATTTTACGCTCGCCTGGCGGCAATGCTCTCTTAGTTGGAGTTGGTGGTAGTGGGCGCCAATCGCTGACGAGACTGGCCACTGCGATGGCTGGCTACCAGTTGTTCCAACCTGAGATCTCCAAGAATTATGGCAAGGTGGAATGGAGAGAAGATATTAAGGTAAAGAATATTTCCTATAAATGCTTTTCATGACATACACATTGAATAATTGGAAAGTTTACTTTATATACAAGAATTGGCTGAAAATTCCATAGGCTGACTAAGATGCTCTCATAGAATGTTGGTTGGTGTTAAGTGGTATATCAACCCTTGTGGGTTATTTAATTCCAAATCTTATTTTTTGTCAGGTTATGGATTTATTGCTCTCCATGTAGTGAATTTTGAATCCATTGATTAGAGATTATAAGGCTCGACTGAAAAATTCATTGGCTAACCAAATAGTCTCACTAAATTTTATTAGTGTTTCATGCATATCAACCCTTGTGGGTTATTTAATGCCAAATCTTTTTTTTTTATAGACTTATTGCTCTACATGTGAATATGAATCCCATAAATTAAAGATTACAAGGGTCAACTGAAAAGTTCATAGACTAACCAAGATACTTTCATGGAATGTAACCAAATGAGGTTTATATTTCAATATAGTCCCCTTTCCAGTCCACAAACTCCTTCCGTTGCAGTGTTGCAGTGCTTGGATCCCATTGGTAAAAAAGATTAAAAAGAAAAGAATAAAATGAAGACCAAGTTTGGCAATAAATGTTGAATATAAATATTATTTTTGGTTTAAGATTAAGAGACTTGAAGATTTATGGAAGATATGAAATATCTTTAAATAAGTACACCACTGTCAATTTCTTTAATTTATATATGTATTTATATATGAAAACCTCAAGCGTCAACTTCAAAAGGATATGCCTGTCATATTGGAGAGAACATGGAGGGTTAGAAATGTCAGATATGTGGTCAAAATCTGCTTTCTAAGGCTGGATATGTCAATCATAGGAAATCTCATCAGGGACAATTCATGCAAACGCCAGGAACAAACAATGTGTCTTGTGCAATCTGTAACAAAGTCTGTAAGTCAGCTTCTGGCCTTAAGAGACATATGGTGGTACATAAGCATCAAATTTTATCATCTAATCCATCTGATACAACGGGAAGAACGTCCTTCCTATGTCATATTTGCATCAAACTTTGTGGATCTGCAGCGGGTTTGATGAGTCATTTGAGGGCTCATGAGAGGAAAGGTTCTGGTGGTGGAGTTATATGATTGTGAGGGACGGCAATGATCTGTAAAGATTATGCTATTGCTATATATATATATATATATATTATGTGTGTGTGTGTGTGTGTTGAAAGAAAAATAAATAAAGGAAAGAATGTTGAATGGATAAAATAGATTTAATATTAGTTACTAACATGTGTTTCGGCCAGGAGTTTGTTCATGTACACATGCATTCTATTTATTATTATTTTAAATATGAAATAGAATAATAATAGAAAATTATAAAATATTTAAGCATACAAAGAATAACAGCCTTCATCAGAGTAAAATGCTTGATATTTGAAGTTAAAACGGTCAAATACAGAGAATTTTGAAGTGTTCGAAAAAATTAATTTTAAAAAAATTATTTGAGAGACGCTCCACAGCTAAAGAAAACAGTGATGTTTGTGTGACAGTTACAGTTAAAGAATAAAGAATATTCATTGGAGAGTGACATTTGAAAAAACGGGGGAATTTTTGATTTCATAAGTAATATTATTGACTTGTGCAAAGAAAAGTTAAGATTCTGTTAATATATGATTAAAATTTGTTTTTTAACAAATATATATGTGTGTGTGTGTACATGTGTGCATATATGTATAAAAAAATATATATATGTATGTATATATGTATATATATATAGCTAAACCTAATGAGTTATATATACCTACTAATAGTTTTGCTTAGTAGCTCATCAGGGTAAGATTCTTGCCCTGATAAGCTACTAAGCAAAACTATTAGTAGTTTATTTAACTCATTAGGTTTAACTTTATAATTTGCTCTACTTAGGTATTGAGCACTTTACATTTTAGCTTTAGACATCCTAGCGGTATGTATATATATTTTATATATATATATATATTTTTTTCTTTTGGCCAAGTGCTATAATATTAATCGATTATTTTCAGTTGGTACAAACCTCTTGGTCTGTTTCCATTGTCTCTTTTAAACAAACAGTAGCAGTAGGAATTAGTAGTAGGAGGGGTTCACAAGTTTCTTTATATATATATAATATATATATATATATATATACTTGTTCAGTTTGACTGCTCTATCTTTACACTTATTCCTCTTTTTATGTTGTCAATTTTTTCTTCTTCTTTATCTTCTTCTTCGTTACATGAAACCATATAATGGCTTACAAAAAAGACTAGCTTCAGCATTAAATAACCCAACAAAGGTTGACATGTCATAAATCCAACCACCAACTCTTTTTGATATATGATACAATGCAGCACAATACCAAAAAGTTTATTTTTATTTCCTAGCTTAGTAACTTGTCAATTCAACCTGAATGTGCGATCTGATATCACCTTTGAAAGCTGGTGATAAATTTAACTTTCTTGTCTTGTATGATTAAAAAGAAAATGTGACCTTGGCTGTTCTATGGGTTTTTATGCAATCTTGGTTGATTAAATATAAAATGGCTTTTATCAGAAAGATTTTGACACATTCTATGTTGACTTTTGGGATTGAGTCTTTGATCGAAAAGGTCAAGTGAAAATTATTCACCAAAGAAGAAGAAATCTTTGTAATTTATGTAGCATAGCACCAGAACGATTAAGCCTAATTTGTAAATCAAACCCACACTTTAGAACTAACCTTTCTCACAAAGATGAAAAATTTTAGGATATACACAATAAAATTATTATTGTAAAGATTAACAAAAATCAAATTTTAAACGAGTAAAATATAAGTCTTTCTCTAAAAATACAAATGTATTTTATTTCTAAAGAAAGAAATTAAATGGTGATACTTTCATTTACGATAAATAACCATACTAATAATATAGGGATATCCAATCAATTTTACGCAATAAGTGTACACATTTCCCATGACTTTAACCATTACACCATGTGATTCCATGGATTTTTATCATATACAGATGTACCATAGCTCCAGAATGATATATGTATCAGAACGATATGTGTCACATAGGCCAACTCAAGTTGTAGTAGTAGTAGTCGCTGTTAACAGTAGTAATAGTCGTTAGTTCAGAAATAACACATGCAGGTTGTATAGTCATAGGGGCTGTTTATTTCTTTGATGCACGTGGTTCTTTTTCAGAGAGAAGGAAAGATAGAGAGAAAGAGAGAGAGGGTATGGTCAAATTATTCTATCTTCTAACATAGTATCATGTTCTGTACTGCTATCCTAAACCAATACAGGGGACTGGCAGACAGTCTGCTCTCATCAAGCCCAGCCAAAAAGAGACATATTTTTTCCTCTCCTGTTTCTCGTTCCGGTTTCACATCCGTTTCCAGTCAAAACCTGGAACTTCCATTTTTATTTTTAAATCTATTTCCGGGGTCATTCTTCGGTCATTGAGTTCAAAATTTAACCTCCCTTTGTTCTTATTTCTTTTTCCTCTTTCACTAGAAATCCGAATACAGTTTTATTTTTAATCTCAAATTCCCGGTAGACCCTAATAATTACGCTACATTTACATTCATTGTGTGAGAAGTTTGATATTATCAAAACCATATAAATAACAATATATATTACATGCCAAGAGAGATTTACCGTGAAACACTAGAGGGCACAGAATCCCCAATATGCACTACATGCAAGAGAGATTTACAGTGAAACACTAGAGGGCACAGAATCCCCAATATGCACTACATGCAAGAGAGATTTACAGTGAAACACTAGAGGCACAGAATCCCCAATATGCACTACATGCAAGAGAGATTTACAGTGAAACACTAGAGGCACAGAATCCCCAATATGCACTACATGCCAAGAGAGATTTACAGTGAAACACTAGAGGGCACAGAATCCCAATATGCACTACATGCAAGAGAGATTTACAGTGAAACACTAGAGGGCACAGAATCCCAATATGCACTACATGCCAAGAGAGATTTACAGTGAAACACTAGAGGCACAGAATCCCAATATGCACTACATGCCAAGAGAGATTTACAGTGAAACACTAGAGGGCACAGAATCCCCAATAAGCACTACATGCCAAGAGAGATTTACAGTGAAACACTAGAGGGCACAGAATCCCCAATAAGCACTACATGCCAAGAGAGATTTACAGTGAAACACTAGAGGGCACAGAATCCCCAATATGCACTACATGGGAGAGATTTACACTAGAGGGCACAGAATCATGGGAGTTTGTTATTATTTTTTTTTAAATTTAATTTTAATCCCTACACACTAATACCCTTGGGAGAGGTATGAATCCAACTATTCTCCCCTCAACAATGTGTAAATAGTAGGATAGACTAGGTTCTTTAATCTTGGTATGGCAACCGGTCTGGGAGAAGGAAAACTCATGATTCAAACCAAAGGGGCTATCTTCTTGTTACAAAACTACTTTGAAAGCTTCTCCCCACCCCTCTTCTTTTCTCTTTACCAAAAAAAAAAAACTATTACCAATATACAGTTTATTTATCTGAATTTATGAGATTTCCAAATTTGTATTATTTGGATTATTCAGACTATTGTCCTCATCTTTATTGTTATCTAGACAACATTTTGGCCAATGGCCCTCTGACCTTCTTCAGGTGTTACTTAACACAGCTTAACACTTGTAGCTGGTCATGGTTAATGGAATGAGAACAGTCTACCCCTGTAGATTGAATAAAAGGTTTGGTTGGAAGTTCTGTGAAGGCTCCCAAGTTCAACAAAAAGGTTCCTGAGTTCAACAAGAAACACCTGAAGAAGGCTGGAGGGCACATCGGTCGAAATGTTGTGTAGATAACAATAAATATGAGGAGAATAGTCTGAATAATCCAAATAATACAATATATATTTACCAACCTCTCCGCACGGGCAGGATGTGACACAAGGTCAATTTTTTAAGCAGAGTTCAACAGATTTGAATTCAGAGTTTTCCTTCTCCTAGACCAGTTGCCTAACCAAGGTTAAAGAGTCCAGTCTGCCCTACTATTTATCCATAGCCGGAGGAGAGTAGGATTCATACCTTTCCCAAGGGTATTAGCGCTAAGTGAAATGCAATTACCATCCAGGATTTGAATTCGGGGCGACGAGTCCATTTCCCATGACTTTAACCATTACACCACGCGCTTCCATAAATAGATAATACAATATACAGTCTTATCAGGAAAATGATAGTGGAATTATCTCCCCTTGCCGCCAGAGGGCGTATCTCAATATACAATGTTGGTGCAAATTTAAACCCCATGATGATAGTCACTTATCAAAAAGCTGTTAACCTGACGAGTCGCTTTAACAAGTGCTCTATCCACCGCCCACTTACCAAGTGGCCGTTAACCAGGCAAGTTGCTTAAACAAGCGCTCCCTTCACCTTGCCCCTATCGAGGGGCCATTCACCAAGCGAGTCGCTCATTCAAGCATTCCCTTTACCTTTTACTTATCGAATGAGATTCAACCAGGAGAGACGCGAGAATCAAGCACTCCCTAAAATCAAGCAAGTAGAACAGTCTTCTAGTGCTTCTTTACCAGCAAACAGTAAGAGGTTCACCCAATGCAATCTTCAACTTCACCTTAACTCAGCAAGATAAGTCTGGCCGCAAATGCCACAAATTTGCAGCAATCTTTTTTGTACCTGTTGTTCAATATATGTTGTTTAATTTCCAACTGTGCTTGTCTTCTTTCATCCGAAATTATTTGCCTGCCACCGGGAGAATTAAGATCTTCCAACTACCCTGTAATTCCTCTTAGTCTATCTAAGGCATACCTAGTATGATTAATCTTTTTTTTTTTTTTTTTTTTTTTTTCAGAGTGTCTTAAGAGGAGCTGGTTCGTTGGGTCACCAAATGGCCTTTCTAATCACAGACACACAAATCAAAGAAGAAGTCTTCCTTGAGGATATTGACAGTTTACTTAATACAGGATTTGTACCAAATCTTTTTACTGGAGAGGAAAGGGCAGAAATAATGGAGGTAAGCAAATCAATAACAAAATGGCGTCCATTTCCATGTTACTAGCTAAGAATTATTATTACTTATCAAATTATTAAGGTTAAAATTGCAAATCGTCATCAAAATTAAAACGAAAAAATTTGGCTTGGGCATAGATTTTAATGAATTTAATTATTACTAAGGACACGATTTAAGTTATTTTTAACTTAAATTTTAACCGTTAGCTGTGTTTAAGGAAAAAAAAATAGATAAAATAAAACAGATGAATGATAAGACTAGTCAGAATTAATAAACATGTACAAACAAAAAATAGTTTCTATTTCAATATTACAGGCAATGCTTTTCTTAAGTATGGATGACCAAAATTATAATAATCCGTTTTTTATGTTAATAAATTCTCAGAAAATATTTATCTCCCTTAAAAATTAGTTCTCTTGCGGCCCTCCAATGAAAAACGGTTAAAAACAAACGGTTAAAATTTAAGTAAAAAATAACATAAATCATGTCCTTAGTAATAATTAAATTCATTAAAATCTATGCCCAAGCCAAATTTTTCTGTTTTAATTTTGACGATGATTTGCAATTTTAAACATTATTAATTATTTGATTCTGCTTGTAGAGTGGATTTTGTTTTGTCTATTTGCAGGCTATTAGCCAAAAATCCTGCCTATAGGGTGGATTTTCAGCTAGTCTTATTAATACTCATATTGGAAATTTCATGGTGGTTATCGTTTAAGTTGTGACAAGAGCCAATATAATTGTCGCTATAGTAAAATGATGAATATCTCATTTCAGTATGTATTGTTTTGTCTATTTTCAGGCTGTTCGTCCCAAAGCCCAAGCCGGTAACAAAGCTGATGAACTTGGTCCACTCGCTCTTTTTGACTTTTTTGTAAAACAATGCCAACAAAATCTGCACATCATGATTGCATTCAGTCCTATCGGTGACGCTTTCCGCAACAGATTGCGTCAATTTCCATCCCTCATCAACTGTTGCACTATCGACTGGTTTCAGGTAAATCCACAGTTTTTATTATTCAAAACAATATCATCATTAGCTTTGTCAGCTGGGGCTTTAGAATACGACTGCACCTCTGTAGAGGGGTAAGACCCCCCCCCAATGGGGCCACAGGTTGGCTATATATAGTGACACGTGATCCTTAAGGAACAGTCCATGACATGCAACACTCCACTTTGGTCCTTATTTAGGCTAGACAGGCAGTCAGAGAGGCCCCCCTCTAATCAATCAACTGGTCACATCAAGCCCTAGCACCTATATGATTGTCCCAACCCTATTGCCTTTATGGCAAATCCCCAACACTTTTTATCATATATGTGCTAGAAGGCGGTGGCTGAAGGTCTTAGTCTTTCAGCATTTAATGGTGATGTTCCAATTTTGGAGCTCTGGAGAGTATGGAGTACCCCTTTATCACCATTACTTCCAGGTACACTCTGACCTGGAGTGGTAGTACCTGTTAGGGTCCCATCTATGGGTTAAATAGAACATTTTTTTACAAAAAAATTGAGTTCCAAACTATCACTACAAATCTTTCAAAACTTATTAAATGAGTTTAAAAAAAGTGAATTAAAAATAAAATTGAATACCCATTGAGAATGAATAAAATAAAATGTATTTGGCATAAAATAACCCAACAAGGGTTGACATGCCGTAAAATCCAACCAACCATTGTATTACACTATGTGAGGCAGCTTAAAATGATTTTGTTGGAGTAGTCCAAAAATATCCCAGAAAGTGTTTACAAAACACTCCAAACTAATAAAACAAACATAGTGTCTCCAGTGGTAATGCCTATTAGGGTCCCATCTTTTTTTTTCTATTTAAGAAAAAAACAAGTTAAAAAAAAAACTTAATTAAATATAAAATTAAATATCCATCAAGAATGAATAAAACAAAATGTCTTTAGCATAAAATAACCCAACAAGGGTTGACGTGCCGTAAAACCCAATCAATAAACAAAAGACTACTTTGTAGTTTACCACACAGTCATCCCCTTGGTTTTCAGGAATTTACTTTTAACATTATGTAAAACACAATTACCGTATTTGACGGCATATAAGACGCACCCCGCATTTCAGCAGGTCAGATTCAGGAAAAAACGTTTTTACTGTATTTAAGCATATATTGTTGGAAACAGTCTAGCTGTGCATTACACAAGCAGAAACATAGCTGTATAAAAGCAATTTGGCAGTACAGGCAAGCAATAAGCATACAAAAGACACCTCACTAGCAGAAAATTATAATAATAATAATAAAAATTTAATAATGATAATAATGATAATGATAATTATATTAGTATTAGTAATGATAATTATAAAAATAACGGTAAAAGTACTGAGCGTAAGCTGGGTTAGTGAACATCATAGAGAAGATTAGCATAGGTCTACGGGAGGTCACAAACATCACCTATGATGTATAAGACGCAGGCCAATTTTAGAGCCAAAATTTTGAAAAAAAGTGTGTCCTATATGCCATCAAATACGTTATATCTATGAAAATGAAATAATTATCTGATATCAATTTTTGTTATTTTGTTTTATTTGTCACCGTTAAAAGAACTGGCCTGACGATGCATTGGAACGAGTGGCCATCAAGTTTCTTGAATATGTTGAGTTGAGTGATTACGAGCGGCAAGAGACTGTCCATATCTGCAAATATTTTCACCAGAGTGCTGTTACGTTGTCAGATAAGTAAGTTACCCTTATTTTTTTTTTTTTTTAAAAATATAAAAGATATAAAAGTAAAGTAGGCAAAGTGGCCTATTGTCAGTATCAGCCAGACAGCAAGGGAGTCTATCCCCTTTTTACTAGCATGAAACCAAGGAGATTGTTTCTGTGTCTTGAAGAATAATCAAACTAAGTTCCAATTACCGTCAAATTGGTAAGACACGGCAACAAGTGGTTGTAACTCAATACAAACCCGTCTTGTTGCAACCCTACTGCAGAATGACAGGGTATTTATAAAACTCCACAATATCATAGAAACCAAGCAGCCAATCAGAACTCAAGGAATGGAGTCACCTAAATGCATGAATGGATATTGTTTGATTTCTATAAATACCAACTGTCTTGGACACTGTTTCAGTTGTGCTTAACTAGTTGCTGTTATTCAAACCAACAGTAGACTAACTGACTTCAATATGTCTGAGGTGGAGAATCACACCTAACATCAGTTCCCCATTTTACCACACAGACCCAAGCTGTGCTACTTATGCACTGAGTTGGTGAGGGCTGGTATCAAACTCGAAACCTTATGGTTCCGAGGTGGATGCTCTATCGATTGAGCTAAACTGGCCCTTGTGTATTGGGGAAAGGCAGGAGCCCATTTGTTCTTTTTCTTTGCCCCATTGTCAGATATCTTCATAAATTGTCTTGATAATGGCATACAACAATGTTTGATATTTCTATTTATTTCTTTTGGGGATTTTACAGCATATATATATATACATATATATATTTCAGCTGTTAAAAAATATACAAGTCCACAATCTAATTTGAAAAAAGATGTTAGAGTTCCAAAATTTACTTGTGGCGTTGATAAGTCCGTAAAGTTATAGATGAAAGTATAACAAACATCATATGTTTTTTCAAAATGTTAAATTACATACTGTCGGATTAATTTCCATCTATTTTTCATATTTGTCAAATGAAAAAACATTATATCTGGGACTTTTACACCTTGAAGACTTTCATCTATAACTTTACGGACTTATCAACGCCACAAGTAAATTTTGGAACTCTAACATCTTTTTTCAAATTACACTGTGGACTTGTATATTTTTTAACAGCTGAAATATATACTATACTATTTTGATACCCACTTTACATTTTTATATACATATATATATATATATATATATACATATATATATATATTCAAACAAATTTGGTTGAAAATAACAGAATCCATGTTATTTTGAAATTTTTAAAATTTGTTTCCTTTCAATCCATCTAACAATTTTCTTAATGTTGTCATCTTGAAAAGAATTTATAAAACTTCAGAAAGAGTTGCCATTCACAATCCAAGTACTTTGGGTTCTCTCTTGAACCATTATCAAGGGTGTTAAAACATATTATCATTTATCTAAATTTTATTTAGCTTATCATTGCTTTATTTATGTCATTCTTGGGAATGTAGAGCACTCCTTCAAAAGCATTGCTCCCTGGTCCACTCTGATCCGGAGTGGTAGTATCTGTTAGGGTCCCATCTAGGGTTAAATAGTAAAATGTGTTTATAAAAAAGATTATGTATCCATTAAGAATGAATTAATGTTGTTATCTTAAAAAGAATTTAGAAAATTTCTGAAACAGTTACCATTCACAATCCAAGTACGTTTGGTTCTCTTCTGAACCATTATCAAGGGTGTAAAAACATGTTATCATTGTCTAAATTTTTTCTAGTTTATCATAGCTTTATTTATATCACTAACGGTTAACAAGTAGATTGTATTTCAGATATCAGAGGTTACATAAAAGCAAGACTTTATGAACACCCTGTATATATATATATATATATATATATTATATATATATTTGGTAAAGAAAAAGGCTTAAAAAATTTGCCATTTTGCAGTTATAGATCTATTTCTGCCCACAGGTATCTGTGTATACCTATGAATGGTAAAAAAATAATTCATAAATCGAGTTCTCAACTTGGACCTGAACAACTCTAACATTCCACTGTTGGAAGAAAAGGCCAACTTAGAATCATCCTAATACCAATTTATCTGGTAATCCATCTACAGATATATATATATAATATCATCATCATCATGTCGCGCACGCATCACGGGCATCCATGACAATCCTTCGCCAACCCTCCCTATCATTCATTACACCTGGAAGCTCCTCTGCGGAGCAGCCAGCATCTTCACATAACTGGTCAATGTATGTCCTTGCTGGGCGCCCCACACTTGCATGTCCATGTGTTGGCTTCCACAGGAGAACGTCGCTTATGAGTTCATCCCTGCTTCTCCAGCAGTGTCCTGCATGCCTTGTCCGTCTCACTCGGATAGTCTGTGAGATGGGGGGCAGGTGACCGTACAGCTGTTTCCTTGTGGGGTGCTGTTTCCACGACTTATTCAAGACTGCTCGCAGCATTCTTGTGCAGCTTCCATCTAGCTTATTCTCAAGACGCTTAGTCAGGGTCCAGGTGGTGCAGCCAGCCATACAGCAGCACCGACACAACCACAGCCTGGAAGAACTGTCGCTTCAGCTTGCCAGGGAGATCGGACCTCCATATGACTGATAATCTATTTGTGGCCGCCCATGCCTTTGCTATTCGTGTATTAACATCGCTCTCTGTGGAGGAGATATTACCACCTAGGTATGTGAATTGTTCTACTGGTTTAAGAGGCTTGCCGTCGAGTGTGGAGATGTCTCCTTTATTTTTGAAATTCATGAACTCTGTTTTACCGGAGTTCACATAGAGGCCTATATTCTTTGCTGCCTCCTCTAAGCTATGTAGCAGTGATTCAGCCTTTGCTGGTGTATCTGCAAGAAGTGCAAGGTCATCAGCATAGTCCGCATCTGTGATGTTTGTGCGGGATATCGCCTGCTTCTTGCCTTTTTAGTGTGAAACCTTTTCTTTTATGGTATCTAATGATGTTCGGAGTACGTAGTCTAGACATATTATAAATATATATGGTGCCAGTGTGTCCCCTTGAAGGACTCCAGCGGCGATGTCAAAGAAATCTGTGTCGCCATCAGGTGAGCGTACCATCGCTTTAGTGTCTTTGTATAGCATCATTATAGCTGAGACCGTTTCATTGGGGAGGCCATATGCTAATAGTATTTGTTCCATTTTTCCTCTATGTATGGAATCGAATGCCTTGGAGAAATCTACGAATAATAACGTTGCCTCTAGATTCTTTGCTCGTACCCCTTCTATGATCCGTCGAATAGTCAGGATCTGAGAGGTTGTGGATCGATTTCTGCGGAATCCATTTTGGTTTCTCCTAAGGATTTTTCTATTTCGGGCCGGATGCGATTAAGTAGAAGGGCATTATATATCTTGGCTGCAATAGCAGTGAGAGTTATGCCTCTGTAATTTTTAGCGATTCCGAGATCTCCCTTTTTAGGGAATGGAGGATGCAGCCTTTCGTCCATTATCTATTCTATTTTGTCTATATACTGCATTGCATAGCCTAAGCAGTATGTCATTGAACTTTCCTATCTTCCACACCTCCGGGGTATTTCGTCGAGTCCTGCTGCTTTCTACCTTTTAGCTTCTTTAAAGCTTTTTAATTTCATCTATTGTGAAATCTCCCAGCTTGATATCTAGTTGTTTATCTACAATCTTTTGGATATTACTTTCTATGATTTCTGGGGGGGGTTTCCTAGCAGTTTCTGGAAGTGGTCCTTCCATTTTTTAGTCTATCTTCTTGGCTGGTTGCCTTTAATTTTGATTTAGAGGTGCTTTTTCTACCACTAATTTCGTTTACTGTTGCCAGGCCAATCGCGACTGTCTGTCTTCTACCGATTGTCTGATATTATTTATTTGTGCCTGTATGTACTCTATTTGTTCCCTTTTGTATGTTTTGTTTAAGGCTACCTGGGCTTTCTTAAGGTTGTACAGGTTGGTGCTAGTTGGGTTTGTTTTATTAATTTGGGCTGTTTCTTTGATATTATTTCTCTTTTCTCTAACTGCCTCCGTCTCCCAGGGGACAGAGCGTTTGGCTCTCAGTTCGGTCGGTATGCATTCGGATGCTGCTTCTAGATGGGCATTGACGAAGTTTTCGTATTCTTCGTTTGCGGTGGGGCTTTCAAATGCCTCCTGGAGGATATCGAATCTGTTTCTTACTGCCACAGCGTATCGATTGCATATATCACTGTTGGCAAGTGTTGACCAGCTGTATCGTACAGTCTTACTGGTTTGCTTTTTGTTCCTACGTAGGCTAAGTCGTAATTTTGCTGTGACTATTCTGTGGTCGGAGGATACTCCTTCAAAAGAGGAGTATGCTTCGCAGTTCATTGCACTATTTATCCATTTTTTATTTATTAGGATATAGTCTAATTGGGCTCTTGTATTGTTTGGGTATGTGTAGGTCCAGAGTTTGCCTTTTCTTTTCTGGTATTTTGTATTTAGGCATACTAGCCTGTTCTCAAGAGAGAACTCTGCTAGTAATTCGCCGTTCCTGTTTGGGGTGTTATGTAGGCAGTATTTATTGTTCTCGCTTATGCCTATCTGCGCATTCATGTCGCCCCCAATTACTAGGACATTGTGTTTGGGAATCTGTCTGCATAGGGAGGATAGCTCATTATAGAACTTTGCTATGTCCGTTTCTTCGCTGACATTAGTGGGGCTATAGCACGAGACTACTGTCATGCAGGGATTCCCATTAAACGTAGCGCATATGATTCTCGTTGGATTTTTCTATACTGTTTAGTGCTCTCATAGCCTGGGGGCTGAGGAGCATTCCTACGCCTCCTATAGTGGCATTTGTGGAGTTTTTCCACGCAGATGCTGACACGAAAGTCCATCCGTTACCTGTTTCGTGGTATTTTATATCTAGTTCACTGTGATCAAATCTATGCTCTTGTACGCAGATTATGTCTATATTTTTGTCCTCTGCAGATGCAGTTAACTCGGGCAGTTGGTTTATAGTTTTTAGTGTTCTGACATTGAATGTGGCTAGATTTAAGGTTT